>JALIZF010001781.1:0-600000 GCA_029948255.1 Telmatactis stephensoni | reverse complement strand
TTCCCATGCATTCCATACCACAGGGTGACCAAAGCGACGAAATCCACGTCTTACCTTGAACCCTTGATAGGAAGGTATCAGCATGTAGGTTTTACTAATAACGCGATGGCGGTCATCTGTACTTTCTATAGAACGACAAACAAATCAGTATAAAAATTTATCCCTTCGTCCTTAGTATAGTACAATAGAACCGCGGGGTGGAATGGCAACAGAATTCTCTACGTAGGATCACAATTAGCTGAAGGATCAACGATTGAATGATCGAGCAAATGAATGAAGATGCGAACAATCGATCGAGTCAGTCAGTCAGTCAGTCAGTCAGTCAGTCAGTCAGTCAGTCAGTCAGTCAGTCAGTCAGTCAGTCAGTCAGTCAGTCAGTCAGTCAGTCAGTCAGTCAGTCAGTCAGTCAGTCAGTCAGTCAGTCAGTCAGTCAGTCAGTCAGTCAGTCAGTCAGTCAGTCAGTCAGTCAGTCAGTCAGTCAGTCAGTCAGTCAGTCAGTCAGTCAGTCAGTCAGTCAGTCAGTCAGTCAGTCAGTCAGTCAGTCAGTCAGTCAGTCAGTCAGTCAGTCAGTCAGTCAGTCAGTCAGTCAGTCAGTCAGTCAGTCAGTCAGTCAGTCAGTCAGTCAGTCAGTCAGTCAGTCAGTCAGTCAGTCAGTCAGTCAGTCAGTCAGTCAGTCAGTCAGTCAGTCAGTCAGTCAGTCAGTCAGTCAGTCAGTCAGTCAGTCAGTCAGTCAGTCAGTCAGTCAGTCAGTCATTAATTCATTTCGAGCTAGTTCTCTATCTTGAGATCTCTCAACAACCCTTTTTGAAAAAAGAAGCGTATAACAAACAGAAACTTACTTTTTCGTTCAACACCAGGTACTTCAGTTATGGGTACTTCTTGATGCTACAAAAACACAATCACCTAAAGTAAGCTTTTGAAGACGCTGACGGTGAAAAGACCAAAATGCTACTTACCCCACTGGTGACAGTAGACGAATGCTGGGGATGGTCTTCTTTGAGGCGATGAATTTGCTCATGCTTTTCTAGTAGTTTCTTTTTAAATTGTAGTTTTTTGAATTTTTTCTTTTTCTTTTTCTTTAGAATGTCATCTGAGGTTTTCTCGGAGTTATGATCTAGTGAATGAGAGATATTTGATGGATAAAACACGATGAAAGATGGAAAGAAAAAATAGAGATATGAAAAGGGAGAGAACGAAATTGATTTAAAACTGTAAGGAAAGGGTGGAGGGAGAAAAGGAAAAAGGAAAAGAATATGAACAATGGAAAAAACGAAATGAAGGAATGAAGAAGAAAAAATAACAAATGCCCGATGGAAATAAGAGGAAATTTCGAAAAGGAATACAAATATGGAAAGGAATTCAAGAATGAAGAATGAAGAATGAAGAATGAATGAATGAATGAATGAATGGACAAAGGAAGGAAGGACTGAAAGAAGGATAAATGAATGAATGAATGAATGAATGAATGAATGAATGAATGAATGAATGAATGAATGAATGAATGAATGAATGGACAAAGGAAGGAAGGACTGAAAGAAGGATAAATGAATGTATGAATGAATGACTAAACGAACGAAAGGATGGAAAGATGGATAAACAAACGAATGAACGAATGAATAAAAACAAAAAACAAAAACAAGAAAACCCACACACATTGAGAAGGAATATACGAATAGGATATAATTCCCATGCCGGACAACCAACCTTCCACAGTCTCATTCTGGACATCTGCTTTCTCGACTCCCTACAAAGACAGCAAGCAGAGTTTTGCATAAAAATAAAAACACTTGACATCCTTCAACCAGAACCAAAACAATCCTGTTATGATATATAGCTGAAATCGTGTTCCCAAAACACTAAGAGATCCTATCGATTATCAACATTTCTTACTTTTTTCCATAAAAATTAAGTTTAATTTAATAATCTTTGATTTGGGTCAAAATAATTATAAAATCCTGTCCGGAAAAGATCACTTCCTAGTGGGATTTTTTGAATGCAAATACCATCTTATTTACATAAAAGTGTCTGGAGAAGATGTAACGCAATCACTAAAGTTGGCGTTTCAAGATGCGATACCAGAGATTAATAAGCCGGTTAGGGTCAAAAAAACTCTCCAAAATGCAAAATTCAACATTATTATGAAATCAATGAATAACAAGCAAGAGAAAAGGAAGAATTATTATTCAGACAAAATTCTAAATAACCTTTTCCTTTTGTGTTGAGAAACTTTGAATAAACATCAATTGAAAATAGATGAGTTATATTGAAGACGCTTGGGAACATTCGAGTTGATTTCCTAGAATCTCCAAGAGAGAAACGTTAGATAAATTTCACTCTAAATTCCTACCTTTTTCTTTAGTTTTTTCTTCGCTTCATTCATGAATTTCTTCTTTTTCGTGGTAATTCTGTCGCGGTCAATGTCATCTGGAAAAGACAATGGATTGCATTAAATATTGACAACCTCGAACCGGTGTCTTGGCGTTACAAATGATATTCACGCATTTGCACGATCGAACGAGTACCGTCATTGGTCAACAATACTTAACAAAAATTTAGAAAGTGTTCTCTGATTGGCCAATTAGACTACATTTTTCTTGAAAAGAGCAATTGATACAAGGATGTTTTTGATTGGAGAAAGAGCTTTTCATTCGCATTTTAATATAAAAGCTTTTATCTGATTGGATGAGCTCTTGATTTTTGATGCCAAGGGATGCACCGACGGAGATAGTACGACTGCTTTGATTGGTCAATTTCTATTCAAGAAAAACAAGACCCTTAAAAAGACACAAAAATTAAAAGCATCTCTCTGATTAATGGGATATTAGGAGGTTCCTGATTGGACAAAGCTATGGTATTGTTTTCTCTACCAATAGTACGTCTAGTCTAGTATCATATACAGATAGACTCAATATAGTTTCTTACCATTTGAAATTTTCCTCTTCATCTTTATTTTGGTTTTCTTTTCATCTTCCTAATAAAGTACAAAAATCAGGTTTGTTATTAGTGCAATTAAGGTATATTCACAATCCTTTTCGTAGCTTTCCAATAACAGAACTAATCATCCTAACGGTTTTATTATCATTTTCAAGTTCAAGTTCAAGTCAGAGCCGTACAAAGCACAGTGACAGAGGGGGCAGTTATCCTTCTAACTAGCTAAGGAAACGATTTCCTGCTCTCTTCCTCCGCGTTTAAGGTTATTTTTAGTACCAGGAAATTGACGCCATCGCGCGCGCAATCAAAGAATTTGGTTGTAGTAGGAGAAACGGTTCGATCCACGCATTCATAAAAACCATTGTTTGAGCGCCTTGCGCAAGCGATATGCCGTCAACTTCCTGTTACCAAAAATAAAGTAAAGTAAAGCGACCATATTTAACGTCGATAACTCGTAGTAATTCAACTGACAAACCAGAGGTCGACGGTGCGCTCATTTTACTCCCCTCTCTCCATTAGTGCTCCGTTTTAAGGGTATTTAAAGCTACTTAAAGCTACACGGAAAGGAAAGAAGTCGAAACAAGGATGTGAAGTCACTGGGGATTGAACTCGGGACCTCTCGCACCGAAGGCAAAAATAACCTTAAGCACATCGCGCAGCCGTCAATCCGCGAGTTTCGCTCTCTTAGTATCAAGGTCTCTTGGAGTTATGTATTGTTCTACAAGTGAAATTTTCTTAGTCATACCGTAATCTTTTCCAATGGAATTTGTATATCCATTAGGTTAGTCGAGGGCTCTACTTTGACATCTGGCTTTCGGTCTAAGAGGTAAAAAGGTAAAGTACTATATTTAACGTCGGAAGTTTCTTCAGCTAGAAGCAAAGCTAGAAGCTGGTCTCCCAGGAAGCCGACAGTGCGCTCATTCTACCCCCCTCTCTCCATCAGTGCTCCGTTTTAAGGGTATTTAAAGCTACTTCAAGCTACACGGAAAGGAAAGAAGTCGAAACAAGGATGTGAGGTCACTGAGGATCGAACTCGGGACCTCCCGCACCAAAAGCCAAGCAATAACCAACTGTGCCATCCTTGCTCCGTCTAAGGTGCACAACAGAAAAAAAAAGAATAGTTCGATATTATTTAAATTTTAAGGAGGCTTCCTACAATTTCTTTAGTGCTCGACCGGTCAATTTGAAATGGCTGTAGTTCTTACATGAAAGCACCCACAGTTATGAACTTTCGTACACTTACTACATAAAGAATGAAGTTTTTAATGGTATGTGTTTTGTTTACATCGGGGTTACCATAGCGACGAAACGATTTCGTCAGTCGAAACCTGATAATAGATTGTTATTTTGGGGGTTAAAAAATTGCGCCTCGAATATTTCAAAATCTGTTTATACGAATTTCTCTAAAATTCGTCTGCTACTAGCCAAAGTCCCAAGGTCAAAAAACGCGTAAAATTGCTTGGAATCTAAAACGCTGACGTCATCGTTTCGTCGCTATGGTAACCCCGATGTAAACAAAACACATACCATTAAAAACTTCAGTCTTTATGTAGTAAGTGAACGAAAGGTCATAACTGTGGGTGCTTTCATGTAAGAACTACAGCCATTTCAAGTTGACCGGTCGAGCACTAGAGAAATTGTAGGAAGCCTCCTTAATAGACACGCTGCTTGTACCATTGAGGGCCGATCGGTCTTATTCGGAAAATAAATCTGTGCTTGGTTGGTCCTCGCGCCAAGCGCGCCAAGCTTATCTGAAATGTATTTAAGTGTTCAAGGTTTGAATGGTCTACCGCCACCTTTATTTAGTCGCGCCAAAGAAATTCATTCATGCAATACTCGCCATCGGGATTTGTTGCGTCTTCCCCTTTTAATTCAAGAACCACGAAATACCAAGGTAGTTTTCAAATAAACTTGGGGCCAAAACTTATATCCTTGCATCACATATTCCTTCGATCAATAGATTAGAGAAATTCAAACAGGAATGTAAAGCCTTTTTCAAATTAAAAATTGTAGATTATTTTGACTATGTGAGCACGAATCTAGGGTATATTTTCTGTAAGTCTGTTTATTTTCTGTACCAGTGAATATTTGTAATTTATATTTAGTTACACAGGGCTCCACTTAACCTAGCCTGACTCAATAGATGTCCCTATATATAAATGTTTAAAAATAAATAAATACAAATGAATAAAGCTCATTCGCTTATCAAAACCCAGCCATCACAAACCACTTTCCTTAGATCATCTCTTTAATCAATTGCTCTGGGCTATCTTGAACCCTCGCTATCTCGAACAGTATTTGGCATCCTTTAGGTGTTCGAGGTGAGCTTTTATGAAAAGGAACCTCTGTTTTCACTATTCTTAAAACCACGTACCTACAATTAGGTGTTTCTTGTGGAACTTTTGACGTCGCAAAAACTTTTGCTATAAATAAAGAAAAGTATTGTCAAACAGGGAGCTAAATTCCGGAAATTTGATTGATTTATTTACCTTCCTTTTGACTTTGAGGAGCCATACCGACGATGCTGTGAGTCAGTGAGGAAAAATAAGTTAAAGAAGTCGTTTTTAAGTCGGTTTCCAAATCTCACAAGGGGTCTTTCATTTGTGAGGGAGTGGGGAGGGGGGCATAGCTGTGAGTAAATTCAGGGGGAGGGTGTTATATTGTTTTGGGGAAGACTGACAGGAGTTTTTCAAACGTTTTAAAGTCCAATATCTTATCATTACTCGTCAAATGTACGTCACAAAAAGGAACTCTGTTGTTTATTGATGTCCTCCGTCACAAAACGGAGACGGTACCTAGAGCGCATGCTCAGTCGGGGATAGAAATCCGCTGAGTGAACGCTCAAACGGGGGTCTTGTTATCGTAAAGCTGGAAATGAAGGAATTATGGAGTTTCTGTCCACCATAACGATGGTAAGATGGTATTTTATACGGCCGAATTGACAATAGACCTTTCTCCAAAATGGCTGCCGCTCATTACCATAATTTTTTTCAACCTAAGACGAGTAATGATCCATACTAAATAGCATATTTCACTTAGTAACTGTGCAAAAATTTAGCAAGTTCTAAGTGCGACATACTCTTCAGTATTTTATGAATCATTACGTCTTAAGTTGGAAAAAAAGATTTTCGGACGCCATTTTGGGAAAGGTCTATTCTGCCGCCTCCCCACCCTACCAATGTCTTAAGAAAATTAATGTTCCTAATCCATACTTAGTCAAGAGAAGGCATCATAAAAGTCACATCAACACCACTCATAAAAAGAATGTAGTAATATCTCGAAACGTCTACACAAAAGAAAACCTCAACTCGAAAACAGGTATCATAATTAGAAACCAAAACATAATTACTTACAAATCTTCTCGTCAGTTTTGGGTTTCGATTCTTTAGTTTTCTCCTACAAATAATAATACCATTAAAATCGGTAAAACAGCACTAAGGTAGATAATTTATAAATGGTAAATAACAGTGACAAATGTTTGCCCCTATTGATGTGGATCAATATAATGTACCATATATGAATTACCAACCTACGTCTAAAACGCTGTACAATTGACTTACGGGCTCAACTTCTTTGATCTCCTTGACGCGTTTCTTTTTGGGAAGATTGGGAACCACTTTTTCCTTCATTTCCATCTCACTAAACCTCATCATTGCTCGCTGAAGAGCTCGTTCTTCACGAGTGAGCTTGCTGGGATCCTGGTACAGATCTCCGGAGCTTTGAATCTCACGGACAGGTGATGGGAGTTTGGGTTCGAGTCTCTTTTGAATGGCACTTAGACTAAGTTTCCTTTTCTTCTTAGAATCCATATTATCATTTGCTTGTGTAGATGAGCTTTCTTCTGGGTGCTGTCTGTTCGACTCCATTTTCTCGACACAACTTTCGCTCGTAGTTGTTGAAACCCCAGATGAGCGAAATGTAGTTGAAGAGGAATCGGAGAAGCTCGCCGAGTCACGAACATCTTCCGAATCCGAGAATCGTAATGTAGACACAGCCGAAGTAGTTACAACAGTATTAGTGGCAGATGGACTGTCATAAAACGAAGGTGGTGTCTTCAACGGAGATCTTTCGATTGGCGACTCAGACCCGAGCATGCGCTCTATATCCGGGCTATTCGCAGACTCGTGAAGAGCGCATGCGTATGAGAAGTCGTCTCGGTCTGCGTCGCTCGCTGTTGACTTCGATGAAGGATCGAGATGACTCAAACCCGAGGAAATCGAACTTGAAAACAAAGGGTGAGTCCAAGTCGGAGAAACTGGACGAAATACACGATCATTAATCGAATATTGATCGGGAGATTTCGGAAAGGTCTCATTACACGACAAAGAAGTTTGGTTAACGTTCGTGGACGTTGAGTAGCAATACGTGTTAATAAACTCCCGTCCTGGTCTCTCCAATCGCACAGGTTGAAAACTCGATCCCACTAAGTGAATCTGTTGCGTGTGTTCGGATTCCCGAGTTACGAAATTCCCGCGGGGGCTTTGCTGTTGATGATAATTAGGACTTGAAAACGCCGACGTCGATTTGTTAGAACTGAACGGCGATGAACCGGAAATCCTGTGGTTACCGGAAATTGATGACACCACAACCGGTCTTCGCTCCCACACATTTGTAAATGTTTGTGAATTCTTTGAATGAAAGAACGAAGGTGATTTCTCTCCGAGATTTCTGTGAGTTTGCGATCGACTGAAACTTGGAGTATTTTCGCTTAAATAATTCTGTGCGTTATCAAGGGGATTGCTTTGTCTAATATAACCACAACTTTGTGCTGAAACGCTTTGTATTACTGACGTCGCTTGCACAGTCTTTGCAGAAAATCCTCGACTTTGTTGAATACGACTTCGATCACTAAAATCTACATGCTCTTTCATTATTTGAGTTCGAGGGTCAATAACTACACATATTTCTTTTTTTGGAATCTGTAGCGGCACCAGCTTTGCGTTGCTAAGCGACGATGTTAATGTACCGTTTTGCAAACGTACAGAGACTGGGCCAGAGCCTGATGTCCCGGATGTATTATCAAGAAAAGGCTGAAACCCAGTACTACGACCCGGCGTTCTGGAAACATCCACGTGTACTGGTTCAGTCACTTTAGTGGTTGCTTGGGTGTTCCCATGGTAACGAGACCCATTTGACTGTACGGTCAATGGTTGCTGTGGCAACGAAGGTGATTCATCTCGAGAATACTGTGACATCCACTTGAGTCTTCGAGTGAAAGGAAACACATTTCCGTCCTCTTGCACACAACTCTGCCCGGCAGCGTTCTTTGACTCACCAGCATTGATAACAATGACATCGCTTTTGATTGGAATATAGGGTTTCACAGTGTGGATGTTGGAAATCCTAGTCCCCTGTTGAAAATCGCTACCTGAAAAATATAATTAACAAAAACTAATGTAAATTGACGTTGGGAGCTTAAAGGCCCGTTGAAACGTCCCAACATTGTTGGTTCTTCAGTTCAAAACAACGTCCAACCGCACTGATTTCTTTTGTTCTGTTACGTTATCAATAAAGCGAAACACAGCGTTGGGTTCGTTCGAACAGGCGACCAACAACCGCCAACAATGATGGGGCAACAATGTTGAGATTGTTGGAAGCGTTTGCAAGGTCCTTTCAACGAAGTGCCAGAGCTCAAAACGCAAGTACTCTGTTTATAGCCCATCTCAAGGTCAGTTGTCGGTTATCAAATATACTTTTACTAAGTATACCAGTTGAATCGTTTAGTTCAATGAAGGAGGGGAAACTAAGCAATCCCAGAAATATTCAGAATATTCTCAAAAGACAAGAAGAACGGATTTTTACACAGTAATATATACATGGTCACGTGACCGATATACTTTGCAAAAACTGCCAAACTTCTTAAGATTGGCTATCACCAAGAGACCATAATACTAAGAGAGCGAAACTCAGTATTGATGTCTGTGCGATGTTCGCGGCGACTAAGGCTATTTTTAGTAACTTCGCCATCGCGCGCGCAAGGCCCTCAACCAATAGAATTTGATTTTTGACGTGCGCGCGGACGGGACCGTTTGAATTCTATTGTTTAAGTGCCTTGCGGGCGCGATGGCGAAATTACTAAAAATAGCCTTAGGCGCCACGAACATCGCACAGACATCAATACTGAGTTTCGCTCTCTTAGTATTATGGTCTCTTGCTATCACACAGTGTTACAGATTTTAATTTATTTTTCAACTTGAATTTCAACTTGAATTTTAACTTAAACAAACCCCCAGCTCCCCTTAACAAATCATGGAGCACTAGATCTTAATAATAAGCTTCAAAAAGAGGTTGGACTTGAAAGCGGGACTGTGATCAAAATCGTTAGACGCTGAGTTTAGTTGAAATTTCGTTAAATGATTCTTCAAGAGTCCAATGCTCACTAGTTAAAATCTTTTCTTGATATCCCGAAGGGAAGTACTATATTTTTTATGAATCTTTAGAGGTGTCAGTGACGTCATTCACTCAACCAAACATCCAGCTCCATACATTTCTCTATATTTAGTTTCTTGAACAGTTCTATTTCTTTCAGTCTAAACGTTTGAATAAAGACGTTTTCTTACATTGTTTGTGCTTAAGAATGATCTTCGATCACAAAATACAAAGAAATATAAGGAGCTGGATGTTTGGGTTGAGTGAATGACGTCACTGACACCTCTAAAGATTCATAAAAATATAGTACTTCCTTTCGGAATATCAAGAAAAGATTTTAACTAGTGAGCATTGGACTCTTGAAAAATCATTTAGCGAAATTTCAACTAAACTCAGTGTCTATTAAACGATTTTGATCACAGTCCCACTTTGAAGCTTTCATACATTTATTGTGCTTTTCAAGTCCAAATTCGACAGGATATGCGCTGTGTGCACTTAGGCGGATTTGGGAAAGTTCTAGGCTACGAAGTGAGAATCAGATTTATAAATAGACAAGACCTTGATCCATATTGACAGTGCTGTGGACGTTTACTGTGGAAGTCAACTCGTTTTCTGCTGTGTGACTTGTTTCACCAACTTCGTACACTTGTATTGGTGTATTTTCTGAAGTACTCGGTAACTTGTCTTTGGTTGCTGGTACGTTATCGTCGGGAAGGCGAAAGTTCTTCCTTAAATGTTCGAAGATTGACCTTGCTGGACTTCGATTGTCATTTGAAATATTTTCTGTGAAAAAAGTTTCAAGTGTTTATAATTACATAATTACAAAAAGAAAGAGTCTAAATAAGTATTATTTTGTACCTGTTGAAGAAATTTCGTCTTCTATTTCACTCGCTTTTCCATTTGGAATCGATGACCTGGTGAAAGGTAGGTAAACTTAGAACTGCGCATGTTCAGCAAATCGGCGGGAAAATTCCGCGGGAAAGTGGCGAACGCGTCGGCATTCACGACTTTTGAATGACATAAAATAAATGTGACAACGAAAAAGTTGAAGTGACATAATGTTGAGTAATTTTATCGTTGAGCTTTTTCATGTGCAATGAGAGAGCGAAGAAATTTAGAAGAGAGTTGAGTCAGTATATTATGGCGGTGTGAACTGAAATGGCTTCGCGGTGAGATTCAGTCGTGGACGCCGTCTTACTGTAATAAAACAATTCATTCTTACGGCTATAAGTTCAACGAGCAAAAGCTCTAGGGGCCTTTTCTATTTAGTGAACATTTCATAATCACCCCTTTCCACAATGCAAGTCATATCAAACAATTGTATGTCGTTCGTGTGGGATCCCTGTGTTTTTGAGAATCGGGCTCCCTTTATCTACATACGGGGTATTTACAAGATGGCGGTGTTAAGTAGTCTTTTCGCTATCACTTCTGTAAGTTTTGGGCGATTTTGGGCTTTAAAAACCAAGAAAAACACCAAAAAAGAGTTCAAACGTACTTCCAAATAAGGTAAGATTACCATATATGGATGTGAATACGAACGACAGGTTTTTTAAGGCAATTGTTTGATATGTAGTATTCAAGCTAATAAAGGCGACTTACATGCCATTACTGGTAGTAACCGCTGACCTAACCCCGTTTACCTACAACACGAAACAAAGAGACGTCAGTCTATGAGAGAATCCGTCGGTGGAGCCGGGGAGAATGAAGACAATTGAAAATAGAGTGGTTTTCATTAACCCGTGAAAAAAGTGTCCTAGTCAGAGTGTAATAGTCAGATAAATACAATAGAAAACAAAGGAATTAGAGTGTAGTAGAGCTTAATACGCTAAAGTGTATTTCATGGGTTAATGAAAACGGCTGTACAATAGTAATGCATACGTTTACATTGTTCTATCTTTTTGTTCAGTCGTGACCGTGCATAAAACAAAAGCATTTCTACACTGATATATCAGACAATCAGCCAATGAAAACGTTAGGGTTTGGTCAGAGAAGAATAATAAATGAAGGTAAAACAAAAGATTGCACACGGTCAAGGCCCTACTCAACATCCATGTTTGCTCCTTTGTCAGTCCCTTTGAACATGAGTTTGACGAGTTTCATAACGATTCATAATCGTTCCCCTCTATTGAACTTTCATTATTTCAAGGGTTGCTTTGTTAATAGTCAAACTGATGACCTATGGGGATTATGAAACTACAAGTCCGACTCTTTTATCAATTTTTTTCGTTTTTCTTATTTCTTCATTTCCTCTCTTTCCTTTCAAGGACTAAAAGTACGTTAGTGTGCAAAATGAGTGGCTTACTACTTGTCCTCTTTCCAACGAATTCGTATCCGGTCCTCCTTCTTTTGTTGAGGTATAATCCATGGTGTTGACTGCGTTCTGATCAGGGGAAATGTTGGTTTTCTCACTAGTAGGACAGATACAGGGATAGTTACTTTCAACAGAGTACATGGTCTGTGGTGCTGGGGGAGGGGGAAGGGAGAAGGGGATAAGACCACAGTGAAACCTGGAAAAGGAGATTGGGAACGAGTTTTATTTCTTCATCTTTTTTGCCTCTTTCCCTTATCACTTGCCACAGGAAACCCAGCACTTCGCCCAGTATTAAAAGTCTGTGAAAACAGAATCTTTACCTAGGAGTTGCTAACTCTACTCTCTTGATTAGCAGCTCAAAGAGGTTGTTAGCGTTTGGAACAGCAGAGATCTGTACAGAGGGTTTATTGAATGAACGCTGTTGATAAATGAAATATGTTAACCACTGACATAAAACATATGATATTCATTTATATTTACAGCTATCTACCTCGGTTAACCAAGTGTTATTATAGATAGCTTGTACCAAAAATTCTGTTGTACCTAAACTTGCCAAACTTAAATCCATTTCTTTATATTTTTATGCATTACTTATAGCTATAACTATATTGCTAACTCCCGTGGTACTAAATAAAAAGTCTCCGTGTCTATGTCTAAGACATAAAACGGTTACAATACAGAATTTAAGCTTCATGTACAATGGGAAAGCGACAAAAGGAGTCCAGCGGATAATAGAAAGCTTAATCTTCGCGAATACGGCAAACGGCAGAAAGGATCACGTGAACTGTTTTCTCATGTATGGCCTTGCCGTTTAAACGCGAAGTGTGTTATTTCGCGATACCCGTAAATACGAAAAGTCATGCTCACGGTTAAGTACCAGGCGCGAAAAAATCAGGCCGCGTTATCCTCTTCGCCGTTTACCACTTCCTGTGTACGTGAAGCTAAAGATCTCTAATGTGACGCGTTTTACGTCATGAGGAAACAATCGAAAGGGAAATAGGTTGTTTTTTGGAAAACTCGACAGAGAACTAGTGAGGTCGATATAGCCTTGTTTCTATCACTAAAACTTTTTATGCGCTTTTCATCGATAAGTTATAAACAACCTTTATAACTTCATCAATACGATTAGAGACTCAGTTTTCCCGAACAGACGCCACGA
Source organism: Telmatactis stephensoni (assembly GCA_029948255.1). Taxonomy (NCBI): domain Eukaryota; kingdom Metazoa; phylum Cnidaria; class Anthozoa; order Actiniaria; family Isophelliidae; genus Telmatactis; species Telmatactis stephensoni. The sequence continues at coordinate 587,230 of JALIZF010001781.1, read as the reverse complement.
AGATCAGCCGCCTTGCTGATCTTCGTGGCCTCTCACAGCTAGGTGTCTTTCGTTAGGGAGTTAGGAGCAATGAAATGGCCGAAATAAGTGAGAATGGAGCCACGAACGGAATCCATCTGGTAGAGAAATGGCTGAAGCTATATCCTTTAAAATCCGGTTCGCGTTAAATTCCTCTCTACCTTGAACTAAGAGGTTTGTCATTGCAACATTGCTAGAATACGAATGATTGCAGGTGACTTTCTCGCGTTTAGTTCCTTCCACTACCTTGTTTGTTTAAAAGTTTGTCATTGCAACGTTGGCAGAATACGATTGTGACTCTCTCAGTAGAAAGCCATAAAACTGGCGTGACAGCACATAGAAGGAAAATCCATAACGAAAGTTGCCAAGATGCGTCATTCAGCATTTGACCCCTTGTCAACTGCAAACTAAAAATGGTCCTACAAAGGATCAAGTGTTCGTTCAGTGTGTATTTCGTAAATGGAATCAAGATTTTCCTGCTAAAAGTACAGCAATTTACGAACTTGTATAAGAGGCCGTGAAATGGATTTGAAAATAGGCGTCTCTCTCTCGTCATTTTCGCTGTTCGGTTTCGATAGGGCATGAATATGTGTTTTGTAATCTAGAAAAACAAAATGATGTTAATAATTACCAAGATACACAACTATAGAGCAATGTAGAAAGCTTTAGTTGATTTTCGGTGTTGGACTATTTTTATTTGACCAAACTATGTTCGCCAAAACGAGTCATACCGACAAAAACGATTTTTACTGTCGCAATTTCAAAAGGTCAAAGGAGGTCTAATGACGAATCTATGCCAAACTCTTTGTGGATTTGACTGCAGTGGAGTATGCGGAGATGTTCAGTTTGGGTAGTACGTACTGTATTTGACACTGCGGAATTGGGATGATCGTGGCGCAGAGCAAACCTGTTTAGTCAATATGAAAACATAATTTGTCTTTGAAAGGCGATGTAGTTTATGGTCTTGGTGGATAGGATAATTTGTAATTATTTGAATGTTTTTGTTCTTAACTGTTTTAGGTATTTCTATAGAACCATTCTCCATTTTAATTGCCTCAAAACCGTTTGTGGCTCACATTTACGGAAACAATGAGCCAAACAACCTGATACACTAGGGATGTTCAACTCTCTCTCTCTCTCTCTCTCTCTCTCTTTTCTCAACATTTCCTTTCCTTAGGAAGCTGTTTATTTTATTTCCCAAACAATCGTCATTAACTGATATTCGCCCTTCAACAAGGAGAATGGATCATCAAACATGCTTAACTGCACGCCGAATAGACGTAAAGAGCGATCCTGGACTAAAGGCAAATAATCGTGAACTGTGACGAAAGTGGCTGCTTCTTCTGAAAGGGAAGCTTTTCCCCTTTCTGAAGATACAGTTCGATATTCAGTTCACGATAACTGAGTTCTGAGCAAGCGGATAGTTCCTTGAAAACTGAGGAAATTTTGGGCCTCGCCACAATGGGAGTGTAGTGGGGATAAAAATCGTTTAAAGTCGAATGTTGGGTGTTTCGTTGTATGGCGTACAGTTTCCTTATGTGGATATCACGACAAAAATTTAGCGATGTCAAATAAGATGTAGTTCAGAGATAAAAGACGAAATAAAAAGCAAGAATAGCCTAGTTCCACCAGAAGCTCTTTTCAGAGTTCCTGGACGTTTCGACTGGTACAATAATCGATACCTGTAAAGCACCCGAAAATACGAATAGACACTATGAAACATCATTTCCTCGTACCTTCCTCAAAGAAATGTTCCCGAAAGGGCGACACTTACTCAAAGTGGACAAATTTCGAAAACCACCAAAACTACCCTTCGACCAATATGGCGGCCTCCAAGGATACGAAGGTTGTCTTTGTATAAAGAGAATGCGAATTGAAAGGCAGCTTCGTCACATACCAGCAAACATCACGTGCGAGCGGACGTGAATTAACGAGACGAGGCCAGTTTTACTTCGTGATTGACGGATGTTTGCAGTTGGCTACGACACGCCGTTAGGAAACTTTGTACGGACTGCTTTTGCGAGCAAGAAGTGTGCACTACAGCTAATTCGACCGTTTTGGAAGCTTTCAAATGAATGTCAGTTTTTAGACTACAAATCCTTGGCACATAAGCGACACGGCTTGAGAGCTATGTACTACGATCTCGATGAGCTCCAGTACATTTACCGAGAAGTGCCCGGTGTGAGAGTTCGTTCAAGGCTCGTTTAGAGAGACATACCTACAACCCCAAACCTAAGGCTGTTGAAAGGTGGATGTATTAAAACCTGATTTCGCAACTGTAGCAGCAAAGGAGATCGTAAAAGTTCTCGATTAAATGATCTAGGTATTCTGCACAATTTGATATTAAACTCAGACTAGATATAGCACAGGGCTATCGGAGCTCTGAGTGTCTAGCCAGATTCCTTTAGCTCTTGGTACTTCGTCCCCTTTCGAATCTAAGGCGATTGATGACTAGTGGGGAGTCAAACGTGGCTTCAGGTATGTCTACAATTTCTATAATGAGGATAGATTGTAAGAATGAACGAGAATCAAGCTTTTGGTCTACTACGTTCCTACGAAATCGTTCCTCCACGTTTCAGTGAAGACAAACACTATGGTCACCTTCAAGCCCCAAAATCTAAATTCTCATAATTACCTCTATCAAAGGCGATGTCTCTTCATAAAGTTTATTCTTTACCCTTGTAGAATCTTGGTCTTCCTGAACAATTAGAAGCCTTCAGGAGAACATATGAGAGAAATAGTAAGTCAAACGAAAGCAGCCCAGCGCAACGTCATGCTATACGCTATCTGGCATCGTAAATGTTGGCTTACTGTTTTTCACGATTTTCAGTCTCTGACGTCAAAATTGGATCATATTGAGGCATGGACATGTCTGCCAATCCTTTGGCATTGCTTAAAGCCATTCTTTGATGACGATTATGGAGTCATTGAGTGTTTAAAAGCAAGAAAGCTGAGGGAAAGAACGTAATTCACTGAACACATCGCGCTCATTTTCCTCATTTGAATAAATTATGCTTCGAATCCATGACGTCACGATGGGTAAGGAGAAATTGAAAACCCGCATTAAAACTCGTACACTGTTTTGTAAAATCACATTGCAATAAACTAAATTTTCCTGAAATATGAGTAAATGTGTATTGATAAAAGCTTTAGTGAACCTATAAAGCACTCAAAAAAGAAAAAATGCGAACTTTAAGTATATTATTTATTTCAATTGGAATACTTCTCCCCAGCTTGACATTTCACCTTTGAGCCTTCACAACTCAAAGTCAGCGTTCGATCACGGGACCAGTACATCTTTCCGTAATGGCGATCGAGGGGAGTGCTAGAGTAGTTTCTTGTCTTTCGTTTTTGCTGGTTTTCTTTTCAATTACTGGTGAGTATAACCTGCTTGGGGAATTGTTTATGAAGCATAGAAGCCTTGGAGTTAGGAATAATGTCAATGCTTCGAAGCTTTTGTCGATTAAACGTGCGGAAATTACGCCCTTAGCGTTCTTTGAATTCGATATCTTAGATTATGAATTCCTTCAGCCATTTCAAATGCCCATTAACTCTGTATTCAAGTTACTTTAGAAGGTTAGGTTATTCAATATTCAGTGCTATCACTTTGTTTTTCAAGCTAATCTAGCAGCTGTGTTCGACTTCATCTCCGTTCTTCGGACTTCATCTCCTTCGACTTCATCTTCCGATCGTGATTTTCGTACTTTGAAATGAATCACTAAGTTTTTATGCATGCATATCCAGACTTATGAGTCCATTTCATTTAATATCTGCCAACTGTAATCGATAATTCATTACCCTTTGTCGTATCAGAAGACTATATAAACCATGCTGTCATTACAAGAAACTTGTCGTATTACGGGATATCGTCTTGCCAATTTATTCACCTGTTCTACTCTTATTTATTTATTTTATCTTCATGAAGTATGAGGTACAATTCTTCCTGTTGTCACTTTACTTTAACTCTTCTCCCTTTAAAGAAAAAGCCTATTGAAGACTGTGTTGGTTACACTTTATCTGTTGACTGTTGATCTTTAGATAGGATGTGTTTTCATGAGATATTAGATATACATACACATGTGTGTATGAATTAGGGGTCAGAAGCCAGCTACCAGTGGTGTACTACTGCCTACTTTGCCTCTGACTGTAGGTTACAAAAACTGAATCTAAATCTCAAATCACAAATAGAAATGAAGCTGAACTTCACTATAATTATTATAACTTGGCCAGCCACCTACTTCAAATCTTATTAAAACCTCTGTGAATTTATCTGGAGGTAGAGGAGTAGTTTTACATAGCTACCCATCTGTGATGGTAGCTTTGGAACACATGTGTTTGCTTGGCGGATTGTGTTGTAGTTGGACTACATGGACTAGGGAATACAGTTGAATCTGTTGTTGTGGACACCTTTGCAATAAACTTACCTCACTATAACAAACAGAGATCTATGTTTTCAGTGTTCTCCAGCCACCACACTGGTAACTGGCTTTTTCATTTAAATTACTGCTGACGTCTTGAGTGCCAGCTCAAGCAGTTTTTGTATGACTGTGAAAATAGCACAGTCTTGGTATTCTGTTATGGCAGAAGTTTCAAATATTAATAAACAACATGGCACTGTCAAAGATGGCACAGTTGGTTAGTGTGTGACCTTCAGTGCAAGAGGTCCAGAGTTCGATCCCTGGATCTCAAATCCTTGTTTCATTTTCTTGCCTTTCTGTGTAGCTTCAAGTAGCTTTAATTCCCTTAAAAACGGAGCACTGATGGAGAGAGGGGGGTAAAATGAGCACACCGTCAACCTCAAGTTTATTAGTTACTCAAATTACTGTCATGAGTTATCGACAAAATGTGGTCGCTGTACTTTACTTTACATGGTGATGATGATGATAACTTTATTTAAATCTTGGACTGATGGGACTGTTTATGCCCCTAGGAAAATAAATGCTAATGGTCACAGCACACACAGTGCAGTCCATTTCACATTCATTTGAAAACTGCACTATTTTAATTTGACAAATTAATCAATATCTAATGAGGGCATATTACCTGATTAAGAAGTGCCAGCTGGAATCTCCATACATTTCCTTATCACTTCTATATAATACACAATGCATTTTCCTTATCTTGACTTATCTTGGTTTCCTCTATATAATGTGGATGCTATATAATGTCTTATCTCTGGTAAAAGGGGCTCAAATACCTTATCATATTCAGGAATCCATGAAAGTGGCAAAACAGTAAAATTAATACTGATTAAGTTGTTCTTAAAGAAATGATTAACACTGTTCATTTGCTTCTGTACTGGCACCAGAAGAACAGTATACAGTGAGAATAAATTTTTTAGGGAATATATCACATAGAAGAAACTCAATGTCTAATACATTTAGACTTAAATATATTTGAATTTGATTGATATGTTAAAGACTTTCTGTTGAGTACAGTAAACTGTTGCCTTGCAGACACCTCAGTAATACAGACCCTGTGCTACTAATGTGCTAATGAAAATTGCAAAGAGTGTACTGAAAATATCTTGTTACGGACACAAAATTGTGGTTTCAAGGGTATCCACAATAATGAGATTTAACTGCATGTATAGAGAGAGATGTGTATTAGCATTCTCAACAATTACCAGCTAAAACCTGATGACTTTGAACACCCACACCTGCCCTCTTCTTCTGTCTATTATACTAGTGTTCAGCTGTAACATCTTTCCGCAAAAGCTAACACAGACGTAAAAGTGGATGTCTTTTCTATATAAAATAAAATTTTGTGTACATTGTCTCTCTTTTATCTTTGAGAAAGTTTTAAATTCAAACCTCTGTTTAGTGGTCATCGTCTGTAAAAATGGTCACTAATTCAGTCAATTGCTGAGTTACTTTAAATTTGGGCTCCAATGAGAGGAAAACCTCCTTAACCAGTGAGCTGGCTGGCTATTTCCTAAGGTTGATTGTTTAAAAGAGGTTTGATTATCATGTATTTATTACAGTTCCATGTGTTGTAGGTGTTCCTGCTCTTTCAACTGATGAGCAACACACATTTATCATCAAGGAAGATGGAAAGGTTAGCAACTAGACAACTTCAATTTAATATTATTGAGATTTGATAGGGAATGAAGGGAAATCTATAACCATATAAAAAGAGGATTACATTGCTGACAATGGAGTACAAAAAGGGAGATTAAGATTTCTGGTACTTCTGTGTTGCAAATTGATGCCACTGTATTGTACTAAGCCTAGTTCTGATGCTTTAATCCCAGTTTATACTGGTGATATAAACACAAGTCACATCAGTGCTTGTCATTTCACTACGGTTTCACTAGTGACATAAGCATAAGCAATATACATGTAGTGTACTGCTCATTAGCAAACAGCGCTTGTCTGTTTCCATATCTCTGATAAATGCAATACTGAATGTGCATATGTTATTTCACTAGGACGTACAATGAATATTACATTATTTTGTTCTCTTACAAGATAGTTATCAGAGTGTTTCTTTTGCAATGCTTGATGTATTTGGTGGAAAAGAAGCTTTAAGAGAATTGGCTGAAAGCGACTTGTGTTTAATGTGGCAGAACAACCTTGCACAATTTCTTGTCAATTATTTATGATTGTATTCAACAAAGTTACTGTTTGTGAAAGTTCAGCATAGTTATCTTGTAAACATATACTGATTTTATAACTGTTTCTTTGTTGCAGGAGACTTCAGCTTCAAAGTTGTTTATAACTCATACTCCACATTATGTCTCTTTCTTGCAAAATGCTGGTGCTATTCCTTCAAATGAAATTTCAAGTGTCAATTCACTTGCTCTTGGCCTCTCAGCTCCTAAGGTAGTGTGTTGACTCAGCAGTCTGCTATTGGAATAAGTTTTTTTTCAAGAATAGCGTTGACTAGTAGTTTGAAATTTTTGGATTAGAATTACAGTAGCTAATATGACTGAAAATGCAACAGTATATAATATATGTTTATTATAATTCGTTTTCTTGCGTTTCCCTTTAATTCAGAACATATTTTAGTTTGCAATTGATGGCATTTGTCTTGTTTTGCTTCAAAAAGGATATTTTATTATCGTTTTAGGATATAACATGGTCTGGTTTGCTTGCTGGGAACATGTTTAAACGACCAAAAGCCAGGATTATGTTCGCTGTAGACGGCGTTTCACAAGGTAACGAGCAGTTTTTTTTATCTCGGAAAATTTGTTGCAAAGTGTGCCGAAAATTGATGCCGTTTCAACTGAAATATTGTCAAACAAGCTTATGCTGGTTTTCTCAGCTGTAAAACTGTTATCTCTCCGAAAATTTTCAAACATGGTGTATTCTAGCTAGGAAGGAAACTTTAAAATCAACTGGCCACAAAATTACACATTTTACGAAATGATTCCCCCACAAAATCGCCGACAATGTTTATATTAAAGTTTAGAATGTGAAAAGCTTCGTATATTTGCGTTAGTTAAAACACCTCACAATTTATCTATTTTTCGTCTCTTTTCTTTTCTAGACGACAATTTTAGTTTCAAATCCGGAACATCTTTTCCAATTGAAGAGGTACGTTGTTTAAACAAAATCGCTTCCAAAAACCGTTATTAGAGAATGTTAAATTAGTAATATCATTTCAGACTGACGAAGCTCCAGATTTGTCAAGAATTCTATCTCAAGCCAATGCTTTGCAAGAAAACTTTCCAAGTCGAGTGTCAAAGACGTTTGGTGGCAAGTCATTGGCGTTATCAGTTTCAGGTGACGGCAAGGTAAACTAGCCAGCTGGCTTGGCAATTGCTTTACCGCCACACTAAATTTGAGGACACATCTTTCTTTTGCTACAGTTGGGCTTTCGCCGTCCATTACTCCTTGAAAACGTAGTTTCCCTCGTAGCCGTGTTTAGACTCACGCGTTTGTGGCGAGGAAGCGTAGCGTGACGAGACCAAGCACGGCTGCGAGGAGCTGCGAGAGAAACTAAAGAAAACGGCGCTTTAGTATAGATAGTGAAAATGAAGGAAAGATGCTTCCTTCCGATAAATTTAATAATGAAAATAAAATTGGTTTCCTTATGTACCTCCTCTAAAGCTCTCTTCCCAAACAAGGAAGCTTTATTTCGTGCTTTTTTTCTTTTTCGATATTTGATGGTTCTCTCTTTCATTTTTATTCTTCATTCACTTGATTCTAATCTTTATTGGTTTGTATGTTGTTCTTTTGTACAAAAGCTCCCAACAACAACATCCAAAATTGCTGGGTTTCATATGACGTCATTTCCAGCCTTGTTGAAATTTTCATCAGCTGAAAAACAAGTTTTCAATAGAATATTCTCTGGTTGAGAGCACCAGATGACAAGATTCAACAGCCGTTTGAAACCCAGCTATCGTTGTGTTACGCTTTGGATATTGTTGGCTCTAAACAGTTTTCAATAAACGTGTCCAACACGTTGGAGCCAATAATGTTTGGTGTTGTTAGCCAACATTGTTTGGAGCGTTTGCTTGGGCCTTCCTCGTTCGTTCGTTCGTTTGTTCATATATTTTTGTTAATCTTTCCTTTTGTTGTGGGTTCGTTCGTTTGTTTGTTGTCTGTTTGTTCGCTCGTAGGTCCGTTTGTTTATTTGTCGTTCACTGATTCGTTTGTTTATTTGTTTAAATCCTTTTCTCCTCCTAATAAACTGACTCACTGACAAAACTTCATCGGATCTCTAATACTCAAAACTACAAACTACAATCCCAGTGAACTTTGCCATCATTGATATTACTATTCTAAATTCACTTTTCTAGCTAACGACAAGTGGATCAAGCTCAGGTGAAAACAGTCATTCATTCTTCTACAACCAAGAGAAAGAACAGTTCCAACTCACCGACCAAAACAATGCCGGAATCTTCGAGGACCTACAATTAACCAAAAAACAGGTATGGAAATCACAGTGGAACCTGCGACACTTCTATATTACTGACTCTTTTCTCTGACCTTTGGGTGTCTGCTTTAAAGAAGGCTTATCTATTCTGGATGTACATGTAACCAGTTTACATTTCCAGAGTATGATCTCGCGAAGGGCTAATGATATTTCGTTAAAAAATGGAATTAAAAATGAACGGAAATTACGTCAAAGCGTAAAATAGTGACATTTCAATTCGTACTGAATTGAACGCGGTATCCATGCTAGTCAAATGTTCTACTCTCAAGAAACATCATTGTTAACTTAAGTTATCTTTTTCGTTTACCTAGATTCTCGCAAAATTGCAACAAACGTTTGCTGATGGTAAGTTTAGTTGGTGTGATTCCATGTATTTTTAACAAGTTCTTACAAAGTTTTTGTGTTTACAGGAATCAAGTTTTCCAGCGATGCTCAGGTCGCTACAGTAGCTATTCCTGGGCAAGACAAGGCTGTGTTCGACTTGAACAAAAAGGTGAAATGTGATGATGATGATGATGATGATGATGATAATTGATGATGGATGATCGATGATAATGATAATGATTTAACTCGTACTCTTTGTGATTGTTATAGGAGGACTTCCTGCTATTCGCTGAGGCACAAATTATCACAGATATCCTAGAAAAGGTAATACTCACAATTTTATTGCTTACCAAATTCTCCCGCAGGAATTTTCGTTTTCTTTAAGACTCGAAGTCCTTGAGTTGAGTGAAAGAACTGAAGAGAAGAGAAAGAAAAGTGACCAATGAAGGAAGAAATAAAGAGAAAAAGAAATGTTTTAAAAGTAGAAAGAAGAAAATTCTATAACTGTAGTCAGGATTCATATTTAAAGTAAATTAAATTGTCTCTGACTTAACTTGAAAAATTGAAACATTTATATATCAGACATTTCGGATCACGGCCATCGATCGAAACGTCTGATATACAAATGTTTCAGTAGACCATTTCTCGGTTCTCATCGTTCAACCTCAGCCTCGACGGCGTGTAGTATATTCTTTAGAATTGAACTTTTAAAGTGTTTCGATTGTTTGTTGATGTGTGCTTTCCTTATATTACCATGGGCTGTAGTCAATTTCTAAAGAATATATTTCATGCTGTCGAGGCTGAGGTTGAACAATGAGAACGGTGAAATGGTCTATTTTTCAAGTCAGAGACAATTGAATTTAACTTAAGGCCTAGTTCAAACGTCGCATCTCACATGTGCTGAATTCAATGCAAATGAGATGATAATGAGTAGAAACAAAAGATTTGACTAATTTGCATTGAATTCGGTACATGTGAGATGCGACGTTTGAACTAGGCCTTAGAGAGAAGAATTAAAGAAGATTGTTGTAATGGTACAAAATCTTTCTGGGAAACCACCTCAAATATTAGTCATCTCAGTCTTTCTGCGACTGAACTTCTTTTCTCTCATGTAAAATAAAAAATTACATGAAAAGCCCCTTGTAAGTGACTCCTGGTTACCAAGAGCAACAAGTGTAGAGAGGTTTTCCAGTTTCTAAGGAAACTTTTTGATGTCTTGATTTTCAGCTAAAAAGGAATCCTGCACTCGTGAACGACAATATTCCCGACATTTTGACGTTCAGCTTTTCGTCTCTTAAAGTAAGTGAAAAAATTGGTTTCCAAAAACTTAACTTGACGGGGTTCCTGTGTCTAAAATTCCATTTTACTCCGACAAGGGTTTCCCACAATTTTCTACCGTTATTTCACTTTTTCTCTAGGCTCTACGAGATCGGTATAATGAGAATTCTCCCCAAGCTAAAGGTGCTGCTGTATTTCTCTCTTCATTGATTTCCAAGGTGAGTGATTTTAGCTTCATGAGCTTTAGAAATTTTCTAGAGACTTAGCAGAGAGGACATATTTGTTTTTCCAGTTGACCAAAAGCTTTTATGATTTGTACAATGGAAATGCTGTGGTGGAAGTTTTGACCATGGAATGGAAAGGGTAACGTACAGTAGTCAAAGTTTACCGTCTTTTCTCTGTAAATCGATTTCTGTTTCTTTGTCCTCCTTCCTCTCTCCCTCCCTCTCTCCCTCCCTTCTTTCCTCCCTCCCTCCCTCCCTCCTTCCTTCCCCCTCTCCTTCCGTCCCTCCCTCCCTCCCTTCCTTCCTCGCTTCCTTCCTTCCTTCCTCCCCTCCTTCATCCCTCCCCTCCTTCCTTTTTCCATTTCTCCCTTCACACTTTTCTTCCCTTGCTCTCTTTCTTTTCTCATTTCCCTTTCACTCTTACTTCGCTTTAACTCTTCCTTCCTTTCCTCAATCTTGTTACATTCATACGTCGTCCTTACCATGCCTTCCCACATCTCAACAGAAATCTAAAAGATAAATTTCCAAATGAGGTTAATCACATTTTCCATCACTTGGAGCCCCACATTTCATCCGATTCTATTGAGTCCTTCACTCAGCAACTACCAAGTGTAACCCTACGAGGAGACGTGGTAGGTACTTCATGGCAACAATGTTTTGCCGCTCCGATTTTTACGAGAAATTTAAACACAAGCAGCATACACAACTCCGTGTCGCATTTATCTCATACCTAAATGAAGAGACGAGTAGTGCAGGACGTTATGTTTATGTTGCGTTACGTTAGTCTGCGTACGTTGCTTGTGTTACGTATGTTGCTTGTGCTTATGTTACTAGTGATAAGACAAGCACTACTAATGAGCAGTACACTCCTGAGTCTGTGTATGTTGCTTGTGCTTACGCTTATGTCACTAGTGAAAAGACAAACACTGCTAGTGAGCAGTACATTACTGAGTCTGTGTATGTTGCTTGTGCTCATGCTTATCGCCTGTGAAAGACCGGCAAGCACTGCACCTTTGTTTTATATTAAAATTTGTTTTGTTGTTATTCTACCTTCTTTATCTTGTATTTCAATTATGTTATTTCTTGTTTGTCCAATAAAGTTGTGAAAAAAATAATAATAATAATGAGTGTGTCTATATATATTGTTTATGGACACCTCTATAATGGACAGCTACAGTTGATCGTTTTTGTGGCGTTCTACAGTATTATCAACACGTTTTAAATAACAGTCTTATTCGTGTTTTTAGGACGCTGCAGTGTTGGATTCTCTGTGCTCTTCACTTCATAGCAAGTTGTTAAGCATGCAGTCTAAACTGAAGGTACAGAATGTTAAACAACGATAACCATGGCGCCCTCTTAATGCAAGAACGAGCGAAATGCATGAGAATAAAGGCTTCACGTCACGCATGAGAATAAAGTGCATAGAGAGAGCTTGGAACTTGGCTCCTTTGCTGACACATCTGAGATTTCCTTATTTACGCCTTCCCCCCCCCCCCCCCCCCCCCCCACTCCCCCAGAATTCCGTTATCTTGCCCCTAACACAGGGGTACCAATCCAAGACTTTTATGGACTGATTTTTGTCTTTTAAGGTAAATTGTGTTGGTGGGTCGGTGTTACATCGAGCGAGAAGAGCAGTAGAGGAATCTGCCTCTCCTGCATCGAAGGTAGGATTGTTTTGTAGAGTACTGAAACAAGAGAGTGTGTGAAACGAAAGCAATAACTGATTCTGTGTACGAGTTTTTTATAGGGACAATGTACAACGCGGAGCTCAAAACTGTGACCAATGTTAATCAGTGTATTAGTTTTTGTCTTGCCATCCTCCAATTATCACTTGGATAAGAGAGAAGATAACTCCCAATGCTGGACTATTGCTCAGTCGAAAGTATGCGTAATACATTATAGTTGGTCATACTTTTGGGTATACTTTTCTCCGGGTGCTCCGGTTTTTCCTCTCTCAGCAAAACTCAACACGTGAGTTGAGCAATGTTTGCAAAATAATTTAATGTAGAGGTAGTGAGTATGAGAGAAAACAGGCCCACATCAGCTCTTACCTGCAAAACTCAGCCTGTATAAACAAATGCAATTAGGTAGATGACCTTTTATTTTATTCGTCAGTCAGTCAGTCAGTCAGTCCGTCCGTCCGTCCGTCCGTCCGTCCGTCCGTCTGTCAGTCAGTGCTAAGCTATGTTCAACCAGCGCATTGGTATAAAGTTAGGAAATGATCCTAATCCCTTTTGCTTTCATCTTACAGGCGAATAGCACGACTCTAAATCTTGCCTACAATTACAAACCTTTCTACTCGACCATCTTCAATATTTGGTTATGGTTAGTGGTCGCCATTGTGCTGACCGTGTATGTTGTCTCCTTGGTACTATGGTATATGGACCCTGGACGTGATAGTATTATTTATAGAATGACAAGCCAAAGAATGAAGACCGATTGATGTCCCTCTAATACTTTATATTCCATGTACTCGTGTGTCCCTCTTGTCCTTTCACAGACATTCTTGTTTTGTTCTCATGAAGTCCCTTGGCACTTGGTAATCTTACTACGTTCCTATTGGACCTATAGGTCAATGTTTGTTCTTGCCCGGTTAATTTTGATAAGAGTTTTGTAATGTTGGAGCGATGGTTCCGTTCAAACTATTTCACTTTTTTTATTGCACTCGATGTTACATTTAAAGAATAAAAATAAAAGAGCTTTAACATTTGTGTGTGTGATTTTGCTTGGTTGCTTTTGTTCTCTCTGATATATTTGTAGATTGCTTCTTAACCTGAGTATCTGTGGTGGGATGGTTGGGAGAGTAGGGGAGGGGGACTGGGGAGGAAGGCCTGATACTCGGGTTAATTGCTTCATTTTATGAAACCCGCTCTAAGGGCCTGGGATTGTATGAACCGGGCTGGACCGGTCAAGCGGGCTCACTTCTTTTGTTTTGTGGCTGGCCCCAAGGGAAAAGAAGAAAAAAAAGAAGTCGGCCCGCATAACGTTTTCATAAAAGTTACGTTTTCGACCACCAGGTCGAAACCGTTTAAACTTTTATGAAAATATTAACCTTTTATTTATAAATAAAAAAGTCTAATCCTTACCAAAAGTCCTTCGTTGTCAAAATTCTGAATTTCTTTTCGAGTGGTCGTTTCTCGACGCAAACTCGTTTGTGATATCAAGAAAACTAAATAATAATATCTGAAATTTTATCGAGGCAATTGCCTCGTGGTAGCTACGGCCCTGATCATTACCAATGGGTGTCCTAGACTAATTAGTGAGTCACGGGACGAGTTTTATGTGATTTTCGAGTGAGAGGTTTACATGGAGACCGGAAAATGAATTTATTTATATATAGAAATGATGGAAATAACGTAAGTAGTAAATAAATATGAGCAAAGAATGATAAACTTTTCAAACTCACTTACGAACAGCTCAGAAAAGTAATCTGAGCTCCAGATAGGATTCGAAGTTTGAAAGGTTATCGGCAATTCTTTGATTAAAAACTGTATACGAACTGTCATGAACACGCATGTATTTTGGTACATTCAAAAGTTCATAATTTCAAATTATTCAGCTGATATTAAGGAGATGCACATGCCGCCCCAAGACGTCCCTGAATCGCTCCCTCGATCCGCTCGGTTGCTCTTGCCAACAGGGACCGCGGAGCACCTTCAAAAGTGGGGGGGGGGCTGCAGCACGGATCTAGACTTTTTAAAGAGGGGTACACCATTTTACAAAACACGGCGGGGCGTAACTTCCTCAAACACCCTTTTAAAGTAACATCGCAGGGCTTTAGCAAGCCTTAAAATTCTGAGAGCAAAAACAACTTATAGTATGATTATTCTTTTTCGCAAGCGTAGCGAGCGCGAAATTTAGACTCGGCTAAGGCGCGTCAATTTCATTAACAATTTTGATAAAACCAACAACAACAAACATTTAGAAAGTAAAGCTATGGGAAAGTATATTGTCCTATACGTTTAGAAAGAAGATAGAGAGAGTGAGAGAGAGAGAGAAAGAAAAATAAATAAGTAGGGCTCAACTGAAAATTAAAGAGGGCAAGAGCTAAGATATAGGTGTTCACAAAGGCTACTTCCTAGGATAAATACATTGTGCGCGTCACTCCCCCCACAAAGAATATCAGTGAAAGAAATGGTTGATTTGTAGCTCAGACATAGAATACAATTAGCTCTTAGGAAGGCCTAGCGCGAGTCGCCCGGCAAAACTTTTACAGAAAAGTATGTTGCGTACAACCTTTCTTTGATTCACTGACTTGAGAATGACAAAGTTCATCTTTTCCTCGTGGCGTCATTTACAAGATTTCTTCTGCAGTTTCTGATGTGCAGAATTTTAAACATTTGAAAACAAACAGCTAAACGACCGAGATACTGTGCATGAACTGAAATCCCGCCATAAAACGCTGGCGCATTTCACTTCTCTATCAAGAATCCCATGACAAGAGAAAAGGTCAATTATAACCTTTAAAAACAGTATTAGTCCAATTTTGAAACAATCATTTTTAATTTTTCATCGCGAAAAGTGGGGGGGCTATACCCTCCCCAGCCCCCCGTCTCCGCGGTCCCTGGCCAACGGACCCTGGCTAGACCACTGCTTCTCTTCCTCAGAGTCGTTTCTTACCACGCGGGTTTCCCCAGAGTCGTTTCTTACCACGCGGGTTTCCCCAGAGTCTTACTATGCGGGTTTCCCCAGAGTCGTTTCTTACCACGCAGGTTTCCCCAGAGTCGTTTCTTACCACGTGGGTTACCCCAGAGTCGTTTCTTACTACGCGCGTTTCCCCAGAGTCTTACTACGCGGGTTTCCCCAGTCTTATTAAGCGGGTTTCCTCAGAGTTGTTTCTTACTACGCGGATTCCCAGTCCATCCACATTTCCTAGCAACGAAAGAAATCTGCGAAGCATTCATTATATCATTTATGGATTGATCCATAGTTTATTCTAACTCTGGCTCTAGAAAATACACAACAGTTACTGCTTTACATAAACTGTAAATTACGAATATGTTCTTAACCAAATATACCAGAAAACTCTACAAAACCTATTTTCAACGAGTTTTCAAAAGTTGTACACTGCAAATCGATCGGGGTAATCGATGGGTACTAGGGCCCAAGTAGAACTGGGGAGGAGATAAGAAGGGAACTACTTGGGTGTCTGGTACTCAGGGTAATCCATCGGCAAGAAAATTTGCCGAAGGTATATCGATCGTAAAACGTTCGTGGAAACGATCTAAATCAATAGACCATGTTCGTTAGAGATCTTAAATATTAGGAAATATTTAGGTACAGAGAGTAGTGTATCCTTTTCCTCGATTAGTTAGGGAGCCAGTTGTCCCGTCTACTCCTTAGCAGTCCTGGAAACGAGATCATTACCAAAAGGGTAAGGCTTTAGTTTCTTTTTGTTCTGCTTTACTTTTGGAGGTGCATTGATCCTGGTTTTCACTAGCGACGCAAGCATTAACACAAGGAACATACACAGACTCAGTAACGCATTTATTACACACGTGAAAAAAAGACAAGCTCTACTAATGAGCAGTAGATTACTGAGTCGGTATATGTTGCTTGTGCTTATGCTTATGTCACAAGTACTAGTGAAAGAGCAAGCACTACTAATGAGCAGTACATTACAAAGTCTGTGTATGTTGCTTGTGCTTATGCTTATGTCACTAGTGAAAAGACAAGCACTGCTAATGAGCAGTACATTACTTGAGTCTGTGTATGTTGCTTGTGCTTATGCTTATGTCACTAGTGAAAAGACAAGCACTGCTAATGAGCAGTACCCTACTGAGTCTGCGTATGTTGCTTATGCTTATGCTTATGTCACTAGTGAAAGAACAAGTAATGCTAATAAGCAGTACATTACTGAGTCTGTGTATGTTGCTTGTGCTTATGCTTATGTCACTAGTGAAAGAACAAGTAATGCTAATGAGCAGTACATTACTAAGTCTGTTACTTGTGCTTCTGCTTGCGCATGCGTCGCTAGTGTGAACCAGGCTTTATTAAACAGAATGCTTAAGATCTCGACCGTTGTTCATTGTTTTAATACAAAACTACATTCTATAAAAGCTGCAGACTGCAAAGACGTTAAGAATCCGCAAAACGCACGAGAACATGCTAAAGGTAAATTGTACAATTTTCATAAAATGGACGTCTTTTACACTTATCCACAGGCCATACCTTAACAACAAGGAGAATATTTAAGCTCTTGCATTGCATTTCAGTCAATAATTTATCGCACATAAGGTTTCTTTCTGTTTATCGGAGAAACCTCTCTTAGCAGGGTAATATATAGCCAAAATGTTTCCAAAAGTAGACTATAAAAGGTTGGTCATCAGTTCAAAATTTGACACCTCGAACTTCATCTATTTTCTTCCAAATGTTTCATTTATAATTAGTGGAAATGATTATTTTGCTTCTTTAGATGTACTTCAAAGTTGTATATTTGGTTTTATCGATTTCATCTGGTATTTACCTTACGAGCTAGCGCTAAGGAAGTGGGAGGCGGAGAGAGAGAGGGGAAAGGAAGGGTAATTGAAAGTAGCGACTTATATCCCTCGTCTCCCCAGCCCCCACCCCTAGTGGTACCATTTTCACAGACTACAGATATTTTGCTGCTTTTCTTAGTAATCTTAAATAGCGTCACTAACCAACTAATTTAATAAGGCTATATTTAGACTTCAGTGTTGACAAAGGTTTAAGTTTTGTTTGTTACTTAGATACCGAACATATGACACGAGCGTTGCCATAGTAACTAAACACCCTTGAAACTACATTTATGTTTGATTAATGGCTTGACGTGCTCAACCTGCATTTTTGTTTTTACCGCCAAAATTACCATTGCCGTTGCCTAGATACCATTTCTATCGTTGCCTAGATACCAGACAGTTTCCTAGATACTAAACAGATCCTTGTAAGCGGCAATCTGTACCGTGATGCTGCCAGGGACCTCCATGTCTTGTTGACGACGGCGACCCTTGAGTCTGTGGGTGGACTGAGTTTTCGAGTTACTTACGTTAATGGATATCTTGGCCTGTCCCATGAAGGTATCAACGGTCCAATTGTAATCCCAGA
Organism: Telmatactis stephensoni; assembly: GCA_029948255.1. Classification (NCBI taxonomy): domain Eukaryota; kingdom Metazoa; phylum Cnidaria; class Anthozoa; order Actiniaria; family Isophelliidae; genus Telmatactis; species Telmatactis stephensoni. The sequence goes on along the minus strand of JALIZF010001781.1, from coordinate 569,438 downwards.
TCTGCAAACAGAGTAGTATATCATGAAACGGTGAGCCGATTTTCAGAGTGGAAGGGGAGGGAGGGGAGAGGGGGGAGAGGGGGGAGGGGTCAAAAGAAAGACGATATTCATTTAGAGGGTGTCCCAGAAGACCGGTCCAATTGTAATCCCAGATCTGCAAAAAGAGTAGTATATCATGAAACGGTGAGCCGATTTTCAGAGTGGAAGGGGAGGGAGGGGAGGGGGGGGGGAGGGGTCAAAAGAAAGACGATATTCATTTAGAGGGTGTCCCAGAAGACCGTGCCAATGATCTTTTATTTTCTTATTTTAGCTAAGCTTTAGCTTTTCCTGGACATTTTATGAAAAATCTTGTAGTCTATTCATGTCATCCCCACATCGAGTGTCAACTCCCTTGAGATCTCACCTCCATTAATTCACTTAATTTTAATCAACTTTTCTAAATAGAATTAATACAAACCTGAACAACAATTTGGCTCTTCTGTGGCTGTCTTACGTAGAACAAAGCTCCAGCGTTCCATCTTGGTTCCAAGGTGTTCTTCAGGACAGGAGTCTTGACTTTTCTTCCCTCACAGGAAATTGTGGCATATGGATCAGGAGCTGTAAAAAGAAAACATGTTCGAATGATTTCTTTCGAGAACTTGAATTATTGCCAGGGTTACTACTTCATGTATGATCCCATGAAAAGGCACTGTTCAAGTTACACTATTGTTACTCAGTGGAATCCTTGCGCAACTTGAATAGTGAGGTTATACATGAAGTAGTAGTCCAGAATTGTTGGAATGATTGGCTTTTTGACGCACGCGCGATGGATCTTACTGATAACGAGTCCTCCACACCCCTCCCTTGGAATGATGCTGTGAAAACCCGGGAATTTACCATCCCAAAATCAGTCGGACAGACCTTATAGTTACCAGTAACATTGTATAGTGATCGGAGGATTAATGACAATGGTAATAAAGTGATAAATATACAAAAATACTCTGAGTTTCACATCACGTCAATAAGTATTGGTAGGGATTGTAGATCATGTGGATGCAAAGGTCAATGGAAACAATCCAGTGGAAACAAAACTGCAATCGTGCTTTAAGTTTAATTAAATCCCACAGGGCCCCCTAATCAAACATAAATTTTTTTTATCAAGGTAATAAAAAGGTACCTAAATCGTCGTTGTTTAGTCTTGTTATTTGCGCGTGCATGTGTAATATTCTACTTGGGCTTCCTGTGAAAAGAGCGCGTGCTCTGCTTTTTATAAATTAGTGTTGTCAAGGCAAATGGCGCACAAAAATATCAACGGTTCCTAGCTTGTTAGGCGCCTTACGACATTTTCCTGTGACAGGAAACTTACACAGGATACCCACGAAGCCTGCGCACGGTGAAGCATCACAGGAAGCCCAATGCAAAAACAATATCCCATATATGCGCGCGCGCAAAAGACTATTTAAAACATTTATGAATGATTAGGGGGCCCTGTGTAACTCCGCTTTAGTCTTTCGTGTATAAGGGTCACTTCACAAAAAGAGCGCTTTTAAACAGCTAAACCTCAACCCGAGACTTCGTCACCGTAATTGGCACTTCCGGGTGAGGTAATTATCACATCCGGTTGAGGTCCAAGTCAAAGAGTTTAAACAGGCTAGATGTACTTTGCACTCTAAGCGAAGAGAACGCTACTCACTCAAGCTGACTCCGCTCTTCTGTAGGCCTGTAGCACCCACTATAGTGACGGAGATGATGCAATGTGGTGTACGACAGCGTGGCAAACAACACCAGATTTTACTTCCCACCGAGTGGTCTTGGTCCAAGAACCTGAGGAAATCGAGGAAAACATCGATCATTATATAATAACCATCAAATAACGCGCGTTCTTATTGACCGAAGGACGCGTATACTGCGAACTCTAAATATACACACAGCACGCGCGGGCACTTTTCGAATTTTTTGCCAGTGTAAATGAACAATGAATTTGCTCAAAAACGTTGTATTTTATAACAGAAATAGAAAACTTACCCGCTGTGCTGTGTGTAGATTTAGAGCACTTGGGGATGGATCAGAACACTCAAGAAGCGTTGAGAAGCACTCGGCTTAACACTTCTATCATGTACTGATGAATCCCTGCGTGCTCTAAATCTGCACACAGTACGCGGGCGCGTTTTCTATTTCTTTAGCAAAATCAAAATTAAGTTATCAAACATCTATGATAGTTTATCTCTTTGGACATTTTGCTTATGACGGGCCATTCTCCGCTCTAAAAAAGGGTTCTACATTATTTGAGTTACAATTTCTTTTATTTCAATGATTTTTTAGAGATTTGCTCTTATGCACACTGAATTATTGCTTGCGTTTTGAATTTATGGTCCGACAATATCTGATAGCTTTGCTTTAAAGCAAGACTATCGCTGAAATGAAAATGCGCACGCTAACACGAAAAAAATGGCTATTTATCGATAAAAAAATCATCTTTTCACAGCAGCCTGTCTACATAGTGGTTCTTCATCTGCTGGCACTCTCACTACCTCTACATTAAATACTTTACATACAACACTCAACTATAACATGTCGATATTTGCTGAGGGAGAAAAACCGGAGAACCCAGAGAAAAATCCCTCGCGGCATGGAACAAACTCAGTTCACATATGATCTAGTGCCCGAGCTGGGAATCGAACCTGGACCACAGCGGTGAATGACATGCACGTTCACGCTCGGCCAACCATGCCACCCGATCTTGGTGACCAATCAGAGGTTGAGAACGAGTTTGATTCGCAATCTCGTCCCCTGAAGTATTCTTCTTTGCGTGCGTAACAGGGACAGTTGGATTTGCCTGTGAGTTCTTGAGGAAATTCGAAAGCGTTCTCATTACTTACATGGCGCTGGATCGTTTCTCTGTGTAAATTCTTATCAAGAAGCTTCCAGCAACATTTGGCTCGTACGTGGAAGGCACCACCACATAGCGACCTGGAGCAAGATGCAATCTACTCATGACCTCACGGGCGTTGATAAAGATGGAGTCCCCTGCCTTTTCGAACATCGTGTGGAGACGATATTTTCGGTTTTGCTCCACCTATGGAAAAAATTGAAGATAATTGTATTATATACAACTTGAGGTAAACGACCTCTTTTTACGTTATAAAATAACCAGCATATAACGCGCGCTCTCGTTGGCCGAAGGACGCATATCGTGCGAACTCTAAATATGCACACTGCACGCGCGCGCACTAGCTTTTCGAATTTTTCGTCAGTGTAAATAGATACTGAATTTGCTCGAAAACGTTGTATTTTATAAAATGTCTTTCTTGTTGGAATGACCATATCGACTACATTGCTTCCAAAATTTCATTGCGGATTGGCATGTTACGGAAAGCTCGAAAGGTCATTCCTAGAGAAGCATGTATCACGCTTTACAATGCAATGATTTTGCCGCTCTTTGTGCTACTGTTGTGCCGTCTGGGATAGCTGCGGAAAGATTAATAAAGGCTACCTCAGATCAATTACATCGTCGGGCAGCCAGAGTCATTGAGGGGATTAAATCTACCGATCAAGTTGATCTAAATACTATCTTTTCATGGCCGTCTTTGCAGTCTAGGGGATCTTACCATATATGCGTACAGGTTTTCGAATGTCTGAATAACTTAGCACCAGAATATTTGCTACACGAATTTAGGCTTTTCTCTGACGTACATAATTATAATACTAGGAATAAAGATTTGCTTAGACCTCCACCAGCTCGCACCACGAAATATCAAAATTCATTCAGAATAAATGGAGCTAATACATGGAATTTGTTACGGCTCAAATATCGAAAAGAATCAAACATTGTAGAATTTAAAAAGACTCTTACTTCAAAACTAAATTACTTCAAAACTAAATTATAAAATATTAGCTTTTTTGTTATTTTTCTTTGTCTTGTTATGCGTGTAAATGTATTGTAATTTTGTTTTTTCTTTATATCAGGACTCCATTTAAACCAGCTTTAGGCTGAACTGGACAAGCCTGTATAAATATTGTTTAAATAAATAAATAAATAGATAAATAAAATAGAAAACTCTAAATCTGCACACAGCACGCGCGCGCGTTTTCTATTTATTCATTGGTAAATAGTGACAATCAATTATAACTTCAAGAGTTACTGGTAAACCTGAAGCCGACGGTGCGCACTTTAACCAGCGCACTAACCAACAACGCCACACTTGTTCCTCTAATAATACAATAAGCAACCAGGGCGTGTTGTTCAACATGCGCTTAGTGCCAGTGGTAATTCTAGATTACATGGTCGTTATCGTAATCAAGAAAAATAAAATAGAGTCGTTTTCGTATGAGTGGGAAACTTACCGCGCCGTACCGTGACCGTTATGTCTATAAAAACATTCGAAATTCATGCCGTAACCGTATCGTATCGTAACCGTACAGTGTTCCCACTCATACGAAAACGACTCTAACTCGACTGATCACGTATGTTTTTGCTACCATATCAGTCCCATACTCGCCGTCCTTACCACAATCATCATCATCACCACCATCATCACCATCACAATCATCATCATCATCATCACCATCATCATCGACTGACCTTCATGACAAAAAACCCAATGGTCAAATTAGTGGCTCCTTTATCCTTGTCCTTTCGTCTGTCTTCTTGCATCAGTGCCACCATCGCCTGACCAGCGTCTCCTTCCTTTATACTAAATGCGTACTAAATAGAAAGACATAAAAAACAAAAATTTAATCAAAAATGTCTATCCATCTACAGTCATTGCCAGAATAGACCAAATCGGCTAACGCGTTGCTATGTACGTTTCTAGCCAATTGTCATATTTCATTATGACGTCACGGCTTGTTTACGATTGGGACAGAATCATAGAGAACAACAGAATTTTGAACAAAATTGTTAAATAAACAATATTCATTGCATTTGATTGCTGTTACCGCTTTCCTTTGTTCTATAAAGTGCATTTTTATATCAAATTTTCTTTGTGATGTTGCTGAGTTGCCCTTTTCTTACGACCATGCTCCTTAGCGTTTATACAATACATTGTTTTGATGTGACGTCATAGTAAACTAGACGCACAGCTGCGTGAACCCAGGCACTCGCGATCGTTAGAAAGAAGCACTATCAACTGCAAAGAAGTACGAAGTTTAAGAAATTAAACACTGAGGTAGTGAATATATTGATTTATTACTAACGTAATATTTATTAAATGATATTAATTGGCAATTTTGGACCAATAATATTTACATAATTCATGTTTTTTTAAAACAGACTAATGTGAAACTTATTTTCCATGAAATATATCAAACCTGAGACCACAGGGACCCCTAATCAAACAGAATTTTTTTTGAACAAAGGTAATAAAAATGTACCTAAATCGTCGTTGTTTAGTCTTTTTATTTGAGCGTGCATGTGTAATATTCTACTTGGGCTTCCTGTGGAAAGAGCACGTGCTCTGCTTTTTATAAATTACAACATTTTCCTGTGACAGGAAGCTTACACAGGATACCCACGAAGCCTGCGCACGGTGAAGCATCACAGGAAGCGTAAAACCTTACGTCCATATATATTCCCATATATGCGCGCGCAAAAGACTAAAACATTTATGAATGATTAGGGGGCCCTGTGCTGAGACTGTATATTATTGTTAAGAAGTTTAAGTGAAGATGTGTCGGCAAAAGCTCACGAAAACTTAAAAACAAACCTTGAAAAAATACATTAATAAGCCAAGTAACCAATGCTTTGTTCTGATGTAAGAATTTAACCTCGGGTGATTTTTCGAGCAGCTAGCTAGAAAGTGTTTTGTACATCAAGCTACTTTCGATAGAGTCAGACAGAAATTTGAAATAAACTGCTTCAGAAATTAAGTGACAGGCCGGAAGCACAACAAACCATCGAAAGTTGAAGACAAAAAATCTTCAAAAGCCTGTGTAGTTTTTCTCTAGCTAGATGTTGTCTTTCCATTCTTCTATAAACCTAGCTCTAGTTTAACAATTTTACTACTCGAAAATCGATCTAGAAGTAATAATTTAGGATGATTCCGGGAAATCTCGATCCTCAAAATATGCGAAGAATGTAAAATTCAAACGCTCCTTCCATTGTTCTGTCAACCAATCAGAGTGCTCCAAATAACTGTATTGGCCAGAGCCTCTCGTTTCTCGGTCGCTGACCAAGAGGAACGCAGGGTCTGGGTACGAGATTGAAACTCGCTAGTGAAAGACTGAACTAAAGGCAGTTGTTGTCAGTTTGATTTCACGCATGTGCTTTAGAGGAATGTCGATTTGTGACTGAAGGAAAACGAAGCCGAAATGTCAACCCAGGTCTTCCTACGGAAGCCTGGGTAAACATATGGCAATTTAAAATTCTCTGGGAATAAGATTCTTTGTCTTTTGCATTTCGATATCAAGTGGAAACATTTGGAATAAAAGTTCTTATTCGGGAAAACCTACATAGCACTCAGTTGATGGAATGTATTCATAAAATCTATTGTATTCTATTGTCGTTCTATCTATTCTTTTTAATATTTATTCATTATATTTTTATGAGTTTATTACATCAATTGCGTGCTACGTAGGTTCTCCCGGTTTCGAATTAGGTAGAAGCGTACGTAGGAACACGTCAGCCGATTTCGTCCACTGTGGCAATCGCGGCACGATTGGCTTTTTGACGCACATGCGCAGTGGATTTTTACTGAGAACGGTTCCACTCACACCCCCTTGCAATGTTGCTGTGGAAAACTCTGGAACGATTTCGGAACGGGACGGAACGGGACGAGTCACGGGACGAGTTTCACATGATTTTCGGGTGAGACGTTTACATGGAGACTGTAGACCCGTTTCTTGAAAGACCCGATAAAATTTACGGGCGTTTCTTGAAGTGTACGCTAATTCTATTTCATTCATTTACCATCAAATTCATCACTGTGCGCTCGATGGAGAAAAGTTCGTGGCGAGAGTTTGGCCATTCTGTTCCATAAATCAAACAAAGTGGGCGGGAACGTTTTTTAAAACTGCATCGGTAACTTTTTCACGGCCGCATAGCAGTGTAATGGTAGATCTTTTCAATAGCGCGGCGCATGACTCACACAAAGATCATGAAACTATAAACGTACTGAAAAGAACACGGAGAAAACATGTATTTTATTTTTTAAAACATTGCTTATTTTCAAAAAAAGTTGTCATTAAAAACCAAACGGCAGAAATCGGACTCAAGAATGATAAAAAACATTTTTTCTGAGGTTTGTTTGTCTGAGTTGTGACGTCACTGACGCGCGTTTTCATATAAGTGGGAAAGTTACCACGCCGTACCGTGATCATGTAAGTGCCGTGATGTCTATAAATACATTCAAAATTCCTGCCGTACGTAAGCGTGTAGTCTCCTTCGCAGCCGTTTTTTGTAACGGGATCCCTGTCCCTCCCAAAGAGTTTCTTTTGACAGGGATCCAGATACAAAAAACGGCTGCGAAAGAGATTAGTAACCGTGCCGACAGTCATACAAAATCCGCTCCACTGAAATATACACAGGGATCCCATCAACTCTTACCTGTGGGTTCTTTAGGAAGGATTCTCTGTTCTGTACGCAGCCTCCAGCGTTCTGCCCTGGTGTCCACTGGTAGGTGTGTTTAAAGATGTGCCATTGTTTAAAGACGTAGTTGAAAATTGACGGGTTAATCACGTGACAAAGTGTAGCGTTGGTGAAATGTGAGCAGAAATCCTCAAATGACATCCTGAGAAAAGAGTACACTAAGCAATTTAATTAGGATGATGATGGTGATGATGATGATGATGATGCATACATACCAAAACTCGCCATCATTTTCAAACGTAATTCCCAGTTTACGTCTGTCACTTTCCTTCAACTTCTTCCATTCGTCAGAACTGTCACATGAAATGCAAAAAAGGAGATGAAAAATTGTTCTATAAGTTCCTACAATCTCACCCAATAATCATAATCCTCACTCATCGCTCCAAGCGCCGTTCCATTCTTTCTGTCCCCATGGGTTTCTGAGACGAATCATGTCAAAATGTTGCTGATTGAAGAGGCTCAGTAGACCTTCACCAATGGTGATCTAAAGAAATAGCAAATACTGGTAAACAAGTTTAACCTGTTTATTGCATCATATTTTTGCTTAAAGCTAGTATTTGTTGTTATCGCTGTTGTTATGTTGCTTTGTTTTTTACTTGTCTGTCTGTCTGTCTGTCGGTCTGTCTGTCTGTTGTCTGTCCGTTTGGTTGGTTGGTTGGTTCGTTGTTCGTTTATTTTACATGATTTGCCATGTCGAATAAGGGCAGACACTGACCACTGTCCGTTCGTTCGTCTATTTGAAGGGTTCCCTGTGAAAATGACCTAAGTGACTTTTTGATGGATGTCCTAAGATGAATTTTTTCAGCATAGGAAAGTTAATTATACCATTTTAGGCCCTTGAAAAAATATCACCAAAAAAGTCACTTAGGCCGTTTTCGCATGGAAGCCTTCATTTGTTTGTGCATATGTTTGTTTTTACATAATCAGTATCGCATCTTCATTATTTAATATATTAATGATTAACAGTATAAGCCTGCCATTTTTTATTGGGATGATGTGAAATTCACATTGTGCATTATTCAATTTAGTGTTTGTTACTTTGTTACTGGATTCCCTGACCCCCTACTTAATGTAGCTGGTAGGATTGGTAGCGTTAAGGCATCACCATACAAAGGGGTTTGGGCAGACCCATTCTCAGTAAAGTACACTGCGAGAGCGTATAAAAATTGCCAATATTGCCAATAATTTTAGCAATGATGGCCCATGCTCACTCTGGCATGATGATGCAGAATGCGACTTGTGACAACAAACCAGTCACGTGAAAAAACGAAAGGACCTACCTTTTTAACAGCTGTCACGCCATACGCGTGACCTTTGACCAGCCCTGTTTCCATTCTTTGTTCCATTTCGTTACGATTACTGATCTAAAACACAACAGAAAAAAAAACTTTCACAAATCATGGATGAAGGATACTTGATGAAGGATACTTGATAAATAAATCTCTAAGACAGAATCCCCCCAGTCTTTGATCTCCAGAAACGGTTTTGTAACTGAATTCTCATAGTTTTTATATATAACGCGCGCTGTGATTGGTCGAATAGCGTGCACTATAACATTCCCCATTTGTGCACGCTAGGGCACGACGTTCACAAATTTCCCTTTTGGTCAATGGACCTAATCCATCGTGTGAAAATGCCGTTTTCCCAATTCAGCGTGACAAACCTCCCGAGGATTGATCTGCTTTTATTTTGAAACTCGTTCGATTATCGTCGGTTATTCCTTTGGGAAACTCACGAATTTTTGAAAAGTAAAAACAAAAGAAAATGTGAATCCTCCAGAAGTTTGTTACGCATGAATTGGAAAAACATTGTGACGCGCGTAGTCTATTGTCACGAAAATTGTTGCAAAATTGACCACATATCCGAGACGATATTGCCAACTATCGCCTTGTGTGACGCTTCTTTCGTGCTTGGCACCGTCCTGAGATCTACTTTTCACAACGACTGCATGCAGCAACTTGTCTGGCAATGATTTTACGTGATGAAGGATACGTTACAATGATTCGTGCAACTTGTTTCGTAACAGTACACCATTACAAAACGAGCTGCACGGAAATTGCGCCCGTATATTAACACGTACCGACTTTAGTAAAGTTAGAATTCGGGTGAAACAGCCATTGCTCCGTAACGTCGCGAAAAGTAAGAGTTCGTTCATAATTTTCTACAACTTTCGCAATGTTTTAATGCATTGCAGGTTGCAGAGCTAGGGTGTTAAGCCTGGTTTTCACTAGCAACGCAAGCACAAGCGCAAGCATAAGATTGTCTGTTTTCACTAGTATAACACGAACGCAAGCACAAGCGTAAGCATAAACACAAGCACAAGATATCAAAAAAGTTTGATCCTTATGCTTGCGCTTATGCTTGCGTCGTAGTGAAAACCAGCCTTTACACACGCGATCTCCAGTCTGCAACTTGCTATGCAATAGTGATGCATTGCAAGTTGCAAAGACAGAATTGCCTCGTGTAACAGTACCGTTTACAATTACCACAGGAAGCCCATAGCAAAGGAATTAGCTGCTAAGGTCATCCTAACCTTAATTGATGCACTCATTAAAGATTTATCTTTCATTCCTTTTTGCATGGTTTTGAAGAGTTGCTCCCTTTTTTCGGCATCATTTGCATATCCTCCTTCTCTTAGGTTGATAGATTCACCAACCCCTCCTGTGAAGTCCACTAGAGCATCACCAGTGTTACCAGCCTCTAGAGCTTCATAGGTTCCTGCCATTCTATAAAATATGTGGAGATGAATTCAGTAAAATCACTCCCAGGGTTGTAATACATTATTCATTATTTGAATACCATTTTTAACCATAACATAATTGAACGATTAGCGAGTCCCTCAAAATCGCTGAATTTTGTACTCGCTATAATTTAGTATTCTTGAGTATTCTTGGTCAATCATTGTAAAAATCGCCATCCTTCCCTTCCCCCTTCCCCCTCCCCCCCGCCCCCTTCCCCCAGCCGCTGTAGCCGCCAAACTTCCCCATGAATTAATCGCTAAATTTAGTAGTCGCTAAAAATAGTAACTTAAAGGTAAATGATTTCGCGGTTTTTGGAAGGCTGTTGATTTTATCTGGGCCTTGAATTTCGCAATTGCTTGGCATAATTAAAAACCGCGCACATACAAAATTTGCGAAAGCATATATCACTTTTTACCATTTTTTAGAAGCGCGTAAATTAGGAGACACGAAAATAATAACACATAGCATAGAATACGACACGACCTCACCCTGCCACACCTAGAGTTGAAAAACATTTGAAAAATGCAATTGTTTTGATACTGTTATAACTCGTGGATACGAGAACCGTACGTAGCTTCGATGTACTAAACTCTCTCCAAAGTGGACACTTCTCCACTGAGAACAATAAGAACTGAGTGTCCAACCCCAAGGGTGCCCTCCTTTGAACGAATTTGAAAGAATTCGATTTATGTGACATTGACTAGCTTTCTTACTTTGCGTATGCCTTTTCAACCAAGGCACTCCAAAACTCATTTTTCTCCTTGGATCGAATGTAGACCAGCTCACCATTAATGGTTGGCAACATGTCATCAACAACAACCTCTGTCCATTTTCCTTGTCGATAAAATCTAAATCTGAAAATCCCTTTGTAGTTGTCTGGGTGCTCTGGGTCCCATTCTTGATGTTTGTTGTCTGGAATAACCTGGAAATTAAATGGAAGGAAAGTTTACTTTGTTTATGATCTAGCCTACATAGCCTGACCCTCAAAGGACACAGTGCAAAGTACACAGTGACCATTCCCAAAAATCCAATTTGGCTTCATCTATGCTAAAAATGGCTTTGTATGGTGTTGAGGTAACAGAAAACCATTCTTTTAGTATTGTAGGATTATGGTCCTGGGCAGATAATCATATAATGTTTTTTATCAAATTAAGAAGCAACTTTAGTAAATTGCATTTGTATACTCTCCATACCATATCAGGCTACCCAACATTATTTTGTCTGAAGAACCATCAATAATGTAACATATTATGGTAGTAATCAGCATTTGGAGGACAACATTTCCTCCCCAACCAATCTCGGCTCTTGCTTATGAGATGTCACACTAAATCTCCCACCCCCTCCACTGACTCCTCCCCCCTCCTTCCATACTCCTCCTCCAATCAGTACCCTTGAACCACATGTCCCCAATCAAGAAGTTTGTGAGGGCTGCATGTTAATATTATCATCAGAATCAAAATGAAACTTTACCTTGTCCAAAAGTGATGGTCGAAGAGCCAGTGATGAACAAGCAGCAACAAACCAGCAGTTTCCTAGTTTACCTTGGGTAACATCATGACTGTCAGCACCATCAATAAACAGCTTGGGTTGAAGAGGTGAACAGATATCCTGAAAGATTAATGAATACTTCATGAAAAAGCCTTAGCTATAGGCATTGTGCAAATGAAGATTTGAAAGTAGAGGTGGAAGTAGCTAGATAGAAGCAAGAGCAAGTGTGAAGAATAAGTGAGAGCAGGTAGAAGTAGATAGAAGTAGAGATGAATAGGGAAGGAAATGGAAAGGGGAAGAGGAGGAAGAAGGAGGGGTGGAGGGAGGGGGAGGAAGGAAAGGGTAGTCCATAGAGGTAGAGAGGTAGGGAAGAGAGGGAGAGGAAGAGCTGCAGGTAGAAATAATAAAGGGTTATTAACCGAGCGCGAGGTCTGTATTGGAAAATATCAGACCGAGGTCTGATATTTTCCCGTACAGACCGAGCAAGCTCGGTTAATAAATTGTTTATTATATGGCTATTTTCCTCGCTGTATCGACAAAAATCAAGCGAACTTCCGATATCAGACCGATTGCCATGGAAACGGTCCGAGATGGGAAAATATCAGACCGGAAATCAGCCAATCAGAGCGCGCGTACTATCATAGCCATATAATAATAATCTTTATTGATTAGAATTATGTGAGCATACTTTTTATAGCAGTATGAATAATGATAAAAAATACTCATACAGTAGTAATATTAAAAGCATAGGCATTCTTTACACGATATAATAAGGTACTATCTGCAAAAGGAATAATAATACATTAGAATTGTTGAACCATTTTTAATGTCCTTATTTTGATATATCCCACGAAAACAATTATCAGATATAAAGAAAGAACAATATAATTTTAACACTCGTTAATTTCATGTAAATATTCTATGAGCCAGTGTTGTTGTTCCCAGATGATAATCGTATCCAAATGTATTTCCTTAAAATGCCTAAATGATGGAGCTCAAACTTAGCTAGTTGTACTATCTTATAGTTTGAAACCTTCTAAAAGTACAATTATCAAGTATTAATGGAGTTTTTAAAGGAAAATAAACAACTCGATCCATTTCACCTGACCTCGGTCACGTATGAATGAACATTATCTTGCAAATTTTAGATCTTTGAAATTCACTGAGCACATAAATAGCTTTTCGTTAAACATATCATTGTTGAAATACGTTTTTAGGTACTTTAAGAGCTGTATATATCGTGTTAAACAAATTAATAATATCTAGCAACAAATCATAACATTACAAGCTCAAACATAACTGTGTTTTCAAACTGATTTATGGCCATATATGTTGTGTTTATACTGTCTCGCGAAACCTGAAATCTACAAGCTGATGTATCTCCGAAATCTACAAACTTAAACACGATGCATAATTCGATTCATTGATCGACATTCTCTCTCTAAAGAAACATTTCTCCCACTAATCTTTGCTGATATATACCTTTGGCCTCTGCCATACTATTCGTTCAGCTCCAGGCGTTCGACTAAAGAAGAGTGAACGCGATTCAGGAGGAAACTCTTGGTCGACAAACAAGCTCCCTTCTTGTTCGCATTGGGCTTTAAGCTTGGAGTAGCGCTGGTCTTTGAAATAGTATAGACGAACCATTGTTCAAAGGAGATGATGACGGGATGTTGTGCAAAGTTATGGCTGCTCTTGAAAACTTGAATACGCGCCCATCCACGCGAAACGTGGAATACCTTCTAGAGGCTTACACCGGAAGTGAAGCAGAACCAGTGCTTTTATGGCAAAACCGCTATAATATCTCCCTGAATTTTATTATCAAATTATCGATTTTGTTCTTAAAATAAATTTTAGTGAATATTGCTATTTGAAGCCAATATATATTTATAAATTTTTAAATTAATTTTTTATAATTATTTTCAGAAACTGGACAACAGAAATTGGGTTACCTGTGCTTTTCGCTTCACAATACATTCTACATTAAAAATATTCTAATCAAAAAAGACTGTGATATGGTTTTTATAACGAAAATTAAGGATAGAAGAGTACGACGTTTCGGGGTCCTCATGACTCCATCATCAGGTAAAGAATGAATAATGTACATGGATATTTATTTATTCTTTACCTATAAATGATGGACTCATGAGGACCCCAAAACATCGTACTCTTCTATCCTTAATTTTCGTTATAAAAACCATATTAAAAATATTGTATGAAAAATTTACTTTCTAAAAATAACATGACAAATGGAGTAATAACCATCAAATTTAAAACATATATTCAAGTGTGTTTTAATTTTTCAAGGCAACCTCAAAATTCTGAAGAGGTCTTCATATGGAGAAAATCGTGCAAAGATGCACGCCAAATAATTAATTCATGGATTTTTATATGACTGTTTACCGTTGCTGGTATCCAGAGACAGCCATTAGAGAATATCAATAAAGAAATTCGATATTTCTGTCTTGTGTCTTGTTCTTGCCTCGAGAATTTTTACTTCCTGTGAGCCTGCGTCTTAACAGGTGCCAGTCAGCGGATTCACTAGCAACAGAGAAAAACATTCTTGAAAAGAAAGCTGAACAAAACGTCAAAAATTTGTTGAGATTTCTCCCAAATCATACCATGCCAGGTAAATATATAGGGAAATATAGCCTATAAAACTATTTAGCAGTGTTTCTAAAGTAAAGAGTTTGAATTTGGGTATGTATTTTGTCAGATAAAGTGCGTTTGGCAAGCATACATGAAGCCGTCCGCTATGGAGATGTGCTTGAGCTACAAGCTATGGTTCAGCGAGGTGCCGGCATCAACGCTTTGGATCCCAAGTTTAAATTTACTCCACTGCACTGGGCAGCCTTGCATGGGACTCTTGAGGTATTCTAGGGCATCTATTATATAATATCATACTTTGATCTTGATTAATTATTAACATTGTTGAATTGCAAATTTGAATTTATAGTTTGTATTGCATTTTAATATGAACAATTCTTTATGAATTACATTATATTAAATGAGGAGGGAATAACTGGGAAACTGAGATATGCACATTACTTGATGCAATAGATTACCCTGATTTTGAGCTATTTTTAGACCATGAGCCAAGTTTGCATAGATTGAAAATCATGCATTCACTAGCTACTTGTTCTATTAAACAATGATAGCCTACAAATGGAGGATAGCACATCAAAGTTTAGCCTCCTATGCAGGCAATTTAAGTCTCAATCCAGTAAATTTCCCTCTCCACGAGTTACTGGATCGACACTAAAAACGTCTGCATAGGAGGCTAATCAAAGTTAGCTGCTGGAGATTTTTATTAGGGTGTGAGCACAGAGTCTGGGTACAAGAGTTAGTGAGAGGTAATCTCCCCCCCCCCCCCCCCCCCTTTCCTATTACAAGCAAGACTGCCCTCCCTCAGCAAAGGCTATATATTGACTTGCTTTGGGGGAGGAAAAGCAAGATCAACCTATTACAAGAATACATGACTGTAATAATTATTGATATAAAAGCAACATGCCAATATTTTACTACATTATACAGTTCAAGTATGAATCCAAAACAAGTAGGTTTTGAACTTTTAAGTGACTGACATTAGCAATATAAAGAAGATCAATAACTCATATTCCTACATGCTGTGTAGTGTTTACATTGGTTGCTATGGCATGGTGCTGATCATTCAGACAGAACCCCTCAAGGATGGACACCAGCTCATCTTGGTGCAATAAGAGGACAAGATGCTTGTATTCAGGTACATATATAGCACAGTTTTTAGATGAATGTAAAATGAAGGATAACATGCTGCCACTGTTCAACTAGTGCCATGGTGACAATAAAAATGCCCCCCTCTCCCCATTACGGGGAAAAGTTGGTGAGGAAATGTCTGTGTTCCCTCCCCAATTTTTCCCTGTGGGGGGGTGGGGGGGGAAGAGGTGGGAAATGGCTGTACGCAGGCTACACTATAACCAACTAGTGCACTGAAGTGAGTTAGGTCTATATCTTGTCACTTAAAGTTTATAATGTTTGATTATTGCAGTCTCTAGCAGCAAATGGTGCTGATTTGAATGCAAAGGACAACAGAGGTGTGTAACTATTTTATTTTTTTTTATAAATAACAGCCAATGTATTTATGTCAAAATTGTAACAATTAAAATTCTTCATCCTTAGGATGCTGTCCTGCCCACCTTGCTGCTTCTCATGGGAATTCTTACACCCTTCAGTCCATCCTTAGGCATGGAGTTGTAAGTTGGCCATTTCTAGAAAAACTTTTTCTCAATACAATGTTTTGTTAGATTACCAAATTAGGGCCAGTTCTTGAAAGCCTGGTAAGAAAGTAACTAATTCAGGATTAAAATGAATGGTTTACTTAAGAGTTCATCATGGATTCAATTTTCAGGCTTTCATGAAGTTGGGCCTGTATGTTTTTGCTTACAGGATATTAATGCAACAGACAACATGGGATGGACGGCAGTCCACTGTGCTGCATTTCATGGCAGGCTTGGATGTCTACAGGTAAAGAGACAAATTGCACACCCCCTGCACCCTTCCCCTAAATCTGTCCCCATCATATCAAGGATAAAATCATTTTTTCATCATTCTTTCATCCGGTAAATTTTGAAACTGCCCAGGTTTCTGTTTTCATTATTTGCATTGGAAAGGTTTTTGAGGATAGCCAAGTAATACTGATAACCTTCACTATATTTTCACAGCTGCTTCATCGATGGGGTGCAAGCTTAGATGAAGTAGATAATGCTGGTAGTATTCCAGGTAAACACATGAAATATTGGATGTAATACTTTTATACATATGAGATGTAAGCTACATGTATAATATAATATTCCCAACTATATAATGTAAAAAATCATTATCTTTGGCTAGCTCATCTTGCTGCTAGTGAGGGGCATCTTCCTTGTCTAAAGTTCTTGGTCTGTTCTGGTACCAGTATTGACCACACCCTTAATGCCAGGAATGACCAGGTAAAGCATAAATAATGTTAATTGCTTATGATGTTGATGGTAATGGTCACATCAGAACACCATTTAACTGTAGTTATGTCAGTTTTAATTACTGTGCTGCTCATCAAACCATGGCCACTTGGATAAAGTTTTTAACATCTTTCTTTGTGTTGGTATCTGATTACATACCATCACTGTAAGAGCTTTTGGTGGGACTTCAAAATTTAATCCATATAATGGCTAAAAATAACAATTTTGTAACTTTTTTGTAATTACTATTTTGCATTTACATGTACATACAGTAAATTCTAACTTCTGGATCAGACAAATACCACCTACCATCTCTAGTCAATAACTGTAACTCTGCCTTCCACTTTTATGCCATTTGACAATAAAAACAGGAAGCTATCATATTGATGATACAGTTGTCAAAAACTTTATTCAAGTGGCCACAGTTCCAATAACAGCACAGTAACTGAATGGTTGCCAACATGGAAACCTGAATTACAGTAACTATAGTCAGATAGTCTAGTGAGACCATGGCCAATATATATTTGATGCTGGTGATGATATTCAAGATGATGTGATGATACTAAACAATGGTCATATACCAATAACAGTTACTTTATGTATCTCTTGAATTACAGGGAGAAACACCTAAAAATTTGTGTCAACAATTTTACAAGAATGAGTGCATAGAATACTTGAAGGCTGTTGGTAAGTATGTCCAAACAAAATGAGTGTTAAATAATTTGATTTGTATGTATTTAGTGTGGATTGAAATAAGGTCACAAATAACAAGCATATAAATTATAATTGTTGTGCAGTGGCTTCAGTTGTCATTTGAGAAATACATGTAAATGTGTTTATGTGAAAAAGTTTTTTTGCTCGTTTTCTTGAAATTGGAAACAGTTTTTGGCTGGTGTGTTATAGAGGAAGTTGTCCTAATTTTGCAATGATTGCATAAAGAAGTAAAAACACTACCTTAAACTGTGTAAAACTTTTTTATTTAAACAGAAGAAAAATAATAGTCTGCTACAAATTATTCACATAATTTTTTTTCCGTATTCATTAACGAAAATCATCCAAATAAAAACGCATTTTTATGCAATGATCAGACTTCACAGTTCGGTTGTGATGGCTTGTGCATGCAAGATTGCATCATTTTCAAGCTTTTGCTCCACTGGCTGCTGAACATTACAAGAATTGAAAGGGTTATCAAGATGTCCAGGCAAGGCTTTGCAAGAGCATTGCGCATCCCTTAGTCAATCAGCTATTATTTTGTCTATTTTTTTGCAGAGTATGATTTGCTCCACCCTGAAGACGAAGAAAGTAAGATACATTCCATTTACTCACGAATGATTTCATCTATTTGTGTCCTCCAACAGCGTGTTACTCTTTTTTCAGACCTTGCCTTCCCAGCCCATGTGTCAGCTTACAATGGTGATTTGGCACAACTCAAAATGCTGGTTGAAACAGGTGTAGTATCAATCAATGAAAGAGATGGTAAAGGATCAACGCCAGCACACAAAGGTAAAAAAATGGAACAAGAACATTTGATTGTTTGCCTAATGTGTCTAGTGTACAATATACAGTGTACTTCATCTCAGGGCCTGTGTGCCAACATGTTCTTGTCATAGTCAGACCGGCATGAAGGATCTTCCTGTGGCTGGAGAGCTGGAACGTTTTGTCCTCTGGTCCTAACTGATTTTTAGCTTTTTAGTTATTTGTTAGGGCCAGTGCCTTTAACTATTCATTATATTTTTTCTTTTTTGTTATAATCTTATCTTAAACTTTATGGGCACAAATAAAGATGTTGTTGTTGTTGTTGTTGGCCCTTGGTCCCGGCACCACAAGTTTTTTGATAACTGCGTAGAATATTTTCAGTGCTTCTATTTTTAGGGTTTGGGGAGGTTATCTTTCTAGTTTTTTATATACTTTAGTCAAGGCGGGTACCTCGCATGGGACTTCGTGTCCCGTTTGTACCCACCTCTTGGACAGTGCCTTTGTTTTCTTGTTTTTCTACTTTCTCTATTTTTGTATTTTAGTTATGTTATTTCTGCGGTTTGTCCAATAAAGTTGTGGAAAAAAAATAGAAATTACTTATTCCTTGACCTCTTTTTTTGCTTTCTATATAAACTTGCTTTGCGTGCAAAATGATTTGCTATACTCAAGCCATGATTTGACTATGATCTTTCAAAATGACTTAAAATTTGATGAATTCCTTTGAATTTTACTTTCAGCTGCTGGTAATGGTCATGTGCAAGTGTTGCAGTGGTTGATAGAGAATGGGGCAAACAGTAAGTTTGTATACTAGAGAAGATTGACTGAAAACGGCACCGCACGGTCAAGGCACGGCTACGGCATGAATTTCGAATCTTTATATAGCTATTTTCAAAAACTTTGACCCTTTCAAAATCATCAAACCTAGAAGCTGAGACCGAAATGGCTCCTGCGTACACTAGTAATATATGGATTTCCATCAAGAGACCATAATACTAAGAGAGCGAAACTCAGTATTGATGTCTGTGCGATGTTCGCGGCGACTAAGGCTATTTTTAGTAACTTCGCCATCGCGCGCGCAAGGCCTTCAACCAATAGAATTTACTTTTTGGCGTGCGCGCGGAAGGGACCGTTTGAATTCTTTTGTTTAAGTGCCTTGCGCGCGCAATGGCGAAATTACTAAAAATAGCCTTAGGTGCCACGAACATCGCACAGACATCAATACTCCTGAATTTCGCTCTCTTAGTATTATGGTCTCTTGTTTCCATATGTTTTATCTTTGAATTCGCTACATAATCGTGTTTGGAATACCAAGAATTTGTTTCAGCCTCTGTTTCAAATGTCCATATGCACTCGCTTCTTTAAAATCATCCAATCAACAGATTTCCCAATGTTCATTTCGGTCTCAGCTTCAATGTTTTGAAGGGTCATGCACAGTACATCGTGGTCCGTTTCACACTCTGACGAAATGTGCTCTATCATGTCATACAATGACACTGAACTGGCCTCCTATGTGCTAGACTCAACTAAACTAGTTCTCGTGATGATGAATAATGATGATAATGCATTTAATAATCTAATTTTGACTATTTTATTCCAGTGAGGATTATGAATTCAGCAGGAGAAACACCCAAAGATGTTGCACGTCGTTTTGGAAGACTTGGTTGTGTGGCAATTTTAGGTGGAGACTCAGGTACATGTAGTACGAAAACAGTTCTCAATCAAATTTTTGTCGGGGTTAAAATCTGTAAAAAGTTTAGATTTTGAATTGAGGACGTTGGATGTTTGTTTGCTGTATGAAAATACATGTAGTTTGTATAAGATTTATCTACCTGTAGTTACAAGAAAACACATTTATTTAGAGATTGTGAGAATTTCAGTTGATAGCATTGTTTCTTTACAAACACAGATCAAGAAGATGAGGCTGTTGATGTTGGAGCAGAGGACTTTCAGCCGGCTGAACCGCAGTCAAAAGCAGAAGCGAGAGGTAAATGTGAATGTCAACTGTAAATATCCATGGCGTAAAGCGTTATCATGAATCGCAAGCAGCGATTCAAAATTGAGCGATTCAAAATTCTTGTGGAATGACACTTTGCTATCGTTTATTCAGTCATTCATTTATAAACGATCTCCCCGTCACTTATTCTTTCGTTTTTGCACTATTTTTGTGCGTATATATTCAACCACTTTTCTCTTTCTTATTATAGTTAATCTTCCTTCCTTCCTTCCTTCCTTCCTTCCTTCCTTCCTTCCTTCCTTCCTTCCTTCCTTCCTTCCTTCCTTCCTTCCTTCCTTCCTTCCTTCCTTCCTTCCTTCCTTCCTTATTTTTATACTACCACTCCTCAATGTAAAACTTATCTTCTTTTTTCTCCTCTTTTCCCTGTCTTTGATTTCCTCATCTGTCTGACTTAGCGCGTTTTCACGACGATCACAACTCTGTCGTCATTCCTATTGTCTCTCCTGACGTACAAGAAGCTGACGAGGACGAGGTCAGCTATCAACAGGACCAACGACGTCACAACGCGCGAGGTACCAACATTTACCGCATGAAAGGAAGAATAAAAATGAGATATGCCTCTTCTCACGGCTATGTAGAGGGAAAAGTTCTAAGTGCAAAGCACCGAGACCGCTGTCTTATGCTTCAGTCTAATAGGCAATTATTGGATGAGGTCGAGTAGGATATGGGGAATTATTAAGGCCTTCGGCTTCGGCAGATAACACAAACCGAGGCCTTAATAATTCCCCATATCCTACGAGAAACGAATTCAATAATTGTTTTATTATTTTTTGAAAATAATTCTTTCTCAGTTGTGCTTTGTTGACTAGAATACATGTTGTTGTTGTTTTCCCGCTTTTGGCATGAATCGCATAAATTAGCGTGACGTCATACCGCAAGCTAATTTTCCATATTTGAGAAAATTACGTCATAACTTCGAATAATGGTTTTCAACATTTTCATAACTCCAAATTTGGGCAGCTAGCCGGCGACTATGGTAATTTATCCGGTGGCTCTTAGCCAATCAAAACTCTTGAATTATTTTCAAAATATAATAATCTAACTGATTTTCACTCACAATGTTCATATTTGATGACGGAAGAAAACTAGAGAATCAAATAATAAATTCGTTGATAGCCACGATAAACTTGCATGATAAATCCTAAAGTATGCATTATGTTTCTGTACTTTTGATCTTTCTTTTTCTTTTCTCTGTCAGGGCTGTGATTCTTTTGACTTATTTCATCTTTAGATTTCTTAATCTTTATCTTTGTCCTAATATTCTGCATCACATTCACTAACTCGTTGGAAAAGAAAATATGTTGCATTCTAAGGTTAAGAATTGAGCTATGCCCCACACGTCAGAATACTACAAATTGAGCTATTTCAACAAAACAAATGAAAAAGAAAAGAAAAAGTACTTGCATGTGTGCTATTCTTATAGAAGCTTATATTTTATATCGAAATACGTGATACAGGTCCTTAACTATGAAATGATTCACTATTAGGTCGAGCCATGCGAAAAATCGAAGAATTGGCTCATTTACTAGACGTTGCAAAGATGAACTATAGACAACTCGGCGGAGTTTTAGACGAAGATCAGAAGAAATTAGAGGAAGAAAAAGAGAGCGCGAGGTAAGCAAATTGTTTGACTTCTAGTTCGGTCTGTTGGACATTCCGTCAGCCGTTGGTCTGTTGTACCAGAGTTTATAGAGACCTTAAGATTGACGTTTTTGGCAAACCGCTAAGGACAAACGGCAAAAATTGATCTTTATTTTGATTTTATATTTTACTTTAATCCTTAAATCAATCCAACAAGCAAGTAAAGAACAAATTGCTTTAAGGCCCGGTAATACGAGCAACAAAATCGTGCAACTTGTCGTGCAACATTGTTGCGTTGCAAGTTGCAGAGGAAATGTTGCTCGTATTACCACCCCGCGCGCAACAAATTTTCTTTGTTGCAAAAAGTAAACGGTGCTTCTACTTCTTGGAACAAAGAAAATTTATTGCGCGCGGGGTGGTAATACGAGCAACATTTGCTCTGCAACTTGCAACGCAACAATGTTGCACGACAAGTTGCACGATTTTGTTGCTCGTATTACCGGGCCTTTAACAACAGAAAATACAAATATTTTCAGCTTAATAAGTGAAAAAAACGGCTGAGGACAGACGGCTAAAGTTTGTCGTTTGACGGTTGCCCTTTACCGTAAACGTCAATCTTAGTGGAACCAACTGGCCAGTCTTGTACATGTCAATTCCCAGCTCAGGCTGGAATCAGTCCTAAGAAATCAGGCCGTTCTGGCCGGTTGGTTCCACTAAATAGAAAACACCCTAAAGGTCTCCAGTCCCTTCTGTTAACTCTGGTTTTAGGCATTTGACGTTGGTCCTTTCAGATCGCTCTACAACATGAATCGCTCTACAACATAAATTTTTGACGTAATGGGCTTGGCGGATGATCCGTCTGTTTATAAACATTTCGATCCGTCGAGACGACCAGTTGGTTAAGCCTGATATTCATGAGTGACGGAAGCAGAAGCGGAAACAACAACCGCGGAAACATAAGCGATCTTCCGTTGTCGTGAAAATCAGAAGCGAAAATGAAACGGACATGGAAGCAGAAGAAACGGAAATGTTCCTTTTTTAGTATTTCCGCTTCTGCTTCCATACAGTACAATACAATTAGCGATCTTCCGTCGTCGTGAAAATCAGAAGCAATATAAAAGAAATTAAGCAAAAAGCAAAAACTGAAGCAGACACGGAAGCAGAAGAAACGGAAATGTTTTTTTTTCAATATTTTCGCTTCTGCTTCCGTACAGTACAATTCTTGGTTTTCACTGACGTCATCAAAAAAAAGTCCTGAATCAATAAAATGTAAGTACTTTCACGTGAAAGAGCAAGTAAAACTATGTAACTCTGCAAAATTTTGAGCTAAAACAAAGATATTAGCGATTTTATATGCTCGATCTGTACTAAGAAATGCATGGAGCCGACATGTTGGTGTACTGTATGGCGGCTTCAAGAAATAATAAGAGTCAAAATCATCCTTAAATCATGCCACAACTACATCTGATTCGCTTGTTCCAATGAAAAAATGTTTATAAAACAAAGTTTATTTCAAATACGAGTTGTTTCCTGCCAATTTGTTTTAAGTCTCTACCTGTGAGTGTGACAGTATTGCGTGACAGAAGTCTCAGTCACCGATAACTCAAAACTTAAACAACAGAAACAGCCCAAATTTTCAGGGACAACTTCTTTCTATGATATATACACAATACTAAAGAGCCAGGTTTTCGTGATTTAAAGTTTACATTCTAACCTTTTGATATCATGTGAAAACCGAGAATACAATACAAATACTGACTTTATTTAAAGAAAATATCTAATAGATGACTAAACTTAAAACTAAAAATATGAAAATTATATAAACACCTAATTGCAAATCGTTGTCATAGAAAAATAAACTTTAAAAATTAAAATATAACAAATAGGAATTAGTCAGTTAAAAATGGCAAATTTAATAGATTTTCTCTTGCAATTCAAAGCAAATACAAATGTAGATATTACAGTTTTGTGAGTTGGGTATTCATCTAGTCTTTCTATTTCTTCAGCCCAATTCACGATCAATCAAACACCACTTCATCGTTGCAGTGAACCTCGTGCTTTTATTTTGTACGCTTTCGGGCAAATTTCTTCTTGAACTGCCATTGTGAACACTGTAGTGTAATGTAGAAGCACCTACACCTTTCTCGGTTTCACTGAAAATGTACGATAAACTTAAATCCAATGTACATGAGAGTTTTTTTCAGTATTTGCTTTGATTTCGAATTGTATGAGAATTAAATCTTCTGATTAAATTTGCCATTTTAAATTAATACTTATTGTTGTTATTTTTTAAATTTTAAATTTTTAAACTTTATTTTTCTATGACAACGTTTTTGCAATTAAGTGTATACATAAATGTACAAAAGGGAAAATAAAATAATGCTGTTTCTAAAATAATATCATAAATAACTGTATAATCTGTCCAAAATATATCTCTTGATCTACCATATCGTGCCTAACTTAACCCTGGCCTTAATTAATGGCCACAGACCACCATGCATGGTCAATACCCAATTTTAATTTTTGTCCAAACCCTAAAGATAAAACGTAGTAAAATGTATGAGATAAAATGAATAAAACTTTTGTGATTCTTTGTTGTAAATAACGATACCTAAATCGTGTTTTTTTCACTGTGGAATTTTTTGTTTCACTGTGGTACACCAACATGGCGGCTCCATCAGGAGCTCCTGGGCTCCATACATTCTTACCAAACATTGAGGCAAAGTGAAATATTCATATCATGGTAATTTTGACTGTAACTTTCGTATACAAGCATATTTTTCGTTCTTCTTTCAGAGACAATTACTTTGATTTCAGTTAGAGCTCTAGAAAGGGCTAAAAATTTGATCACGTAAAATCACGTCACGTGATCGGAAAGTAAAACGATCTATTGCTCATTATAACATAGCTACAATCTTACGCGCGCTCTGATTGGCCAGAAAGCTATGAACTATTTGCCCATGGGCTGCACGGCTCCGTTTTTAACGTTCTAGGCTCTGTTATAAATCAGTTAGACAACAGAAAGCCGCTTGCCCATAGCGTTATAGACGCACGAGAGAAAATATAAAGAACTCTTAACAAACTAGAGTCGCACTCGGCTACGCCTCGTGCCACTCTTACGTTTGTTAATCGTTCTTTATATTTTCTCTCGTGCGTCTATAACGCCATGGGCGCGCGGCTTTCTGTTGTCTAATTGATAAATGATTGTTTATTTTCAGAATAATAAGAGAGCTAGAAGCACAACTCGAATATGAACGAGAGAAGCGTGAGAAACTCGAGGCTCAAATGGACAGACTACGAGCACAGATTCATACTTTAACTTTACAGTTGGAGGATGAAAGATCGTTATATCGAACTATGGTAAGGGATTCCTGAGCATCTCAATCATCATCATCATCATTATCATCATCATCATCATCATCTGGATATTACGGGTATTACATTTCCGTTAACGATGTAGCCTGCGGCAAGGGTATTTTCGCTAAAGAAATTACAGTAAATTTTATATTATTAATATTTGAACGCTAAATCTCATGATTTACTGACCCGTTTCTTCCTATCTCATAAAGTAGTAGCCACGTGTGTTTAACAAGAGCCTCAAGATTTTTGAGGGAAAGGGAGAGTTTTTGGGTTTCCTGTGTAACCAAAAACGGGGGAACACAGGAAACCCAACTCTGTCTCCTTTTCCCCTGATAGAAACACTTGCTACGCAGGCTATTAAGAATTCAAATTTCGCTGTTTTTAGACTGACACCAGAGCCACAACCAAGACATCAACGCAGCCTCAACAATCGATGCTTCGTCGTAAGAAAAAGAAGACGAAAAGAATCGATACGACATCGAGTGGGGTATTTGTACGTCGAGGCGTGTCGAGCCCAAACCCTATACACTGCCAAGACAAGGATTGATTTATAGACTCAAACCGCGCCCATATAACTTGTATATAACTGATGTATAAATCCATGAAGAAGAACTTTTACAAGTATTTATATCTAGAAGTGTGTCGAGGCCCGATTCATTACAAGCACCAAGTCCTATCAGTACTACATCTCTACAGGGTATATTCCAATTACAAAATTGGAGGGACTCCGTTATTGATGCATGTCCCTGTGGGTTCTCCCTACCACATGGGTGTAGTTTCGAGTTGTTTTTCTTCCTTGTAGTGTACTGGTGAATTTTGTAAATAAATAAAATAAAATAAATACTTTGCATGAGAAGCTTGTATGAATTGTTTTACTAACTATTTTCACGAAAATTTTTCCGCTCTACCATATGCAAGCGCGTTGTCTAAAGTAGCTTACATTTTCTTGTAGAATGTTTCAGAATTTCAAAATTAGAAACTTTTGTAACCATGGAAAAAGCGATTTGCGACTTGTCTCCTGCATGAAGCACGATGACTGTGCTTGTGCGACCGGGCCTTTTTGTAGAGCGAGTCGTTAGAGGGAAGCTAGTGCCGAGTTTTCCATTGCATTGATTTATTACAACAAGTATTTTACTCCTACAGCCCGTGGTCTATTTTAAGGACGGCCCCCCATACAACAAGACTAGATCCATTTGAGGAACGGGACTTCCCCTGTTGAGCGAAGCAGTTTTGAAAAGTGTTATGACGCCAGCGTTTTGGAAAGTATGCGTTTTCTGGCGTCCACATGAACAGCTAGCGTTTCCAAAAGTATCCACTTTGGAGAGCGTTTTTGAAAGTGTACGTTTTTGGTGAGCGTTTTCATCGTCTTCGTGTGGACTGAAGGCCTAAACCCATAAAAAGGTATATGCGTTTTCAAATTCAAGGAGCAAGGATGGCACAGTTGGTTATTGCGCGGCCTTCGGTGTGAGAGGTCCCTAGTTCGATCCCCAGTGACCTCGCATCCTTGTTTCAACTTCTTTCCTTTCCGTGTAGCTTTAATTAGCTTTAAATACCCGTAAAACGGAGCACTGATGGATAGAGGGGGTAGAGGGCGCACCTTCGATCGCTTGTTACATGAGCCTTTAATTTGGCTCGGGAGTGAGACTGGGCAACCACTCCCCGCGGACTCGAAGTAATATAGATTACTTTTTCATTTTACCTTTTTCTTCGGGGGTTTTGTTTTGTTTTGTTTTATTTTGTTTTATTTTATTTTAAATGCTTTATTTCAACATGTTTTCATTTTATTTCCGTCAGTCGACTTTTTTCCTGTTGTATTAACCACTCTATTGTCCAACCCAAGTCTATTGTCTGTTATCAAATCTCCACTTTAACCCCCGGCCCCTCCCCCCACGGGATGCTCCTAATAATGGTTTGTTATTTGAATTTTTTACATTCTAGTAAATAGTACACGGTGTACTTGGAGAGACATGGTAGTGTAAAATTCAATGTGCACAAAATACTTCAAAATATGTTTGACATAAGCTTTATTTATTTGAAGCTTTGCACTTGATGACCTCACAGACCCACGAACTGACAGCATGTGGATGTATCGTCATCACACGGCTTCCATGCTGGAACACAAGGATAGGCGAATCTTTTCCCTTTTATCACAGCCTTGCCGACATACTTGTGGCTGCAGACACAATCTTGAAACGGACTCAAAAGATTCTTATAGCGTTCTAGAACAAAAGAAAATTTGGGTCTCAGTAAAGTTAACTCTCGTAGTATTGGACAGCCTCAAGAACGGAATTTGGTAAGCTTTAAGCCGCGGCTACACGAGCGATATTTTTGCTTGCACAGGCGACGCGATTTTCTGAAATGATCGGCGCGCGGTGGTGGCTACACGAAGCAACAAAAACTGACGATAAAAGTTGCCCATGAAATCCAAAGATATAAATAAACAAAGATCGTGGTTTTGTCGGTCAAAGTAATCTGGAAGAATTGAAATTTGGTCGCGTCGCGAGTGCGAAGAAAAAGTCGCGGAGTGGCTACACGAAAGAGAAAGTCCGCGACGTTGTCGCGAAAAATGCAACTCTTTGAATTTCTCGCGACATTTTTTGGCGATTTTTTAGCTGTCGCGTCGCTTGTTCAAAGGTGGCTACACGCGCGATTTTCACCTTTCGCCGATCATTTCAGAAAATCGCGTCGCCTGTGCAAGCAAAAAATCGCTCGTGTAGCCGCGGCTTTATTCCCCAGCCGTTGGGGTCTCGTGCGCCAGCGAGTGAAACCCTGACGGCTGAAGAATATATTATATGGCTTGATAACTTCCTGGATTCTGATTGGCTGGCGCACGGTCTGTCCAAAAGCGTATTTGACAAGTTTGGACCATTACCATGGCAATGGTCCAACTTCCGTATTTTGTATGGACCGGGAAATTCAAAAACTACATTTTTTAGTTTGTTTTGAGAAAAACGCCTCAGAACATCACGATAACTTGATCTTTTCTTAAATTTCGACAATGGACAAGGAGTCTGACTGTGAGCATTCGTTGAGTGAATTCTATTATCCGGTTTTTAAGAGTGAAAACGACGAAATGAGAAGACCGGAAATTCTTTTGTTCACGACGAAATGCCATAAAATAAACGATTTATTAACCTCACTTGCTCGGTCTGAACGGGAAAATATCAGACCTCGGTCTTTTATGTACGGACCTCGGTCTGATATTTCCCCGTAAAGGCCTCACGCTCGGTTAATATTTTTCTAGTAATTTGGTGATCGTCATAGAGAAAGCTTGTAATAAAAAATGCGCACGATTCTCTATCTCGTGCGAGCTCACGCATACCCTCAGTACATAAAGGCTGATTTACACGCTACGATTGTCGACCCAATTTTTTGACAAGGTTTGTTCAGTTGGGAAAAGGAAAAATCGGCCTGATTCGCAGAAATCGGCTACAAATATTTTCGTGTCGGGCCGATTTTTTGAAAGGAAAATCAAATGAATTGGAGCGCAAAAACAATAGATTTCAAATCGGGCCGACAAATCGTAGCGTCTAAATCAGCCTTAAAGATTGATTATTATTGTTTTCAGGATAAAATTAGAATAGTCTAAAATCTACAAGATATATAAGAAAATATTTTAAGGGACGTTTAGGAGCTACAATGAAGCTTTTGAAGTCTTTTTTATACAATGGCCCTTTCTCTAATGAGAATAACACCAAATATCTCAACAAGAACTTAACGATGACCCTCTTTAACTTTATTCCTCAAGATTTCATCACACTATTGTTTTCTAGTGCACAGCGCAGTAGAGCTCTGAAATGTTTTCGCTTTTTAAAAGTGGTATGATACCTAAAATTTGACCAGTTTTGAAGAAAGTTGTTCACGTTTTTATTAATTCAAATATCATTGCCCTTGAGCAGACCGAAACTCGACAAACATCTAAAGGACTGACAAAGAAGCAAACATGGATGTTGAGTAGGGCTTTGAGAGTGCACAATCTTTTGCAATTGTTTTACCGGAGCGAAAAAACAAGATCGTCAGAGAGCGAATTGGACCCGACTTATGGAATCAGTCTATCATTTATTATGCATGATTGAACTGGCCCAAACGTTTTCATTGGCTGATTGCCTGATATATGTAGGGATGATTTTGTTTTGTGCACGGTCACGGTTGGAAAAAGTGAACAAAAAGATAGATCAATGAATTGCCTAACCATTCCGCTCTATTAACTTTGACCAGATAAATCATTTCATATTATTTGTTATGACAACAGTTGCCATGGAAACCAAGCCACGTCCAAAAGGCAATGTTTTAGAGGATTCCTGCCAACTATTATAGCTTTTTGACCAAAATAAGTATTCAATTAAGATGAAGGGAATATATTATATATGAATTCAATTGTGTAATGAACCGCCCAAATTAAATAGCCCCCTTCACAGTTCTCTGCGCCATCTTGAAAGGTAGCCATGCCTTTGCATCGAAGCGAGACGAACAATGAGCTTGCAATGATAGAGACCTGTGAATAATTGTCCTAGGTGTTAAAAAGGTATCTATCGTTGCACGCTCACCGTTCGTCTCGCTTCGATGCAAAGGCACGGCTACCTTTCAAGATGGCGCAAGGAGCTGTGAAGGGGTCTATTGCACTGTTGTTAGAATTTCTTTGAAACAAACATCTCAACATTTACAATTTCCAGTCTACACCCATGTTTAAAAAGGCCTAAACATGCTTGATAATATAATATTTGTTTGCTTTTCTGTGGTTCACTGAATTAAGACGTTGCCAAAGGGCCAACTCACTAAATGTCATGTTAACTAAATGTGTAATTACGTTTTAGCAGGTGATGTTAAACTGAAATAAAGACCCAATCAACGACCTTCAGGAAGAAAAATTATGGGCTGAAAACAAGATTTTAAGGTATCAAGGTATCTTGTGTTAAAAAAGAGAAAAGTTCAAAGCCGATCAAGAGACCATAATACTAAGAGAGCGAAACTCAATATTGATGTCTGTGCGATGTTCGTGGCGCCTAAGGCTATTTTTAGTAAATTCGCCATCGCGCGTTGCGCGCACTTAAACAATAGAATTCAAACGGTCCCGTCCGCGCGCACGTCAAAAATCAAATTCTATTGGTTGAGGGCCTTGTGCGCGCGATGGCGAAGTTACTAAAAATAGCCTTAGTCGCCGCGAACATCGCACAGACATCAATACTGAGTTTTGCTCTCTTAGTATTATGGTCTCTTGAGCCGATCCAAGTGGAATAGGCTTTTTACAATTTTCTTCAAAATTTGGTCAAATTTTGGGTATGATACCACCTGAAGGTGATTCCTCGGTACTGCAACATGAACATGCACCGTATTCTGAGCTTTGTTTGCATGAAAGACACAGAATTGCGACTCAAGTATGTTAAGGAGTGGGTTTTATCTAGCCTCCTCCGCAGGCAACTCTTTTGAGTTTTATTGCTGCTTTTGGGTTTCCTGTGGGATCTCTGAGAGGACGTCCCTAGTCTTTTTCTTCCTCAATTTTTGCACAGGAAGCCCAATTCAAGCCTAATTCCCTAATTCAAAAGGTTGCCTGCGGGGGAGGCTAGGTTTTATCAGCCATAAGCAATTATGTTTTCAGCTCGACATCTTGACAGGGATTTGTTTATTTGTGACACAAACTAGTGTAGGGATTTTATTTTACGTTCCTTATTTTTTAATGTTAAAGTTTTTTTGATCACGTGACTGATGACATCATTAAGACAGAAAATTCTAAAAATGCTGTACGGTGTCGAGTTTATGTAGTTTCTTTCCATAACAAGTATAAATCTATTCCTCCCTGTGTGCTTTACAACTTATCGTTTGGAATGGTTAACTATCGCTTTTCACTAAGTAGATTTGGAATAAAGTGTAATTTCTATATCTGGTTACGTGACCTGTTTTATGCAATACCTCTTTACAGAAGAGTGATGGTCATCCATTCCAAGCGCTATCTTTTTAAACTGTTAAAACGAATTACAATCGAAGTATCTGTTCTTGTATATCACTTAAAAAGGGTCACCACCGTACCCTTAAAAAAACTGTTTTTTAATATTTTATCCCACTAGTTGATCACGTGACCACTCTTACACAGATTTTTGGGCCAAGGTTCTACACTTTACTAAGTTCTACTGCTCTGCAAAATTTCACGTTGTTTTGATATGTTTATGACATAAAACTAAAAATCGATTATGAGCTTCAGATTTGCCTCCTGACCCAGGCCTTAACATGCTTGAGGACTTTGTGAGCATTTTTATTTATATTTACACTTGTAGAAACGATATAAAATGTAATTCGAATTATTTTTCTAAATTTGGAGTTGATAAATAGCGACAACCCGTTCCAAGCAATTCTCGGAAAAGATTCGCTTTTAGCTCGACTACGAGGATGTTCTATAAAAATATCGCAAACGAGCCCCAATATTTAATTTTAAACTTGTTTTCTTGCAATGATTCACACAACATTTGAAAATTAAGAAATGTTATGGGTAGGAACATGGAAAAATTTGTCGAGGTTAAAAGAAGCTTTCTTGCAAGATATTTAACTATTTCACCTGTTTCTACTCAGATACTGCTAACTTTGAGTCTTGAGAGTCATTTTTCCGAGACGAGATAGACATCCGGATATCATAGACATACCTTGACAACTTTTAGAAAGCAACGTACCCGCCAAAACGTTCGATTTTTTTTTTTTTTTTACATGGCCAGAAATTCCGGTCATATCGCGGGCGCAATAGATCAGCGGATTTCGTCAAGAGAAAAACAAAATGGCGTTTTTTGCAAAGAATAGCCTGAGGAAAAGCTATATTCGCCGACACGGATATCGCTTCTGAAACTTAAATTCTTACTAAAGCCCAAATCAATGTATTAAGTCCTACATCTCTCAAAACTATCAGATTACAAATTATATTCAAAACTTAAAATCTTACCTTTCCTTTTTGACCATTTAATAATCACAAACTTCCCCATACATCTTCTTATAGCGAGCGTAAATTCGAATATTTCAAGGATGATCATCTTTGACCAGTTATCACAACCAAAATTGCACAAATAGATTTGCACAGTAGGCATCATCATCTTTCCTCTAAAACAAATTCATCAGCTGGTCCTCTATGATAAACCTTTCCTTTTTGCTTTTATTTATTTATTTATTTTTTTGCGTTTTTATTGTCAAACTGCGAAAGGACACATATTAAAAGCGTCATATCTTTAAATCGAAAACGCAAACATTATTTGCGTAGTTTCACAAAATATGGTGGTTATACATCACCAATATTAAATTTGAAGCAAATAGGTGAAATCTTTATGCGTTTATTTTCACTTCCAAAACGCTTCAAGCTGAATATTTTTTTCGTTGATTTGTATGCGTTCATTGAAGCGTCAAAGTTTATTCACATATGTATTATTGTAATTAATTCAAAAACGATGTCCGTAATTCCTGGCCATGGACATTCGTCGCTGTTGTCCGGGTTTGAGTCCCAGCTCGAGCGCCTGGATCATATGTGAATTGAGTTAGTTTGATGTGCATGTTATTCTCTCTCATGTCACAAGGGTTTTTTCTCCTTTTTTTTCTCCCTCAGCAAAAATCAACATGTGAGTTGAGCGATGTATGAAAAATATTTAGTGAGTATTTAGTGAGTGATTTAGTGGGTAGTGAGTGTGAGAGTATAGTGTTCCCCAATTGGTGCGCAAGCGCTAGAAGACTTGGACCGGACACTTAAATAAATAGTTATTATTATTACTATCAACGAATTAATTAGCAGGAATACATCGAACGTTCGTGTGCGAAATCGCTAAGATACCCTTGTCCACCAAGCCAAAATATTTTCTTACCTGTAAAATACCAAATTTTAAGCAACCTTAATGGGTGGGGTCTATTACAGAGGAACCACCTCAATGATGATGAAAGCATGATACTTCGATCATAATTATCAGGGGTGGATTTAGGGGGGGTGCAGGGGGCGCGCACCCCCTCCTGAGATGACTTTAAGTCCTTTTTTCTCAATATTTTTCCAAAATATCCTCTCAGTAGTTTCCAATTGATATGATGGTGCACCCCATCCTGAAGATAATCCTCTATCCACTCCTGATTATAGTTCTATGGTTATTTGGTGAATGTTTAATCTAAAAGGCGTTGTCCAAAAGTGCTATGACTTCAGCTGTTAAGATGTACTAGATCATAGCAACTACTAAGTAATAAAGTTGTTTACTTCAAATGTCCTCAAAGTGTTCAACATGAACGCCGGTTGGGACTTTTGACTGATTATAATTGAGTTTCTGCCAAGTATCAATTCAAACACGTGGACGCTCACATGGTACTTCTAAGTCGTAAAATCTTGTTGATTTCCTTTGAACCGAATACCTTTACCAAGAATGTTAACTAGCAAAATCTTTCAACATAAAGTCTTACCTTCTTTAGACATGGCACTGGTAAGTGCAATGACAGCTAATCCAATCAATACTCCAATCACTAGACGAGTCATCCTGCTCTCAATCTAAGAAAAGATAAGCATGCAGTGTATTCTGTTTGAAAATGCTGTTGATACTGAGTATACTGACCTCTATAAAGTACAGAATGAGAAACAAAATCATTTAAACATTGGACGTCACGCGCATGTTCTTGTTTTTCAGTTTTCAGTACATTTATTTCCACATATATACAATGTTACAATATACATATATACAATGTCACCCTGTAACAACACTTTACAGTAGTAGGCTTTGAACCGTGGCCAATACCACAAAGTTTCCAATCACTTTCTGACATATCACCCTGACAACTTTGGATAAATGACGTCATTTACTCACAACTTAAATGCTAAAATATTTGACAATTTCTATTCGTCTCGTTTGAAAATGTTGCTTTTGGTCATTATTGGGAGTCGTACAGATAGGTTTTACTAAGTTTCAAGACATTTCCAATTTTGGCTTATTTTCATCCAAGTATTTAACCACTATTTTTATCATTCACTTGGCCTTTTTGTGTTTTCTTTGTAATTTATGTGCATGTGCGTCGAGGCATAAAGTGGAGTTTGGCGATTGAAATGCCTCTATACTTCTTGAAAAGCCTGTGAAATTTTGAAAGGAAATTTCAGGCCGCAATAAAAGCACCAAATTTTACCCGTTTTTATTTCTTACTTGATCTTACTTGACGTTTCCTTGGTAATTGGACTTGATGTCATGTATGTGTGTGCATGCAGCGAAGTTCGATTGTTAGGTGACACGCTTCTACTCGTATAGTTGATTAATTAAAAAAGTGTTGCCTCTATTCTGCACGAGGGAAATTTTAAACTGGAAAATTACTATTATACAACATTTTTCGTGAAAATCCTTGTAGTTTTTATGGAAGATGGGAAAAGCACAATTTTTTTCCTTTTTTACTCACACGCTTGGGCTCATGGTGTGTGAGCATTGAAGTGCTAAAGTGGAACTTACCAATTACTGTACTTCTCAGTCTCAGTTCTTTAGAAGCCCATCCGAGTATATCTTTTTATTTATTTATTTATTTATTTATTTATTTATTTATTTATTTATTTATTTATTTATTTATTTTTATTTATTTATTTATTTATTTATTTATTTATTTATTTATTTATTTATTTATTTATTTATTTATTTATTTATTTATTTATTTATTTATTTATTTATTTATTTATTTATTTATTTATTTATTTATTTATTTATTTATTTATTTATTTATTTATTTATTTATTTATTTATTTATTTATTTATTTATTTCTTTCTTTCTTTATTAAAAAGACCAAATTTTACTTCACTTGGGCTTTTTGTTGCTTTCTTTGTCATTTAGTGTGTGTGAATTGATGCACAAAAAAGAAATTTGGAGCGTGAAGAGAGGATTACTGAGGTCAGACTTTTTTTCCTACTTTAGTTGTTAGGAGGGGGACGTAAAGTTGATGCGGTTTTGCGTTATTTTTGATGCGGTTTTGCGGTTATTAGTTATTTTAACCTGCAGTTTTTGGCTTCACATTTTGTACGCGGTTTGCGGTTTGGGGGATTTTGACGATTTTTGTTGCGGTTATTTCTCAATTTTCTTTGCGGTTTTGTGGTTTCCATATCCCCGTAGGGTCACAACTCGGAAAGTTTCCTCGGTGGGATTTCTCTTCTAACACTGCATCTTCCATCAAACTTCCACTTCATTCTATCTCAGTGCTACGTGGTCATTCATTACATTCGTTCCTTCATTCTAACACCGCGTCCCAACATCTATATACCCACAAATGTCTCAATAAAAGACATGCAGTTGACCTCGTAGCTCAGTTGGTAGAGCATTAGCATACAAATCCAGGGATCATTGGTTCGAATCCCACCGAGGTCAGAGAAGTTTTTCTCAGCTTTGTTAGGGCAATAAACCGTAGGGTCACCGCTCGCAGTCTACGCAGTCTTTCATTAAAGCTGTAAGTAATAAATAAGATGCTATAGAAAACTAACTGATCAAGAACCAATTTGAAATTATTGCGAGCTATATATTGTAACACCACAGAGAAAATCAAGACACCAATCTTTCTTCTAGCTTTGATATTTTCCAGGCAGTATTAGATTCAATAGGAGTGTTATCGTGGTACTAAATAGTAAGTTTTTATACTTACCTTGTTTTCGAATACGCTGGGGATACTGAACCTAATTAAAGTTCTTGAACGAATGAAAGACACAACAGAAAAACACTTGAAATAATCATTCAGTATATACACCTATTTCAAAAAAGGTTGTCGTATGAGAGGTCTCAAGTCTACGCGACTAGACCGAAAAGGAGTATGGGTAGTTGCAAAATTTCACTCTCTTTTTCGCATTGGTCTTGATCTTAGCATCAGCAAATGAAGCTCTTTGATGTATTAGGTCATGGCAAGCTGAAGTTGAATTATGGTGTGGATATTTGCGTGGTTTTACAGCTTTAGTAATTTTTACCCATGCTTCCTTTCAGGTGAGTCGCGTAGGCTTTTACCGACAACATTTATTGAAATAGGTGTATATAACAGTTGACGTCCCGCGCAAGCTCGTTCAGTCAAGATTACAATCATGTGATTGGAGGGGAGGAGTTGATCAACTTGACTATTCTACAGTTTGAAGGCTAATCCTCTCCTTATTCTTCCATTTACATCAATTACACGCACGCGTTTCTTCGTCTCTTGTGGGAATTTTTATCACAATACTCGCACAAACAAAACTGATAAATAAGCGTTGCTGCTGGATACATAGTTGGGAGTTGGGAGTTGGATAGGTAGTTGGGAGCGTGGATGCTGACCTCGATATCTAATGTAAAACCCGGGGGGACTCCCTTATAAAAGGAGACGGGGTCCTCGTTGGAAATTCTGAAAATGACCCCTAAAATGGCCCCCCTGTATTGTGAGATGATGGGCGTGAAAGTGATGAAATTTCACCCCTTTATGGCCGTCTTATACCCTAAAAGGGACCACAAAACTCAGTTGGTGGGAATTCTCGTCATTATCACCCTAAGCAGGACCAAAACACTGACTACAAACCCTAAAAGGGACGACGAGGACCCCCGCCCCCTTTCATAAGGGAGTCCCCCCGGGCTGTAAAATTGGTCGTCATACACCCCTTATGAAACTCATCTCGTATCGGCGATCAACACAAGTCTCAGATAAAAGTTTCAGCGTGTAACAGCGCCTTTATACGGTAACGAACATTCTCGACAACTCGTGCAGTGAAAACATGTCTACATGTTAATTGTGATATGTTCAATATTCATGAGATTCATTGTTCAATATTCATTTTACAAGGATCATGGAATGTTTGTATCTTGAGCGTTGAACATGACTTTAAATGCACAAACTAAACTAAAAGGGTTTTGTTTTCACTCCATGTTATGTTATGCATACGGCGACCGAACATGTACTCACAGCTCAAACTAGCGCGTATTCGATATGCTAATTTAAGCCCCATAAACGCTTAGAAATATCTGCATCTACACGAAAACGATGACCGTTTTCGAATCGTTTTTGGCCGTCCATACGAAGCAGTATACGGTTTCGTTTGTAAACGCATAGTCTTTTGACCGTTTAGGTCTATCCACACGAAAACGCTTTAAAATATAAAAGATGGAGAACGTTCCATTGATAATTCATCGCCATTAAGGCTGGTTCACACTAGCGTCGGAATCAGAATCGGAATCGTAAGAAAACAACAAAGAATTTAGGGATTAGAATACAAAAGAAAGGTGTTTTTCTTAAAGTAAATGACTAAAGCGTTGGGCGAAAAACTTAGCTAAACTTCGTTTGGTTTTTTACGTATCGGTAGCCCGAAGTACTTTTAAAGTTTATTGGGATCTTTTGTAACACTGCTCTTTTTTTTGTCTTACCAACATTCTAATTTTCACTCTAGATCTAGCCATTGTCACGTCATGTATAAACCACTGTCGGTCCAATACCGGTGATATCGATGGCTTACAACTGAAATATAAATACATACAAATACAGGCTGCTTTTAGTCTGTAGTCCTTAAAGCCCACCACACAAATCGCACACGTTGAGAAACTGTGTGAGAAAACTGCCATGCGAGAGACTTTTCTCACCGTGTACTATTTTTTATTTGATATTTTTGGCCTCGTGTAGCCAAAGATGCAACGTCTGCGGTGAGAAATCGTCTGAGCTAAGTGCGTCGCGTTGCAGTTTCCTCACGCAGTTTCTCAACGTGTGTGGCGGGCTTTATTTGAGCATTGCTGATTCTTCCCGGTCATGCATCATGGTCATCGCTATTTAACTAAGATCTAACTAAGATCTAACTAAGATCTAACTAAGATCTAATTAACTAAGATCTAACTAAGATCTAACTAAGATCTAAGATCTAACTAAGATCAGGTCTAAGTGTGACCTCATGGTCACTTAGGCCCGTCAACAGTAAGCAGATATTTTCGCTTTCTACTGATAAACGAAAACGACTAAAAAGTTCTTCGTCCACGCGATTGTTTTCACTGCATTTCAGTCGACACTGTATTATGTGAATCCCATAGTAAATCTTCTAAAAGACATACATAACTGAAAATATGAGGTTTTATCCTGTGAACGTCCATACTTCATGTACATAGATATGCAAATCCCATTAAAAAGCTTGGTAATAATAAGTAAAATGTTAATTGACAAAAACATCAAGCATGTCAAAATATTTATTTAAGAAAGTGTATAAACTGAAACGCAACAAAACAGTTTTCACACAGTCATGTAAGTTTGTACAATATATTACAGTTAATTTAGTAATTGTGAGTAATTCTAAAGCATGGTTTTTGAAGAGTGACTGCGCAGACTCAGTGCTGTATTTCATGAAAGACAATGGGCAAGAGTGCTCAACCGGAACCGCTCCACAAATATCCGCTCCACAGGGGTCTTTTGTCCTGGCTGGCAAAATAAACTGGTTTGTATGCTAGCTGGGAATTCAATGAATATGCCTGTACTGGCTCGCTAAAAAGGCGTTAAATATACCTCTGCTGGCT
The DNA here is from genome assembly GCA_029948255.1 of Telmatactis stephensoni. Lineage (NCBI taxonomy): Eukaryota > Metazoa > Cnidaria > Anthozoa > Actiniaria > Isophelliidae > Telmatactis > Telmatactis stephensoni. The sequence continues at coordinate 530,780 of JALIZF010001781.1, read as the reverse complement.
GGCAAACGAATCCGATATTTTCTGGCTGATCGGTTATTTATTGCCTGGCTGGCTATTGTATGGAACCCTCCCCTCCCCTAGCTCTTACAGATGATATGGGCAGAGAATGAATGGGCAGTGCATTACTGAGTTTGCGTACGTTGCTTCCGTCGCTGAGTTTAGACTTCATTTGGTTTGAACTGAACTCGCACACTCGGAAACAACAACAAGCTTCAAATCGGGCTGGACTTCGGCTTTTATCAATTTATTGCATTTTTGAATCCAATCTCCACTTCAAATCATTGGTCGTTGGTCAAACGAACGATGCACAACTGAGCACACTCCAATCGTTTCCCAATTGTGGCCACGTACGCGCATACGTTGAGCTGGCTTGTCTGCACGCGTAAGTAGTGAAACATTCGTTTGTGAAGGCGACCGAACTACAGAACGTGCAAGCAACATAGGCAGACTCAGTATCATATTTATCACATAGGAGTGAAAAAAGACAAGCACTACTAGTGAGCAGTGTCTGTCTGTGTGTTGTTTGTGTTTATGCATGCGGTGCTGGTGCGCTAGTGAGAATCAGGCTTTCTGACAGCAGTCTGAAGTTCTGTTAACTAAAAAGGCGACATTCTACAAAACGTCTCCAATGTATATAGCAATTTCAATAAAGGTTAACGGGGCGAACGGCGAATGGCGATCGGCGATTGCACGACCGAAAGGAACTGTGGTCACGCTATTAGACCGCTATCCGACGCGGAGATATGAATCGCCTATCGACCACTGTGTCCAATAAGGTCTTTACTGCATGGTACCAGCATTGCTTGGGTATTTAATCAATGAAAATGAAGCAATTCTTGTTACCGGCCCCAAATTTCCTTTCGGTCGTGCAATCACCAATCGCCGATTGCCATTCGCCCTGTCAACCTTTATCAGTGTCGGGACGAGCGTTGATATCTGCGTCACATCCGGAATAAACGCTGGTATAATTGGCTTAACCAGCGCGGTTTAGTCCGGGGGTGACGCAGGATGGCGCTGGTACAGATTTCGTGAGATTTAGCTGATAAAAGTAGCAATCCTAAACTCATATCATTTTCAATGCAGTGCTTTTCAAGATACCTGACGTAATTTGCATGAGGCAAAAACACTTTTGACGTCACAACACGTGCAATCAAATCGGAATATGTTATGTACAGTTATATCCAGCCTATATCAATAATTGTATAGTATTTGTAAAATATCTGGACCCCCTAAAGTATATAATGAATATATATCAAAAGTACCGAAAAAATAAGATTTACTGACAGTTTATTTCTTGTTCCTAGCATGAAAAAAGAAGAACTGGGGAAAAAACGAGGCTCATCCCATAATTTTTGTTCGGAACTTTTGATCAGTATATATTTATATACCTTTGGGGATTCAGAGTTTTCTCAAACGCTGTACATTGAAATCAGTATTTATATAGTTATTTACAGAATTTATATGACCAAGAAATTCAGAAAAAGATGCCGTGTCGTTATGTTTGCCTTGGTTTCCATTCAGACGTTTCTCCAGAAGACGACGCGGACGTTTTCGTTTTTTTCGAACGTTTACGGGACGCTTCTAACTGTCGTTTGCCCTGTGAAAGGTTGTTAATTTTGGTCAATGATATTTATCGCCCCATGTAAGGCAATCGGGAATGATGCGAGATTCCGGATTCCCAGAGCTGTCTTATGGATTCTAATGGCAGGATTCTGGATTCCAAGGACTGGATTCCGGATTCCAAGTGCTTCCAAAATCAAATTTTTCGTGAATTCCGGATCCGGATTCCCTTATATGGGGCGATATTTAGATATTCACACAAATAAAGAAACATAGTAAAACCCGGCTAAGTAGGGTATTTAAGCCTGGCGGAGCCTGCGCTACATCCAGACAAAACTCTAGTTCATTCCGTCTGCCTAACAGCGACACCAACTCATACGTGTTCTAACCGGGGAATCTTCTGATTTTGAAAACACGATTGTGATTGGCTAATATAACGCTGCTTGCCATTGGATAATTTACCTGGCACAAGACTTTAACAACATGTTGGCGCAAATGATCATCCATTAGGAAACGTCATCACCAGCGTCTTGTCAAAGACCATTTTACCATCCAATACACGATTTGTGACGCTGATATATACGTAGAGGAACTAAACGACAGTTTTGTTCGGATATGGCGCAAGGAGCCGAGGAAGAGACACGAGGTGTGCATGGCTTTGGCAGTGGCACGGCAATATGGCTTTGTGATATCTAGGAGAAATTAGGGTGGATCCCAAGATTATCCGCTTTACCTGTTCGCTTGCCATTACAACTCGTGGTTTATCACCCTCCATGTTCGCTATATTTACATCGGCCCCATGGTTACTCAGTAGTTTTATCATTTCGTCCATATGTCGACCCGCTGCTGTGTGAAGGGGCGTGTTCCCTGTGTAGGTAGTGACGTTTGCGCTTGCACCACGTGACAGGAAGTATTCGACCACGTAATTTTTTCCCGCTTCGACCGCATGGTGAAGTGCTGTTCGACCGCTGCAGGAGTCCTGGATTAAATGAGAATTTAATTCATCAAATTGAGCATGCGCTTTTGGTGTGATCAGATAGAAAAGCCTTTCGCTAATATGCCTTACCAAGAGACCATCATACTAGGAGAAACTCGTGGATTGTGTGCGCGCGATGGCGTCAACTTCATGTTACTAAAGATAACCTCAGCGCCAAGCACTTCGCGCAGACTTCAATACCAGTTTCGCTCTCTCATTATTATGGTCTCCTAGCCTTACGGGATCGGTGAGACGGGAGACGTTACCCGGCAATCATAGTTACCTTATTGTTGATGTCAGCACCTTTGTCAATGATTAGGCCTATTAGATCTCGATTTCCACTCATGGCGGCCAGGTGGAGAGGAGAATATCCTAGAAAAAAACTCAATGATTTGATGCTCTTCCAAGAGACCATAATACTAAGAGAGCGAAGCTCAGTATTGATGTCTGTGCCATGTTCGTGGCGGCTAAGGCTATTTTTAGTAACTTCGCCATCGCGCGCGCAAGGCCCTCAACCAATAGAATTTGATTTTTGACGTGCGCGCGGACGGGACAGTTTGAATTCTATTGTTTAAGAGCCTTGCGCGCGATGGCGAAGTTACTAAAAATAGCCTTAGCCGCCACGAACATGGCACAGACATCAATACTGAGCTTCGCTCTCTTAGTATTATGGTCTCTTGGCTCTTCCCAGTCACTGTACTTCCTTTAATTAATGACATATTTGAAATTGTGAAACCAATTTTGAATTTTGAAACCTATGTAAGTAAGTAAGTAAGTAACGTTATTTACTGAGGGTAGCACATGACAGTAAAATAACTGATGACCCAGTGGCCCTCAAACCTATTTTTAAGAGAAAACGGAAATGTATTTGATGATGATACTATTCAGGACGAGCAGGGATTAGCATTACTTCAAGTTATCATACTATGGTTCAGCAAAACAAAATTAAAATAAACTCACCTTCAAAATTCTTGGCGTCCAAATCGATTTCACGATCAGCGGTACTACTCTCAAAAATGACTCGAGCACTCTCGACGTCAGCTCGCTGACACGCTAAATGGAGAGGGGTCTGGCCATGACGGTCCATAGCATTGACGTCACATCCTGCCTTGATGAGTAGTCCAATAAGATTTGTTTGTCCTGTTATGACGGCTAGGTGAAGAGGAGTCTGGTACACAAAAAGACATTCTGAATGTAATGTGTACTGCGCATGCCGACTGGAAAAATACCGATGTGACGTGTGAAAATGTTCGGGAAATTGGCAGAAAAATGGCCGGCACTTCAACACTTTGTAGAATAATTATGTTTTAGCGCCAAGATGTTGATGCGGTTTCTTCGTAAACCGATGACGCACTCGCCGGCATTAGGGAGTTTTTAAAAGCAGGAGACGTTTTTGTCAACACGGACGTCACACACGCGTTTTCGTGCATCCGTTCGCCGTCATAGATGAGGTTGCTGTTCTTGGTAGAAGATGAAAAAGCCTTAACTGACCTTCTGCTTAACGAAAACGGACACATCATCTATGATGGCGAACGGATGAAGAAGAACGTACACTGCGGTGACGTCCGCGTTGACAAAAACGTCTCCTGCTTAAGCTCCCTATTATGTTTCCGGGCACACGCCGAAAAGAGATTTTCATCTCCGTAATCTTACGTTATTACATTGACATGCTTTATTTATGTATGGCTTTATTTGCTTTAAAGAGTCATAAGACACGCGCTTTTTTGTCTCTGCTGAGGTATGAGGAGAAGCAGTATGTTTCTTTTGCTTTTCGAGCGCCCTACAGTCTCCCTCGCAGCCGTGTTTAGCCTCGTCACGCAACGCTCCCTCGTCACACATGTGTGCGTTGCGCGACGAGGCTAAACACGGCTGCGAGGGAGACTAAAGGCGGTGTTACACGAGACGATTTTTAACGACGATTTTCCGCGCAACGTTGCAACAATTTGCAATATTTTGCGTTGCGAGTTTCTGACTTGGATTCAAAAACTCGCAACGCGTTGCCGAAGCGAAAATTGCAAGGAAAATCGTTCCAAGTGTCAGTTACACGAGAAATATTTTTAACGCAACGCCGTTGCGATGAAAATCGTCGTTAAAAATCGTCTCGTGTAACACCGCCTTAAGCGCGTCACTTATCGGGGGAAAGATCACAATACAGAAGCATAAGCTGCCTGATTTTCAGGTTGGAGATCGTTCGTTACACTTCCTCTGCCTTCCCCAATGGGGAGGAGGAGGAGTGAAAGCAGGCTCGTAACATGGTATATGGGATCAGGGATCAAACTCCAAATTATGGTCTGGATCAGGGATCAGAGGCCAGAGCTCAGGGATCAAATGGGTGGGATCGAGGATCAGGGACATTAGGTCATGCAGGATCAGAGATCAGCTCAGTTTTGTCACGGACTATCATGGCACTATCGGTGAGGACTATTTTATAAATGATTAAATATTACTGATCTAATATTCACTGAAAATAGTACATGTACTTTTATTACATAAACTACAGTAGCTACAGTAAATTATCACTAGGGTTTCCGTAATCCGCAAGTTTCACACGTGCCAATTGTCGATTGTGGGAAGCACATGCACGTGGCGTATTCACGACGTGTACGCTTCAATATATCTGGCTGATATATTGAATTTTCGATGTCATGTTTGAACACGCAAGAAAAATTCCAGATTTCCGTGCGAATAAATATATTTTCCTCTATTTACTGGTAAATGTTATATCATGACTTGCATGTGCCAATTATACTTCGCATTTTGAAATACTGTAGCATTGCGTCCAATTTATTAAGTGATATTTAAAAAACGAGCAGGAGTGTTTTATCGTGGATATAGACACGAGGCCGTAGGCCGTAGGCCTTAGGCCGTAGGCCGTAGGCCGTTATATCCACGATAAAACACGATCAGCGAGTTTTTTAAATGACTTCTAAAACCCATCATTTGAAAGTATTATAGCAATGAAGTCATGAAAAAAATCCATTTATAACTGAAGAAATATGCTTATAATTTTTTTCGTACATATAGGCATGCGCAGAATAATCAAATTTTCATCCCACACGTCAAAAGAATTCTGAACATCAAAATAGAGTGGCATGACTCTCATTAAAAGTTTCGTCGGTACTGTACGAGGTCAATGATACGACAACTATACTGAGACCGTGTACTGATGTAACACTTATGCATAAACATGAGTGTTTTATCAGAGTTAGTTAAAACACTCATGTTTTATTAATGAGTGTTTTAACTGATTTTGATAAAACACTCATGTTTATGTACCTACTGGCAACCTGTAACCTGTAACCTACCTTTATCAAAAATTAAAGCCGATCTTTGATCGCTTACCTGCCTTAAGTTATTGTAGATGTCAATTTTTCTTGCTTTCATGGATTGGACGAGAAAGCTGACTAAGCTTTCGTTGCACTGTACGACAGCGATGTGCAAATACCTGCAATATGAATAGAAAAGCAGTTCCATAAATAAATCGACAATTAACGCTCTTACGGCATGACTCGTGGCATCAGCAACGTAAAATGGAAACGTATGCAAAGGCATAGGTGTGACTAGATGGATCTGAGAATAGACAATGTGCGCTAGAGTTTGCAAAGCACTCTGGGAGTTGGAGTCCAGCAAAAGTCTAACAACGATTTCTAGTGACCTACAAGCATTTTTTATAAACAATTTAATTTTCGTATGCCGAAATACTTGCAGTTTCTGTAAAGAAATGACAAAGATAGATTTTTGTGCTTATTTCAGCGGGAATGAAAAAGTGCAAGGACTCAGTTTCCCATCATGCTTTGTTCTAGAAAATGGCGCTTGTGCACAATGCCTATTGGCGGTAAAATAATTATAAGCAAGCGCTCCAATTATCAGGGCCCGATTATATGAACCCGATTATATAATCAGGCCCTTAATCTCAAATTTTTAACCTTCCAAAGCAGGTGTACCCTGGGCTCCAGAGAGATTTTTTGCACGATATTCGGAAAAGCGGGCAGCGGAGTCGCGCGAGAGTCGCGCAGTTTTCCTGATTCAAGGCCTTTTCAAATCTATGTGAGATTTTGTTTTGAAAAGCAGCCTAGGGACGTTTTGAAAACTGAAAATGGAGTCATGTTACTTATGAAAGTAAACTGTGTTGCAAAATTTTAAAGACGCAGCTGGAGTAACAAGTAATTTTTAAAAGCGTTTCAGTTCGTGTGACTTCCAAGAAAAGCCTCGCCACAAATGCGTCTTAAAATAAGTGTTACCTCAGACTGTCAAATAAAGAGAAGATTAATCATATTATACTTTGGATATTCACGTTTTGGCATTACTATATAATTTGTATGCCCAGAGAAAAACCTCGTAACCAAATTTAGACAAAACTGAGTTCTTGGAAGCAAGGACATGATAGGTATTCACGGCTCCTGGATATATTCCTTATTTGGCCTGAATTTCCAAAACGACCTAGTCAGTTCAAAGACGGAAATAGACGCTGGCGTCGTGGTCGATATATAAGCCAAGGTTATGCTGGCTGGTTTGTAAACACGACACAAAAAATTGATGGGAATGAATAATACTTACGTATCGCCGTCTTCATCTTGAAAGAAAAAGTCGGGCATCTTTTTTTGCTGCGTTGATTCTGGCTTCCCTTCAATACTACTAACACCTCCACCTCTACCCCCAGAGAAATCAAAATGCCCCGATTGGCTGATGATGACATCTTCCACAAATTTCGACTGAGCATGATCAGTATGATCACTTTCCTGTTTATTTAACAGACTTGGAGTCTGGTTTTCTGTCTTTTCAAATGCGATTTCTTTATCGTCGCTTTTTTGTGACGACCCGCTTGATTTTTCTGTATCGTGGTCTTCATCTTTTTTGAGTTCGTCGGTAGATTTCGTTACTTTCTTTTTGTCTTGCTTCCTCTGTTTGGAGATTCGAGATTGACGTCGGGTTCTTTTCATCGTCGTATAAAAGCATTTCAAAAACCACGTGGTTTGTACGCGTTACGATAGGGTGACTGTATTGCGTGACGGGGTGGCCAAAATACGCCTTCGAGGAAAAATACACCAAAGACCTTCCTGATGAATGAATATTCGACTGAAGCTCAGCCCATTGAAGAAGTAAGAGGATTTTAGGCAATCTCTAATTGCAGCAAATACGGTTTAAGAGAAGAAAACAAAACAAAGATGCTGGCGAGCCAATGCACGGTGGCGAGAGCAGACAGAATCCACGAGTTTTCCTAGCTTTCCTTTGAGCTTACATCTTTTACTTCGTATGAAACTTCAGCGAGAAATAAGGCTTTAGAATAAGAAATTCTACTGCGTACTTCTTCAGTAAAACGATGAATAAATAAAGGTCAAATCCAAGCTATTGAAAGCGACTGAATATCACACCTCTCTTGGTTAGATGGATGATCAATTTTGAATCTGATTGGTCCGACTGAAAATCACTTGGTAAATATCTACCAATGAGAAGACTAGGTTTGTCATTTAGATGCCTTCTGACCAAGCCGGGGTTTCCCCGATCTTGTTTACAAGCATATTGAAATCTATCGCTTTGTACGACAAATTTATTCGAATCTGTGAGCTGTTACCATATATTTCCGCATTTCGAGATAAATATATTCAATTCTTTTGTTTCCACCAAGCTTAGCGTTTTTATATACCTCGAATACTCATTAAAAATCTAATAATATATTCGAGTGATATTAATAGCGTCTGCAAAAATAGTAACATGTTTGCTTAAATGCATCCTACACAAATATAAATATAGAAAAGAAAATCCAGAAATAAATCGACATTTTTGGATAAAAGAAGATGGCGTGACGAAGGACGATCCCTGACGTTTGTGACGTAACTTAAATTGTACCCAGTCTCGCACCTTTGGTAAAAAGGGAGAAGGACTAAGTACAACTACATTTGAAGACCTCCACGTTGCTGATTTATTCAAACAAATTCATCAATTTCGCAGCTGGTTTTTGGTAAAAAATTTGGTTTTATCGTAATAGAATGATAAAGTTTCTTAGATAGAAGTAGAAGTATAATATAAAATGGATGGACAGCAAGCCCAACATCACCAAATGGCTGGCGAAGGAGAAGACATTCAAGTTGATGGAGATCAAGCTCAACAGCAAGCTCGACCCATCGTACAAAATACAACTCCTGTTTTTATACAACACTGTTTCTATTTGGGTAAGTTCAACCCACGAAATCGATTTTTTAGTTCATTTGTGGAGAAGTTATTGATGAAGAAGCGAAGAAAAGTTTGATCCTTTATCTTGTATCCATATGTCTGGTGAAATCAATACAAGTTCAAATGAACTTTTGCAATTCCAGAAAATATACACCTATTTCAATAACGTTATCGGCAAGTAGACTCAAGTCTACGCGACTCACCCGAAATGGAGTATGGGTAGAAATTACTAAAAGCTATGAAACTAAATATCAGCACGACAATTCTCAGCCAGCTAGTGTTGAGCTTATGCAACAAAGTCCTTTATTCATTGATGCTTAAATAAAGACCAATGCCAAAAAGAGAGTAAATTTTTTCAACTACCCATACACCTTTGCGGTCTAGTCGTGTAGGTTTGAAGCTTCTCGCCCGACAACATTTTTTGAAATAGGTGTATAAGCTTAAGAGGAAGGGGAAGATATAGGGCTGGTTATTATAGGAAGTTCTTTGGCAAGCTAAGTTTGACAAAAAGTTTTCACTCAAAGTCCAGATTTTGTGTTAAATGCAGGGGGGAAATGTGTGTGTGAGAAGTTAAGGTGGCTCGATCGAGTTTTTCAGTATAGAGCTACCAGTCGTCTTTGAGTGAAAACTATTTGTTCATGAGCAGTCTGATAGTAAATCAAGTATTACACCCTTATCAGACAAGGATAAAAGTTTATGATGACGTATGTTATATTGAGATCGGCGCTATTATGGCAACGCCTTAAAAGAATTCCCCTTTTTACATATTCTCGATTTTAATGAGTTCTAGGCTTATTCTTGAAAAATGCTCTTGTGATCTTGTAGTTAACATCATTGCCTTTAGCTCTAGTGAATTAAATCAATTTCTGAGAGAGTGTTTTTGAGATATCATCGATGAGAGATTTTAACTGCAAAAATCGAGCGTAAACAAAACAACTTTTTGAATCTCCTACAATTAAAAAGAAAGTAGCATATCGAAGTTAATTTTTCATCTCAAATTGTTGTAAAGATATCAAATTTGGCTACTGAAAGAGACAAGAGAAATCACATTGATTGATATCGAGAAAAGTGAGCCAAACTCATGTATATGGACATTCTAATTTTGCGTCTGTTGCCCAAATTTCGCTCTATTGTTACATAAACTGCAATATTTAAAGATCCCTTCGATAAATATTGTTTAAAAATTAGTATGGTTTAGTTTTGGTAAAAGGTGATATAATGTAGCGTTTTCAGATTTACTGAATCATTTTAAGGCTGTCAAATATAAGCCTCAAATCAGTAATATTTTTCAGCCGGATACAGTGGTCGACAACTCATTGATGCATGATGTAGCTCTTTTGTTTTAGTTTGTCATGTTTTCATGCATTCCAACACTTGATGCAAATTACGGAACGCTTCATTACCTTCCGAGCACTCTTCTGAAATATGGTAATTGTTAGAATGAAATTTGCATAAGAATGCCAAAAAGGAAAGAAACGTTTTGTCACACAACCGCAGATGGAAACTTGTCAATAGCAGAATCATGGGGAGACAAAGTAAAAATAGAACGATTTGCTGACATGCTGCAAAGAAATGTACAGTTAAAAGATTTCTTTCTAGCGATTACCATATCTCGGAAGAGTGATCGGAAGGTATTGAAACGTTCCGTAATTTGCATCAGGTACTAGAATGCTTGAAAACATGACAAACTAAAACAAAAGAGCTCATTCATGCATCAATGAGTTGTCGACCACTGTATCTGGCTGAAAAACATCCTGATTTGAAGCTAATATTTTACAGCCATAAAATGATTCAATGAATTTGAAAACGCTATATCATATCAACTGTTACCTAGTAAACTAAACCATACTAATTTTTAAACAATATTTATCGAAGGGATCTTTAAATATTGCAGTTTATGTAACAACAGAGCGAAATTTGGGCAACAGACGCAAAATCAGCATGTCCATATACATGAATTTGGCTCACTTTTCTCGATATCAATCAATGTGATTTCTCTCGTCTCTCTCAGTAGCCAAATTTGATATCTTTACAACAATTTGAGATGAAAAATTAACTTCGATGTGCTACTTTCTTTTTAATTGTAGGAGATTCAAAAAGTTGTTTTGTTTACGCTCGATTTTTAGTCGGGCGGCTAGCCCGACTTAAGTTCTACCTTTTGGTCTTCTGTCACGTCGCGTTTAGTCCCCCCATGATGCTTTACGAACTCGACAACAGGGATCCCATTCATGTCTTACGATAGCCACATGGTCGATCGAACTTCGAGAAGGGAGCGAAGGGAAGATATATGTTTACAAGACTTTATTACGAAGTCATTCTTGAAGATGTCGAAGAAATTACCTGCTAAGACGCTCAAATCACATACAAATGCACACACCGTCCGCGATAGACCCACACTAAAAGATGTCTATGAGCGTACATTTCGACCCGGGTTGTTTCAAGGACTGTCTATTAACATATCGAACATGTCTAATATGGAAAACAAGCTAAAATGAGTTCTCACTAGTTCACACCAGATCGATGATGATCATAGCAAAAATATCACCAATGACAATACAAATGACAGTGACAAAAATGAAAGTCACAAAATGCTAAGTGATATTTTTTTGAGAGGGCAATGTTCTGTTACAGGTCATTTTGCGTGTTACTGTTCAAATCGAAGCTCGTCTACGGGCCGAATCAATTCAAGCCAAGATAATAAGTATAAAGTGAGGTCGCACTGAGAATCTCTGCAATATATTTGGTTACCCTATATGAAAGAAAATTTTATACTTTGTATGTGATGGAATTGTATTTATCATTCGTTTAATCTAAAGCGTCAAACAGACAGTAGACAATGCGGTATCTTTGACCGTGATGCAACTAGCTTTTTAAAATCAGTTAGTTTTATAATCATTGCCAACGCTAGCCGTTTGTGATTGTTTGAAAAATTGCTTTTACTCAAAGTGCTAAATATTTTGAACTGTCATAGTGTGTGTCCGACACTGATCCTGGAGAATTATGTTTTGTAGTTCAACATTGAAGGTCAACTAGCAGTGTTCGTCACACAACACACAAGAGATAGACAAGAAACATCTCATATATCAGAGAAAGCGGTGTACTCAGTTTCGTGAGTTTTAGGGGAACAGTTCTGCTAACGTGGATACACCAGCTGTTTTCTGCTCGCAGCACTTTAACTTTCTATTAGAAATGAACCATAGCAGTTATCTCACGTCGCAAGTGTTTATCTTCGCGCTGCAAACAACATACAATTTTACGCTCAAGTAGCCCGACTTCACGCTACATTAGCGTCTTGTTGCAGTTAAATCTCTCATCAATGATATCTCAAAAACGCTCTCTCAGAAGTTGATTTAATTCGCTAGAGCTAAAGGCAATGATGTTAACTACAAGATCACAAGAGCATTTTTCAAGAATAAGCCTAGAACTCATAAAAATTGAGAATATGTAAAAAGGGGAATTCTTTTAAGGTGTTGCCATAAATGCGCCGATCTCCATACAACATACGTCATCATCAACTTTTATCCTTGTCTGATAAGGGTGAAATATTTAACTTACTATCAGACTGCTCATGAACAAATAGTAGCTCTACTTGGTAGCTCTACTTGAAATGGGATTGAGCCACCTTAAGGGGAGGGGGAAGATATAGGGCTGGTTATTATAGGAAGTTCTTTGGCAAGCTAAGTTTGACAAAAAGTTTTCACTCAAAGTCCAGATTTTGTGTTAAATGCAGGGGGGAAATGTGTGTGTGAGAAGTTAAAAGTCATGTACAAATTCCCCTTTCTTCTATGTGTGGCCAATATGTCGGCACAGATTTGCTGGAATGGCAAATGACAAGTGAATACACTCATATTAGGGAGTTTAAGGTAGCTCACTATAGTTTAGAGTGCACGCGCTCAAGATCACGAGCATAAGTACAAGTCAAAACCAGTTTGAGTCACCTCAAATCTCAGGTGACAGCAACTTTAACGACAATACATAACTTCTGCTGAGAGATATTTGATTCACTCTTTGAGGAGAATTTTTAGAATACTGTATTTACTCGAATAAGCACCTCCCCTAAATAAGCGCCTCCCCCGAATAAGCGACCCCTTTGGACAAAGCGCCTCGCACCTCGTTATAGTATACTAATACCAGTACTGTTTTAGTAGTATAACATTGATATTGTTGATATTAAGAGGAAAGCATACTTTGACAGTTGTGTACGCGTTTCCTCCCACTGAATAAGCACCTCCCTCGAATAAGCGCCTCCCCTGAATAAGCGCCCCGTTTTAGACGTGAAAAATTTAATAAGCGCCGGGGCGCTTATTCGAGTAAATACGGTATCCCTCTACCAGCAGGGTAATTGTCTTTACATGTGTATAATACAATATATTTTATTTTTCAATACAGTGGTTGGTATAATAGAGAAGTATGGCTGGTTTATTGTTATTGGGATTATAGTATTGGTTTACCTGTGGTATAAATTTAGACCAAGGTTTATGCATATGATGAAGAAATGGGAAGATCACCAGGATATGAAATCTTATGGTGAGTTGTAGCAGCAGCAGTGAGTTGTAATATAGAGCCATGCAAGCTCCTGTCTTATTGTCAGATCATCTAGGTTTGTTCTTTCTTTCTGTATGATTTAACTGAGTTAACAGATCCAGAAATCTTTGGTTCAGTTCATGATGGAAGTCTAGCGATAAAGTCTATGTCAGTGATGTGTTATCTACAAAAACATTTGATATTCTTGTGAGGACTAGCTATGACATTTCATTGGCCGTGTTGTTTTCACAACCATAGGAAAACTGCTACAGTTCAGTATTAGCAATATTACAGATTAAAATAGTGATGGCTGATGATAGTCATATGTTGCTGATGATAGTCATATGTTGATGATGATGATGATGATGATGATGATGATGACAGTGATCTTTATTTTGTAAGACCCCATTAAGGCAGCAGAAACACAAGCAAGAATGGATGAATCAAGGAGGAGATGGCAAGAAGTTCAAGATGCTAAAGCTGCAAGATATGGAGAAGAAAAAAAGAGAGTAAGTTTCATTTTCCACAAAAGCAAATTTGATATAACTGTGAAAAAGTCAGTATCATGCTCTGTTGTGCCATGCTGGGTCTTGGTGGTAGTATTGGTCAGTGTTGTCTTATCCAATCGAAATACTTATTAATAAACATTTCAGAAAGCCGTGCACTAACCAACTGAGCTACACTTGCTCCTACTCACTAGCTTGCTGCAAGTGCTTTCAGCAATGAGCGGAGAATGGACTTAATAAATACTATTGTATACATTTAATTAAATTGTGTAAGATAAATTTCATTATATATTGTTGTTACAGTTGGAGGAAGAAAAAAGACAAGAAATGATTGAAGACTGGGAAAGACACAAAGAAGGCAAGGGATATCGTTCAAAGAAGTACAAAAAAACTGTAAGTTGGCTTAATAAAATAATGGACAATAATAATTAATAATATAGCCAGGCTGTCATAGTAATAATAGTAATAGAGCACCTTCTCAGAAGGTGCCATCCAATTGATTTGATAACCCCTGGCATCGAAACAAAAGAATTAAACAAAGAGCAATAATAATAGAGTCAAATGGCCGATTTATTAGCAGTGATGCTAATAATTTTAGTAAAAGAACGACATGGTAGATACTTTTCAATTTATTTCCAGACATGTTTCGACGTGAATTACACCATCATCAGTATGGTAATACACATTTGATGCACATCAAATGGCAGAATCCCATTATAGACCAACAAGTCATGCATACCAAACTTTCTTTGACTTTATAATTAATATTTATCTTCAATTATCGCACATATGCACGTGCTCTTACTATATTTAAACTTTGAGAACTGTTGTATTATTACACTGACGATGGCATAAGTCACACCAAACATGTCTGGAAATAAATTGAAAAGTATCTACCATGTCGTTCTTTTACTAAAACAATAGATTCTTTTGATTCATCAAACCAAATGGATGACATCTACTGAGGTGTTACACTACTGTTAAGTAAGAGTTTTGGGGATATTGAATAAAATATACAGTCCCACATTAAGACTCAGTGAGAAATGAGTTGGGGTTAGGCATTTGGGTGAGCACGAGATGTAATGGACCATGCCCATACCACAAGGTAACCATGGCAACCCGGCCACAGCTCACCATCAATACCCCTTATGTGCTCAAAAACAGTGGAGTATACTCACCTGTTAAGACATCTACTGACTCAGAGGTGGAGTGTAGGGAAAAATTTGAAATGTAAAGGTACGGTAATACGAGCAACAAAATCACTCAACTTGTCTTGCACGTTTTTCCACCCGAAAACAAACTTGTCTTGTCTCGCAACAAAATACTTTGCTGCAAGTTGAGTGAATCGTGACATCTGAATAGATAAATCTCGAATATGAAGGAAGCCATTTCGTAGTTTGCTGTGAGACAAGTTTACTTTAATTTGGGGTGGTAATATGCGCAACATCATGAAATTTTGTTGCAAAAAGTTGATTCACCGTCTACTTGCTGCAACAAACTTTTTCAACTTGCAGCAAACTATTTTGTTGCAAGACAAGTTTGTACTCGGGTGGAAAAACATGCAGCATCGCTCTTCAACTTGTTTCGCAGCAGTGTTGTGAGACAAGTTGTCTATGAGTGATTTTGTTGCTCGTATTACCATGCCTTAAAGCAACCAGCATTGTAAACACTACAAATACTATGGATCTCCTGAACATGATTGGGTAAATTCAGTAAAACCAAATGACAAAATACCCTGTAAATAATGATTGACACTTTATTATTATATTCAATTTCATGACATTCAATGAAAATGTATCTCAGTGACTGTATATTACGGTGGCCCAGAAGGCTCAACACAAACTAACAAAAAATAAATGCAGCAAATAAAAAAATCCCGACACACACAAAAAAAAAAATAAATGCAGCAAATATAAATGTCAACACAAACAAAAAAATACAGCTAAGAAAAAAAATTCACAGAATTGACACACGACAAAATAAATTTATAGATGTAAGAAACAGTGCAACAACAAAAAAGATCAACGCGAACAAAAAATGTAACGCAACGCCAAAGAAGACTGGGTTCTAATTCTTAGTATCCCGCCAAAACTTATGCCAGACAGAGCATAGCTAGCAGGCACCGCCATGTTTTGCAGTCAGTGTGGAGTTCAGTCAGAGAATTCGGCCAAATTTTGTTATAAATGCGGCTTCGAATTTATCAGCGAAGTCAAAACATGTGGGTTTTTAGAATTCAAACGTCGTAAAGAAGAAGAAAGACAGTCCAGATTTGAGCCGAAAGCCAAAACAAAAACAAAAAACAAAACAAAACAAATTAGGTTCGGTAAAGACAGGTTTAGCAGCCAAACCAAAGGTCAAAGATGTTGTCATTAACATAGGATTCATGAAGTATTAGGGTTAGGGTCAGTTGTTGGTCATCAGTGGATGTTCCTCTCCTTCGTAAGCCGTACTCTCTTAGCCGTCGTTTCAAAGTTGCCAAACTTAAGTCGATACCATGCTGCTCTCTTAAAAAATCGAGAATAACTCTGTTTTCATACTGAAGATGAAAATAATATTCTATAATTTTACGCAAACCACTTTCGTCCATATTATTAAATGACAATTAAATGACAGTGTTGTTGCTGTGATGAGACTGAAAACAATTTTGGTAGGAAACTAAGAATTAGAACCCAGTCTTCTTTGGCGTTGCGTTACATTATTTTTTTGTTGATGTTGTTTTCTTTTTTGTTGTTGCTTTCTTTTTTGTTGCTTTTGCACTATAAATTTCTTTTTGTCGTGTGTAATTCTTTGGAAGTCTTTTCATATTTGCATTTATATTTTTGTTTGTGTTGAACTTTTTTCTTTGCTGCATTTATTTTTTTGTTTGTGTTGATTTTTTTTCTTTGCGCATTTATAAATTTTTTGTTTGTGTTGATTTTTTTCTTTGCTGCATTTATTTTTTGTGTGTATTTGTTGATTTTTTATTTGCTGCATTCATTTTTTGTTTGTGTTGAGCCTTCTGGGCCACCGTAGTATATTTCTTTGCTTTACAAGATATCAAGAAATCAAATTATATTCTTATTCCTCGTACTTTAGTTAATGGCAGCGTGCTCCATATAGCGTCGCACTAGTTTGTTGAAGAGAGATGACACAGACATGATGGTTTGGAATATAATTTGGCCACTGGTGTGACGGTTTTATTTCAAAGCGAACACTAATCAAAATAATGTTGATATAAACTCTCTTCAGCAAAGGTGGGGAGAGCATAACCGCCCACCACCTGCTGAAGTAAGACTGAACTTTAACAAAGAGCTATGTCCTAGTACACATTAGATATATTCCACAGGGAGGAGCCCAGGGAAGGAGGCAGGAAAAATGTTTCACATGCTGATGATAGCTAGGCGATGAGATTAAGGAAGGGCGAATGGCCTTTATAGTCACCCAAATGCCACGTATGGTAGCTATTACATTTGTAACTCATCGTGTGACTCCTGCTGCCCGAAGGCCCCACCCTGTAAGGCATCATTGACATATTGATTGCCTAGTTGATATTCAGTACCGCTATACATTACATAAAAAGCCCATTATATTGACATATTTAATGGTTATTGTTTTCTTTCATTTTCAGGATGATACAAGTCTTGCTGAAAACATGCTAAAACCAAAAAAGAAGAAACCTTTAAGGGATTCAGGTACTTTTATGTAATGGGTTATGCACAATAGTCATGTACTGTTCAAACAATGGCCCTTCCAAAATCATTAAACAGAAGCCGACACCTAAATGGCTCCTTGGACACACTAGTTATAGTCCAGTTTAGAGATGAGAGTACATGCTAAAACTTAAATTTGTCTTGTTACGACTGAGCTTTATGCACGTAACCTTGTCTAAAATAATACTTTTGTGTGTGTGTGTCAAGTGAAGTGTGTGCCGGAAATTGGCTATTGGATTTTCATTTGTTTTATTTCTTGTGAATGTGCTATATATTGCATCTGAGGTTAGGGGCTGGGAGTTAAGGGGTGGGGGTTCAAATTACACTTTTTCCCATCTAGGATTCGTAAAAAGGTTGTTTTCTGGTTTTGGGACAAATCATTTTGGTATTTTTGAGGTTTCAGCAGGCACTATAACTATACCTTCATTTCCCATTCCTCTCTTCCATCCTCTCTCCCTATCATCCCCTGTCCAGGCTATAGAAGGTACAATATGTAATTCAACAAATACAATAGAGCTGTTTTCATATGAGTGGGAAACTTGATGCTGTACCGTTACCATGTCAGTGCCATAATGTCTATAAAAACATTCGAAATTCCTGCTGTAACCATACCATGCATTGACCCTAACTGGTACGGTCAGTTTCCCACTCATACGAAAAGCGCTCTATAGGTGTGGACGGTTGATGGTATTGTTTCTTCATTGTATATCTCAATCAGGCTATTAAAGTTAATAACTTTTTTGTCTAAAGATTACAGTCCATTATCAGGTGGTGGGGGAGGATCATGCTACCGACCATCAAGAAGAGGTGCGTTTTGTGATATACTGCATAGTAATGCTAAGATGTACAATTTAATATATATCATTTGGTATACTATGTGCACTCTGATTGGTGGACGTGTGACGTGCATGTGTGACGCACATATGATTGTGTAAAAGTAAAGTAAAAACAATTTTGTAGGAAATTGAGAGAAAACAGGATTAACGTACTTTCATTGGTGATTATATGTCATTAGCCACTTCAGCTTAGAGCATCAGTTGCATGATACTGTAGCACATGGGTCTTCCTAATCTTGTTGCTCATGTGGATAGCAAAATCTGAAGATGTCTCAACTGTCCAATTTGTTGATTTGAGTAAATAGTTGATCAAGTTACAAATAAAGTACTCCTTTGAAGTTGAAATCTTGGAGTATTTTATTTGTACATGCACGGCAAAATGGAATCTGTTAAGTAAAATATTAGCAGATCAATAATATAAGATATTGGATAATCAGGTTTTTGTTTGAAAATTAGGTTGTCAAATGGTTCCTCAAAATGTATCATCATTCTCACAAATTTCAGGGGTCTCTCACAGGATCCCAGGGATCTTTCATGGATCTCTGTGTCTTAATTGTGGTTGTTGCACAGGTAGCCCAAGCTTATATAATTTATAAGAGAATGTATGGAGAAAATGAAATTTAATTTTTTCCCCTTTAGTAATATTAATAATAACTAGTTATTATATTACTAAAGGGGAAAAAAATTAAAAAACAGCTAAATCGGAAAACCAATAACATAGGGCGAAAGAGGACGTTTATTTAAACATTCAGACTCAGTTTCATGACTGATTTGTCATTTTTGATATTTTTATTTAGTAAAAATTCATTTTGTCCATACATTCTCTTATAAATTATATAAGCTTGGGCTACCTGTGGTTACTGTTGTTATTGTTATTGTTATTGTTATTATTGTTGTTATTGTTATTGTTTTTATTTTTGTTGTTATTGTTATTGTTGATGTTATTGTTATTGTTGTTATTGTTGTTGTTATTGTTATAATTGTTGTTATTGTTATTGTTGTTATTGTTGTTATTATTGTTGTTATTGTTATTGTTGATGTTATTGTTATTGTTGTTATTGTTGATGTTATTGTTGCTGTTGTTATAGTTGTTATTGTTGTTATTGTTATTATTATTGTTGTTGTTATTGTTATTATTATTATTGTTGTTATTATTGTTGTTGTTATTGTTGTTATTGTTATTATTGTTGTTGTTATTATTGTTGTTATTGTTATTGTTATTGTTGTTATTGTTATTATTGTTGTTGTTGTTATTGTTGTTATTGTTGTTGTTATTGCTGTTATTGTTGTTGTTGGTGGTGTTGTTGTTATTGCTGTTGTTGTTATTGTTGTTGTTTATGAAAAAAAGTTGTCTTTGATTCTCTGATTACGTAAAAAATAGATAATTGGTGAAAAAACATTTAAATGATTGTAGTAATCAGAACATCCTTACACTTATAGATATTTGTATATTATACACCCTTTAAAGGGGTACTTGAATGAAAATAAATTAAAATTAGAAATGACTTGAAACTTAGTAAGACCTATCTGTACATCGAATCTCCCAATAATCACCAAAAGCAACATTTTCTTTACATTCAAATGAGATGAATAAAAATTGTCGAGTATTTTAGCATTTAAGCTGTGAGTAAAATAATGACGTCATTATTTTACTCAACCCCACTGTTCTTTTAGCCTTTATATCAAAATTTCTCTTTGATAATGAGCTTGAAATGCAGATTTTTGGGCAGAGGGTAGCCCTTTTTTTTTTCATCAATTTTCATCCAAGTGGGCCTTTAATTGTGATAATGACAACATTATTATGATTTGTATTTTTGTCCTTCTTTTTCAGGTGGTGACAGTGGTGGTGGATGAGGTTAGAATCACACACAGATTGCCTGCCAAAAATGAATTCTATCTATTATAATATTTAAAAGAACAGAGCAAATTCTTCAATTTTTTAC
Organism: Telmatactis stephensoni; assembly: GCA_029948255.1. Taxonomy (NCBI): domain Eukaryota; kingdom Metazoa; phylum Cnidaria; class Anthozoa; order Actiniaria; family Isophelliidae; genus Telmatactis; species Telmatactis stephensoni. The sequence continues at coordinate 510,575 of JALIZF010001781.1, read as the reverse complement.
TTAATGCATGTGATTTTCCAAATTCATTATGAGTCACGCAGGATAATTATATCAGTGCTCTTAGATTTTGAAATGTTTCAGCATCCAGTGCTACATGTAATTATGCTAATTGTATTAGCTCTTTAAGCTCAATATTGAGGAGGGATTTTCCCTCTGACAGGGAACTCAAACTGAGCAGAATCTATAAAATGGAAGTTACCCAAAATTCATCCTGATACTAGCAAAACTTAACAAGTTGTAATCCTCCGAATTCTCAGCCTACAGCTGCTTATAAATTGGTCTCATCAGTTATGATCTTGCAGTCTGGCATCAACTTCTAGTTTAGGTCTGTTCGACATGTCTGATCAAAAATCATTTTCATTATTTCTGTGCCGTGATTGTTTTTGTTTAGATTTTTTTACACTCATCAAGTAATAATTGCAAATGCTTAGTGTAAGATTTTTTTAGACTGCCTCAGACTTCCATTGTTTACAAAAAGAAAATAATGGGAAATTTGGCAAGACTGATTTGGGAGATGCCTGCATTTGTAAAATCCACTCCATTCAGCTCTCTGAAATTTGCTCTGTTTCTTAAACTGTATTATTAATTTAGTGTAAATTCTTAACATAATGGTAGGCATGGACTGTGTGTGTTATACAATACACCAATGGATTTCACTCTTTGCTTAGCTCATCTGTAAGACAGCAAGTTAGAATGATAGTTTTCTTTTAAATGCAAAGCCTCTGCAGTAAGAAGACTTGATGTTGCAAAGTGAAAGCCAAAAAGTACCACAACAATTGCAAATATTGTCAATAAAATAATCAATAGAATTATTGTAAGTATCAATAAATTTAAGTAAGTATCGATAATTTATAAATTATAAGCTATTCAAAATCATGTTGTTTACTCTATTAACTCATAAATGTTTGTACATTGTACAAGTAGTAGTGTAATATTAATTACATAATTATAACATTCACAAATTGATGCTCAATTAGTTTTGTGTCAACATTAACAAAGTAGAAAATATGTACCATAGTAAATATATGAAAATTCAACCAACCAAGTCAACCAACTCTCTCACCTTCAATACTACCATTTGGAGTTCAATGCTTTTGCTTTTGCAATTATAGTACAATTATATAACATTTTGTCATCATTTTAGCAACAACCTATGGGAAGGAAAGAATGCTTATGTGAACAGAGCTCAAATACATTAGAATTGTCTTTTGCTCAAAATAATTTTATGAGTATCTTAATATGTTGAATTGAGGCTTGATCACTGGCCATTGCAGAAGTCGGAACTGGACTATTCAGCTCCTGGGGTAATTTTTAAGTACTCAAACATAAGTGCATTCTATTAATTTATATCCTGAAACAGGGCCGCTAAACACACCTCACCTCTCACATATACTTTTTTAATGCCTCTGTGAAGAATTAAAGCAGGTATAAATTTAGCTATATATCCTTTTGCTTTTATATTTTTGAGATCTCAAGATGAAGGAATGTTTCCACTTTTAAAACTTTTTCATTTGTTAAAGTATTCATAGATCCACTATCCATTGTGTTCCATCGTAGTTGTCATTGCTATGTCCAACAAGCCAAATATGTTTTTCTCAGTATATGGTATGAATATAAATAGACTGCTGAAAACTTTATATGTCTGTCTTGGAATTTAATATATATGTATTCTAAGAGTACATTAGGAAAAAAACACTAAATGCAGTAAATCTTTCTGAAATCTACAATGTTTGTCGGACATTCTATATTCCAGTGGGAGTACTGCACAATAATTGTTTCCTGTTCACTCAAGCAAATTGTGGATCTATGAATTACACTCTGTAATGACATTTTATTTCATTTCCAGTGAATGTTTATTAATGAGTTTGTAACAATAGTTAGACATCATATACCAATAATATATATTACAAATAGTGACATGCTGGCCTTGTTTCACAAAACATGCATAACTTATGCGTACTCATAAAGTCATGTAACAACCATCTAATTTATGCAAATTTGACAAAATAAGAAAAACCATTGTTTTTGTAAAATTTCCCCAGGAAGCTTTACTGAAATGAGACAAGGTTTAATTTTGTAAAAAGTTTTAAAAAATGGTAGCACAAAAATGTAGCAATTTTATTGCATATGCAGTTTTCTATTTCATTGCTTGGTAAGACATTTCTGCCTTAGCATAGAGCAAAGTCTGCAAATAATAAACTCTTGAAAACAAACAAACAAACAAAAACCAGGACTACAAGTACTCATATATAAAGCTTTCCCTTTTTTAAATGGAGATATTTAATTGATAGCAACACAAAGTATATTAACAAGCAAGGCTTAATTATTGTCTTTATAAAACTTTAACTTTAATTACTTTATTATTGGCTAAATATATAAACTGAAATAAAATATTCTATGATAACTTAATAAAAACACATCTATGTAGAAAAAATCGTTTGAAAATATAATATTTTCTAAACAAGTCAAACATGGAAACTGGTTTCTCTTGGATATATAAATGCAACTCAACAATGATAGATTCTCCAATTTAAAGAAGTACATAAAGTCCAACAAACTAGTTCCTTATAAAGGAAAAGAGTATTGTATATACATGGATGCCATGCAAACGTCCTCCACGTAAACTTACAGTGCTGCACTTCGAACCTTTGCCACTACCACAAAGTTTTTGATTACTTTTTGACATCTTTTTGACAACTTTGAATACCGCTAACAAATTAGATATGGGCACTTCACTTTGATGTCTTGATGGGCAGAGTTTGTACATCGATGTAGTGATCCATGATGTACAAACTCTGCTTATCAAGACATCAAAGTAAAGCACCAATATCTAATAATTGTTTAGTGGTATTCAAAGTTGTCAAAAAGATGTCAAAAAGTAATCAAAAACTTTGGTAGTGGCAATGGTTTGAAGCGCAGCACTGTAATACGTAAATCTACTTATTATGAAAACTCTCCAGACATTGTCACATTATTTCTGTAAGGGCTGCACAAATAGACCTTTTCACAGTTACATGTACATCTTGCTCAATGGCAGCCTCAAGAGTGCATATTTATGTACTCTTTGTAGGTTTGGTAACAGCCTGTAAAGGCAAGACAGACTTTGAATGCACTTGAATGAACTAGGGTGGTGTGAATGAACAAAGCAAATACTTTGATTTCCATGGGTTTTTGTTCAAAGTAGAGGTGGTTATGAGAACTCTGATTTACATGTCAAAAGCAAGAGGCAGCCTGTATCAATGCTTGGTCAATGCTAACATTGATTTGATGTAGTTTGGTAACTGTGAAAAGGTCTATTGATAATGAATTGTAATTTTGTTTTGTGAACAGATTATAATGTATATATTAATGATATTTATAGTCTTTCAGACTGATTGTAGGCTTGTTGAGTGTCAATTCACAATGGCTCAAGCAGCATGTTGACAACCCATTGAATTTATAGAGACACGACAATTGCAATGAAAACGTATGATGGAGGTTCCTTAATTTTTACACAAGAGCAATCTTCAAGGTTAAAGGACATGATTAAGCTCCAACTGACACTTTTACAATGCTCTATCTTGAAGAGAAGATTATGCATGTGACAATGTGCTCAGGACATTTTTGTGGCCATTGCATAAGGTCTCTATAAGTAATGCACCTACTGACACCCTACTAGTCTCCCTCGCAGCCGTTTTTTGTAACGGGATCCCTGTCCAAAAAATGGCTGTGAGGGAGACTAACACCCCACCAACCAAACTGAAATTCAACATGTGCAGCCCACAGTAACAGAGTGAATTTGCAACTTAACAAGCTTATAGCTGCATGTTATAAGTATTATTATATTTGTTGGCATTAACTCTGTGCAAATTCTCCCTGTTTTGGACAATAAAATTCCTTTGGAATATATTCCAAGAGTTTGAACATTTTCTATTAAGTGAAAAAATTATAAATATTTCTTAGAAATAAGTATTATACATGTACTTTACATTCCTTAATTCTTTGATACATTGTTTCTAGTGTTGTCATATCTTTTTGTCACCTTTTGAATGACATTCCTTTCCCCTGTGGAAAAAAATAGTTTTATTAGCACATTAAATCATTAATTTAAAAATCAATTTATAATCATGTGAGTGTAAGAATCTAAAACAATGGTGTTCAAAAACGCCCTGATTTGGCTTAGCTAGTGGACTAAGTCATTGTATTTACAGAGGATAACAACTGCAATTTGAGTCTTAGAATGTGGTTTTACCAATAGAGGGATTTCATGGCAGCTATGTTTGTGGGCAAGTAAACTAGAAAGTTTTTCAATAACAAAAGATTTTATTTCTCTTGGGAGAAAATCACTACTATTTTGACCACAAACATGTCTGCCTTGAAATCCCTCTAATTCCAAGCACATGTAGTTGTCAAGATTCAACCAATGTTTACCTTGAAGTTGCTTGACGAGTTTGTCAATCTGTTTCCACTAGTTCTTCCTGCAGCCTGATTGGCGCTTCCTAATAACAGCCTCGTGATGTGACTCATTCCCAGTCCACTTGCAGTCTGAATGGGTGTACTCCCTGCAAATGTTGCAGCACTAACATTTGCACCAGAACGAATAAGTAACTCAATGACTGGCACCAGTTCTTGTTCTACTGCATAGTGGAGTGGTGTGCGACCACTCTTGCCATCCTGGATAAATATTTTAATGGATATTCCAGTTATAGTTAGGCTACTAGTTACCGGTGCTCATTCCTGCCATCCTCCCAATTGCAGCCTCTCACCCTAATTGTGATGGTTCACATAAATTCTCCCATTCCCTTCCCTCTCTTCTTTTCTCATTGTTATTAAACCATCCACCATCATTTGTTCCTCCCACTGACCTTACATTTCACTTTCTTTCAATCACTTCCATTTTCTCTTTGCTCTCCAAATTGCACCAAAATGTTTCTTTCCTCATATTTTTTGGACTCCCAAATCATTCCATTTCCTCTCCCCTTCACCTCTCCTTTTTTCTTCTATCCTACTATTGGTACAAATCATTACCTTACTATCCACATTTGCCCCATAAGCAATAAGGAAGCTGATGATATCAGGGCTGTTAGACATTACTGCTTCATGCATTGGAGTAAGGCCAGCATAATTCTTGGTCTCCATGTTGATTGGGTGTCTGCAGTTCACTAGTTCCATGAGGCACTCTATACTGGAACGTTGACATGCCAAATGTATTCCTGTTTGTCCATTTCTGTCAGGAATGTTGGCATCGACACCAGCATTGATAAGTATTCTTACGATTAATGGCTGGTTGGTTATCACCGCAAGATGCAAAGGGGTCTAGTGTAAATTAAGAACATTTACAAATCAAAAGCTAAATTAGTTATATGGTAGGAGGGAGGGGTGGATGGGTGGGTAAAGGTTGTACCAGACAGGGGGGGGGGGGGGGAGATGAATAACACTAGAGTAGATTTTGTTTGACTGGAAAATGGCACTGCACAGTCACAGCATGGTTGTGGTAGGAAAACATCATGGCACTGACATGGCCATGGCATGGTGTGGTCTGTTTCACACACATTCAAAATATGCTTTAACCAGAAAAGAGGCGGAGCACTACTCACCAGTGTTTGTATTTTCTCATACTGGTAAGTATATTCAGCCTCAATCACACTGCGCATCATGCTTATATTTTAGAACAGTTTTTGTATGAGTGGGAAACTTACTACACTGTACCGTAACTATGTCAGTGTTGTTATGTCTATAGAATCATGATTCCAAACTTGCTGTAACCATACCAATTACAGTGAGCATGTAATTTTCCCAGTCATACGAAATCTTCTCTTATGGTTAACACTGTTTATTGATTTACTGATCATACCTGTTTGAGTTTGTTGTAAATATCCAATGAAATTCCAGATGTCAGTGTTATGTGGGTGAGATATTGAACTAACTGTATTTGACCTTGTGCTATAGCAATATGTAGTGGCCTGTGGGAAAGAACAAAAAAATGTTTCAATGAGACAAATGTATCTTGCATATCTTGAGTATTCATTTTAGCTCCATGACCTCTGCGACAATGCACTGAAGCCACAAGTTTCAAGTTCTTTTTCAGTTTTTTATTTATACTTCATATACATTTTACAAATACACATAATTAGGACAAGAGCTTAGTTAGAATATATTTGACATGACTAAAAATTACAATTTTGAAGGAGTTATTGTGGAAGGGGCTGAGGCCTGGGGGGGGGGGGCTGCAGACTCCATTGTAAAATAATTGGGTATGCTCGTCATATCTAGTTAGGGGTAAAAATCAGTAAAAATTTGGTATCTTTTAGGATGTTAAATTGAAGTTTAGAGTTGTAGCATTTCCTGGTCTCTTTTTGGGTATCAAAATAGCCCATCGTTTATTATCTTGTTCTCAAATGGAAAAAATTTGCCCAAGAAAAGCGTGTCAACTGTCCAATTTTATGTTCATAATAATAATGTTCATTAGCTTGTTATCGCTGGTTCTCTTTATAGGGGTTAAAAAATCATCCAGCCACACACTCCTTAAAAGACTTCCTGTATCTTTTAGCTAGGGGTATTTTTGAAAATTTTCGATGAGGATATCCGATCTTTTTACAACGGAGTCCCTCCCCCCCCCTGGGGCTAGAGGAGCATAGCTTTCGAGCTAGCCACCACACCATTTAGATAAACAACTAGATCTAGAGCTACATACAACTCTATCTTCGCACTCAGTGCCGACAGTAAATATGTGGGTAAGTGGTTCTTAATGAAAACCAGGTTATATAAAGCATGACACTTACGTATCACCGTCTTCATCTTGTAAAGTTGCTCGGTGGCCTTGAGATGCTGTTAAAAGGCTTAAAGTTGCAATATTATCTCCCAGTAATTTTGGTTCAGCACTAAAAGATGGGATAAGCTGCTGACCTAAAATAACACACAGTCAAATAGACCAGTCTTAGTCAGATATATTTGAACAGTAATGAGTTGAAGATTGGGTTTCCTGTGTTTTAGAAAATTCCAGCAAGTCATATGTAAATTAGGGGGTTTCCCTACAATTCATTTAGAAGTAAAATAGAGAAAGTATATTCTGTTACGTATATATATTTTTTATATCCCAAATAAAAAAGTAAAAATGAAGAAATATTAAGAAATAAAAGAAATGTTTACTATGTTACCGAAAGTAATAGCGAAAGTAGATCTCTGTTTGTATTTTGACTCAGTAGCCATTTTCGTCCCTAATACGCTACACGACTTCCGCCCAATATGTTTGCCGTGTATTTGAAAAGCGCTATCCTAGCTTGGGAGAATAAACTTGTAATTTTTTTTTTTGCTCGAAAGGTAAACTAAATCTAACTTAATTACTTCACTTACTTGTTCCGGGAAGGATTGAGCTGGACATGCTTGATGGGGCTGGCAGTCTTCTATATTTTTCTAGTGGTTCATGGCCGCTCTCAAACCTTCGATGATTACTCCACATACTGCCCGCTTGGCAAGATAAAACTTCAGGTTTTTCTGTCTTTACAACCATATCTGTGGTTGTAGTTGCTACAAAGCTAGTAGAAATTGCTGGAGTAGTTGTAGTACTAGAACGTTGGGAAGTAGCTCCTAAGTAATTCCCGTTAACAAGTTTCTTTGCGTGCTCACAGTCATCTTTTAATGATTTCTGGAGATCTTCATCATCATTTCTACTCATCGGAGTTACTCGAGCTGTAAGCTTTCTTTTCAAATTGGTCCTTGCAGAAGACTTTGACGGTGTCTGTTCTTGTCCTTTAATTCCGGAAGCGAAAATTGTCCGGAGTTCTTGTTGATCCAAAGTCGTAATTTGTGTGTTGCTCGATCGAGAGCGTGGAAAGTTTCCTTCGCCACTAGAAGCGCCCATATTTTATACTCTGAAGCTCAAGAAATCCCTATAAACTGTTAATTCCAAAAGTTACCGTAAATTATATCCCCCGACTATCAGGCGACGACTAATTTGCATGAGGAAAGCGACAAACGTAGAGGTTATTTTTAGAAACTCCCGAGTACTAACCAATCAGCTGAAAGGATACGCAGATACAAGGGGGTTCCCCGAAAAGTGCATTACGTCACAGAAAGTAAAAGAATGAATGCCTTTTATTCCCGGAAAGCGATAAAAATAGGATTTAGTTGCGTTTTAGGAGCGATTCATAGTTGAGTTAAACGTTGAGCTGAATTTATCAAATCGCTTATAGTAAAGCTGTGTTTACTAAAACATTTACTTAAAGAAATTGCACAGTGTGTAAAAATAAGAAAGACGGAGTTACGAAAGTGATGAGTTCGATTTGTATGAAATAGTAGACTCTGTGAATACAAGGGCAGATTAGAGGTATATACCAATATTACAGAAAGGTTAAAAATATGAAATTATAGTCCCCAATAAATGACAAAAAAATATTGATTCTTGAATTCTGAAATGTTAGCCAACAAAACTTGAACTTGTCTTTATTGGGATTTAAAATATATACTGATGGATAAATGGGAAAGGATAAACTTCAAAGAGCGAGTTAAATTTAGCTGTAACCAGAAGTATAGTAAACAACAATACGGAAGAGCTTAAAACATTGTCACAACATCAGTGTACACTGATCATAACACAAAACTGATAAATACTCTCAACTACTATGAGAATTCACTCCAAAACTTTGATAATAAACAGAAAAAGGACCTTTATTCTAGCTATTTTATGTAAAGATTTTTTCCTTCATGAAATCCTTGATTTGACACAACTTTACTACGTAATCAATAATTATTGCACTCGATGTTTCATTTACTATTACTTTTCATTTCGTAGCTCGAAGCAGGAACTTCCTGTATCAGGCCCATCACATCTCTGGAAGATACTGCTCCATGATAAACCAGGGCAGGAACATCTAGTCTAGAGCTATTTTTCGTTGTGGATGTAAATGTTGTTGTTTATTATCCAAAAACTTTAATATCTTCGGGGACTTCTAGCCATATCATGTTCAACTACCGTTTTTGCTGATTCTTTTTGTGACAGTCAGCTATTCAGTCTACTATCTTGTAACTTCCTGGTTAGGTTTTTGTTCCCAAACTTTTGCCTTTTAAGATGAACTCAAAATATGGGAAGATCTGGAACTTACTTGCACGTTTTTTTTCAATTACGCGATTGCGGTAAACTCTTTCATCACCGCGTTTGAGGCTTACTTACTCGTGGTGTGTTTTTGAATGTCAAGATCAAGGTCATAGTTATTAACAGAAATTACCGCAGTACAGATTTACATTACTCCACTGGCCTGAAAACAGTAAAGAAAACTAATCGGGGCAGGCCTGTAGTAAAACTATTTGTACGAGTCTAGCTCGGCTTACTAAGCGAGTATAAATAAGTGACCATGCACTCCTAGGTCTAGCATGCAGTTTCGTATAAATCACGTTGAGTCAAGAACTCTGCTCATGCAATTTCACCGTACAAGCTCCGAATCTCAGCTCTAGCGATAAAAGACAACAGCCAAGGTATAGCGTTCCACTGCTGGCCGCTTTAGTTAATTCTTCTTCAAGTAGCAGCTTCTGAACATGTTTGAAGTTTCAACCATTTTAGTGCTTCTTTTCACTCCAATGTTCGCTTGCTTGGTTGCTAATTTTCGCTCTTGACAAAACAGGAACAGAGACCTCGTGGTAAGCTCGAAGTAACCGTTATTGTCGTTTTACTACTTAATAATTTCTGTCCCGATGTTTATTTCTATATAAATCACTGTTTTTATGGCACTTTATATTTCGGATTATTCAGTTTCATAGCTAGCAATATGCAACGTCCATGGCTGCTTTCAGCTTTGCATTGGTATTTTAGTAATTTTAGTAACACCAAACATCTCCCACTGCAGATTTAATTCTTAGTATACGCTTCGGCTTCTGGTAGTCCCAAGGTAAAATTTAGAAGCTCCAGAAGCTTCGTTTTGTTTTGTTCGTTTTCTACTTAATTGCAAACTGATTAGCCTCTAATGGGGTGTTTACATGGCACTAGAAAACATCCTACCTGCTATATATTCAATGCATTCTGTTTACATGGAAATTTGCGTCTTCACTTCGGGTATACTAGGATCACCCTAACAGAATGCGGTAAATGTATAGCAGGTAGGATGATTCGCCTGCTAGGATGATCCTAGTGTCATGTAAACACCCCCTAACTTTGCTCCCCCGAGATTTACATTTTGGGTTTCATTCATTTTAGTCTTGGAAGTCCATTGTTTTTGGGTGTTTTATATCGAGCGCTAATAAATGCTCTTTGTCTTTATTGCCTCAAGTCCGCTGGTGGGCAACATTTTTTGTCTTACGGTTTAGTCCTACCAATTTACTTTCTATTGTTGTATAGGTTGTTCTCAATTCATTTGCTCCCATATATTTATATTAAATATGATTTGTTATCCTAATCGCCGATATGTTCGGCTGTATGAGCCCAGTGGAAGAAGACTGGAAGCGTCTCAGTGATCACATGACCAGCAGTGTTGTGTGACCCCTGTGGACGACTGGGTGTCTGTTTGAACCCAGCTAGTGCCGTCAGTGTCTGTCATGAGCCGCTGTAAAAGCTAGAGGTGTCTGTGTGACCCCATACTGGAAGTGTCTGTGCGATCCCGGTGGAAAACAAGAGGTACGAGTCTATGTGACCTAGCTATTTGCTTGTCGTGCGTGTGTTTTTTTCCATTTAATTCATTCTTCAATTTGAGGAGTTGAGTTCTCATCCCTTCCCGGGTTATTTTCCTTGACCAATGGCAGTCTGAAAGGGATACTAATTCCCTAGTCGGATTACTGACGCTCAGGCTGCCACCCCCTGGGAGTTCTCCTGGGTAATGCGGCTCCAATTTTTTGTATATAGCTCTGATTTCAAAGAAGGTTGACGGGGCGAATGGCGAATGGCATGCAATCGGCGATTGGTGATTGCACGACCGAAAGGAAGAGTTGCTTCATTTTCAGTAATCAAATACCCAAGCAATGCCGGTACCATGCAGTAAAGACCTTATTGAACAAAGTGGTCGATAGGCGATTCATATATCTCCGCGTCGGATAGCGGTCGATCTAATAGCGTGACCACAGTTCCTTTTGGTCGTGCAATCGCCGATCGCCATTCGCCGTTCGTCCCGTCAACCTTGTTTGAAATAGCTATATATATACTCAAGCTGTTTCTCTTGACGTTTATCGGTCAGATGTCATGCTTGCTATACCTAGCCACTACTTCCCGGGGGAAGACAGTATGACAGTCTGTGCTGTAAAATTTGATACGTTTTGACTTGCCCATCTCAGAAGTGAATGAAGGTTCCATTTTGGTGGCTGATTAGTGGATCGTACTACATTAACTAAATCGAGATTTTATTCCTTTTAACATTCAAAGGATCGGTAATTTGTCACTGTATTATCAGTAGGTTGTGGTTTCACGCATTGAAATGGTCAAACGTGTACTCATGACTGCATGTCCTAGATAAGTTATTACGCAGTGTCACTGATCTTGATACGGCATCGGGTAAGAAGTGATTTCACTCTGTATCGAATACCGGATAGTTCAAGCAATTCTTTCGAGTTCTCACAACCAAGGTGATTGATTTTTCAAAGTCACGTCTCTGTGTAAATGATCTATGACTCTCCCCCCTTCTGACACAAATCTCTTCCCCTCAAGAAACCCTTCCCCTCAAGAAACCCCCTCAGGATTAATTTTACTATCAACTTGCTCGTGTCATGTCTGTGCTTGTCATCCAGCTCTCGGTCCTAAAGTAAGTGAGTATTAACCGCAGAACCCTTTGATACTGACATCAACGTCAAGCCTACCTCCGTTGATCAAGTAGCATAGGTGGGGCCGCTCCATCGACATGGCAATAGTGGTGTTTTTATTGCCCCTCCATAAGTGAGTCACGAGGACTGGGCAAAGACCGGGGTTTCACGAGTTATTTACCTGTCTACATCCAAACAGACGTAAAGGCCAGAATATTTGCCATGTTGAAATTATAAACTTAGTACCTCCTCACTTTCGAAGTTTCTGATCCATCCAGGGTGAAATAATCAATAATGTCCTATTTGCTTTCCTTTTGTTGCCGTCTATATCTTGTGTGACCACTTCTCCGGCTTTTAAGACATGACTAGGCTTCTCGCTGTTCGAGATATTGTGTAAGACAACTAAGACATTAGCAATTAATGAATTCTGGGAAAGGCACCACAGATTTAAGGACGAGCTCAAACATTGGTAATTTGAAAGTGCTCATTGATATGTTTCTTGCGATGGGCTGGCGTCTTGCAATCCTGCTTTTCCTTAATTTTTTGAAACTCCACTCACCTCTGCCACTTGCCCAAGTGAAGGACTTTCATTTATTATGTTATTAATTTTCTCTTAAGGACGTCGAACATGGACGTCATATCACATAGCCCCAATCGACAAATGATGATTGCCAGTAAAAGAGAATAATTCAGTTGATTTCCTCACCAATAGCCCTATATCGCAAGGCTTGTATTGTGTCAAGCCATTCAAGTCATGTGCATGTAGTCTTATACAAGCCTGTAGTATAAATCCTCCAACATAGATTAGGATTTACATATACCATGCCCCTTTAGTCCGTTTCACTTCCTATCATGGGAGTATGTAAGTGCCAGTTTGATTTCTTCCCTGGATAAACGAGCTGGTCTGGCTTTATTGCAATGCAGATCAACGCTGTTTTACTTGATTTCTAAAGGTCTAAGGTCTGAATGTTCTATGATCTGATACTCTCACTGAAGAATCATAGCTAAGTATCATTTGTAAGTATTCAATATCCCTAGAAGTATTCACGAACTTCACGTGACTTCGCCATTGTCTCCACTCCCTTTCAATTGACCGTGTCTTCAGGTCACAAAACTGTTGATCTGATTTGAATAACGGAGGCTTTGCAAGTAGTATACGAAAGTCGAATGCGTCGCATCATCCAAATCTTCGATATAGTATTCATACACCGCATTCTCTTTTACTAAAATTGAAACTGGTTGTCCGTCCGGCACAAGGATCTTGCGTCCATTGTTTGCAATCTTTTTGCTATTTCATCACACATAGAGTTCCTAACTTAGTTTCCTCCAAAGAAAAAATCAGTCATGTCTAGCTGTTCAGTCACCACTGGGTGTTACACCACGTCCACTTCTTAGTAGTAGTTCTGGAAGCGCACCTCAGTTCGCTGAGCCGGCAGGCAAGGCATTTTACACAGACCACGTAGTACGCAAACCCATTCCCCGCAAAATTGTCACCCAACCCAGAATTCTTCAAGAGGAGCGCTTCCACTGCATAGACTAGGCGCTGTTGCAACTAGTACTGCATGCAGGATCCCTAATGGTAACAAACACCTTGCGATCGAAAAAAGTCTGCCAATTAAAGCCAGTTATTTGCCAAATCTAGATATTTGCTACAATATCTTTGCTGTTATAATCCCGGTACTGAGCTGACGGAATTTGAAAATAACAAGTTCTTTGACGTCTTAATTGGAATGGAAATCATTGAATTCTTTAAATCGTTTCCCGTAAAAAAATTACCATGGCCATTACCCATCGCGTAATGGCCATATTTCATGTCATTGTAAACCTGCATAAACACTTACATAGAGCCCTTAAATTATGTGGGGAATATATAAGAGTATCCCTTTTTTCCGTTAGAAGTGTTCGCAAATACTAGCTGATAACCTGCCCTGATGGTATTGGGTCCTCTTCTAGCGATTCACAGTGATTAGAGCACCATCAAGGACTGGTTCAGTTACCCGGCAGTCATGGCATGGGCTCCAATTTTCATTTATTACGACCGCACTTTGATGATCTATCCCTTGAGCGTCAAGGATATTTAGACCAGTTACGTACCGTGAAATGTTCTTTCTGCTGTCAGACCTTTTACGCTTTCACTTTATATTTTGCTATTCAAATTTTTGCGAGAAACCACTCTGTTAGATTACTATAGCTATAAACGTATTGGAATTAAACAGAGACACATGCATACCATAGACGGTCTTATGCACTAGCAAGCCGCACTTTTCTATGCGCACTTATTTAAAATTATAACCTATGAGATTGCATTCAGGTTTTAATTTATAGATAATCAGCCGTTCCAGTCTTTGTCTTTTTTGTTTTTAAAGTACGCATGATTATATAAACAACAGAGTTTATAGATTTCATAGGATTCTTGATCGATTGATTGCATGATTGATTGATTGATCAGTTGATTGATTCTAATTCTGGTTCTTTCTTTCATAACGCAACTATTGTAACAAATTTCTCAGTCAGATGTTTAGATATTTTCCAAAACGCGTAGTTAATTAAAGCTAGACGAATACACACTTTCATCCAAACTCAACTTCGCCGCTAAAAAGGGAGATGAAAATCGCCCAAAGTTGGAAATTGATTTTTTCCTCCTTCATGAAATTCATAAATGCATGCAAAATTGCATTTCCAAAAATTCGGAGATTTTTTTACTTCATTTTCACCGAGAAATGAAGATTATACTTGTCAATGATAGTTTTGGTCTCTTTCTTATATAGAATATACTAGATAACATTGTTGCTTGGATATTATTCAGACAACCGCCAGATAGGTTCAACAAAGTCAGGCTGGAGTTATTATCTCAATCACAACAAAATTATGATAACCCTCTCCCTGCTTGTTTTTTGTTTTGTTTTTTGTTTGTTTGTTTGTTTGTTTTTTGTTTTCCTAAAAAAACATGGCCATTCATTGATTAACAGGAAAAAAATTGATAACCCTCCCCCAGGTAACTCAAATCAACTAAACGAAGATTGCAATACAGTGCTGCATGCATATATTACAGATCTTAAGTGACACGAGGGAAACAGGGCCGTAGCATGCAAGCCAAATTGTTTAGAGCGAGAGGCAGCTGGGTGACAAAACCCGAAACTAAAGCGAGTAAGGAACAAACTGGAAACTAACTTCGCATATAAGGAACAAAGTATGATGATGTACAGCATAAATAGGTAAACAGTGTGTAGTGACAGTTCACCCCGGCAAAATCATCAATGAAAAGGTGACCGGCCTCCCACCTTATAAGCAAAAGAAAGGCTTCACCGTGATCCAGTCACACAACTTAATTAACTCCTCATTTACCATTGATTCTAAAAGTTTTAAATCTTTACTAGCAAAAAGTAGATTGGTATCATCAGCAAATAGAAAGAACTTCAAAATATATCCGAAGCTTCCGAAATATCGTTGATATAAAGTAAGAAAAGTAGAGGTCCAAGTATGGAGCCCTGCGCAACTCCACAAGGGCAGTATTGTTTTGTGCTTATATGAGAATTGATTTGAACAGTCTGTTTTCTGTCTGAGAGGTAAGAATATCAAGCCAGCTATTTACTATTCCCCTAATACCATACAAATGCATGGAGCTTTTTTAACAAAATCAAGTGGTTAACTGTGTCAAATGCTTTTTTTAAAATCAATAAAAATTAGCCTTCACTCATTTTGCGTATGTATTATATCTATTTCTTTTGTTTTCGTTTCGCCTTTAATTTTTATTCTTCAACTGGTATATAAAAGCACAGATCTAGACACTTTATTAAGTTTTGCATCAGTGTTCGCAACCAAATGACTTCCTAGCCAACATTTTTATTTGCTCGCAACTGATGCGTTTGCTCTAGCAGTGCCGGTTGCTTGATCGCGGTTTCTCCCCTGTTGCTAGCGTAGTTTGAGTGGTGGAATCAAAAGGAGAATAAAGAATAAATTTTTCTTTGTGATAACAAGAGAAAGTTCTAAGACGTCTATAGTTATTGGATTTGCTGGTAGCAATTCACTCTTTTCACATATATTTATCGAATTATATTCTATAGCCGGTTTTAGCTCCATCCTAAGAACATGAACATGCAGAGGTCATGCAAAGGTGCAGCTCCAAAGGTATGGGTCAGGTTTCACTGCCTCTTTTTTAGTCGATCTGAAATATATTTGTTTTGGAAGAAATTGCGCGTGGAACCGATGTGAGACGATTTTTTGTGCTTTGCTCATTCCTCAAGCTCATAAAGATATATATATGCCCCATGGAAAACCTTCACGTCTCATTAACTCACAGGGTTACAAAGTTCTATTCTCACGAACCAACTTCCATTATATATTTATTCGTTCTTTTCAACAACAATACGTGAAAGAAATAAACTACAAGACGCGCAGTGGTGCAATAGGCGCAGCCAGTTTAGAAGCCTTCATGCAGGAACGTACAGACTCTGACCAGTCAATTAATCGAAAGCCACTGAAACTTTATAATAATAAATACTTTACTGGTAAAACTCAAATTCACTGGCGCATAAAGCGTTAGTTTTCATTCTTTGAGGCCACTAAAAAGCCCTTTATTTTATTTTATATATGTTTTTAAGTCCTCACTCGCGCAGCGCAATTCCTTTTATGCATGTTTAGCACCTCCACAATTGCACACAGCTCACTAGAACCTTCACCCAAGAAGGTGGGCTTGTACAGGAAGAAGGAAAAGAAGACCCAGCTAGACTTATCATAAAATCGGTGATCATCAGATTATGTATTACTAAATTGAAAACACCCCGGGGGGGGGACTCCCTCTCATTTAGGGCGGGGATGATCGTCGGAAATTTTAAGAAATACCCCTAAAAGATACCTGAGTCTAAAAAGGAGGGCGTGTCCGCGTACGATTTTAACCCCTAAAAGAAACCAACTACAAAATTACAACTACAATTTTACGCCGATTAAAATGAGATGACGTTATTGTTAAAAGCTGTTGTTATTTTCAAAAGATACCCTAAAAGATACCAGATTAACGGTAGGTGGGACAAAAACCTTCGTAACACCCTAAAAGATACCATAACCATGCTTTTTACCCCTAAAAGATACGACGATCATCCCCGCCCTTCGATATATGGGAGTCCCCCCCCCCGGGGAGAGAGAGAGAGAAGATAACTGTTATCTAAATTACCTGCCGAGCACTCAATACACGGTTGTGGAGTGCTTTTTATATCAAAATTAAAGGATCCAGCTTTACAAGGAATACAATTCCAGTTGTTGGAATATATTTCCTTACAAAAAAATCCTGAAGCAGATAGTGATTTAGCAGCATCGTTGTTTAGCCCCGTTATCCAGCCAATATTATACGGAGCACAGGTTCTGCGCAGCAAGAAAAAATAAAAAATAAAATAAATAAACTAACAAACAAACGAACGAACAAATAAACAAACAAACGAATGAATGAATGAACAAGGAAGAAAGGAAAAAGAAAAGAGACAGACAAACAGAAAGAAAGACAAAAGAAAGAAACATGAAAGAGAGAAAGAAAGAAAGAGACAGAGAAAGAAAGAAAAACAAATCGAAATAATGAGAAAACTAGCCTAGTATCCAGTCTTCCTCTGCTAGATGGAGTGATGTTGTCTCGTTTCCATGACATCAACAATTCTGTCACGTGACTGGATCTGTTATGGCGGCGGTAAAGGACATCGTGTACAAGAGAACAAGTGTTAGCGTCTTGTCAACGTTTACTACGACAAACATTGAGCGATAATTTTGTATAATGCAATTAATACATAGTCCAATGGTACTCCAATGAGTCTGAGTATGCATGGCGCTCCAACAAGATCCAACCCGCCTCCGTATGAGCACAGAACGACTGGACCTTCAAACGCCAGGACAACAACGAGAAGTTACGCGATGGGATCTACTAGCTCAAGCAGTTCTGTACCTCAAAGAGCCATCAAATCAACAACCTATGGGTCATCTTACGGCTCTACTCTGAGAAGACAGCTTCCCAGTGGACCTGGACCGTTGCCTGATAAATTTCACCTGGACAAAACTCGCGAAGATATTCGTTATGTTTCTTCGTACCCCAAGGCTGAAGACAAATATTTTAGACCTGGTTATTCTGGATATAATTCTTCTGGTTATGCAACTTCACAACAGAAAGTTTCATCAGTGGAAAGAAAAACGTCTAATGACTCAGGCTATGGTAGTTCTTCTAGTATGAAATGTTATAGTTCGTATCCTTCACCTTCGTTGGCCGGTCGGCGCTCAAAGTCATATTCGAATTTGAACTCAACGATGAAGGACCTTTCATTAAAGGACGAAACGGCGAAATATAGTACGTCATTTTCAAGCAGAAACGTACCTAGCTATAACACTAAGAGTGATTTTTCTACAGGGATAACTTCAAGAACTAAAACATTGGAAAATATCACCCAATTAGACGAAAACGCAAACATTTATGTGTCGCGTTACGGATCTGACAGCGAAGCAAAGCGACATTCGAGTCATTTTCCAACGAGTAATTCTTATAGTTCTAACAGCTCAAGTTTATCAAGAAAAGGAAAAGCGTTGTTGGATTACGGAAGCGAGAATCGTAAAGAAGTGATCACAGCTGATGCACAGTCGCTCAGACGAAGTTCTAAAGGATCGACTAGCTCTTCATCTCCTTCAACGGTAAGACTTTCTTACAACTTATGTGCTTTACATTTTTATGGGGGACATTTTTATGGTTAATGAATACTTTAAAATGTTTGATTTGTAAATAGTCGTAAACTTAATTTATCGGTAGACAATAGAATTAGTTATGGATGAAATGTGTTTTCTAAAATGAGTTAAGCTTAATATTTTAGTGAATTGTGTGGTTATAAACTTAATTATGAAGTACGAATTTTTTGTATTTTAGAACTAAACAAATTCCTTCCAAGAGCACTATCTCCCTGTTCCTTTCATGATTTCAAATGTTTTTTTTTTAAGTTCTTAAGATCATAATCACCTTTTTTTAATAAGTGGTTTTAGTTTCTATATTTAAGACCTGACAACGATACGACAACATGCTCACTGTTGCTATTATTACATGACAACGTGTGAGCACCCTGCATTGTTGCATGTAAGGTTGGATTGCAGTCTAAATCCTGGTTCACACTAGCAACATACTGTATTTTATAAGTGCAAGCAAGCATAGACTTAGTACCACAATTATCACATAGGTGTGAATTAAGACAGACCAGACCACATTTATCACATTAGATGAAAGGAGACAAGCACTGTTTATGAGTGCTGACGAATGCTAATTCATATGGAGCATGTGCTATAGAAGTTTGTTTATTATTATTCATTATTAATTAGGACTACACCACCGAGTCTGCATATGTTGCAAGTCCACTTGTACATGTGTCACTTGTAAAAACACAGGGCCCACAATCATTGGCAAAAGCTGTTGTTGTAGCCCTGCCTTCATAGAAATTAAGGAGGGCTACATAAACTAAAATAATTAGTTCACTACTGAGTCATGTTATATTGCTCATGTTTTTGCTTAACGATAGCAGGGTTCATACGCCTCCTGGAAATCCTGAATTTTTATTTTCTGCCTGAAAAGTCATTGAAATTCCAGGAAAACAGAAATGAATAAGTGTATATTTACCCAGTGCACATAATATTGTATTTGCGTAAAAGCTCCGTTTACATTCCTTAACTCAGTCAGTAAAAACGTTATGCAAAAGTATTTTGCTTCAGTGGACTAGTGAAAAATTTGTAGAAAACTCCTGAAAATAATCTGAAAATCCTCCTTGAAACTCCTGGATTTATTGAATTATCTGAGTGTACGAACCCTGCAATTGTCAAAAGATGAGCACTGCTAATAAGCAGTACATTACTGAGTCTGTTTATGTTGCTTGTGCTTACACCTGTCATTAGTGGAAAAACAAAGCACTACTAATAAGCAGTACATTACTGAGTCTGTGTATGTTGCTTGTGCTTATGCTTATGTCACAAGTGAAACGGCAAGCACTGCTAATGAGCAGTACATAAATGAGTCTTCATATGTTGCTTGCACTAGTAGTTATGTTGCTAGCATAAAAACAGGCTTTAGAATGATATTGCATGTGTATACATCTTAACTTGTGACATGCATGCAAAACAACTGTGCATGCATAAATCTTCTGAAACAAAGTTGCACAGAAAATCAACCTAACAGCATTGTGAGTTAAAATTGTTGCTGTCTTTACTAATTTTGCAAAATGTGATCATTTATGAAACCATATATCAGGATCCATAAATCAGGTATATCTAGCTAATTGCACAAACATTGACACTTTCAAAACATGGAAGCTGAGACTGAAATGAACATTGGGAAATTTTGATGCTTTGTGCAAATAGCTATTATCTCAACCTGGTTCAAGCCCAAATACCATAAAAAAACGAAAATTTAAAATATATATATTGTCTCTTCTTTTTAACAAAACACCATGAATCTTTGAACAGCAATAGAATTTTACTCTCTTAATTGATTCAAGTGAACAAAGCACCCAAAAACTGATCACATGGTTAACCATGTGACAACAATTTTTAAAACTTCAATTGAAAGTGCACTCGTCATTTTGAATGTTTTCCAAATGCTATCTTTTTATGTGGCTAAATGAAATTTAGGCAAAGTTAAACTTCAGCAATTAGCACTGCTTATATATTGTTGCATAATCGCTAGCTCGCAGTAGGGAGTGAATGCTTAATTTGATGGATTTATGGTGTTCCGGTACCGGTATGCCCTTGCTCGCCTGCTGTTTACTAGTGTTATCTGATGCTGTCTAGCATGACCACGTGCTCGTGGCATGCTTCGCATTCGCTGATTCGCTAGCTTGCCATCATACTGTCGCGACAATGGCGATCCAGGCACAGATATCACAGATTAAATTTCAGGATCAAATGTCATGGATCAAAGTACATCTCGCATATGCTAGCTAGCTTGCGTATACGCTCTTGGTATTGCATTTTCCCACCCTCCCACCTCTTAAGGTAAGTAGGTAAGTACTCCACTGACTTGTTCAGTGTGACGGTGCTCAGTGGGTTGAGACAGGGTTGCCATGGTAATGGCTGCACCTAGGCCAGGCACCTCCCACTGACCAAGCACCTGTGCCAAACTCATCTATTGGTGATGAGTTTAATCACTAGTTAATTGTCCTTAACACTGGAGCATACCATAAATTATATTTGCAACCACATTTCTAAAAACTAAATTTCACATTTGAAGGTCCACTTGATGTTTAAAATTTCCATTATGCTATGCAAGTTTCAAAACAAACATTCATGTCAAATTGGCAAAGATGAATTGAATCTTTGATATTTTTGGGGTAAGCTTGAGCCATTTTGACTGTAACATACTTGAGATATTTCAAATACAAAATTGTACAGCTTGGGCCTGTGGTTTACCAAATGAATTTTCCCAGAAAAACTGTGAGAGTCTAAACTAAAGGCAGTTGGGGAATCCAAAGTGCTGCAAGTTTACCAAAGATGAACATTAGACACAAATCAAATCAAAAATGAAATCAAATCTTTTAGTTGTTTAAGCAGGTTGGATTTCTGGCAACCATTATTGGCTGATGTGGACCTGCTGGCACTCACACTCACTACCTCTACATTTCTTATTTTAGCACACAACACTCAACTCACATGTTGATTTTTATGGAGGGAGGAAAACCGGAGAACCCGGAGAAAAACCCTCGCGGCAAGGGAGAGAACAACACATCAAACAAACTCAATTCACATCTGGTCACAGCGGGGCTCGAACCAGCGAAGCCCTAGACCGCTAAACTACAGTGGTGAGAGACGACGCGTTAACAGCGTACGCAACCCACATGTTACCTATACACTTATTCCTTATACTTTCGGTTTGAACAACATTTTGCATGTGTATGAACTTATGAACACATCTAAGGGGGTGTTTACATGGCACTATAGGATCATCCTAGCACTAGGATCATCCTAGCAGGCGAATCATCCTACCTGCTATACATTTACTGCATTCTGTTTACATGGAAATTTTTGTCTTCTCTTTGGGTACTAGGATCATCCTACTAAACAGAATGCAGTAAATGTATAGCAGGTAGGATGATTTGCCTGCTAGGATGATCCTAGTGCTAGGATGATCCTAGTGCCATGTAAACACCCCCTAAGATGTTTGGAATATTTATTGACTGGTTTTCTTTTCTGATGAAACAGTAATTTTTCAATTATCACTTTAATTGTTTGCAAGAAAATGCCAGTGTTTTTTTGGATATAATAAATTATTATCAGAAATTCCAGTGAAAAAATAGGTAATGGTGACATTAATGAACAATGTACAAAAATTCACTTAAATGCCACATGGGTCTTTCATGAAAGGGAGGCTAACCCTTGCATAAATAAGCCTTTTTTCAAGAACTCAGTCTCTAGCAAAATGGAAACTGAGTTATTAGGTGCTCTTTCAATTTTTTTTGACTTTTCTGTGTTGGAATTCTGAGTCTTCTTTAGAATAATATTATTACAACTTTTTTCTGAAAGAAAAATAATTATTAAATGTCTAAAAAGATGTAGCCACTGCCAGCAATTGACATTAAACCATAAGCCATCTTCTTTTGGAAATTTAGCTCCTGGCAAGTGGAATTCAAGTGCATGTCAAACAGCTAGTCCACTCAAGAACAGAAAATGTGGGTGTCAGATTTAAATACACTAAAATTAATGTCAACAGACCATCACTAGGCTAAAAGCACAATAATTATTGGTACCTGCTTTTCTGTTTGTCCTAAACTTATTTCAATTTTTTTTAAACATTTAATTACAAAACAGGAAGTATAAGTATGCTAGTCAGATCAAGAACAATATATTTTTAGCAACTGTCTGCCTGACTTGTACATTGTTCGAGTTCTAAAAAAGATAAAAAACTTGAGGTGTTTGTTGTTTGACTAACTTTTTTTTGGAGTATAGTTTGGATCAGACAGTGTCTCACTGATATTGTTTGCATAATTTTGCATTAGTTTTGCAACTACGTTTTGTGACATGAGTGTTATCAAAGATCCTTTTGGAAAATTTTTCATTGTTGTACATGCCTTAATTTTGTCTTTTATTATGTCCTGTCGTGAATGTCCATAGAGAATAATTAGCCGGGATGTGATCCAGTCATTCTAGTCATGAATTAACTGGATCTCACATGTATTCAGTATCAGAGTAATCTAATATAGGGAAAAAAGGAAGAAGGAAAACTGACAGGAATAATGCATTGAATCTTTGTATCTGGGATTAAAATACTAATTAATAATTCATAAGGCAAACACAATGAAAATCACAACCGTGACGAGTGTTTTATATCTCATAAAGATTCGTCCTAATTTACATCAACTTTAACCTCGATTTTCTCTAAGATAAATAAAGATATTTTTGATTTTCTTTCCGGGAACAACACTCAAATATGTGTTGGAGTATTGTAAGTCATTTACAACATTCACGTCCGTGTTGTATCGGCTATAAACCGATACAACACGGCCGCTCATGTTGTAAACGTCACTTATAATTTAAGCCAGGTTGTGATCCAGTCATTCTAGTCATGAATTAACTGGATCTCACATGTATTCAATATCAGAGTAATCTAATTAGGGAAAACGGCAGAAGGAACACTGACAGTAATAATGCATTCATTTGAATCTTTGTATCTGGAATTATAATTCTGTTCCTAGATGTTTTTGCATGATACATTGGAATGCTGTTTTGTATTCCCAGGTTATTACTCTTGTTTCCATACAGTATAGCCAATGAAATCATTGCTGTTGTCATTGTTTTGTCTATTTTGTTGTACTGAGTTCATATGTTCAACTGAGCAGAATATCTTTGTTAAAGATAAATTTTGAATATATCACAATATTTATTTATTCATATGTACAAAAAAAAAATTTCGAAAACATTTTTGTTCTAACATTGTATTAAAAATTCAAAAGAATCTTTTGTTCTAATAAATTTAATTTCAAACAAAATAGAAATTTTAATTACCAAAATAATCTATTCATTTCTTTCAGCTTTCTCAATTACATTGTACTACAGAAATCCTTTAAAACTAATTTTTTCTGTTACAGTTCACTGATCTTTATCAGTTACAAGTGTTTAGATTATTTATAGTAGCATTAAATGCTTTGTGGTTTATAAGCTTTCAAAACATCATTATCCCATTGTAGAGTCTCTTTTGAATACCTGTCACCAATATAACAGGTGGCAACATGGTATCCACAGCAACCATAATCTATAATAACACTACCTCCTGCAGTTCCCTACACGCTTGCAGAAAATTCAGACCTCCTGAATATTCAGTTTGTGGGTAAAAAAGAATTAGAAAGAATTCAGGAATGGTTTTGATGTACTCCATACACAGTCGTATGTGTAAAGAAATTGAAACAGTGATTCCTGACTCGGCAAGATATGTCTCTAACGTTTTGTACAACGTTTATTATGGAGTTGTATCTACCTTCTGCGTGAGTTAACACTTTTATTAGTACAAGATCAAAGTTTGTTCTAATTAAAGTATGATGTATTGTACAGTAGACATTATTCCAGAATCTATAGCATCTCTGTAGTTATCAAATTTAAGGGGATGTTTTGCCTGGAGAATTTTCTCTTGAAATACTTAAATATTGATATTCACCAACTAAGATTATCAGCAATGAATTATTTTGCAAGTAGATTCCCCACATTAACCTTTGTGAGGGACTTGCAGGTATTAAACCATCTTACCAACCACAGGACAATACTCTAGTAACCTATAAACATTTTGATATATACCAAGCTATTCTTGTTATGATATAAAGGTTTTTAAATGCCTCTATTATGCTCTCTACAGCCAAACGGAAGAGGAAGCACAGATGGATTGGTGGGACTCCGAAATCTTGGAAATACAGTGAGTATATGCTAGTAAATAGTGCTCTGGACATCTTCAAAAAGTAGTTTACATAGATTGTTATAATTATGAAGTCAAACTTT
This sequence comes from Telmatactis stephensoni, assembly GCA_029948255.1. NCBI lineage: Eukaryota > Metazoa > Cnidaria > Anthozoa > Actiniaria > Isophelliidae > Telmatactis > Telmatactis stephensoni. The sequence goes on along the minus strand of JALIZF010001781.1, from coordinate 485,903 downwards.
GATAGATATGTTTCACTCCTTTAAATTGAATCTGAGTGTATAGTTTTACTGTAATGTTTTATGGCATCCATGTTCAAATTTTTGTAGGTTTCATTTTAAATTTTTTGTATTTTACCTATTTGAAAACCTGTCAACAAGTGTCAAATTGTTTGGAATTACAGTAACTGTCATTACCAAAAACAGAATCTTATATGGATTTTATTTCAATAAAAATTGATAGAATATTTCTAGTTGGTCAAATTAACATCTTTGTCTATTGATTTATACATTTTGAAAACTCTGCAAGTGGTAATTTTAACAGCCTTAATTAAACTTATCGGCAGTGGTGAGGATAAGAAACAGCACTTAATTGCAATATTAATTAAGATAAACTTAATAGGTGTCATTTAGCATCAGTGTTGATATTGCTTGTCTGTTTCATCTCCTTGCTATAAATTATTTTTGTATAAGCTAACCCACAAAATAATGTGCTTTCAATTTGGCAGTAATGCAAATGTCTGAGGAAGGCAACAGCAAAAATAATACAAATTTTAGAGACTTTCATGGATTAAGATCATTTCAATCCTGATTGTCAGTCAAATAATCAAAAAACAGTTTTATAACTGATTCCAAAATATTGTTTCAATTTGTTCCTCGGCAGATGATGGTGATCTGATTTTATTAAGTCACACAAGTTGCTGGAATCTCTGTCACTAGTTTATATCAAGTGAAATTTTCTATTTGATCAAACTACTAACTATTTCTGTTCTTGTTTTTAGTGTTTCATGAATTCTGTCCTACAATGTCTGAGTCATTCTGTGACGTTAACTGAGTACTTGTTAAAAGGGACTCACTCTAAAAATATCAATAGTAAGAGCAGCATGAAGGGAAAACTAATCCAAGGTGGGTATTCCTCACAGGCTGTCAATTGCTTATAACCTATGGCAGTGTATGCTTGATTCAGCATGACCTTTATGCCTGGTTTATACTGTCTAGTGATATAAGCATAAGCACAAGCAACATACACAGACTCACTAGAGTGCAAGCAGTATATCCATGAAATATTTGTAATCCTAATTTGTGCAATTTTATGCAAAATCTATTGTTTTCTGCTCTGTTTATTTAAGTGTCCAAGTCTTCTAGCACTTGTGCACTAATTGGGGGACACTGTACTCTCACACACACTACCTCTACATTAAGTATTTTGCAAATATTCACTCGACTCACATGTTGATTTTTGCTGAGGGAGTTAAAACCGAAGAACCCAGAGATGAAAGGTCCCTTGTGGCAAGGGAGAGAACAACATTGTCACACAACAGTTGATCAGTTTGTTAAATAGATTGTGGTAGCACATAGACAATTCTCTTATGATCAGTAACAATGAAAATGGATTCATGTTTCATTTCAGCATATGCTGACCTCATTAAGTCAATGTGGAAGCCATCTAACCCAGATGCAGCAATATCCCCTCACTCATTTAAAATGCAAATACAGAGATTTGCACCTAGATTTGTTGGCTACAAGTAAGTTTGATGTCATAGCAAAGCTCCATACACATAGAAAACAACAAAGGGGGAAATAAAACAACAACAACAAACAAACAAAAAAACAAGGAGAGAAAACCATGTTCACCTTAATTGTTTAAACATACAAAAGCTCTGACAGCACACTCACTACCAGCTTGAACTAAAAATGACTACAAGCACACACCCAAAATAACCAAGGTATTAATCTTTGATCTGTAGTTTGAACGTGAGTAAACAAAAAAAGTGGCGATTACTCATTCCAGATGTCAAAACCCTTGCCAAACACTCACGTACAAACCTAATCAACTCCTGCCACAGATGTGGTCAGTTATATATCCTACCCTTACTGACAGTTAACTAAAGATAATTTATGGAAAGTAGCCATGCAAACTGAATTTCAAGTTCTTTTAGGACTTTCAGTACTACAGTCAAAATCTTACTATAGTTTCTCTCCAATATAAATAGCATCTGAGCTCTAATTCAAAACTGATAAATATAGCTTGACTATGTTTACATAAACTGGTTTACATCTACTAAAGAGGGCTTACCAAAAAAGTTGCATTAATTTTGCATATTTTTCTTTTACTCTATATATTGGTTTATTTCTTGCTTCATTTCCTTCTCTTTTTCCCCTCTCCATTCTTTTCTTCCATCCTTTTATGTTCTTCAGTTCCTTTCTTTCCTTCCTTCACAATTTCACTGTTTTGTAGTCAACAAGATGCTCAAGAATTCCTGAGGTTTTTATTAGAAGGCCTTCATGATGATCTGAACTTAATTCATGATAAACCTAAATATAAAGTTTGCGAATTTAATGATTCTCTGAGGTAAGTTTAAATTCCACTTTACTGGGATTCCTGTGTATTCAGTAGTCCCATCATAGATCAACATTTACTAAAGGATTATATAATTATTTGTTTACCAGTGATAGTGAAAAGGCAGAAAAGTCATGGAGACATTACCTAGCAAGAGATAATAGCACGATAACAGGTATTTTTCATATAAAGAATTTTGCTGAATGATGTAGTATGTAAAGCCATGTTGTTAAATGTCATGACCACGCATTCAAACGTATGTCTTTCCAATATGATTTCAACTTTTTTGTCCACATTTCTTTTTTGGTAACACAATTGGGCTCTTTATTTGCTGTGGTCATGCTTTATGATGCTGATCAGGCAGCCGCTGAAAGATGAAAAATGGCTCTAAGCTTACCAAATGCAAGACAAACCATATCTCAGCCATTGTTGTAACCCAACAAAGCAAATTAACTAGTCTGTCAAAATGACATTGCATGGAGAACTCAAGCCTTATTAATAAGTGTTTTAGAACAATAGCACGTCAAGTCTTTCCATGGTAAACCCAAATATGGAGTCACAAAATCAAATGGATCATTTATATACAAAAATTGCAAATTAAAGAAATTACATGCCTTAAGAGTGAAATTAAGGCTTACAATAGTTTTACTGAGGTAATATCAAACAAAGGGATTCCAACAAGTGCAAAAGTAGTGCAGAGTAAAATTAAGTAAATATGTTTTTTTTTTTGTGGATCGAGACACAGATGTTTGAAGAAAAAGTAGTTTTAATCAGTGGCATACATTTAGGTATATTATACATCTAATTTTTGTCTTTCTTCGGTCAGATTTATTTGTAGGACTGCTGAAGAGTACCCTCAAATGCACAGAATGTGGCTACAAATCAGTTACTTTTGATCCATTTTGGGATCTTTCACTTCCAATTCCAAGGGTAAGTAATGAAAGCCTCCTTGATTATTTTGTCAGATTTAAAAATTAAAAAAAAAGTCAATTACAAAATATATTGGGTCAACTGTGGTCCAGAAAGCAAATAAAATTGATACAGAAAAATCCCACCTTGATTAATTCACTCCACCTCTTGGCCATTAATTATGACCAGTGATGATAACATCCCACAGGTAGCCCAAAATAATGTAGCATCAGTGGATTGTGACATCACGGTTTCCAGATTAATCTTTGACTTTTCATATGGTATCAGGAATGTGCTTCTAGGATCACTTCAAAGTTTATAATATCTCCTAACTAAACATAACTTACAGTAGTCTAATAGTTAAAGAACACTTTTTGAGTAGTTAAAGAACACTTTTTGAGTTTTTGAGCCATTTTTGGCTGCACTTTGAATTTTCATTTGCTCCTAGCATATTACATAATTTTTGGAAAGGTCTGCAACTTGCTCTCACTAAAAAAACCATGATATCTCCATGATTATGAAGAGTACAAATTAAAATAGTTTTGCTGTTAGACTTTCTCAAATCAATTTCCTTTGAAATGAACTTTATTCAAACTTTTTTGACTCTGGATTTTCAAGAAATAATTTTTTTGAAGTTGGCCAAGTTGGCTAAAAGTTCACAGTGACTATCTACAGTCATCTGCTAATAATGCAACAAAAACCTCTCTGGGGGGTAGAGGAAATACATTTTACAGCAAAAATGTGACTACAGGGTAGGGGTGGACTGTGAAAATGTATCTGATTGATTGAAATGTATGATTGCAAACCAAGAATTGAGGCAATTCTTGATGAGGCTAATTTCTCTAAAATTTTGTGTAAACTAAAGAAGTCATCTAATTTCATCTCTTTAGAAATCTAGTTCATCATATTCAAGCCACTATCATGATAGTAGAGTAGCTGTCACAATACAAGACTGTATGGACTTATTTACTAAGGAAGAAGTATTAGATGGAGATGAGCGGCCGGTAAGGGTTAAAGTCTTGCTTCTCTAACAAATTCTCCAGCCACTATACGTTTTATTCACTTTAATATTATTATTTATCCCTTTCATGCAAGATATCAAAAAAAAAAAAGTCTTAATAAATCTCTGTAATTGATGTTTTCACATTTACCAAACTGCTACTGAATAACATCACATTGATAAACAAATCCCTTTTTGATATGTAAATATAATAATTTTGCTAAAATGATAATCAAGGCAACCTCCACTTAAAATATTTTCTTTGTTCATTCACACCTCCTTTTCTGTTCCAAAATTCCAAATAATATATGCATACTTGATGCTGCCATTGAGCAAGATTTAACTGTAAAAGGGTCTATTACAGACAGTTTGTCCACTGAAGTTATCTCCATTTTCCATTTTCAGACATGTGAAAAGTGTAAAAAGAAGAGAAAATCTACCAAGAAGTTCACTATCCAGAGATTCCCTAAAATTCTAGTACTTCGTATCCTTTCATAAATTTTGCTAGTAGTTTTGTTTCATAGTATTACTAGACGTATTGTAATTGATGAAGATCGAAATACAATTCTTGTTAAATGAGCTATCTATCTTGGTTAACTGCTAGTGGTTATCAGATTAATAAATAAATATTTATAAATTATATTAATAGGTAGCTTGTATCTAAATTTTATGTTCAAACTCAATTATGTGGTACAAAACAAGCACATATTGTTATTATGAACTTGACTTTCAATTAGACCTTAAACGCTTTTCTGGTTATGGCTTTCGTTCCAAGCTCCAAACAGCTGTGGAATTCCCAACAGACTCTAGACTTAACCTTAAACAATTTGCCTCTGACACTGCAGGTAAAAACAATTATTTTCTTGTCTGATAACCAATCAGACTGTATCAGTAAAGTAGAATTATCTGTATTCATAATCAATTGTTCTTGTTGTCCAGCAGATAGTGGAGGAGTTTCAGCATTATATGGTCTCTATGCTGTTTCTAATCATTCTGGTACAACCTATGGTGGTCATTACACAGCATATTGTAAACACCCAATCAGTCGTGACTGGAACTGCTTCAATGACTCAAGGTAGGCCACATGTATGTAATCTACTTTCAACTCTTGACTTTGGAGTGGTGCAAACTACCAAGTGAATGTACATGTAGTGAAACAACAACAAAAACTGTCTTGGGCTTACAAGAAAAATGCTTGTCTTGACAATTCTTGCACTGACCATTCTGTCACCACCCTACATTATTGTCAAGTATCTTACAGGATTGTCAAGCTTATTTTCACACCTAGATTCAACCTTGCCAGTTTGTCCAGTTTTCTATTCACCAGTTGGTTTTTACAAGTACATGTAGTTCATATGTTTTCCAAACCCCCAAATTGCTAACCAACACATGGTGTCATGTTGTGACTATGTCAGTGCAGTGTTGCACACAGTGTTTCAAAATTCCTGCAGCTGTAACTGTGAAGTGCTGTGACCATGCCGTTTTTACAGTCATATGAAATCTGCTCTATCACAATCGTTATTGACATTATTTATATAATAATTGTTGATTTACTTTTCAGTGTTGATGGTATTCCTGTCTCTCGCATTGGTGGATCACAAGCATATATACTATTCTATGAGCGTGTGGATTGTAGTTCATCGTTATAACCATCAATAAATGTTAATATTCCAAGAGTAAAATTACTCACAAAATTTAGTAAGTTTTTTTAACTTATTCAATTTTACCAGACATTCAATGTCATGGCTTATAATAATAATGATGACCAGTGATGAATCATTATTGGTTTTTATTGGAATATGATTACTGCGTGAATCTAGAGATTTGAAATTTTAATATACTTGAAGAAAAAATGCTATTTTTTATTCAGAATTTTTTGTTTTCTTATGACATTCAGAAGTGTATATAGTGTGGATGTTATGGAAACAGTAAGTAAACAGAGTTTCATCCTATTTATTGTCATGATGCAGTTGCAGGTTCCAAAGCTAAAAACCAGTATCAAACATAAGTTCAAGCAACATGCATAGATTCAATTATGATGTACTCACTAATAAGAGAAGTCCCTGCAAAAACAGTTAGCATTATCTCTGGTCAAATCATGAGTAATAATAATGATAATAATAACTTTATTAACGTCTCTAGTCTTATAGCCGGGCACAGGTGCCCTACTAATCGGGGAGTCTTCTTGTAGAATTGAAACACCTTTTAGTAGAATATACACTTAGATCAGAGATCACTTATAATAATATGCTGTTTTTGCACTGAACTCTTTGATGATCCAGTTCCCAGATAATGCTTCACCTGCCACACACAAAGGTATTAGAACAAGGATATTTGCATAAAGCTCAAAACAAATTGGGAACATACTTAATCTTTATTTGTTTGTTTGTGGCAAGTAAAGTTTATCTCAGAAGTTGGCTAATATTCGTGGTGGAGAATGACTGATTCAATACGTACCTCAAGGATAGTTAGACCTGAAGAGCCCAGGTCATTTCCTTGCATTTTGGCTAGAAGTCAAAATATTATTTTCCAAGACAAGTTTCAAGATAATCTGAAACTGTGAACCATTAAAAATAAAATTTCAAGACGAATGTCTAGATAAAATTTCAAGACATGTTTAGATTTTGAGACTTTGATTCACCATCCCCATAATATTAGCAGACAGTGTCTTAATTCTCATACGTATGAGATAAACATGGTAACAATGTATTCTGTGTATGTTGCTTATGTTATGCTTGATACTTAAGTTATTCTAAAAAAATCAATGACATTTTTAGTTGTTGCAAACTATACTTTCATGATTAATTGTTGCATTTATACATTTTGTAAGTGTATAAATGGTTTTATTTCTACCCTGCAATATTATATATTATGAAAAAAGTTTAAAACACATCTACGTTGCATCTAATCTACCTAACATTATTTTTACTTTTTCCTTCACAATGCCTGTAATGCAAGTAACCCTTCCTCTGCTTTTTACGATCAGAATAATGTTTTACCTGTAGTTAATATGTTGTATTTAAAAAGCAATTTTTCATTGTATAGGGAAAAAACTGTATTTATTTACAATAAAAAGTGAACAAAGTAACCTTTGTAAAATTATTTGATATGTCAGTGTATATTTTTAAACTCTTTTTAAAACTATTTTTCATCATCCATGGTAAGCACCAGTTTTCCAACAGTCTGACCGGATTCAAGGTCACAGTGAGCCTGCCCCACCCCCTGAAGGGGATATGTACTAACCCTACCCACCCTAAGTAATCCTTTGTCTACCCACTGGAGTAGTTGTGTCATTGCTTCTTTGTAGATGTCCATTCTGCTGAACATGAAACTCAGATTGAATGCCATAACACTCTTGTTGTTTGTTGTCATCTGTTGAAAATAAATGAAAATTACGACTAAAGGAAAAATATTTGGCTCAAGGTCATGGAATGCATGAGCACAGCAAGTCCATACAGAGTCACTCAAAGCCAAATGTTTTCCAATAATTTAGCTCAACCTATTCATATATATCCCCATTTTCATCACAGAACTCTTTTAAACAATTGTATTATTTTCAATTTTTGGATGCATGCTGGTCAGTGTCTGGATACAGATTTTTCTGGACCACCGAAAATCTGGGTGACTGCATATCACTGTTTTAAAGGATATTTTAAATAAGGGGGCAAATATGGGTGATGATAAATAATATTATCCAGCCAATCTTGTAGCATTCAATATCTTTCAAGATGCACACTGTCAATTTGACTTGGCACACTGAACTTTGGAAAGGGAAAAACCAAAGGCCCAGGGAAAACCCCTCATGACCAGTGATAATAGAGCACATCAAACTCTCTTGTATGAAACAACTTCTAGTGCATTCTCGTCCCCAGAGCCCACGGTGATACCGTCCAGTGGAAGGCATGCTGGACAGTATCACCATGGGCTCTGGGGACGAGAATGTTTCTAGTGGAAAATTTCAATCAGAACAAATAAGATTTTTCCTGCTTTGGGTTCACTGTGTAATGGTTACACGGGGATCCTGAAGTAGGAATGAATCATGGTACCTCAAGTGGATTGAATCTTGGTGTCCAAAGATAATTCCATGCAATCCTGAGCCACTGAAATATTCCAATCCCACCTGATCCACTTGCACTTGATTTGGGTAACATGGTATGAAATCCTGTGGAAAACAAATACATATAAATAGTTAATATCCAGGGTTCGTGCTACATTTTCATCATAAAATTCAAGGGCTTTTCAAGCACAAAAATTTTCTTTTCAAGGACTACGTTTTTTGTGAAGCCCCCAGAGAAAATAGTTAATATTGATTCAATGGCCGAATAAGCGTACAGCAAGCATAACACAGGAACCCCAAAGTTACAATGCAAGTCTGGGAAAAAATGCCTCGTGCAAGTAAACAGAACCTCTTCAAGAAATTTCATTCTTATTGATTCATTTTGATAGGAAAGTTAGAAATAACAAAGTTTGCATCAGATTCAAGGAGTATTCCAGGATTTTAGAGTTTTTTCCTATTTTCAAGGGGTTTTCCAGTGCACTTGAAAATGTGTTTTCAATTACAGGGCTTTTCAAGGATTTCAAGGAGTAGCACGAACCCTGAATATCAGTACAGTAGGGATAAAGGATCAGGGGCACTACAGGTGCTCATCCCCTTCTGAGTTGACTTACTTGGCCCCTCTTCTCCCCTTAAATACTTTTCCAACATTGCTCTGGATTCTCTGGGCCTATAGTTCTGATTTCCATAAAGCTGCTGGATTTGCAGGGCAATGAGAATAGTCATTTGAATTGAAAAAAGAGACTATCTGAACATTGGGTCAGGGAAAATTAAACTTTAGTCAGGGAAAAGACAGGAGAGGAAGACTTGGGCTTGTCTTTAATGAACACAGGAAGCCCAATCAAAAACAAAAAAGATAAAAAAGAGAGATGCCTGCAGGCTAACAGCCAATTTACATGGTACAACTTTTGCCTATAACTGACTTGCATGCAACTTGCTTACGGCATATTTTAGTGGTTATTTACATGCGTATTTGCATGCAATAGTTGCAGGCAAGTTGTAGGCTTGATTCACACAATGCATTTGTGTTGTATGCATGTCGTAAGAAAGTTGCACGCAACAGTTGTAGGCAAAAGTTTTTCATTCATACCATACACAACAAGTTTTCCTCCCGGTGCAAGGTGGATGTAACTCTCCATTAATGTTGCAACACCATTGGCATCAAATACTACATCATAGCCACTGGGTGAAATCTCTTCTGCTCTCTGCCACAGGTTGTCTACAGACTTGTCAATTAAATGGTCACAACCTAAAATGCAACTATTCTTTCATTATTTTTTTCATTCAATTACTACCCTACCCTCCTTGGAGGAGCAAGTGTCTCTAGCTCTGTTAGTGCACAGCTGTCTGATGTAGGAAGTCCCAAGATTTGACTCCCAGTAGCCTAACACTGGTTTTGACTTTTTTCCATTTAATGTAGCTTTTATGTAGCATTGGAGCACTGATGGAGAATGTGTGTGTGTGTGTGTGTGGGGGGGGGGGGGGGGGGGGGTAAACAGTGCACTGACAGCTTCCTGGGAGACCAGCTTCTAGCCAATCAAGGAACTAATTAACCTGGGGGGGGGGACTCTTATATATAAGAGGACGGGGATGCTCGTCGGAAATTTTAAAAATGACCCCTAAAAGGTACCTGAGTGGGAGTGGCAACAATTCATTTCTACCCCTAAAAGGTACCAATTCAAAAACAATAATAAAGAATTAAAGTAATGGAACACTTTGTTATCGATGCGCTTTGAAGATTCAGTTCAGATCATCGAAATCGTCCCTTTCATGCTTATTTTAGGTAGTTTATTTACCCAAAACAGTCCCTAAAAGGTACCAGCTATGTCTCTGGTAGTCCACTTAAGTCTGAGACACCCTAAAAGGTACCAGATTGCAGATTTTGACCCCTAAAAGGTACGATGAACATCCCCGTCCATTTACGATCGGAGACCCCCAAGGCTAATTAAGCCCCCTAGACCACTAACTATTTCTCAATGATAATCATCACACTCTAATTTCTCTTAGGAGATTTTAATTGCAAAGAACAATGTATTCATGGACTGATCATTTACCATCATGCACATAATACTCCCAACTTTGAGGGTAAGGAGGGGTGGTTGGGAGGGTATTTGTATCTCTAAAGGTCTAGAACCCTAATTTTTTGGAAAACCAATGTTATAGTAATTATTATGACTGTAAATATAGAATAATACATGTATAGCCTGTACAAGACAGGAATATTGAAAACCACATGGCACACCCTATATATTGGAGTAACCCAAGCATGCACACACGTACAAAATGTTCAAACTGAAAGTATAAGGAATTCTCCAAGTGTATAACATTCATCTTTGGTGAACTTGCAGCACTTTATATGCTTCAACTTGTTGCCTTTAGTTTACACTCTCACAGTTTTTCTTACACTCCAAGAAAAACAGCGTGAAAGCCAAGGAACATTTTCATAGATTGATTTGGTAAACCACAGGTAGCCCAAGCCGTACAATTTTTGCATTTGAAATATATTGTATATCTGATATAGGGCTTCACAAATGGTATTCTTGATTTGCACTGACGTCATCATAAAATTTTTCGGGCTTAATATAGAATATTTTCGAATAAAATGTCTTGCATCAAAAAAAGTAGTTGAAGGTTTGTATGTATACGAAATTTTTAGTCATAAGAATATTTTGATAACGAGATATGAGCGATCAAATATCTTCGTTGTTTGGTGTGAAATGTATGGGTCCGCCATCTTGGTGCACAACCTTTGTACACCAACATGGCGGACATTAACACGAAGGACCAAAATCACATTAATATCGCTATAATTCATGTTTTCTATGCAAATATTCACCAAAACACACTTATTTATCACTTACAAAGTTAAAGTCGTACGATTTGAATCACATTTGCCTATATTTCTGCGTCTTTACGATATACGTGACAGTGTTGCGTGACAGAAATTGACTCGCAATAAATCGAAAACCATTCATTGAAAGAACTCGGTTTTTTGTGTGAGGACTTTTATTAATGATATAAACAAAATATCTAGGAAACAGTTTCGTGTGATGAATAGTTTAGATTTTAGCTTTTTGATGACGTCACATGCAAACCAAGAATAATTTTGTGAAATTTGTAAATACAGCAACAAATCTAGGTTTGATTTTCTGTACAATTTTCTTTTGGGAAATTTATGCATGGGCAGTCGTTTTGCACACGGATGGGAGTAACCCCAATAGCTACAGTTTACCGGTAGTTGTGAGTCACATAACTTCATTTTTCACTCATTCATTCTTTTTCTTACCCAGTTGCTTAACTAATTCTGCTTTATGTGAAGCCCCAATAACTCCCACAACATGACATCCAGCAATCTTTGCCATCTGCACCAACATACTTCCCACGCCTCCAGCAGCAGAGTGCACCAGAACCCAAGACCCAGGGCGCGGTCTTGCTAGCTCAAACATCGCATACCATGCTGTCAGGGATACCGTGGGGAAACCAGCTGCTTCATACTTATTAAGCCTCTCTGGGAGGTGGGCGAGTTGTGTTTGGGGTACTCTAAGTATCTCTGAATAACCTCCAAACAGAGATACTCCAAACACACACTGTCCCACTTCAAAATCGTGGACATTGGATCCTTTGGATATAATTTTTCCACTAAACTCAAATCCAGGAGTAATTGGCCAACCTACAAACTGCTTTGCTGATTCATAGAGTCCCCAGCGAATGCATACATCAGCATAATTAACTCCACAAGCGAATGTTTTGACGACCACGAGATCTTCCTCTGGAATATTTGACAATCTAATGTTTGCTCCCTCAGTAAATTCTCCTTCTTTGAGAGGCTTGTATTCAAGTTTGTCGTACCCTCCAGGTGATCTTATAGTTATCATACCTAAAAATCTCGAAATATAAAGTGACTACTAACCCAGTTTCTACATTCAAACAGACGGTAAATGCTCGTAGGCTCGGATTTCAGCCGTCTTCGTACGCCCGCGCGTGAAATCTAAGTCCTTACTCAGGGACTTTTAAAACTGGGGTTCCTGTGATGCTATATACCGAGGAAGAAGAAGCAGGAAGTTCGTCTGGAGGCTCGTCTGGGTTCAAATATGTTAAAAATTTTGTTTTATGACCATTTGTGTCACGCAAATTGGACATATGCGGTAGTATTTTAATGCGAAAGAGTTCAAAATTCGAGAAGCTCTTTCCTTGACAACAGAATCATTGCATGGGCTTCCTGTGCTACTGAAATTTTTTTCGCGAAGTTTTGTGCTCTTAAGAAATACAGCCAAGTATTTTAGAAGTTATTTACAATAAGTTGAAGGAGTGTATAAATGCCCTACAAATTATCCCATTTATCAGAGGTTAAAATCCGTAGACTTTCACATCCGGTTTCATCATATCTACGCGCAAAGCAGGCTGGACTATGACTACAAGTACGCAGTAATTTTACGTGCGCATTTTCGAACCTTGTGAGTATTACCTGATTACGGATAAGTGCGAGCCTAAAGTACGGAGGAAATCATGTCTACTGAGAATAAACAGTGCCCTAATGGGATAAAAGAAAGAAAATGGATTCGCCCAGATGTCCCGTCTAAGTGTACTTGGCATTTAGGGGCAAAATTGTCCGATTCGCCACATTGTCATTTGAAAATCAGGTAAGAGGAAAAAGCTAATGGTCATGTCTTTATCTGGACGATTTTTGAATGATTTATGTGATAAATTCATGTGGTTTTTATCATTATTCCATCAGAGAGCCGTCATCCAAGATTATGCCAAATATCTTACATAAAATTGGCGATACTCCTTTGGTTCGGATCAACAACCTTGGAAAAAGTTGTGGATTAAAGTGTGAATTGCGTAAGATCTGAAAATTTCGAAAATGTCGTAGTGAGTTATAATTTAGTGTTATCTAGTGGAAAATATAACGAAACTCGTGTTTTTATTAGTGGCAAAGTGTGAATTCTTCAACGCTGGCGGTTCAGTGAAAGATCGTATTGGTTTACGAATGATTGAAGATGCTGAAAAAGAAGGAAAGCTGAAACCAGGGGACACGTTGATCGAGCCTACATCAGGCAATACAGGTATCCATGCAGGTCGTAAAATTGCTGCCATTAATAATAAACTTAATTTTCGATGTCAATGAATATAGCAAGTCACACTTGCGTTCGAATGTATTCCAGGGGCTGGAAGGAGTTTTGCATGAATGATACGTGATTTGATTCGATCCATGAAAGTATAAAGCTAGATTTTCGAGTGATCTTCGTGAAATCGCTTCTTTTTATTTTCTCTTGTTTATTGGTGCTCAATAACAAATAAAAAATGAGAACTTACTACACTTAATTTTTTTTTTCACGCTGACACAATGCTGTGAAAGTGGGCCAACCGGGGGTGTGTTCAAGGCGTATTGACCTCTGTCACGTTTTTCTTTTGTTACACTGCAACATCTGGCCAAATAATAAAGAAATCGTAATTAGCATTTTGTTTCTCCTGAGTCTAGACTTGACTGCATTGTCTGCTATCACTAACTAGGTCCTTGAGAGGAACAATTAAAGCATGATCATGAAGTGAACTTGCACAACTTGATAGTATTTAATACCCCCAAGGGCTTCTGACTAAATCAAATTTCTTAATTTTAGCTACAGTTTTTTTCCAAAGAAATTTATGTAACTTTCAGACAATTTGAATATTTTGTAATCAAAACTTCATTTTAGCAGAGTTTTTTTGAAACATTAAAATCAATAGTTTACATCTATGGAAAAAACAAATGAACATGATACAATTTTTGCTTACAACTTGTTGCATGCAACAACCCTACAACTTGCTTGCAACTGTTGCATGCGACAAAAACAAAAGGTTGTAGGATTTTAAAACATGTTTTAAAACCTTACCACAGTTGTAAGTAAGTTGTAGGGTTGTTGTATATGCAACAAGTTGTGAGCAAAAATTGAATTGGCCTTTACTCTCCTACAAATGGCAGCAAGCCAAAATTTGACAAAGGGCTTTGTTGATGTGGGTTTTGCATGCTGTAGTAATTCAACTACGAAACAAACAATTATTTATCGTTAAAATATTCCAATTTCCATGTAGTCATTATCAGCATTCTGACATGTTTTACAAGGCTAGCAGCATTGTAATTTGACTGGTTTTGCACTGAAAATGTATATTTTGGAAAATAAACTGTAGGTTTTTGAATGTTTTATGCAAATTTTAGTCACATCTATTATTATCCATAAGACTTCAACACAATTAGAATTCCCACTGGTTTTTGCTGTTGAATACGCAAACAATTTGGAGTTTTTCATGCAGGTGCAGACTTATACAGTGGCTTTTGTCTAGACTTTATCCAAGTTAATCCTTGAGAATGTGACTTGCAAAAGCCATGATTGCTATGATCCAATCAGACCTGCAATTACTCTAAAATGCTTTTAAAAAATAATGAGTTTATAAACATCCTTTTTGTCTGTGTTTCAGGGTTCTTATAACTAGGAGGTGGGGGGGGGGGGGGGGGGGCAAGCAGCAGTTTATGTTATAGTTTAAATGGTTGTCAACTATTTTATTTCTAATACAAACTGTATTCTATTCTTGCACCTTTTCAGGAATAGGACTAGCTCTTGCTTCTGCTGTCAAGGGATATCGTTGTATCATTGTTATGCCTGAGAAAATGAGCAAGGAAAAGGTAGAATAATAATTTATTGTACCATGAGGGTTGGTTCATACTAGTGAGACAAGCTCAAGGAACATGCAGACTACAAGGGAGGGGACAATCCTGTGATTATCTTCTTAGCCATGGATTTTTAGGTTGAGTATAGACAAAGATAAAAAAAGGTATAACTGGTATGATCAGTTTCCCACTCAATTTGAAAAATGCTCCATTACCATCAGTCTTTTGTTAAATGCACAAAATTTGTTCTGTGCCTGCTTGTGGTCTTCAGTGCCTGACTAATGGTTTGTTCCATGATTATATAGGTTGATGTTCTTAGAGCTCTTGGTGCAGAAATAGTAAGGACTCCAACTGAGGCTAAATTTGATTCACCAGGTATATTAATTAAGATAGTGCATATAATTATATGGTAATGTAATCCAGCTTATCTATAATGGTTAATATTATAGTGTAATCCTTCATCATTGCCATCTCACCAGCATCTTTGTTATCTTCCTCTTGATCTTTTGCATAACAGATGTTATATATATGACCTGTATTTCTCAGCTTGCACACACATAAATTCTTTGGAAAAAGTGATGTGATCAGGGCTGGACAGCTTTGCTCAAGTGGTCTGTAAAAACCTGTACCGCTTGCCCGGGGGGGGGGGGGGGGGACTCCTATATATAAGAGAATGGGGATGCTCGTCGGAAATTTTGAAAATGACCCCTTAAAGGTACCAGAGTAGGAGTGGCAACAATTGATTTCTACCCCTAAAAGGTACCAATTCAAAAACAATAATAAAGAATTAAGAATGAAACACTTTGTTATCGATGTGCTTTGAAGATTCAATTCAGATCATCGGAATCGTCCCTTTCATGCTTATTTTAGGTAGTTTATTTACCCCAAATCAGTCCCTGAAAGGTACCAGCTATGTCTCTGGTAGTCCACCTAAGTCTGAGACACCCTAAAAGGTACCAGATTGCAGATTTTGACCCCTAAAAGGTACGATGAGCATCCCCGTCCATTTACGATTGGAGTCCCCCCCCCCCTCCCCCCGGGACCGCTTGTTTCTACATGCTGTATTTCTATAATTTTTTTCATCAGAGTTTTGTAGCACAGAAAAAACAGATCATATATGATACAATGCTTATTGACTGAGCTAGATCGGGCTGGACAGGGAAATATTTGGCTCTTTGTCATTTTGCGCTCAGTCTGTATGGCATAACCTCGAGCCAAATATTTTCCCGTCTGGCCCTCCCACTCAGTCAGTAAGTATTATTAATAGTAGTTTCCAGTTCTTGTTGCATTGCCATTATTAGTACATGTACCTTAGCTTTTGCTTAGCAATACTGTCAACAAGTTTACATTGGACTGAGTTCATTTTAATTCTGTTTTAATATATTTTTTCAGAATCCCATATTGGAGTAGCACAAAAGCTCAACCAAGAAATCCCCAAGTCACATATCTTAGATCAGTACCGTAACCCTGGTAACCCTCTTGCTCATTACGATACAACTGCTGAAGAGATCCTCCAACAATGTGATGGTAAGAGAGCCAGTATCATGCCACTACTAGCATGCTACCTGTTGGTTTTAACCCCACAGGATGGGGGAAGGGGACTGCCTGTATTATTTTGGATGAGGGATTTGATTTTGCTAGGAGCATCAAATAAGTACCAGAACAATACCTGCATTATTTTACAAGGACAGATTTTGGTAAAGTCGATGATTTTGATGATGATGATGATGATGATGATGATGACGATGATGACGGTGTAATGATGATTGTGATGATGGTGGTGGTGGTGGTGTCTGTAACTTGGATATGATAAAGTGGTAATCACAGTTATAGTGTCTGATGATAATGGCTTGCCACAGTTGATGATGGTGGCACTGATTTTGATGATACTGATGATAATGATCCCTAAAAATTATAATCTTATAAATGATCTTTTATTGATCTCTTCTTTATTGTGGACATCAATTTATTGTGTGATTTCTTATAATTATAAATATTCTTTTTTATTATTATTTTTATATGACATAAATTATTATTTTAATTTCCAGGAAAACTTGACATGGTTGTTCTTGGTGCAGGCACAGGGGGTACTATCACTGGGATTGCCAGGAAATTAAAGTCGAGGTGCCCTAATATTAAGGTGAATGTTGCCACATAGTGCCTTAACAAGTAACCATATGTCTCCAGGGGCGGATCTAGCATTTTGGCTGAGTAGTTTCCAACACGACCGAAACTTAATATCATTAAATCCTATGATACCATTTACACTTTGCAAATTCTGAGCATTATTAGCACCCACAATAAACACATTACTACAATTTTCAAAATCATGCGAACTCAGACACTGATCAAGTCGTCGTCATAGGTTCAAGAAAAATATAACTAAATTTAATTTCACATCCAATCGATTTTATTCTAAAATATGGTCTAGGAAACTGTGTTTTTAGATAATTTTTGAACTTATATCGAAATAATTTGATGCACAAAATGTTTTATTCGGCAAGAGTTGTAGCCGGTGTTATGTCACACAACGCAAAGTCACGCGCCTGAAAAGCCAGGGAAATCACTACAAATTCTTTCACATCACAGTATTTTGCGTTTATATACACTTTGAATTGCTAATTGTAGTTAAAATAAGTTATATTTGCCACGTTTGTGTTTGAAATTATGTTCTTAAAAGTTTGCCGCCATGCTGGTGGACGTGAGACAAACCATCATACTGAAAATCAAGAATACGAATATCTATTATTAAACTAAAAACCGAAATTATATTGCGCTGTTACACGATCTCCCTAGGATTTTAGAGATCTTTATGAGTATCTTTTGGTTGGTTGTTTGAAGTGGGGAAAGCAAGAAACCAAATTCCAACGCCCTGTTTGAAGGTCAGAGTTCGCGTAATTATGAACATTTCAGTAAAACTACTCGTATAAAACATCAGCTATCAATTGTAAATATAGCTTACCGAGGAAACTGTTAGCTGAAGCTTAAACTTAGAGCTTAATATTTGCCCAATTTCCTTGTTTACGTTGAATTTCAATCGCAACAGTTCCACAATTGAAGAAAGTTCGTTCGATCGCATGTGTTTAATTCTGTTCGTTACGAGTTCGAAGATTCCAATGTACAAAGAACCTCACCAGGGTAGGCTGGCCTTTTTATACTTTTGTCAGTAGTTTCTGGACTAGTTCACGCCGATTTTAGCCAATCAGAATCAAGTTGAAATGCTAAATTTGTGCTTGGTTTGACTGTGGGTTTCCTGTGTGAACTACTTGTGGGGTGTTTTACTTCCTGTGAATCACTTCGGAAACTACTGGCGGGGTGTTTTATTTCCGGTGCAGTAGTTCACACAGGGATACCAAACTGTGAACTAACACGTTATGATAGCTAGAAATTCCTATGGGACCCCTCCCTCAACAAAACTTGAAAAGGCTACAAAAATAGCCTGGGAACATGTGGGTTTCCTGTGGAAATAATTCAAAATGGCGTCCAAATAAAGGTAAAATACGATTTAACTTGTTCCGTTTGTATATTTTATTTGTATTATCTCAATAATTCTTTTTTCTGGAAAAAATCTCAGTAGTTTCCGGAAACTAAGTGAACTACTCTGGATCCGCCACTGGTCTCTGTCCAGTGCTGCACTCATTGCTTTGTCATACAACTGTATATGGGAGAGCCAGTGATTAAGTCTCTTGTGACAATGTCCTTCCACCTCATGGCTGCCTTCTGCAACACCTTCCCCAGTGGTTCCCAGTAGATTAGTCTTAAGAGGGGATTTTTTTCAAGTTCGAGCAGTGAACGACAAAAACTCCTGAGTTGAAGAATAGCTGTTGTACAAGACTAAAATCATTTCTGTCAGAAAGTTTAAGTTGTTTGTAAGTAGTTTTGGCCAATGAAATTTGAATCAAAGTGTTAATCCAAAGCGAAAATTTGGATCGAAAATGAGGTTTAGGCCTTCATTTGCTCATTTACTAAATGTTTTCTTTATATTCAGCTTGAAAAAGCTTAATCCCAACACAACTTCAAGAAAAAGTCTTTGTACAATTCAAAAATCCGTTTTAAACGGGTATTTTATCTTGGTACATCAGTTTTGAACCGGTAGAAAAAGGATTTGACTGTTAATCCAGAACAAAAATTTGGATTAAAACTCGCACGAAGGTGTAGTTTTTGGCGCTTTTCGCCATTATTGCTCGTCATTGAAAAAAATCTCCTCTTAAATGTATTTTAACATTGCTAAAATCCTTCTATAAAGATGTCTATATTGTATTCCAGTATATTGTTTTAGAGAATTATTCATGTTCTAAAAGAAATCACTTCTCTCTCAAAACACTGTCAACTGCTGGAAAAAATAAACTTTGCGGCAATTTTAGTTAGATAATTGTTCCAGAAGAGAGGAAAACAACCTATGTATCATGCCTTTTGTAAAAGTTCATCAAGCAAAAAGAACAAATTGTTGTAATACAAAAATGATCTGGTGTCTGTCTGCATATTAATGGTATTGTCACTTCCTATGCTGTATTAACAGCTAATGCATTTAAGCTCCCAAGGTGTCAGGATTTTATGAACTGATGGCTCCAGAGTCAACCTGAGTTTCCCAGGATTTTGTTTATTGGTTTTAAAGCTATATAGTGGTTGTGTTATTGTAGTAAAACCAGTATTTGTTAAAGCCATTAATTTTTCAATCCTTCTTTAGGTTGTTGGTGTTGATCCTTATGGTTCTATTCTTGCCGAGCCAGATTCTCTAAACCAAACTAATGTCACAACTTATCATGTGAGTAATCTGCAAGAATTGATGGGGATCTTGAAATAAGCCTGTTGTCCCTGCAGACAAATTTAAGCAACTTACTAGGAAAGGCTTGGACTTAATGATACAACAGTTTCATTTACTTGTTGCAACCGTTATAGATTTTGACAAATTTTGTTTGTCTGTTGATGTTGCTGACATTAAAACAAGCGGCAGTAGTCACACAATGAATAAACTTGTGTGATATACAATGTACTTGCCATCTCATGTCCTCTCCTCACATGGTGTACTTGCATCTCAGTGCTAAATCGGCCTAATATGTGATTCTTGAATGATACCAAAAATATGTTTTCAGGTTGAAGGCATTGGTTATGACTTTGTTCCCACTGTACTTGACCGTTCTACAGTTGACCAATGGATTAAGGTCGGTGATAAAGAAGCTCTCATGATGTCCAGAAAATTGATCAGGGAAGAGGGTCTGTTGTGTGGTAAGTAGTTAATTACTGGTCAACAACACCACCTACTTTTGTTAGACAAATTTAATTATAATTTAATTATTATAGTGAGGGCTCATTCTCTTCAAGTCTCAATAACAAGTCACCTACAATAATTACCTACAGAATTATTCTAATATGGAACTGTTCTATAAAACATTTGTGAGAAGGTCAATGTGTGGTGTTGTGTAGTATGTTCACATTCATCTCAATTTTCTCACCAACCTCATCTTCCTTTGACCCATATTCACTGTAGGTGGTTCCAGTGGAAGTGCTATGACTGCAGCCCTACAAACTGCCAAATCACTTGGTGAAGGTCAGCGCTGTGTGGTTATCCTCCCTGACTCTGTCAGAAACTACATGTAAGTTATGTACATGGAACGGCATGAGTGCAAGCACAAGCACATTAATGTATTGCTCCCATTTTCATTGACATAAAATGAAGATGCGAACAATTTCTTTGTGCTTGCACTTTTAGGGGTGGCTAATGGTAAAATCCGAGACTCGCAGAGACACCGAGACCCCTGTTTGAAAATCCGAGACTGAGACTAACCCTTTTCGAAAATCCGAGACCGAGACGACTGAGTACTGAGAAAACCGAGACCTAGAAATACTGAAGCAACCGAGTCTGAAAAGTATTAACTGGAAATTCAGTTCTCAACTCACCCGGAAAGCAGTCATTGTGAACTACTTTAATGCAAGATTTTTGCTGAGCGGCTCACGCTTCGCGCTCGTATAGGTACAAGGTAATATAATATTTTAAAAGAACTGCCGGATGAGCTGCCTTTACAAATAAACTCCTTTACTACAAAAATTTTACCAAGTGGCTTATGCTTTGGCAAGAGCTTAAGTTTTTGATATTTGGAATAATTGCAACTCGTTGTTGGCAACTCATTCAGTGCAATGCCTTTGTAAAGTGATTTGCACCATAGCAGCCATGTCAACTGGGAAGTTTTCAACTGACAAGTTGAAGTTGTTCCCCTATCCAAAGAAAACAAATCCAAGACTTCGAGACCTTCCATCCTGAAAAACCGAGACTCCAAGACAGGAAGAAACACAGAAAAACGAGAATTCGAGACCCATCACAAAGGCTTCTGAGATTCCGAGATCAGATCAAAAGTTGCCGAGACCCATGATTTTCTAGGTACCATTCGCCACCCCTACTTTTGGTTGCATATCTAGTCAATTTCAGTATTATGCACCTAGCTAATGCAGCACTTGACTTTGCAGCAGAAGAATTTCTGGTCAAAATCCTTTCCTTATGACCAAGTTGTGAAATCACAATTACCAGCAATTTGAATGAAAAAGGTTGTAATATTTTACTAAATTATACTGTTACTAATTGAATACTGTTGCTTGAATATAATAGGACTAAATTTTTAAGTGATGATTGGATGGAAGAAAATGACTTCATTGAGCCTAACTTCCATGACATGGACAGCAAGCTATGGTATGTAGTCATCGATATCAAATGTTATGGTTCAACTCCTTTGTCTTGATCCTCTAGATGAAGAGCATTATATCTTGTCAATGCAAAAATAAGGGATGGGTGGGATGTCCATGAAAATGGTCTAAGCGACTTCTTAATTTACAAATTCAATTCATTTGATATTTAATAAAGGAATTGATACCATATGACTTTGAAAATGGCACCACACTGTCATGGCATGGTATATGGCAGAAATTTTGAATATTTTTGTATAGACAACACAACACTGACACAGTCAATTAAGGCACCACTCTGTCCATTTCAACTCTTACACAATCTGGTCTAGAAAAACTTCCATGGGCTGCTTATAATTCTTCAAAATGTTGGATGTAGGTGAAGGTAAAAATAATTGTGGTATTGTAGTTAAACAGAAATTATTTTTCACTTACGTAGGTGGTGGAAGAAGAAAATCAGTTCTTTGAATCTTCAGTCACCTTTGACTGTCCTGCCTACAATCACCTGCCAAGTTTGCATTGACATTATGAACAAGTATGTTCTAGTTGTAATTTAATGTTGAATTAGATTTGTATTGCTCCAAGTGCTAATATGCCATCATAATATATATAGTACATGTTGTTTCACCTTAGACTTCAGAGGTGAAAACTAAAGTGTACCTAATTTATCTGTGCAGCTTATATATATTCAATTTTTATTTATACAGTTTTTAATATTTTCAGGGAAGGCTTTGATCAAATTCCTGTTGTGGATCAAACTGGGTAAGAAGTGTGGAGCACATTTCATACAACTGTGAAAAATGTGAAAAATTGTGATGTGTACATGTACAATATGTACAAATATGTATCAAAACAACTTAAAGTTGTGTTGACCATGCATTACTTGTGCCAATTTCTTATAATGATGATGATGATGAAATGGTACTGATGGTGATTAATGATGGTGATTAATAAACCATTATATAATGCGCACTCTGATTGGCCACAAAGACATTGTTTGATGAGAGTATCAAACACTCTTATGTAACTTTTTTCAAGTTTTTGTAAATTTGTGCACTCATTATTTTATGAAAGAAGTAAAAAACTCTTTTTCTGTGTTTGATAGCCTGATCAAAACACTTGTGAAGTTGGGAGAACACTCAAGAGCTGTGAAAGCATTCGCCTATGGCTTGTGCTTCTACTACGAGTACTACACTCTCCCGTGTTTGCCCAGCATCACGCATGTTTAGATCAGGCTATCATACACAGAAGACAGTTTTTTTATTGCTTAAGTCGAATCAGGAGCAAGTCTAATATTGTTGATTAGTATGTAATCTTGTAAGCAAATTTGGCACCCAAGTTGGCTTTCCAGTGACCTTAGCTTGACACTTGTTTTTGTTGTGGTTGTTGTTGTTGTTGTTGTTGCTTTGATAAGTTTTAAAATAACCTATTAAATAAACACGATTGGAGAGAGGGGTTAAACTGCACACTTTTGGCCTAAGTTTATCAGTAGTGTTACTCTTTAAGTTGACTGTCACAAATACTTAATTACCAAGGGATGTAAAATGATGTTGTTTACCTTTACTTTTAGTTTAATATTACAGTTCATGATTACTGCTGATATTTATTGGTGTTCAACAAATTAGATCCTTGATATTATTGCTAGATGAAAATAAAATTTAAAGATCAGGAATTAATTCTATCATTTGTTATAGGGCTGTACTGGGAATGATTACCCTTGGTAATATCATGTCCCACATTGTAGCAGGAAGAATGAAGCCCAGTGATACTGTGTCACAGTGTATCTACAAGAGTTTTAAGAAGGTAAAATTGCTTTGTGTGTACTGGACTTTATCAGACAGACAGACAGACAGATAGACAGACAGGCAGACAAACAGACAGATGGACAGACAGACAAGTTTATTAAAAGTGCCTGTCAAAAATCATTGGTAGAATATCACAGTAAAAGTTAACTTTCAACTGCAGTTGGAGATAACCAGAAGGCTTCTCTTTCCTTAGCTTCTACCACATAGGAAGGGGAGGTGACACTCATATTCTAATCGTACCCCAACAATTATGTTGGTACTAGTACTTCTTATATTTATTCTGCTGAAGACTTTCAAAATAAGTATCTTGCTCAAGGACACAAACCCTGTGGTCTACATTCAAGACTTCAATTCCTATAACCTCATGCATGTACAGGTGCACTGATAGGTTATGTCAAAGTAAGAGAATTTAAAGTACCCCTAACCCCTTGCTTCAAATTAACAGTATCTATTCTACACCATGTGTATATATATGACTGGAACAACATTTCTTGGTTTGAGCATGATCTCTGGTGAGTTATGGTGGTTTAAACTTGTCATATGCTAATTAGATTATGTTTACCCAGGAGTCATTTAATATACAAAAAGGCCCAAGTTTGGTGTAAATTAAATATCTTTTTAACACATTACTGTTTTATTTTGTTTGTGTAATATATATATATATAAAGGATTTCATAAGCCCACTTCTAAAGCATAAAACAAATATTGCAAATTCCTGGGTAGACATCATCTAATAGGCATAAATCCTTGATAACTCACAAGTATAGAGCTCAAACGAGGAAATATTGTCCTAGTCAATTATTGTTAATTTACATGAAGTACAATCGTTACTGAAATTTTCAAATCACTTGGGTCAGGGACACTTTAAATCCTGTGGTAGAAGCTTAACACCAATAATATTTCTGTCAATTATTAGTTCATTAAAATCTAATCTTGTACACTCTTCTGTTCTCATTTCCTTGTATTCTGTATTTCTAGTGTTTAGCTGACGAGCTGTAGAGGCATGTTGGTTGATTCCTTCACCATTCAAGGCTACATTGATGGGCCTTGATAAAAAAGGAAGCCATTCCATTCTTGCTTTTCCCCACTCCATCTTTTTAGATCCTGAGGTAACAACATCATCAGATTTTTGCTTTCAGGAATTAATTATTATTTTGAAGAGGCATGAAATACTATATTGGAAATATTCACGTTTCAACTTTATTACCATAAATTAACATAGCTATTTACAAATGTACATTAAACATATCTGGAAGGTAAAGGATGCTCAGAATAACTTTGAAGCTGCTAATCTAGCTGAGCATCCACATAAATTATTAAAACAGGTATACAGCAGGTTGAAAGGATGAAACTGAAGTATATCAAAGACAAACACATGCATACAGATAAAGAGAAAATAAAAATGTTGTTAATTCTGTTATTGTCCTAGGTAACCTTGGATATGGAACTTGGAAGGTTGTCACGCATCCTTGATATTGAGCATTATGCAGTTGTGGTCCATTCTCAGAGAATTTGTAAGTATAATATAGAAGGTGATGATGATGATTTTCGATTTCAGGGCCGTAGCCACCGGTACGGTTAGTCAAGTTTCAACCGGACCAACTTTTACCATTAAAACCACTGTTATTACAGTTTTGAAAGCATGAATCCATGTAGAAAAATGAAAAAAAAAACAGACCAACTTTTAAAAAACCGTACCATTGTTTAAATTGTGGCTACGGCCCTGAATTTAATGCAGTCTGAACTCCTATACAATTTGGACAGTGATGATCGACTTTGTACCTTTTAGGAGTCAAAATCACAGTGACTGTGATGGTGACTGTGCCTTGTCATTACTGAGAGGAGAAGAGTGCTTGTATATGTTACCTAATCCTGGTACAAAATGGTCCCAGCTTACCAAATCCCTGCTCTGATTTTGGCAGCTTACAACCACTGCAACAATTAGTGTGACCCATAAGAAACTAATCAAAGAAACTAATCAACTAAGCAAAGACGTGATGTCGAAGGGAAAATGATGAGGAGGGTAACTGCCAACCCAAAACCCTAATACAGAACTCGAGACAAAATGGAAATGCATCACTCGGTCAATTAACCTCTTTGAGTCAAGCCCAAAAGGGGGCAAATTAAATGGGAAGCAGTACCAGATTGGGATTTGGAATCTTTAGGGATAAAAATGGAAATTCATGACATCCTCCCCGTCCAAAATATATGGGACCTATACCTCTAGGATTTAGTGTAGTTGAGATGTCACTCTCACCTGATCAATCTAACACCAATATTTGTTATTGTAGATGAACACAATGCTGTTATGAAGGAAAAAGAAATGATCTTTGGAATTGTCACCAGGGTTGACTTGCTGAACTACATAACAAGTGCTGAGGCCATATCACCAGTTTAATCAAACAAAACTCCATCCTGTGATCACAAGAAAAAATATCTCCCTAACCCATCCTAACTTATACCCACCCTCTCCCTCCTAGAAATGCGTTTACAAAAGACTGGATCTCTACTGCTAGTTGTTAGACCCTTTTGATATAGTGAATATTAATATTGAACCCTTCCCTGAAACTTAGTAAAGTAGATACTTCATCCCTACCCAAGTTTATCAACCCCACCAGCCATACCTTCTTTAAGAAGGTTAAAAAAAATGAGGCGTATGACCTAGTCTGTTAGGAAACAGACAATGCCAATAATGGCACTAATTTTAACCTGTGAACAGGCTCTCAGGGAAGGGGGATGGGAGGGAGAGGGGAGAGAAGAGGGAAGGGAGGGAGAGGAAAGATAAAGGGGAGAGCCTCTCCCTTTCCCTCTTACCTCCCCTCCCCTCCCCAGAGAGCCTGTCTACAATAATTTATAGTGTTAATGCTAAATGGAAATGGTAGTTCTACCAGAATGAGAAACATGATAGTTGAAAATAGCTAGTAAGGTAAAATGACTTTGAACAAAAGTGTCATTGCCAAGACAGTAGGGCTAACAGTACAAGAAATGTACAGAAACCAGCATGGATACCTCGACTGAACCTTTGTTCAAAGTCATTGCAGTGCTGTATTTTCAGCTATAGTTGCTATTTATAGTTGGTACAATGTGTGCCACACAGTTATGTCAGTGGTTTAACAGTTAATATGTTCGCCTCCTCAAAGTTAATGGCATTTAAAGCACGATCTCATCCCCTTTGATGTTGAAATGAGGTGAGATTGTCCAGACATTCTCTCCAGTACATTCTTCTTTTCGCCTTTGTCTATGGACAGCTTTCTCAGCTCTCTAAAGGAAACAAAGGAGAAAACGAGAAGAAACAGACCAATGCAAATTTTCGCCTTTGTTTTTGGAGAATCCGAGAAGAAAAGGAGACCAATGGAAGCAAGGAGGTTCAGACTTATTTACTGAGAGTGATACAAAACGTGACGAAAACATTAAAACTGTCTTTCGAAACAACCAAGGGACAGTTTAGTTAACAAATTTTGTTCGCAGAGGAATATTTTGAACTTGAATTTTAATATATTCATCTTAGCTAAGGTAGGCTCGATATCCAGCCGCGAAGGATTCCTGTTAAAACCCTCACCCAGTAGAACCTAATTAGGTCAAACGTCGAACTTTACATGAACTTAATCCAGTGAATTAAATGCGGCTCATATGAAGTACGACGCCTTGACCTTAGGGAGCGCTTATGATGGTTAAAACGTGACCCGTGAGCCAGAAGGAATTCCTTCAGTTTTACAAATGTTCATCCTCTAGATCCAAACTTCTGCAAAAAGGTACCCATTTAATATACCTTAAGCTTTTTTATACCTTTGCTGTAATTTCCGTAGTATTTTGAAAACTGTTTGTAAGACCGCTATATGCGGTATGAGCGCTTGGCTTGAATGGTAGTTTTCACAACTTTTTATACTAGGACCCTTTTCGATACCCAAAATTGCAAATTCCGGTCCATACCCTTTGATATACTCAAACTTGCAAATTCCCTACCCTTTTCTATACCTCCGGCATCAAAAAGTACCCCTTTCGGGCGAAGCATCCCCATATAGAACATATATGGGAGGATCCCCCTGAATTTTACACAATACTAGCGTATTACCATCCATTGTCTTGTGACAGAAATTTGTGATATGGTATTAAGACCGTTAATAAATGTTTCAAATAGTCATCCTACACAGGTCTGTGATGTTTTTGTCTCCTAAACTCGGTGTCCAGCGGACATGCATGTTGAATTTGTTTTCGTAACTAATTTTGTGCATAACTGAATTTTTTTTCGTTGAAGTCGCACAGCAACTGTTTAATATTGGCAATGTGCGCAGTGAGCTTTTATCGTGTAATTCCAAAAGTCACGATACAGAAATATAATTAAAGAAAGAGCAGGAAAGAGCACTTAAAAATTAGTAAAACTGCGAAGTTGGAATGAAGTAAGTTCAAGACTCACGAAGATATGAATTTTCCAAAATCGAAATTTTGAGAGATGCCTACCAGCAAAGGTTTTCTTACAAATTCACACTTTTCAAAAATTCATATTCTCGCGAGTTTTGGATTTAATTCCTTCAAACTTCACTGTCTTACTAATTTTCACATGCTCTTTCCAGCTATGGTAATTCTTTTTCTGTTTTACGAATTTAAAAAAACCTGATAAAAGCTCATTGTCTAACAAAGCTCTAATTATATCATTAAAGGGATACTAATTATTTACCAAGCTTTTAGGCTGATGTCCAACACGTAATTGTACGCATACGTAAGGAAGAATTTAAGTCCTTAATTGTATACTTTAGTTAAAGTGCCTCTAACCCCTAAATTGAAATTTTGATAATCGTTTCTTCATGAATGGAAAAGCCTTATGGTTAAATATTTCAGAATAAAATCATTTCCTTTCTGAGGATTAAGCATTTGAAATCTGAAAATGCAAATGAGATGACGTAGAAAAAGGACTACTTAAATATACAAAAACACTTGAGATGAATTTTATACTAATTTTCTATTCGCAAAACATTTTCATTCCTACACTACAAAGTTTGGTGAATATTTTTGCCACCTAACTCAAACACACTTGTTTGAAAATTGGAAACAAAATCATGCAAATTCCTTTTTTTACGTCATCTCATTTGCATTTCCCGACTTCAAATGCTTAATACTCCGAAAGTAGATGATTTTATGCGGAGATATTTCACCATTAAACATTTCTATTCATGAACAAACGATTCTCAGAATTTCAATTTAGGGGTTAGGGGCACTTTAAACGAATCTCGGCAAAGCAAATATCTCTAGATTTTTCATCTGATCATTTTTCATCTCTGCTATTCTGATAATTTTGCCAATACAAGATACAACAAAATACAACCAAAACAGAGACAGGTCAGTGCAAGAGACCATAATACTAAGAGAGCGAAACTCAGTATTGATGTCTGTGCGATGTTCGCGGCGACTAAGGCTATTTTTAGTAACTTCGCCATCGCGCGCGCATGGCCCTCGACCATTTGCTTTTTGGCGCGCGCGCGGAAGGGACCGTCGCCACGAACATCGCACAAACATCAATACTGAGTTTCGCTCTCTTAGTATTATGGTCTCTTGGTCAGTGTTCTAAGCTCTGAACACAAGCAGCATAGGCTCATTGCCTGTTGCTAAGAGACATGAAGTGATGTTTATAAATATTTATCAAACTCATTAATAATTCATTAGAAAACACAATGGAAATCACTACCGTAACGTAGATCTTTATATCGGATAAAGATTTTTGTTCATTTGCATAAACTTTAACTTGGATTTTCTAAGCCAAAAGTAGTCAAACTTGGAAAATTCTGGTCCAATATGATAATTGACAACTAGACGTTTGATAAGTAATATAAAGAACTCGAGAGCGTGTTATATCGGGTCTAAAGATCCTCGCCTTCGGCTCGGATCTTTATCCACCGATATAACACGCTCTCTCGTTCTTTATACATTACTTCATGAATGTATTCTCGATTTTATTTTTTCTTAGTATAATTAATGTCTTCACACCTTAATACATCCATCATGTTCCCTTTTCCCAATATACCCCTCCCCCTACTAAAAATAGCAGTAGTAGGGGGAAAAGGCAAAAGACAACATAACTGCTTCATGACGGATGTATTAAGGTTTTTAGACACTAAATCCATGAAATATTATAAACATCGCTTTGCGTCTCTTATCCACTGGCGATGAGCCTGGGCTGCCTGTGCTCTAATTTCCGCGAAAGCGGATGATAACGATGCAAGAGATTCTGATCATGCCTATTTCGTTTCGCTGCTTCGGGATGAAAGATCAAGAGCAATCTCGTACCCAGAGCCTGTGTTCCTCTTGGTCAGCGACCAAGAAAGAAAGGCTTTTGCCACATCGTCCCCAGATCCCACTCATTCACCCCACTCGTACGGGGAGGAACGACAACCGAGGAGGATCTGGGGACGAGAATGGTTCTGGCCAATACAAATTTTTAGTCCACTATTTACGGACTAGGCTCAACCCCGGGGGGGGGGGGGGGGGGGGTTCTTCGGGGGCAAAATGCTAGGGATGATCGTCGGAAACCTCCAAAACGTACCCTAAAAAATACCCAAATGCCAAAATTTTCGACCCTAAAATATACCTAACAGCTCAAAAATACCCCTAAAAATACCAAAAATCAAACAAAAAACTGACAAAGAAAACAATCGAACAGCACTAATTCAAAGTGTCGTTGTTTGTACCCCTAAAAATACCATCTTTTCTGAAAAACCTTGGATTTTCACTGACGACCCCTAAAAAATACCAAATCGGCGATTGCAACCCCTAAAAAATACGACGATCATCCCTAGCACACCAATATAGAGAGTACCCCTCCCGGGGGCTCAACTGACCTCAACTATGCATGTCAAGCTCTATCTGTGACAGAAAATTGCTGATCGAGAGCTTATTTTCAGTATGTATCGTATTTAGAAATATACTCAGAGGTAAAGAATGATATTTATGTGAGTCATTTGTGGGATTTATTTCACGTTTTGAAGTCTGTCAATTGAATTTGAATCGATAGTCCAACGGCCCTCTTCGAAGCACGACCTTCAACGACCAACAAGCCACAAATCTCCTATTAAAACTGCACTAAATCTGATCGCTTGCTCATACCCTCTCGACATGAAGTAGTCTGACAATCTTTTTATATTCTGACATGTTGGTTCAGGCTACTCTGAACAATGTTACTTATCGGAAATCGATCTGAAAGTAATGATTTCCGGGAAATATCAATTCTCAAAATATGCGGAGAATGCAAAATTCAAACGCTCCTTGTATTGTTCTGTCAACCAATCAGAGTGTTCCAAGTAACTGTATGGGCCTTTCGATTCTCGGTTGCTGACCAAGAGGAACGCAAGCTCTGGGTACGAGATTGGATCAAGAGCGGGAATTTTGGATGCAACAGAAGACTTGTCACTTTGTTGTATTTCAAAACGCTGGAATCTCAGGACTGATCTACTAGTATCTCAGTATATAAGAATGATTGGAAATCCTCCTGAGGTAGGTACCAGTGATAATAGTATTCTAAAGATAGGATCAAAAGCTTTAATATATGGTATTTTTAACAGGGACGCGCTCAACAGACCTTGAAACAAAGCGAGCAGGATCGGTTGCATTACCTTAACCGCTATTTTCCTGGTTTGTATCATATAATGATTATTATTTTTTGTTATTTCTTGTTTATGTTCTTTGAGGAGTTAAGATGGTCCGTACCTATTGGTTTGTTTGTCAGATATAAATTTTAATCGCGTCTTTTTACATCAAAACCTTGTCCGATTTCTGAGAAATTTGCAGCCATTTGTATACAAGCGAGAAGGCAGCATGGCCGAGTGGTCAGAGCGTTGGTCTCGCAATCTGGCGGTCCCAGGTTCGATTCCCGCTCAGGCCACTAGCTGAGACTGAATTTGTTCCGATTTCGATTAGTTCAAATTCAGTTTCTCGGCCATGCTTGTAATATAGCCAACTGGTTCGCCTCCTTGCCAGTTGGGATTCTTAATTGAGGGCCATTATGTAAACTACCGGGTCACCGGTAATATAAAAATTAGGTACTACCTAATAGCGGAGCTCCCATTTAAATATAATAATAATTTTAAATACTTTGTCTTATTTTGACGTTTTTGATTCAAATGAATTGGGCTTCCTGTGGTAATAGGCAAACAAAGATTGCATTTTATTGTAAAAGTCGAAATCAAGCTTTATTTCTTGCCCTTCAGTCTCCTGAGAATTATAAGGCTTTCACTCAGTCACCATAGTGATATTTATTCAGATTCAGTCAGATTTTATAATTGACTTTGTAGTAGTGGTTCATAATTCTCAGAAATAGAATGCAAAAATCCCTCAAACTGATTTCATTCACATAAATACTGAACCTGATTTCAACATCCTTCAATTAAACAATTAGACATTGCAGAACATTATATTTAGATTTTTCTGTCTTGACAGTATTGTGGCATCTTGTTTTTGTACTATGTAGAATAGAATGACACAGATAAATAGTTGTCTTTACACGAAACAAGAATTCTCTCTTCCAAGTTACACTAATCATGGCTTGAGATGAAATTGTAAAACAACTCAAAACAACTACTACCTAAAAGCAGAGCTCCAAATTTTTTATGTTCTTGATTCAAATGAATTGGGCTTCCTGTGGTAATTGAAAAAGTTGAAATGAAGATTATTTTAAAAAGCATTTTTAAAATAAGTTTTGGTTTTGGTTTGTATATTGTATGGGCTTGTAAGCTCAGTGACCTTTATTACAGTAAATTTTGATATTCAGATTCACTGTCAAATTTCATAATTGACTTTGTAAACTTGGTTCATAATTTTCAGAAATAGAAAGCAAAATCTCCAAAACCCTTTTTTAAATTGATACAAGTAATAATTAAACCTTTTCAATGTTGTTCTGAATATTACAGAACAACATATCTTGATTTGTCTGTCTTCACTATATTTGTGACATCTTGTTTTTTGTGGTTGTTGTTGTTGTTTTGTTTTGTTATTTAATGTAGAATAGAATGACACACTAGCTAGGTGAATACTTGTCTCCCACTTGTCTCTTCCAGATTACACTGATAATACAATTTAAAGTGATTATAAAAACAGCTACTTGACATAACAAGAAAACAAGGAATTAAGCATTTTCAGTCTGCATTTAAGGTCTCATAGGGCCCACTGAGCAACTTCATGTTAATGGTAAAACAACTCTAGTTTGCATGCAAAATTCCTTCTTTTTTTCCTGTCAATTTTTTCATTAAATTCCAGACCCAAACTTGAGCTATATTTACACATTAGTGGGGTTGAAATAAGTTCTAAATCAATTTTTTACTAATTTTATTATTATTAGAACTAGTGCAAAAAGTTCACCGTGAAACGAATGTCGTTGTACATTTCATGTAAACTTACTTGATCGAGTGTTTGTTTAAACTTGGCCACAGTTCAACGTGCATATAAGTTTAGTTTTTTAAGTCATCAATCCCAAATAAAAGATAAAAGATCAAATATAGGTACAAGAGACTTTAATTTTGACATCATTTTCTGGACAGGGTCTTTACCTTGAAGTGCTTTCCTTGTTGCCTTTAGAAGCATAGTCCTTGTTTCACGCTCATGCTCAACGCAGACGATTCTTGATTTCCAACTTTGGCTAGATTTTTAAGCAGCTTTACTGAAGGCATCTTCACGAAACGAAGAACACACGATCCTCAATGACTCATTCATTATGAGAAGTTTTTTGAAGCTCGAATCCAACTAAAAAGTCGTCCAACTTTGAAAATATTCTCTGTGTCCTTCGTCTTTGGAGCAGCTTTTGAAACGACACCGGGCCCGAAAAAAATTCAAACGTACGTTTTTTTCGCTTTAACTGTCAAGATTGGCACAGATTAATGATCATGAAAATCGCTAAATTTTTACGAGGTTTCGAGAATAATATTTTTAAGCTTTGCAAGTTAAAACTGCAAGGAAACTTGTAAATTTTCAGTTTTCAAAGTGTCAGCGCGCGTCAAGTTGGCGCCAAAAAGCAATCAATCAATCAGCATCGCGATGTACACGGACGGACATATGTATGTATGTACGGACGGACGGATGTACAGCCGTTGGGCTCCCTGTGTGTCCATGAAAAATCAACTCGATGGGTTACCATTTTTTCTTAGGTATGGTACTCCGCTTGCGAGGGCCTCTGGCCCGTACGGGAGCTCTGCTAATAATGTCTATACCCTCAGTCTATAGACTCAGAAGCAATTAATTGGATTCAGAGAACTACTGTCTTTATTCCCAAAAGTCTAGATCCCGTGCAGAATTTTGCAACAGATAGTAAGGTGTTGTTTTGAATAAATAAGCCATGAGGGTTTTGCCTTGGCAGCTCATCTACATCTACATCTATCTTTATTATCCTTAAAAACCATAGGTATCACAAGGAATATGTAAAATAAAATAATAATAATAATAATAAGTAATAAATATAAATAAATAAATAATAACAATTATAATATGTAGAATAAGGGAAATAATAATATTATGTTAATTTGTACTCTATAAGTACCACTATAAATTATATGTATATCCAATATTATGGACATAATAATAAAAATATAATCTGATAAAATACATATTTACAAATTCAACTTAATAAAGTTCAATCCATTCTTAAATGGTTTAATATTAATGTTCTAAATTTCTCAGAAGAAGGAGCTTGTACAACCTCTTCGGGAAGGCAGTTCCAGTCTTTCACTGTTCTTGGAAAGAAGCTGTTTTAAAATGTAACTAGACGCTAATGAAGCGTGAAGTCGGGCTACTTGAGCGTAAAATTGTTTGTTGTTTGCAGCGCGAAGATAAACACTTGCGACGTGAGAAAGTTAAGTGCTGAAAGTTAAGTTAACATACGGTGCGTTCACATTTCGATCGACTTAGGCCGGTTTTTGTGTTTATTTATCACTTGCTGTCTGTCATCGATTTCCAGTAAAAAGCCGCTTAACAAAAATTTGCGTTCAGACTACGAACTTCCAAGATAGTAGCCGGCCAGTTTCACTGTTTGCTGTCCGTCATCAACACACACAAAAATCTGGTCAAACAGCTCTTAAGTTAGTTTGAACTTCCATTTTAGACTCTATTATTCATAGTTGTCGACTACTGTCGATTTCAAGGTAACTGTGAGGGTATCACCAGAGTAAATCTGCGATGGTAGCAGTGAAATGAAATCCAACAAGTAAATTTTGACCTAAGGTCATCGATTGATTGACATATGCAAAGAAAAACTGTCAAGAATAACACCATTAGCCACCACGACCGGTTTCAAACCTAGTTTTCAGTGGATTGAGTTTTATCACATTTCCGGCCTATTTTCCCACAAACTGGTCATTGAAAAGCGGCTTAGCGAAAATGTCCAAATAGGGATGTCCGTTTTAGCGGCACAACAGCGAGTTTGGCACAAAATAAGGGACTATTGTTTCAAAGTCACACCTCAACTTTCAAGCCATTGTTCTCTCTCTATCATAAAAACACTAAAAAGACCAATAAGGATACCAGTAAAAATACCAACACTGATCATCGTGTAATACTGACACTTGGAAAATAGCACAAATTGGCTGCTATCAATAAACGTCATATCCTGTCTCGACCGGAATTTTTACCAGCTGAATTACAAGTTTACAAAAGGACTCTTTCTGGCTGAGAGCTTTTGCCCCCTAGTCAAACCGGTTTTGTCATCCAGTCAAGACAGTCAAGACAAAAATAATGAGATTCATCAGCTGATTGATAGCAAGCATTGGAAAAATGTAAAACTAAGATCTTTCCACATTTTTGGAGGGGAAATGTTGTTTTTAATTTTCAAACATATCCTAACTTATATCCGGACCCTGCCATGTTTATGTGCGGAAAATACTGAGAATTATTTCATAGTCAAATTCAGATTAGTTATCACAGTTCCTTTTTTGCAGGAGGTTATGTTCAAAATTTTTACTTACGAATTAATTATCAATTAGACAACAGAAAGCCGCGCGCCCATGGCGTTATAGACGCACGAGAGAAAATATAAAGAACGATTAACAAACGTAAGAGTGGCACGAGGCGTAGCCGAGTGCGACTCTAGTTTGTTAAGAGTTCTTTATATTTTCTCAAGTGCGTCTATAACGCTATGGGCAAGCGGCTTTCTGTTGTCTAATTGATTTATAACAGAACCTAGAGCCTTGAAAACGAAGCCGTGCAGCCCATGGGGAAATAGTTCATAGGTTTTTCAGCCAATGGGAGCGCGCGTTATATGTGTCGCCATCTTGAAAACGAACGATTTGAAAAGGACGATGACGACGATAGTGCGCGCGCGGTGCAGCCCATGGGCAAATAGTTCATAGGTTTCTAGCCAATCAGAGCGCGCGTTATATCGAAACTATGTTATAATATTCTCTTGTCTGTATTCAAACTGAGTTTAAAAAATACGGGGCCGAGGAACTCGATGGCGCGCGCTTTACCGGTTTGCCTTCAGTTCCGGATCTTTACACAGATATAACGCTGCCTTGCGACAGAGAATTACGCGCCCTGTATATTACTTGAACGATAAGTGATACTGTCGATGCTGTTTGCATTTCAGCTTCACATCAGTCCCTATATTCCTTTATCGTTTTTCTGCTTGTTTTCGTAGCTTTGATTTGGAGCAGATTTGCTCGCAACTACGTCTTCTGTTTGTTAATTAATATAATCAAAAACTCTCTATTTCAGTAAGTTTTTTTCTGCAGAATTCAAAGCCACAAACGTATTTAGAAGGCTCAACATATTCATGCCTGCAAGTTTTTTATTTCCATTCGAAGCGTTGAATCTCTTCTAATGTCTTTGCACATGTATCACGTAAGTGCTAAAACCCAGGTTAGGTAGTCGTCATTGTTATTGTTAGTTTTGCCAGCGTAGCAGAGAATTATAGCGTGTTTTGCATCTCACATGTGCGCAATTAAATGCAAATGATAGAAATGAAAGATTTGACTAATTTTCATTGAGTTTCTCACGTACAGTTCGCACTAAACTGGTCAAATTTTTGACCGGTCAAAACAAAATTGGCACGTTTTATTTAGTCGTTTTGTTATGCACCTGGGTCCGTGATAATCGCACGAAAATTTGAACCACAGCAAATATTCAACTTGCAAAATGATATTCGTGAGAACGAATTTTTAGCCGGCACGGTCGATATATTGACTGGTATCGAAGTCTTATCATGTGAACAGCTTGACCGGTTAAATTTTCGTACCAACAGCATATCCAGGTCGATTTTTCAACCGGTCAAAAATTCGACCGTCCCGTGAGAACGCACCCCGTTTAATTTATACCAAAACGGCAAGGAAATAATGAATATACCTGTCGGCAATCCGGATAATTCTATTCTACGAAACAAGATAAGCTCTCCCTCTGGTGAGGCTGTCTTGGGTACCAAAGACCATAGCTGACCATGTAATAAACAGAGCTTTTGTCACCCTTCTCAAGGTGTACAAGGTTTGTCGTACCCCGTAAATTGTTTGTAATCTTTAGCTTTGCTAGAAGTCCTTCCTTACATGAAGTGGTTCAACAAAATTTCACCTCAAAGTCAAAGTTATGCAAGAAACAAAACACGCAGTTTTCTGTTCACACTGATATTACAGTTTTCTGTCAAATTCTTTTTTTGAAGTGCAAACCAACCATGCAAAGAGCATGACAGCTGTCACGTCCATACGCCAAACGGGAAACTGGAAAAGGACAACAGTTTTCTAAAGCTAAAATGCTCAACTAGTAATAGTTTACCCGGACATGACTTTCCACACCATTACAGAAATGCTTGGATGGCAAGAAGAAAAAAGGGGAAAAAAATTAAAATGAAACGACAGCAACATGAATGTAATCACGAATTAATTCTTCACATTTTACAACAAAAAAGTACTTCAAATTTTGATAATAATTTCCACATAACTGGAAATCGAAAATGTGGAAATTAAAGTATATGGCGCCATTACAATGGCCAAAATTGCACTTCGCACTTGGACGGGATGGAAATTCACTCTCTATTGTTGATAATCGCCAAGCCTTTTGTTAAAATGAATGGGTCCAAGACAATAACTTTGAATCGGCTTTAACTTATGTCAATTACAAGTCTGGCATACCTTGTGCCAGTGCCGCTAAAACGGACAACTCTAATAGCGTTCACACTGGAAAAGCCACTTAGCAAAGTACTTTTATGAGCAAAGCGGCTTAGAAGTCCCAATGTGAACGCACTGATAGAAAGTTAAGTGCTGCGAGCAGAAAACAGCTGGTGTATCCACGTTAGCAGAACTGTTCCCCTAAAACTCACGAAAGTACACCGCTTTCTCTGATATATGAAATGTTTCTTGTCTATCTCTTGTGCGTTGTGTGACGAACATTGCTAGTTGACCTTCAACGGTTGAACTACAAAACATAATTCTCCAGGATCAGTGTCGAACACACACTATGACAGTTCAAAATATTTAGCACTTTGAGTAAGAGTAATTTTTCAAACAATCACAAACGGCTAGCGTTGGCGGCAATGATTATAAAACTAACTGATTTTAAAAAGCTAGTTGCATCACGGTCAAAGATACAGAAGATACCGCATTGTCTACTGTATTTGACGCTTTATAGTATAAAATTTTCTTTCATAGGGTAACCAAATATATTGCAGAGATTCTCAGTGCGACCTCACTTTATACTTATTATCTTGGCTTGAATTGATTGGTCCCGTAGACGAGCTTCGATTCGAACAGTAACACGCAAAATGACCCGTAACAGAACATTGCCCTCTCGAAAAAATATCACTTAGCATTTTGTGACTTTCATTTTTGTCACTGTCATTTGTATTGTCATTTGAAATATTTTTGCTATGATCATCATCGATCTGGTGTGAACTAGTGAGAACTCGTTTTAGCTTGTTTTCCATATCAGACACAAGTAGACATGTTGAACATGTTAGTCCTTGAAACAACCCGGGTCGAAATGTACGCTCATAGACATCTTTTAGTGTGGGTCTATCACGGACGGTGTGTGCATTTGTATGTGATTTGAGCGTCTTTATAGCAGGTAATTTCTTCGACATCTTCTATAAAAGTCTTGTAAACATATATCTTCCATTCGCTCCCTTCTCGAAGTTCGATCGGCATGTGGCTATCGTAAGACATGAATGGGATCCCTGTTGTCGAGTTCGTAAAGCATCATGGGAGGACTAAACGCGACGTGACAGAAGACCAAAAGGTAGAACTAAAGTCGGGCTAGCCGCCCGACTAATAATTAGGGCCGGTTGACATCTTGATAAATGACTTTGAGTGTTGGTTCCTTGTGGTCCTGATTGGTTGTTAAAGGTCATTTGGCAATGGAATGACTATCTGACTATTAACTTTATAAAAGACATTCAACCGGTTGGCAGTTCTTCTAGTTTCTAGACTATCCCATCCAAATTGCTTGATGAGACCAGTCACACTAGTGTTTTATCTATCATAACAGTTCAAGACAAAAAACGGAGCAGCTCTTCGTTGTACGGCTTCAATTTGTAAGATGTTATTCACAGTATATGGGTCCCAAGCTGCAGAAGCATACTCAAACTGTGGTCGAACGAGTGAAGTATATGCCAAACATTTAACACTTGAGGAACACTTGCTTAGATTGCGTCTTAGAAAATTAGTTGATTTGTTGCCTTGGTAGTTATCATGTTAATATGTTTATTCCAACTCAGGTCCCCGTTGATAACTGAACACCCAGGTACGGGTGGTCAGATACTGGTTTCAGTATTGACCCAAGAATGTTATAATTATACTCTATCATGGAGTGAAGTCTGGAAATCTGTAAAGTGTAACACTTAGATGGATTAAATGACATTTGCCAGACCTGTGACCATTTCACTAAACAATCCAAATCATCTTGTAGTGCATGTGTATCTCGTAATGACGTAACCGGAAGAAAAAGCAGGCAGTCATCGGCGAATAGTCTAATAATGGAAGATATTCCATTTCCAATATCATTGACATATAATAGGAACATCAAGGGGCCTAATACAGTCCCTTGAGGTACCCCTGAACTTACATATACAAATTGACAATACTCCCCATCTACAATCACTTTCTGGTAACATGTAGCTAACCATGTCCTGATCCACTGCTGTAGTTGATATGATAAACGCCGACTCGATGTAGTTGCTAACTTTTGAAGCTTACTTGGTTATACCTAGTGCAGCCAAGACAACATTTGGCAACAGGTATGTTAACATGCATCTTGTTCTATCCCATACCTAGAAAATTTCAGGAAACAATTCGACAGTGGGATTCCTGTGTGTCATGCGCAGCGTGTTTATAGACCAGCTCTGAACTCGGCTTCTTGGTAGACACGTACGTAGAGTGAACGATGATTCGTGACGTCATCGAAATATCGAACTGTGTTTTACAAGGCTGTTAACAATCTAATAGCCATTCCACTGCCAAATGATCTCCAAAAACCAATCAAGATTACAAGGAACCAACATTCTAAATCATTTATCCAGATGTCAACCGGCCCTAATTATTACATTAACAGCTTCTTTCCAAGAACAGTGAAAGACTGGAACTGCCTTCCCGAAGAGATTGTACAAGCTCCTTCTTCTGAGAAATTTAGAACATTAATATTAAACCATTTAAGAATGGATTGAACTTTATTAAGTTGAATTTGTGATACGTATTTTATCAGATTATATTTTTATTATTATGTCCATAATATGGGATATACATATAATTTATAGTGGTACTTATAGAGTACAAATTAACATAATATCATTATTTCTCTTATTCTACATATTATAATTGTTATTATTTATTTATTTATATTTATTACTTATTATTATTATTATTTTATTTTACATATTCCTTGTGATACCTATGGTTTTAAGGATAATAAAGATAGATGTAGATGTAGATGAGCTGCCAAGGCAAAACCCTCATGGCTTATTTATTCAAAACAACACCTTACTATCTGTTGCAAAATTCTGCACGGGATCTAGAAGTCGAAGTAATACAAAT
The DNA here is from genome assembly GCA_029948255.1 of Telmatactis stephensoni. Lineage (NCBI taxonomy): Eukaryota > Metazoa > Cnidaria > Anthozoa > Actiniaria > Isophelliidae > Telmatactis > Telmatactis stephensoni. The sequence goes on along the minus strand of JALIZF010001781.1, from coordinate 445,521 downwards.
TCGCAACGTTCGCCTCGTGGTCACAAAAATTACTCCCCAAGTTTGCTTGAGGATAACATTGGCGTTTAGCTTCTCATGTCTCCATATTTTGTTCACAAGTTACAATAGGCATTTGTCTTTCTTATAGCAGATATGGTTCTCGCTGTATTTGAAATTTTGTTGAGATTTTGGCGGTAGATTTGACTACATAATTTTGCGTCGTAACAGGCAGCGCAAATTTGTATCGCAACTTCTAAGGATTAAATTGGTGCGATACATGTTGTATGTAGTCGTCTATGGCTTTCTACTTGATTAACGATGAATAGGAAAATAATTCACCTTAAAATTTTGGATTTATGACCAATTTTTCTCAAAAAGCCATTTTAAAAAATCGTCTGATATCTCGAGTTTTTGATAACTACAAGTAACTTTGGACAGACCATGGCAAGTAATTGGACTGAAATAATGACTGGTTGAAGGAATTTATTCCAGGTTGAATTTACATTTGAGTGCTGCTTTGTACGGGACCATCATCAATCATCCATATGAGAGAAAAAGAGCAAGTTTAGTTAGCGGAATAGATTTGTGTTTCATACCTAAGGGGTTTTTCAAAAAACAGTGGTCAAGAAAATAAAGGTATGTTCAGTTTAATTGATAAACGAGAGCTATTTTTCAGAGTTTTTGTTTTCATTGATTTGTGTTTTAAAATTTGTAGCTCAAAAAAACGCATAGCTTCCAAAAATCGATGAAAATATGTAGCCAGCAATGAGTTTAGTTCAATCGACTTAACTTTATGAAATTATTTCATTCAATAACTATTTTAGAGCTTACCAACTTCGATAATTATATTCGAGGAAAATCTAAATTATACTTCAGAACAGTCGCCTCATATAACAATGTGTAACCAACTTTATTTCGCTCTGATAACAATACAATTACAGCTGTAATTGTATTGTTATCAGAGCGAAATAAAGTTGGTTACACATTATTATATTCGTCTCCTTTATCTTCGTATAATCCATCTTATACTGCAGGCCGCAAGCGGCCCTGGTATAATCTGTGATTATACTTCAGAACAGTCGCCTCATATAACAATGTGTAACCAACTTTATTTCGCTCTGATAACAATACAATTACAGCTGTAATTGTATTGTTATCAGAGCGAAATAAAGTTGGTTACACATTGTTATATTCGTCTCCTTTATCTTCGTATAATCCATCTTATACTGCAGGCCGCAAGCGGCCCTGGTATAATCTGTGATTTTCACGCTTTCACGCTCAAACTATGAAAGAAGCAGCTGAACAGATAGCCCCATCACTGACTATGTTGTTTAATAATCAGTCTCTCAGCTCTGGTATTGTCCCTGATGAGTGGAAGTTAGCAAACATCGTGCCTATTTACAAAAAAGGAGACAAATCTTATGTTGAAAACTATCGATCAATCTCACTCCTGTCAATAGTGTCTAAGATCCTAGAACGTTGCATCCTTGACAACTTACGTGATCATCTGATGACTTTAATCAACCACACACACAGCATGGTTTCATTCCTGGAAAGTCCTGTACCACGCAGCTTATCGAAGTGCTTGATCATATTGGTGCCCTCTTAGATCAAAACAAAGAAACGGATGCCATATATCTTGATATGTCCAAAGAATTCGATAAAGTTAATCATGCTGCGTTGATTAAAAAGTTGCGTAGTTTCAATATATCTGGCAACCTTCTAAAGTGGTTTGATTCCTACCTATGTAATCGAAGGCAAAGAGTTACTGTACTTGGCGCAACATCCGCCGAGAGAAGCGTCACTTCTGGAGTCCCCCAGGGCTCCATTCTTGGTCCGGTTTTGTTCTTGTTGTACGTGAACGACCTACCAAATGCCGTTAAAAATTCAAAGTGCGCTACATTTGCTGATGATACCATGATCTTTAGACCTATCGCCTCCACCCTAGATGTAAACTCCCTTCAAGAGGACCTGTCCAATCTTCAATCATGGTCTACAACGTCTGGACTTCATTTCAACCCTGATAAGTGTAAATACCAACGAATAACAAGAAAGAAAAATCCTATACAATCAACTTATAATTTGAATGGTTAAGCTCTCGAGACCACGTCCAGCGAAAGATATCTTGGTGTCTGGATCTCTAACAACCTCACGTGGGCTAAGCACACATTAGACCGATGCACCAAGGCCAATAGGCTACTTGGCTACGCGCGACGTTGTGCGAGAGAAATAAAGAGTTATAGTGTACGTCGAACCATCTACCTTACTATCGTGCGTCCTGCCTTAGGCTACGCTACTCAGCTCTGGTGCCCTCAATCAATCGACCTAATGCAGAGAGCCGAACGCATCCAGAGACGTGGAACGAAATTTATACTAAATCTTCCTTTCATCTGCTCTAAAAGTTATAAGGAGAGACTTCTAGACGCCGATCTACTACCACTTACATATTGGCATGAGTTCTTGGATTTGGTCTTTTTCTTCAAGGCTATAAATGGACTAGTCAAGCTGTCCGATGAGGTCCTACCACCAGTTAAAGTACGAGCAAGAGTAACCAGATCAAACTACAGAGATAACATGTGTTACCAACTAAGGAAATCCCGAACAGTGACTTACCAACGTTCGTTTCTTATAAGAACTAGCTTAAGTTTAATAAATCAAAAAAATAAATAAATAAATAAACCTGTCAAACCGGTATAGAGGAGTAAAAATATCGCTGGATATTTTTACTCGCTCCAGTCCTACTCACGCGATATTTTTACTCGTCTGTGATGAGTTGGATAATAATACCAAATACCTGGAGATCGCAAGAATTATTGCTAATTATACTACACTTTGATCATTATTGTATTTGAATTATTATTAGAATTGTGTTACTTTAAATTGCAGTTTACGTTAAGGAATTAATAAAGTTCGACAATTGGCAACGTGTGTGCCCTGTTGTAGTGGTTCGACTTTAATTCCTGACAGTAGAAATACCCCCAGCCAACGCACGTGATAGCTCACAACCGGTACAAATTTCAAGGCTTGTAGACAAATGGCTGCAAATTTCTCAGAAATCGGACAAGGTTTTGATGTAAAAAGACGCGATTGAAATTCATGCCCAACAAACAAACCAATAGGTACGGACCACCTTAATTACTCGTGCCCTGGCGTAGCCTGGGAACGAGGTATAAACTGCAAATGTTTTTTTTTCTTTCTTTTTCTTTTTTTCTGATTTCGTCTCGAGAAAAGGCCATTCTTGCGCAATCGGTCACGTGATGCAGTTCCTGATTGGTTAAGAGCGTAAGGAACAATGCCCTTCATTCATCACCTTTGAGCGAGTGCGAACTGTTCGTAGTGAACGCCAGTGAGGAACTTTAGGAATGCAAGATGGCCGAAAACTCAAAAAATAGCTTTCAGAGACAGGCTCTTCCAACAGTAAAACAAATGTAAAGTGGAGCTTTTAACTCGAGATATATCTATACACTTATAAGAGCTTCAGAATGGGCTGTTATTTTGACCTTGATCTCCAATAGTTTGACCAAATATCGAACTCTAAATGGAGTACTTGAAACGAAGCTCCCGCGATTCAGACTGTTTCCTTTGAGCTGGAAATCTACGAATTTCTCACCATACATGTTGGTAAACGAACACACATAGAGGCAAGTCAATTATATTTCTCATTCAAGCATTCAAGAGATCTTGAGAGGTTTTTGTACTGAATTTTAATATCGAAATTCTAGATCAGACCATTTATATATTTCTAGACCATTAACTATGATTTAACCTGGCGCGTTTGGTCACGTAATGTCTTTTATTACTTGAAGTATACCAAACTCCATTATAAGAGCGTTAAAATGGACAGCAATTTTGAACTGGATGTCCAAAAGCTACGACCCGACCAAAAAGCCGAGTTCGATGATGAGAGGTAATGAACAGTTTGGTACAAAATTTTAGTTTTTGATTTAATTTCCAATATACTTTGACTCAAGCGACAGCTTGTTTGGCTCTTTGATTTCAAAAGGAAATTTGAGAATTTCAAGAATTTCTCATCATTGACTGTGACTCGTATATTAAAGCCACGTTTGTAGCTAATAGCTCAGATAGGATAAAAGGAAAGATTGAAAAGATTATGTATTTCTATGTTCTCTATAATTTGGTATGGCTGAAATTTTGTGGCGGTACAAACTAAAATAATTAACAACTAGACGCATAACTGCGTGAACTCAGGCGCTCGTTATACTAGAGTTGAACGAATACGTTCGTAGACAAACTCTCTAAGCTTTCTGCTCTTATTCCTCAGTCTTTTCAGAGTTTGCAGTGCTATGCTGCTGGGTTCACGATCTCTTCTAAAAACATGATGATGCTTACGTAACTTAACATAACCATAAATATAATAACTAGCCGTTTCTATTAGAAAGTGAAATGCTGCGAGCAGAAAACAGCTGGTGTATCCACGTTAGCGGAACTGTTCCTCTAAAACTCACGAAAGTACACCGCTTTGTCTGATATATCAGATCTCCTGTGCGTTGTGTGACGAACACTGCTAGTTGACCTTCAATATTGAACTACAGAACATAATTCTCCAGGATCGATCAGTGTCGGACGCACGCAGTTCAAAATATTTAGCACCTTGAGTAAAGCAATTTTTCAAACAATCACAAACGGGTAGCGTTGGCAATGATTATAAAACTAACTGACTACATAAATAAATAAATAAATAAATTAATTAATTAATTAATTGGGGGACACTATACTCTCACACTCACTACCTCTACCTTGAATATTTTGCAAATAATCACTCGACTCACCAGTTCGTTTTTGATGGAGGGAGGAAAACCGGAGGACCCGGAGAAAAACCCTCGAAGCAAGGGAGAGAACGAACTAACAAACTCAACTCACATGAAGTGCCCCGTCCGGGAATCGAACCAGGGACCACAGCGGTGAGAGGCAAGCGATCTAACCACTCGGCCACCCTTGCTCCCCCTAAAAAAACTACGACAACACAAGTTTTAGAAATGTACAAGTACATTTTATTCAAATATATATATTGCTTTTTCAAACAATCACAAACAGTGTTAGCAATGATTATAAAACGGCTGAGAAAGCGCTTTTTTGTTTATTTTGAATATAGTACCCTATCTAAGACACAAAAAGATGATATGGCTTGGGATCTCGTCAAAATTATAGATCCTGTTTAAGACAATTTTGGGTAAAATGTATACCCTGTTCAAGACAGCAGGACCAAAAAACCATACCCTATCCAGCGGCACATACCTGTATAGCAAATATATGGGAGTACCCCCCCCCCCCCCCCCCCCGGCTTGTAATTTATAGAGAATGCATAAATATATGTGGATTTAACTGAACTACTGAGAGTAGTCTGCGTAAAGAAAGCAAAATTTTGATTCACCAGAAATTTTAGCGATATCATGTGGCTTTCTAAAGAGATTTTACCTCTTTGAAGAGGAGAACATTGGAATGCAACTTTATATCGTCTTCTCGTCTTGCTTCGATCGAGCACACAACGGCGATGAAAAACTCATAAAAGGACATTGTCTTTCCTGAGAAATATCACTAAACAGTTCATGGCCTTGCTGAATACTTCCACGAATACAAAGCAGGATTCAGTGGATTCCCGGGGTATGATAAATCTGAATGACAATGACAACTTGGCTAGAAAACAAAGACTCCAACTTGATCGTGAAATCGTGTGGTCAGCGATCATTCCAAGCATATTTTGATGACGTTACAAATCATCGTTCACTCTACATGTCTACATACAAAAAAAAAGACCTCTATGAGGCCATGTGGTTACTGGCCTCAAATCCAAATATAGACATAGACACATTTCAAGGCCTGTCCCTGGTTGGGGGTGGGGGTAGGGGTTTACTTCGACTAGTGCATACACACACACCGACTTGGTCCTAGTGCCCTTGGTAAGTTTATTTAAATTTCTACATAAGCAAAATGAAAAACTGAAGTAAAATATAAAATGTAACAGAACCATTGAGAAATATAAATCATGAAACCTGCCTTCGCATCTTTAACTAGTAAGTGTACATTGTAAACACGGCTGGAAAACAAAATTTCGATCAAACATGGTAGTTCTGTTGAGAAATATCAACAATAAACCACACTTCAAGATAATCTTGAATTTTACGAGGTCAAAAACAAGACGACGTTTGGCATTTGGTTTTAGTATTACAATGTAAAATAATGATGGCGGGTAGCCAAGTAGAATTCTTATCAAAGCAAAAAGATATTTTTAGTCTTTCCAAAGTCTTACAAGAATCAATTAAAGCTGTGCCTGATTACATCAAATAAAGAAAATTCTATATAGTTACAGACTTTACATTCGTATTTTACGTGAAAGTACTTTTATTTTATTCACGGTTCTGAAACGGTCTGAAATGTTGGTGTCCTGTGGAGCAATACGCTACAGTTTGAGTTATGTGACATAACAACTCTTGCCGAATAAAACATCTTGTGCATCAAATTATTTCGCTTTCGGCTCAAAAATTATCTACAAACACAGTTTTCTAAACCATATTTTAGAATAAAATTGATTGGACGAGAAATAAAATTTTAATTCAAATTTTTGGCACCTATGCCGTGACGTGCAAACAAAGATTTGTCTATTACAAATCAAAAACCTTCGAACCTTTAGACACGACTTTGTCCTACTGCCCTTGGTAAGTTAATTTAAATTTCTACATAACCAAAATGAAAACTGAAGTACTATATAAAATGTAACAGAACCATTGAGAAATATAAATTACGATCAACTTACCTTCGCAGCTAAATGCACATTATAAACGCAATTGGAAAACAAAATTTCAATCAAACATATCTTTCTAAAACTCGCAACAATCAATTAAAGCTCTGCCTGATTACATCAAGTAAAGAAAAGGAACAGTCTTTCTACATTACCTTAATGCCTACGACCCAAAGCCACTGATCTACACTAAAATATCGCCCCATGTTTCCGTGCTTAAGTTTCCTATTTCATTCCGAACGGCTTCGTCAATACTACGTTTATCGAAAATTGATCAAACGTTTCCCTCACAGATATATTTATGAACTAAACTGAACAATTTGGTCTGACGAGATAATTTTATAACCACAAAGCCTATATTTGATTATAAATCATCGACTCACCCTCGGGCGGGCGCACGAAGTTCGCATATCTTTCGGCTTGACACTTCGGCTCTACTTCGGAGATTTCCGAATTACACGTACACGCACGCATGAAGCCCATGGCATAGTGTGTTACTGGCATAAAGCCAGTAACCACAAAAATCGACCTCTATGAGGCCATGTAATTACTGGCCTCAAATCCAAATATAGATAAAGAAACGAAAATGCAAAAAAGGACAAAGAATGATGTCAACAACGATCCTGGACAAACTGACTGCTTTGGGAAATGCAATGCATTCCCCTTTCCTCCTCTAAATCGCCTTAAAATGCAACCAAACCATCCAAAAACCACAAAGAATGCAATAGAACACTAAAATACAGGTAAAAGATGTGATTTATTTTATTTTCGATAAATTTCTATATTTGAATATATCGACCAAAGATTGGGCTACCTAATAATAATAATAATAATAATAATAATAATAATAATAATAATAATAATAATAATAATAATAATAATAATAATAATAATAATAATAATAATAATAATAATAATAAGTATATTTTTGATGACATTGTAACTGATACCGGCAATATGAATAAACGAGATGTAAACACCTTCGTAAAAAAGAACATTTTTATCAAGAAAAGAGACATCGATCGTCTACAACAAATTGCAAAAACACTTATCAAAACAAATCCATCATCTGACCCCGTACAGTATCTCTGGGAGTATAATTGTTCAGTCTACGCAGTTGTTAAAGCATGGAAATCAATACACAGTAAAAAAAAGAACGCTGATAAAGAAAGAAAGGGGAGCGAGAAACCATGTTGGATGACTAATATTGAGAGAAAAATGAACAACTTACGGAAACATATCTCTCAAATAAGCGAAGAACTCAATAGATTACGTGCCAACCGTAAACTAACGCCGAAAATGAAGAAAAATCGATCCTGGATGATTAAAGAAATTAAGGGGAAAATAACCACCGAAAGCTTGACTATTTTAAAAGAAAGAAAGATTAACACCATCAGAGCTCAAAAAAAGCAAAAGGATAATAAAAAGACCACCTATGAAAGATTCAAGACCAACCAATGGTTTGATGCAGATGAAGGTTCACTTAAACAGTCACCTAAACAATATCATCAAATTAACAGAAGCAAACAAACATCCTCAGTACATTGGAAAGGAAAAGAAATGCTCAGTAGCACAGGAAATCACTTCCGATTCTGCAATAACAAAAGAAGTATTTGAAGATTTCTGGAGACCGCTATGGGAAAACGCAAGCGAACTACCTATTGAAGAACGGGATTGGATAAAGGATACGGAAGCAGCCCTCAGACAACACACTCAACATCCAACTGAATTAATTAAGATAACCAAAGAAACAATCACTAACTGCATTAAAAACAAACGGAATTGGTCATCACCTGGAATAGATAGAATTACCAACTATTGGATAAAGAAAATGGATATCTTCCATGGAGACATCGCTACAGCGCTAAACGTGATACTTACAGAGAGACTAGAGATACCACCTTGGCTTACGATCGGAAGAAGTGTTATGATCCCAAAGAAAGACAATCCAACGGTCGCTGACCACCGACCGATTACCTGCTTAAATACGTTATACAAGCTCATCACGTCAGTTATTGACTACCAACTACAATTGCATGAGGATAAAAACAATCTAATGCAAATCGACCAAAGAGGAGGCAAAGCAAAATCGATGGGTACAGTAGATAACCTACTAATCGATAAGATGATCCTAGAGGATGCCCACTTCCGAAAGAAGAACCTATCCTGTACATGGGTAGACGTTAAAAAGGCATTTGACTCCGTCTCCCATCAGTGGATCGTCCAAACGCTTGAAATGCACGGCTTTAATGCAGACCTTATCCACCTCATCAAGTCTGTTATGAATACTTGGAGTATCAATCTCGAAGTAACTATCAACCAAGTCAAAGAAACAATTGGCCCCATTAAAGTCAACCGAGGAATCCTACAAGGCGACTCTTTCTGTGTACGGCTCTTCACTCTATGCCTGAACCCAATTGCATGGTACCTAAGAAGTACGGAAGGTTATAAGCTATCGCACGCCCCAGGCAGAAAAATCACCCATGTGCTGTTCGTTGATGACTTGAAAACCTACCACCGATCTGAACAAAAAGCTGTAATTGTTACAAGTAAACTAAAGAAAATGTTTACTGACATTGGCCTGGAATGGGGAATTAACAAGTGTGCTGCAATGCACATCAAACGAGGAAAGCTGACTACTAACGACAACACCAATGGAATGCCTGTAAGTAATAACTGTACCATCCAAGTTATAGGCAATGAAGACCACTATAAATTTCTTGGAAAGTATCAGAACACAGAGCACCTGGAGGACAAAGTCATCGAAGAAGCCTCGAAGGAGTACGAAAATAGACTTTGGGCAATTTGGACTTCACATTATCAATACCGCGTAAAGTTCGTGCTACCAACGTATACGCCGTACCAGTCTTACAATATTATATGTGGACGACTGACTGGTGCCTCAACCACCTCAAAGCACTAGGACAGATTAACGAGGAAAGTCATAAATGACTGCAGCGGGAAACATAAGTATGAATCAACAGCACTGCTATACTTACAGCCTGAACAAGGAGGGAAGGACTGACTAAACTAGAAACACTCACTAAGAACGCTAAGTTGAAAGTAGCTAACTACATTAACAACTCGAAAGCCATCAACACATCAAACTTGTTAAGTCATTTCAACTTGAGAAAGAGAAAGAAACTTAAGATCACTATTTTAAAGACGCTAAAAAGTATGCAGACGATCTATACTACATGAGTGTATTTTTGACAAATGGTAACCTCTTAAGATTTAAATAAACAAAGAAGTAGACAAGTCTCCATTGCAGAACCACAAGAAAGTAAGAACATCATCACTAGAGCTACGTCCTTAATACAAGAACGAATTCAACTCACCTTGGTGGGCATTGTCACCCAACTTGGATGATCATGATTTCGTCCTACCTCCTATGATTTGTTCAAGCGTGTACGAACGTGCCAGACGTAGTGTTTATCGAGTTGATACGCTAATCAACACAACTACTCAACCAAGACATGGATGTCAAATACAGACATGTAACGAGCTAACCTGTCGTATCTGGCTTAGAAAAAAACAAGACTACTGTGTGTCACATCCTTGGAAACTGTTCCAATATAGCACAGGACGCTATATACAAAACTCGACATGACAAAATATTTGGCCCTGTCTATCATGCTCTCCTTGAAAAATATGGTTTCAATGAATCTGATTATTCTTACCCATGGCATATGCAATCTTATCCTCAGCCAAGCAAAGAAAACAAAGAAGCAAAGATATTATGGGATATACCATGGCAACTTGAAAAATGTCCTAAGGACGGTTCAAACAAGCCAGATATTAGTATACTAGACAAAAAGAACAAAGAATGGTCTCCAGTGGAAGGTACGATATGTTACTCCAGGATCAATTGTTGAAAGAACCAAGTACAAACAGAACAAGTATCTAGACCTTTTAAAAATTGGAAAGAAAGACACGTTTCCAGGTTATAAAGTGAAGCTTATCACCATAGTATTGACTATCTTGGTGCAGACTACAGATATCTAGACAAAGAACTGAATATGTTATTTGGGCCGAAAGTAGCAAGGTTGACAATTGAACGGTCCCAGAAATGGGTTATTTCCTCAGAATTGTGAGATCGTTAAGAGATTTTCGTGCGTGTAATTATGTAAACGCATGATTATACAGATATAATAGTTGAAAGAATTTTAGCTTCATAAGATATTTTTAAGGACGTGAATAATGAAAAATTTAGCTTTTTTTTTTTTTTTTTTTTTAAGAATATGATTTACGTGTACATTTAGATATCCTGTATTTAAATCCACATTGCCTAGGCTGTGCCCGCAATGATGTCGACATATATATTGAACTATTTTACCAATAAAGTCTACCATAATAATAATAATAATAATAATGTTCCAGAGGAACAAAAGACCAGCTATTAATAGACAAATCAATCCTTAAAGATGCAAAAACAAAGCACAAGAACTTGGAAATGATCTGGATTGATTATAAAAAGGCCTACGACTCAGTACCACACAGCTGGATTATGGAAAGCCTCGACAGCATTAAAGCTCACCCCTCAATTAAGCAGTTTGTTAAAAGATCTATGCTGAAGTGGAAAACAGAACTGATGATTGAAGGAGAATCTTGTGGACAATGTGATATCAACTGTGGAATATTCCAAGGAGACTCACTATCGCCCTTACTCTTCATTGTTTCACTGATACCACTAACATCTATACTTAATAAAGCAAGAAAAGGCTACAAACTGGCAAATGGAAAGATCTTGAACCATCTCCTATACATGGACGATCTAAAGCTTTATGGTAAGACAGAAAGAGAAATTGAGTCACTGTTGCATTTAATTGCATACAGTACGAGTCTTCAGCACAGATATTGGCATGTCATTTGGAATAGAAAAGTGCGCAAGAGTTGCGGTTAAGAGAGGAAAGAACACAAAGAAAGAAGGAATCAAGTTACCTTGTGGTCAGCAGATAAGAAGTCTCAATGACGATGATGATTATAAATATCTTGGGGTTCTTGAAAAAGAAGACATCAACCACGACAAAGTTAAACACAATGTCCACCAGGAGTACAAAAGGAGACTGAAACTAATACCGAAATCAAAACTTACTGGAAGGAACAAGATCATGGCAATCAATATCTATGCCATCCCAGTAGTACGGTACACTGCTGGCATTGTGCACTGGACTGTCGAAGAGCTTCAAAATCTAGACAGGAAGACACGCAAATTAATGACCATCTACAGAGGCTTACACCCTCGTGCTGACGTCGATCGCCTCTACCTACCAAGATCTATGGGAGGTAGAGGATTGAAAGCAGTGGAAGACACCGTACGCGAAGAAGAACTTGCGCTTTATGCATACGCCAAGAAAGATGTATTTCTGCGAGATATCATCAAAGATACAGCCACAGTCCGAGAAACTGCAGAAACGAACAGAGAATACCAAAAGCGACGAGAGGACGAAAGATTTAGTAGTTACAAAAGCAAGACCCTTCATGGTCACTACTTCAGGATGTGCGAAGAAAAAATTGACAAAGACAGCACCTACCTTTGGCTGAAGAAAGGAGACGTGAAAATTGAAACAGAAGGGCTGCTTACCGCTGCGCAAGACCAAGCACTACAAACCAACTCTCTGAAAAGCATCTACAACAACAAAGAATCACCACTCTGTCGCCTCTGCAAAGAAAGAACTGAAACTGTAGAGCACCTTATATCGGGCTGTACGACTTTGGCTGGTAAGGAGTACAAAGAAAGACATGATAATGTTGCTAAAAACATACATTGGCATTTATGTGAAAAATACGGAATAGAAAGTACTGAAACTTGGTGGAGCCATGAACCAGAAGCAGTAGCAGAAAATCAAGATGTTAAAATCCTCTGGGACTTTAATGTATACACAGATAGAAAGATAACTGCGAGACGTCCAGATATTGTGATCATCGACAAAAGAACAAAGAAGGTTAAACTAATTGATGTGTCTGTACCAGCAGATCGCAGGATAGATGAAAAAGAAAAGGAGAAGGTTGACAAGTATCAAGAGCTCAGAATAGAACTAGAAAGGCTATGGGGAATGAAAACAATGACTGTACCAATTGTAATAGGATCTTTAGGAGCAATTTCAAAACAATTCAAAGATCATTTACATAGGCTAGACATCGATAAGATCAGTCTTATAGACATGCAGAAAACTGTACTTCTTGGTACTGCACATATACTGAGAAGAGTGCTTCAGCTCTCAGGATCAGGATAGCTCTTGAGCTGAAACTATGTAAATTCAAATACCAGCAATTATTACTGTAAAATATAAAATATAGTCTCATTATTAATTGTTAGTATTTAATCATTAGTATTTATTATTAGTAATTCATTATTAGTTTTCAATTATTAGTACTCAATTCCATTAGTAACTCAATTATTAGTATTCAATTATTAGTACTAAACTAATAATAACTTTATTTACATTATATAATAAAAACTAATAATATATTACGATAAAATCTATTTTATAAAAAAAAACGTAGCGATAATAATGGTTGATAATATTTACAATAGTACACGATAACAATAGTAAGAGGACAGTAAAAATGCACGGAATTAAGTATGATAAAATTAAAATTTAAATGATACAACAGAATATAGCTAGAGGCTGAGACTAGCAAAATCAAATATTATTAAAATTTAAAGTGCAGTCGTCTATAAAGTCATTATCTCGTTTAAAAAGTGTTCTCGATCCTCTTATGCTTACATGTACTGACTTCAATATTTCAAAAGAAAGCAAGGTTCTTAACCAGTTAATGGTTGTGGCATAAGGTTCGTCGTTTTTAGCAGCAATTTTTGATGCAAGTTCCTTAAGAAAACGTCCACATTCATTCCCTAGACCACCGTTGGTTCCAAATACAAGGGGTGTAAAAGAACTCATTTCAACATCCAAAATCCTTTGTTGGTATTTTCGCTTCTTCTCATCCTCTTGCTCTTTAAAAATTGTAGATGTTGGTTTGCCCTGATAACATTTTGAATTCACATGCGTGACTCTAACATCAAAGAATGCTGTGACTCCACGGGCCCAAAAGCTCCCTGCTTTAATGTCTAACCTGGCATCTGAGCTTGTAGTTGTGGTCTTTAAATCAAACAATTCATTATCTAGAGGTTGGAGATATGGCTCGATCTCCACATTCTTGCATACTTTGTTAATGAGTGTTGCCAGCAGATTGCGAATACCATCGTGCCTTTGTGCAACATAGCCTCCTCTTTTACACGAGAGAGCATGACAGGTAGAAAACATGTCTCCACAAACACAGTGACTAGGTAGGTTTGGCAGTGCTAGGTTATATCTTAATCGAAGGGAATCTCTGAACTCCTGCTTGTTTAGAGCTAGGCCTTGTTCAGCTAGGGGAGTTGCATTAAGCCAGGAACTTGCCCCTTTGTCCCTCAGCTGGTCGACTGATCTTAGGAGATCAGGGGAGAGAGAAGCATTGATTCGTTCTATTTTAGACATTGTTTTCTCTTTTCGTAATATCTGGCTTTGTCTTTTAAGGTTCTCTGTAAGAGTCTCGTCAGCTTCTAAGAAATTGCTCTGGGTCTTAATGGACTCTATATGTTTCTTTGTGATGCTGCGTGAAGCTGCAAACTGAAGTGGTGCTTCAAATTTTAAATCGGGCATCCCTAGACCACCTTGCGCTGGGGTTAATTTGGCTATCTGGCAGATCTCATATGGCAATGCTTCTTCTTGGCCGAATAGGGTAGGTAGTAGCATATCATCTATTACTTGATCTATCGGATCTACATAGTCTTCAAATGACTCTATTGTTCGCATGAAATACGTAAATTTCGATTTATAGCCCTTTGTTAGTGCTATAAATGCAGCGTGTGGTTGGCTTTTGGCTATTTCGGCTAAACTCTCGATTTCCTTTTTCCAACTGAGGATCTTTTCACGACAATATTGATCTTTGTACTCTTGGGAGCCGATAACTGCTCCGAGGTGGCGTTGTCCCTCAGTAGTGATGTTGACTTTTTTTCCAAATACTCTCTTAGCCTCTTCCGCAATGGTATCAGATTTCGCTATTAACCAACTTTTTGATCCGTTTACTATATATCCATACTTTAGGCCTTCTTCACACAGGTGCTGATACCAAACATGTAACGCTTCTATCTTCCCTCCACCTGCAGAGTCGTCTGCTAGCCAGACTTGCTTTATGTCTGGTATTTTCCATCTTAATATTTGGATCATAATAGTTGTACTTAAAGAGTACCAAGGCATGGCCAATGGGTCGCCCTGTGTCGTTCCCTCTTGAGATAAGAGCTCGCCTCCACCGCAAACAAAAAGTCTTGATGGGCATCTGTATGTATTGATTAGATACAGAGATATTTCTTTGCAGGTTATTTGAATATTGTGCAATGCGACGGATCTATTCATCTGGTTAAAAGCGTTGCTAGCATCTATTAATAGGATACCGTCCGTTTCTTCTTCTCCAAAGACATCATTCATGGCGTGTATTGCTGCTTCTGATCCCCCACTATGACCCGCGCAAACCTGGAGTGGACCCGCTGCTTCCTTGATCTCTTCCTTAAGAAACCCAGTGATTGTTTTTCCTACTATCCTCCTCAATACTTCTCCAATGCCAATAGGACGTATGCCAGGATTCTTATCCAAAGGGATGAGTCTACATGAAGTATAGGCTTCCAGGAGAGAGGGATGATAAGATTTGGTCAGAAGATTTCTACAAAATATGGCTAACTCTTCTCGTAAAGCTCTCCCTTCTTTTTTGAAATTTTTAGAACAAAGAATTCTTCTAAATATTTCTGCATCCATTCCAGATGGTCCGGCCGATCCCCTCGTTCTAATGGCAGCATCAAATATCATCTTTTCGTCAATCATATTGAAAACACCAGGTGGTATAACATCAACGGGACCATTCAACAGACTCTCGGGCTGAATATCCGCAGCTTCGGGATGCTTGTCTTTTAAAGCCTCTATTACATCTGGTGTGATGTTCAACAAACCTGATGAGCTTTCAGCATCAAGGAGCTTTATGGCCGCCGATAGTTTCCCTTGCATGACCAGCTTCGCAAAGGATTTGGAAACGTCTCCAATTGACTTGGTCTTTTTGGAACTTTTAAACTTTCCTTGAATAAATTTTACTTCTTTCAATAGTTGTTGTATGTCTCCTTGTCTCCATTGGTTTAGTCTACGTTCAATGGCTGCACTGTGCTCCTTGCTTTTTGAAGTCGGAGATGGCTTTTGTAGTATTAAGGTAGGAAGCACCATAAAGGCCTTTAAAGCAATCGAATTGACATCGGAATCCATGTTGAACTGCTTCATCCAAAATGTAAGTTCCTCTATGAAAGACTTGCCAGCTTTTCCGGATGGCACATTAAATATATTTCTCCTGAAGTTTGGGATTTCATTGTAGATAAGGTCGATTATAGAGCACAACTGCTCTTGACTGATATTACCCCATGATTTAGCTGTAATTTGAGACGGATACACTTCATAGGCGGGTAAATTTGGTTTTGTTTTGTTTTTGGATATTTGGTCTTTGTCTTGGGAGTCTTTGGGGAATTGCTGTTCGTTTGTAGTATGTAGATTTGATGTCCGTCTTGGTTGACTGGTTGCATATTGGCCCTCATTATCTTCGAAGTTACCAATATTCCTCTCCATTTCTTGTGTAGAATTTAAACTGCAGTTATGTTGAGTCTTTTCCAGTCGTGATGCATGATCCCTTAGGTTTTGTCCGGTGAAACCCAAGTGTTCATAGCCCATATCATCCCAGAGTTCCTTCATCACCTGCATATAACCTTTCTTCCTTCCATTTTGGTTAGTAGGGCAATCGTTGAAAACCTTCTCTTGAGCTCTTTTTTTGCAGTCTAATACCGCTCTATTCATGTCCTCTGTCCAAATATTACGTTTTCCTTTACGATTCATATTTAAGTCAGATGAATAATCGTAATGGTAATAATAATGGAAACTTTATTTTATATTTATACAACAATTACAAATCTCTCTACTTACAGGCAATTTGCAATTGACTACTCGAGTGATACATGCATTTATAAATGTAAACGACAAATAATAATGATTAAAAAATATATATATATATACATATATATCAAAATTTCAATAAGTCTGGGTTATTCCATTCTTTGTTTCGACAGCAGAAAAGGTAATAAGTTGATCTGATTATAATGTTGATAATTTTTCTCACGATATAGTTTTGTTGTTTCTTGTCCTCTAGGCCAAGTTCTTTTAGCATTTCGATAAAATCAGACGATTGATGGGAGAATACACCCAAAGTACTGATGGAAAGGTTTACAAATTTAACCTGCTGAAATTGACTCTTGTGGTCGATGACAGTCTCGTGATATTTACGTTCTTTACGGTCTAAGTTGTTTTGTAGATTTGTTTCAAAACCAACAGTTAATTCTAGAATATACAAGCACTTATTTGATATGGACAACACTATGTCAGGACGCAAGCTGTCACCAGTTATGATAGAGGGGCTCGGAAAACCAGGAAGATCGACGTATAGGGTTGAGTTTTTGATGGATGGAAGACTATGAGCAATGAAATTCAGGACAGAATCATGACGCCAGGAGAAGCGGCCTTCTTGTAGGTAGTGATTACAACCCGCGACAACATGAAGAAGAGATTCAGGCATTAGGCTTAGGGAGCAGTCAGAGTTGGAGGAAATACCCCATTTGACAAGGTTTTTCCGTGTAGGGAGAGTGTTGTTGATGTACCGGATGGTAAAGTTAAAGATATTTTTCGGCAAGTTAGACTGTGTGGTGGACCAGATTTCATTAAGTTGTTGCATGGAGTATTTTAGGACATTTGAAAAGAACGATCCTTGATTAGTGAGCTGATTTTGGAGTTTATCCTCTTGTGAAGAATGGAAATCTTTGAGAACTTGTTTTGTAGATGTGTACACGTCATACTGAATGTTTCTACCATTACTAGTTGAGTTCCAGAGATGTTTTATTGAATCATTAGTAGATGATTTTAATGCTTTGCGCAGAACTGTTTGACATTGGATGAATTTGATGGACGGAGGGACAATGTTCAGACCAAATTTGTTAGTGGTAAGGAAAACATTACTCAGTGTGCCTGATATTGGAATTTCAAGCCATTTGCGAATATACTTGTTAACAGAGGAATCGAGATTTTATAATAATAATAATAATAATAATAATAATAATAATAATAATAATAATAATAATAATAATAATAATAATAATAATAATAATAATAATAATAATAATAATAATGATAATAATAATGGTTTATTCCAGCTTTTCTACATAGTAGCTATACATCTGGAACTAAAACTATAAAAACAATCTAAATTAATATGACCCAATAGATAATTACCCCTCCCAGAAAGAACTGAAGTATTAAAAACATATTCAACCATTTACAGATTAATTAACAATTACACATCATTCCCCCTACCCCTAAAAGTCAAACAAAATAAATAGTAATAATTATAAATTATAAATCTGCCCTCCCCTGAAATTCAGTCTAGAAGATATTAAACAAAAATAAATGATAGTAATTTTAAACCTGCTCTTCCCTATACGGTAATATATTTACTAATTTAATCTATTTAGAAATTAACCGCTGTTTTGCCCTTTCCCACAAAATATTTTTAACCTTGCGGTTAAACGTTGTTGATTCTGAACACAATCGTAACTGTGTAGGAAGTTCATTAAACAATTTAGATGCTGAATCTTGAAAAGTTCCTGTCGTTAAGGGTATAGTAAGTTGTGGGGCTGTGCTTGAGCGTAGCTGTCTCTTTGGTGCATGCCTCTCTAATGGAAGATATTCTGGCCACGATGAGTTAAACATGGCTAGGTGAGCAGATCGAAGTAAATGAAATTGAGTTCTCTCTATAGTTGGAAGCCATCCTAACTTCATGACATCTTCTTCTGTAGCAAAGTGATTGGTGACAAAGCTTGCTGCAGAGTTTTGTACTTTCTGGATCTTTTTCTGTAAGTATGCAGGAAGTGGATAGCATACTATATCATTGAAGTGTAGCCTTGAAAGAACCAGGCTTTCAGCTAGTTGCTTCTTTATATGAAATGGTGCCAGCTTTCGTATTTTCCGTAGTGTTGACAAGACACCATAACACGATGATTGCACATACTTTACGTGATCTGACCATTTGAGATTTTCGTCAAACCAAGTACCCAGGAGCTTGAATGTCTTTACTCTCTCTACTGTTTGACCTTTTATTTTAAGAGATGGTGTAAACTCTCCGAGACCATGCGTCCGTGACATCTGCTGTGTTGACACTTACATTTGCTTGGTCTTCTTTTCATTTAGTAATAAATTAGTCTCAATCGCCCAATTTTCAAGTGCCGAGAATGTTGTTTCCATCTTGTGTGTACAGGTCCTAAGATCTGTGAGTGCACTATGACTGTAGAACGTAGTGTCATCTGCATACTGGAAACAAGTGCAATTCGCGTCGTCCTGGAGGTCGTTGACATATAGGTTAAACAGGACGGGTCCCAATATTGAGCCCTGAGGCACTCCAAACTCGATGTCCACTAGATCTGACTGTCTATCATTCACTTGCACAAATTGCTTTCTTCCTGTTAGGTAACTAAGTACCCAGTTCAAAGATTTGCGCGAGAATCCAATTGAGTGAAGCTTCTTCAACACGGTTGAAAAGTCCACCGTACCGAACGCCTTGGAGAAGTCAGCGAAAGCGATGAGTGTTACTTCTCCTTTCTTCATAGCCCGAACTATAGCATCTCGTATTCGTAATAGAACGGTTGTTGTTGAATGTCCTTTGCGATAACCAGAGATGTTGTTGTTCAGTACTTTCTGCTGACTGATGTATTCCAACAGCTGATGAAGAACAAGGCGTTCGTACACTTTAGACAGCGCAGGTAAGATGGCAATAGGTCTAAAGTCGTCAGCCTTAGATGGAGCATCTGTTTTCGGTATCGGAGAAACACGCGCACATTTCCAAGGATCAGGAAATCTTTGATATGAGATAAAGCCATTGATGATGTGTATCAGTGGTGAAGCTATCTGCTCGGCAACGAGTTTCAGGTATTTCACAGCTATTTGATCAGGTCCCGTTGAACAATCATTCCTCATTGTAGTTAACTGCTTCAATACCTCTCCATGGGTGACAGGACGCAAAGTAAAAGAGCTGGAAGAGCAGTTGTCGGGAAGAGAGTCGATTATGGTCTGTAAGTTTTCTTTACTGGTTGGCGTGGATCCCAGTAGGCGTTGTGAGGTGGAGCTGAAGTGCATGTTTAATTTATTTGGATCTGCCTGAATCGGCTGAGAACTTGGATGGAGAATTCGATGAATCGTCTGCCATAATTCCTTGGGTTTACCTGAAGACAAGGCTTTTTGATAAAAGGACCGCTTAACTTTCTTGATTTTGGTTTTTAGGGCGTTTCTCACTTTGCGAAACCTTTCCCACACACACTCAAGATTTGTCTTGTGAGCAAGATGTCGAAGCTCATTTCTTTGATTTTGGAGTTCGCGAATATCTTCGGCGTTTAACCATGGTGCAGGAGGGCGTGTGATTTTCATTCTTTGAAGAGGAGCATGGTTGTCCAGACAGGTTTTAAACAAAGTGTTAAAGATCTCCAACTTGTCGTCTATGTCGTCTGTACTATATACTAGGTTAAGCGGGAACGATGAGAAGTCTTCAATAAAAGCCTTTTCGTCAAACCTCTTCTCATTACGTATAAGCTTGAAACGTGATTGAAATCTTTTGACTCTAACATTAATGCAAGCGTACGGTCCATCGTGATCACTGATTGTAGGACATGGTAAAACGTTGCAATAGCTTACACAGTTCGACCGGTTGCTAATGATATGATCGATTAGGGTCTTTGACGTTGGCGTGACTCGAGTTGGATACCGCACGTGCTGGTGTAAGTTAAAAGACTCTAGCATGTCGGTGTACTGTTTCACTTGAGGTGACTCAGGCTTCAGAAGGTCGATATTGAAATCGCCAGTTACTATTAGAAGGCCATCCCAAAGCGTGTTTAGTTGGTTGAATAAATTTTCGGCTTTGTCGATCCAAGTCTGGAAATTTTGTATGTGTTCGAAACGATACATTACGCCAAGAAGCAATTTGCTGTGACTGTTACGTCCAGGTATCTCCAACCAGATGTGCTCAAGGTCCGGTTCGATATTTTCAATGTCAATCCGCCTTTTAAAGTTGTGTAGCATCTAAAGGGCAGACGACCCCCCCCCCCCCCCCCCCCCCCACACACACACCGGGGACTTTCATGACCCAATTAAAGATTGTTTGAAGTGCCAGATGACCAAATATAAATACTTTATTGACAGGCATATAGGACATACCAGATATCATGGCATTCGTGTTTATTCGGAAAATATTTATCACACTCACGAACACTTTTACTGAGAGAGAAACCGTCCAATATTCATGCAAACAGTGAAACCCCCACGTATATGAAGAATAAACGGCAAAGGATATACTAAACGGGGGCAGAGGCGGAACGGAAAGGCGTTGAATTTTACAAAAGGCAGACTTTAAAGCAGAAATCGTCAAAATACGAGCGGGTCATATTTTGGACCACAAGCAACTATAACTAATCGTTAACGAAAACCACAACATGGTTTTTAGCATCGAATATTAAACAATCTTCGACCGGCACCATCGTGCCGGAGCAATGCCAGCACCTATTGTTTTCTATTTCTAAACGTCCTAAACCTAGGGTTTTCTATTTCATTCGGAACGGCTTCGTCAATACTATGTTTATCGAAAATTGATCAAACGTTTCCCTTAAAGATATGTTTATGAACTAAACTGAACGATTTGGTCTGAAGAGATATATTTTATAACCACAAAGCCTATATTTGATTATTAATAATCGACTTAAACACCCTCGGACGGGCGCACGAACTTCGCATATCTTTCGGCTTGACACTTCGGCTCTGCTTCGGAGATTTCCGAATTACACACACACGCACGCATGAAGCCCATGGCATAGTGTGTTACTGGCATAAAGCCAGTAACAAAAATCGAGTTCAGAGCTCTATAAACATCCCGCGCATGACACACAGGAATCCCACTGCAAGATTAGTGTCGCTGCTCGCTTCGCTCGCAGCAAATATACTTCCCATAACGGGATCTGATGACTTCTCTAATATTCATTGTGATTTCTGAATCGTTGTATAGGTGTGAAGTCAAATCAATATCACACTCAATTCATGAACACGAAGTACTTGGCTAAATACACCGCGATAACAATATCTACTGAGTCATTATAATGAAACCATCGAAACGAATGAAATTGTCTTTTTAACAAATTAAAAAAGCAACAATTCAAAGAAGCACTATATTTATCCTTAACATCACTGATGTATTCATTTTGTTGCTTGTTTGACCCATTGCGTAGGTGCACTTGTAGGTGTAAACATTGTCTCTTGCCATGATACCCTGGGTGCCAGAAGTTTGAGAAGTTTTATGATTTAGAGTAATTTCGAAGGACATTTTGACTCGACCGGCCATCGTCGCTTCGCGACTCGTTTGACTCCCACAAATGAGACGACAAGCCCCTCTGGTATCCAGGGTATTGTAATGATCTTTTCCGCATAGAACGCTTACAAGACTATTGTGTTTTGTTCTACAGTTCTTGAATTGTCGTGGCGATTTTATCACTTGTACTGAACTATTTGTGATTGTATTTCATAACATTTTGAATCGAGATAGCTCATTTGATATTCTGATGGTTATGGTGATAGATTTACTCATGATAGTTCGCTTGTAAATTGATCTCTCATAAACTTTGCCAACTGACCCGTTCGAAAATTAACGCTTGATATCTTTTAGTGTGGGTCTGCTGCGAACAGCATGTGCATTTGTACGTGGCTTGCCATTGAGGTTATTAGATCGACTAGACCTTTGTATACTCATATATGGCTCATTCTACGCATGCGCTTAGACTTCACGCATGGGCCTTAGAGACTCGACGGCGATTTGTGACTGAACGCGACGAAAAATAACCCCGAATTTTAAACTCAGGCCTCCTGTAGTCTCCCTCGCAGCCGTGTTTAGCCTCGTCACGCAACGCTCCCTCGGAAAGGAGGAGCGAGGAGTAATTAGACTACGAGTTCGAGTTTTCTATCGGCTGGTTTTCTATCAAAGCCGATAGAAAACGAGAACGAGTAGTCTAATTGTTTTAGTAAAAATCTACTAGTATTCTAATGCAAAATTTTGAAAACAAAATTTGGTGATATTTTTTAACCTGAAAAACTGAGACATTTTCGGAAAGCTACGCATAAAAATTATAGTTTCCATGGCAACTGTCTTTCTTTTGGAAAATCGGCAGCCAGACCAGCTGAGAAGCTTTCTTCAGCTAAAAAGTGATTTGATCATAGAAGAAAGTCGAAAAGCTAAAAAAAAAAAAAAAAGAAGCACTGATTATCTGATACTTGTGGAGATTTCTTTGTATTGTGAAGGAATCCTGCAGAAAAGTTATTGAAAGGCAATAAAAAGTTATTCTACACTTATGTATTCCCTGTTTATCTTATTTAGAAAGTTTTTTTGTCTCAACTTTTTTTCAAACAATACCGTTTTTGTCCTCACAAATGACTACTTGCTCGCTTACTGAAGAGTTTGTTTTTCTGTGACTTTTGAAGTCATTCACGCCGAAAATCGACCATAAAACGAAAACAAAGTAATTTTTTCACTTAAGATTATTTCTTTTTGCCATTATACTTGAATATTGTTGAGTTATCTTAGATAGTTTAGGCTTGAAAGCCACTGACTTTTTTCACTTTTGGAAGTACGGTCCGTAGAGGTAGGTGATTCAACTCAAAAATTTCTCAGCTTATATATTAACATTTGTACGTGTTATTTTGTATAAATATCACTCGTGGTATTTATGGCAAATATAATTACAAACCATGTTTTATCTATAGAAATTTGCTGATAATTTTCAAATCATGAATCCCTATTTTCTCTACTCACCTATCATTATTAGAAGGTGAGTAGACTGGCAGCCGATCAGAATGCGAGATTTGAATCCCATAGCTCACACGAAACTCGCGCGCTGATTGGCTATCAAGTCAATCGAGGAGGGAAAATTCAGCGTGGAATTGCCCACTTACACAGGCAGCCCACGACTGCTTTGATTCCTTTTCCTTCTCATAATCGGTGTTTGAAAAAGAATTATTTTTTGTAGTTTAATATAAAATGAAAATACAAGCCAATAAAAAAGATTCAACAGCTTTCAAGAGAAAGGAAAATATTTTTCCAAAGATATTGACGGTAAAATATGGAGGGAGAATTCAGCGTGGAATTGCATACTTACACAGGTGACCCGCGATTGCTATGTTTCTTCTTTTTGTTTTTAGCGAAACTTAATTTAAAATAGCTCAAAAACAAACTTCAATAGCTGCCAAAAATTATCATGAGAAAACAAGCAAAGAAAAAGACGCAATAACTAATAGCAAAAGGACATTTTTACGCCTAGTACATAATATGAAAAGCGAGCGTTTGAAGTCCGTCGTGGTCTGGTGTTTTTTTGACAACTTCGACATTACTTTTATCCCTTCAGTAGAAAAAAAATATCACTTATTTCAGAACATAAAGAATAGATTATATCCGGATGCAGTCATAGATGTTTTTGAAAACAAAACAACAGAAATACACAATCCAATAGATTTGTTTGAGCGATTTATTTTCAACTGAAGTTCTCAGAACGAATTATCCAAAAACATCGTTAAAAAGGCATTCAAAACATAACCAAAAAACAGCAAGAATAGAAAACAATTATCATGTCTGAATAGCAAGCTTTTGATTGATAGGGGAACAAAACGTTCGACTTTACTTAACTTACTTTTTTCGCAGTGTCAATGAAATGCTCCAGACCATTTTTCCCGACGAACAAGTGTTGTTTTGCCATTCATGAGATCGACATTCCTCCAGGAGAATGTTTACATGGTTTTCAGTTCCAATTGCAGTCAAATAAAGTAAATTTTCCAGTAGTTTGACAATAATTTTGTTCCTCAAATACTCGACACGAGGTTGAAGCAAAGTAAGTTTGCAAGTCCGACGATTTTCATTCACGACTACAGCTTCATTCTCATTCGCTGGCTATTTTTGTGTACTTGCTCTTGAATAGTTTGTCGTGCGCTTTGAAAAAATGGACAAAATTGGCTTTATTTATTTTTTCATGTCCGCTATGGGATTCAAGGAAAATGCATTTCCCGACTCGGGAATTCCACGTTGAATATCACTCGAAAAAAAGATATCGTTTTTCTCGTGAAATTCAACGTGGAATTCCCTCGTCATCCAATGAATTTTCCTATAGAATACTAGTAGATTTTTACTAAATACGATTAGAAAGATTACAAAGCAACAGCTAAAATATCAAAGAAAGCAGATCCAGGTCGTGACACTACATGTACAATGAGTCTGCAACGTCATGCAATACAGGCATTCGTCAACATGTCAATCGCTGTTATCCTAGCAGCTATAAAATTACTTAATAAATATCAGACATAATAGTTGTATAGAGAACCGTAAGACAAACGCTGTCAAAGGCAGCTCATTATTCATATGCATATCAAACATATTGTGTCGTTCGTGCGGGCTTCCTGTGTTTCTGCCATTGGGTTTCCTGTTTACCGAAAAGCTAGGTTTCTAAGCCAATTTCAAGATGGTGGACAATGTGATGTGTTTCATCGCTACAATATCTGCAAGTTTTGATGGAATTTTGACAGTTTGAGGCTCCAAATTGCAGGAAAATCAACAAAAACAAATCTACGTGACTTCCAAATAAGGTAATGCCTGTCCAAATATGGAATAGATTTCATGGCTGTGCGAACGACAACTTTTTATAGAAATATGTTTGATATGTAAAACATCTGAAACATGAACGAAAAAATACACGATTTGTTATTGTGTCAAAAACGCCGTTGTAGAAGTCTTTACAGCAAACAATTTAGATATATAGTGAAATAAAAAGTTTAATAAACTGGTATATTCTCAGGTAATATTTTTGCATGTGAGATATATAATACCCATGATAATAGAAGGACAAAGGCAAACACCAATAGCTGCTGACAGACAAATTGACAGAGATCAGATAAGGACGGACCATTTGATCTGGCATCACCCGGTGGTCGACAACAGCAATCTCCTATTTTTCAAGTTGCTGGGCTTACAAAAGTTTTATTTCTTTATTTTTAGTTAGCCGATTCAATAAAGGTCTTTACTACTGCGCTGGTTGCACTACAGGCAACCAGTGTACGCTTCGAGGAGCGTCTTGTTAAAAAGTTTATTAACGACAACTTGTCAATCGCTCTTACCCTAACGGCAGCTTATCTAAATGTCTTTTTAAGCCGATATTGGGCTCGCTTTCACATGGGCACGAGTGAACGCACGAGTGCGTCTAGTTCGAATAGAAAAGGAAGGAAAAGAACAGAAATGCCAAAAATGTTAGACTTTTATATAGTGCTGCTTAAGCTTATATTTAATTTTATCTGATCTTCATACTGCAGATTATTTCCATCAGACATGATAATCAGACTCACAGTGTGTGTGAATTTTATTCCATAATTAGTTGCTTATATTGTTCTTTACAAATTATGAAGTATGGTATTTGCTTTTGTGAAACAAAAATGACTTATTGACAATGCATACATGTAAATTTAGATTTTTTTCCTTCATTATATTCCAGAGAGGTACTCACAGATGTATATTTGTCCCAACGAATTCCCAGCCTTTAATCCAGCAGATGAGGGAAAAATTGCTGAGAAAGCAGTGTATGATGTATTTAAACAAATAGGTGAACCAATGGTGACCATCCATTCCCACAAGTATTGCATGGAGCGGCTGGGAGAAACAGACTTTTTGGTACTCCATAAAACTCGTGGCATCATGTTGTTTGAGGTGAAAGGAACACGCAGTACTGATAAAAAGGCCTTAAAAAATAATTTTTCAGATGCCAAGAATCAGCTTCATAAGGCTTCCACAGCATTAAAACGTGTTCTTGACAAATACATAAAACTGAAGCACAAACCAGTTAGCTATGCTGTGATAATGCCAAATGTTCCAATGTTCACCTTTGAAAGAAATGAGATGCTGAATAAAGAGCACTTAACATCAAAAGATTCCCTCTTAGAATGGCTTAATGAACTCAGACCACAATGTGAAGCATTCACTGATGAACAATATGATAAATGTGTGTTCTATTTTGCTGAAACTTTTGGGCTATATAAATCTTGGAATGGTATTCATGACACCCTCTGCAAATTAACACCAGCCCAGGCCAAGGTGTTAAATGGCTTGCCAGATGAGTTTTATATATGTGGCCCTGCTGGAAGTGGTAAGACGGAGGTGATGATTCACCATGCTGCTGAAGAACGACTGTTTGCACACAAAAAACTGATAGTTGTGTACCACAGAGCCTTAGCTGATTATGTAATTTGGTGAGTCATATTGCATTTGAGTGGCAATCAAGTTTTTATAGATTGTATACAGTAAAATGAGGGCTGGATTAAGAAATTGAGTGTTTGTAAATAATTATTGATGTCTTGACTCTGTATTTGTGACTTAATCCTGGCAATATTGGTTTTCATAAACTTTCCTCTGTTTATTAATTACATTTTATTCTCCTGACAGGAGACTCAAAAACATCCCAGACATCCATGTTGTAACATTTGAAGAACTTGTGAATGATCTCATTAAAAAGGTGTATCGACAAGAGTACATTAATAATCCATTTGTAAGTGTGGAAACATTCAAAGTCAGATTTTTCAACCATTATTAACCTTATTTTGGAAAAATACCCAGAAAGTTTTTAATGTGAATTTTTTCTTTTTTGAAGTTTAGAGTTTGAATATTTCCTGGTCTCTTTTAGGGTATCAAAAGAGCCCATCGCTTATTATCTTATTCTCAAATGGAAGAAATTTACCCAACAAAAGTGTGTTGACCATTCAATTTTATGTTCATCATAATAATGTTCATTAGCTTGTTATTGCTGGTATCTCTTAGGGGTTAAAAATCGTCCAGCCACGTCCTTCTTAAAAGACTTCCGGTATCTTTTAGGGGTATTTATTAAAGTTTCCGACGAGCATACCCGATCCTTTTACAGTGGAGTCCCCCCCCCCCCCCTCCCCCAGGGACTGAAGGCTGCCTTTTGACCAACCTTTCTGAAATTGGTGTATTTACATACATGTATATAAGATACAGTAAAAACATACATAAAAGAACTCCTATTTTTTCGAGTCAGGCTGCAGTGTTTTTTATAAATTAGAGAAATCAGCCTAACAGGTTCTTAATAGGTTCTTATTTATAGGAAAAAGTAAATATTTATGATACACTGGATTTCATTAAAATTGGTTATAATTAGTAAACTTAATTGAACATGAAAAGTTTTATATTAAGTTCTCATTGCAAATAAACAACCCAACTGTAATAAACAACCCAACTGCAATTGTAAATTGTAACATTTCTCCATTTTCATGTAAATTAAATCTCCATTGTTTTAAATTTACCTGTCATTTATCAGACCCTTAGAGCATGCTCTGTAACTGTACATGTGTGTTTGAACTTAGTTAGTTGTCACAGAACCTGTTTATTTGTCAGACTGAATAGGTCCTTGTATGTGGAGTGCTCAATTTGCTAAATTTCAGCCTGGAGGTTCTTTAAATCCACAGATTCTTTTATGCAGGTTTTTACTGTAGTTGACTGATAATTAAATCTAAAAGCTATTTTGATTGCTTCTTTTGACATTCCTTTTTAGGCATCAAAGTCAGATGTGCTTAACAGTGTTATTTCTATCTTGACAACATCCAATGACAAGAATGTCAAATATGATAGTATCTTTGTTGATGAAGCCCAAGACATGAAGCACAGGAACTTGGAGCTCCTGATTGATTGCTTACACAATAAAGGTCCTACTCATCTGAAACGTATATTCTTTGATGATAATCAGAAGGTCTGTTATTCCCATCCTCCAAAACCACCTGAAAGTGCCATCTACTATCTTGGAGAAATTATTCGAAATACAAGAAATGTCTTCGAGACATCACAATTCTTTCATGAGCCTAAACCTGGAAGACAATGCAAGCCTTCCCATGGATGTGATGGCCCTCCTGTGGTGTGGAACAAAAGTTTTACTGATCTTGACTTGGACAGTTTTTCTGACCGTGTTCTAAATTTTATATTTTATTGCATTAATGAAATGTGTAATGAGCTGGTAGCTGTCTCACCAATGGATATTTGCATTCTTGTAGAAAATGAGAAGAGAGCCTCATATCTAAGAGCCAAAATCAACCAGTCAGCTAACTCAAATGTGGTCCCATTCAGTGCAGTGCAGATGGTCCAGTGTCTTGATCGTGGGACCTGGCCAGTAGATAAGATGGAACTTGGAAAGTGTGGTATTGCTGTGGAATCCATTTCCAAATACAAGGGGCTTGGCTCAAAAGCTGTGATCCTTATGGTAAGCACACAGATGATTCAAGCCCAGCTTATTGAAAAAATGTATGCTGGTGTAACCAGATCTTCATGCACGCTTGTTGTAATTGTCTCTAGAAGTGGACATGAGCATCTTGAAAGAAAAATTAAAAATCCACTTCCTTCTACAATGGTATTTGATGAGCCAGAACCATTGAATTAGAGCAGTCCACAAACGACAAGAAACATTTGACATGAATTGTAGAACAATTTTTTTAGCTATAATTGATTTAGATGTTCTGAAATGTTTACTTTGTGAAGAGTAGGTACTAAAAATGTGAATCTCTCGACAAGACAAGCATTTCTTTTGTAAAATATTGTTACAATAATTGGCTGACCCACAAAACAGCAAGGCTAGTCCAGGCAGGCAGCATTTAAACTTCAAAAATTGACGGGAAAAAAAATGCTTAAGTCAACAAGTTAATTAAAAAGTAACCAAGTTATTAATATATATATAATGAAACTAATTCTAACTGTTTTGATGTGTAAAGTTACTGATATTTGAGGAGAGTACAATAACACGTGTGCTGCTAACCATACACTTTATTCAGAGACAGAGTCATGAATATTTATGATCTCATAACATCCCTTCTTTAAAATGAAGGGGAAAAAAGATAAAATGATGATGATGATAAAGGGTCAAACATAAAGGTAAGTCTGTTAAATCTTTACTGAATTCAACTCAACGTGTGACTAAATGTCCTAGTTCAGCCTTGATTTGTACACAACATATATAGTGCTTCAAGTAGGCTGGTGTATTGACCACACGGCCACTTTTAGTTGACAACTGAGCTTTTTCCTGTGTACTTTCATGGACTTGGGTACTTGGATGAACTCGCGATCGGGCACTTGGATGACTTTGCTGTTCTTGGGGACTTGAACGACTTTGCTGTCCTTGGGTACTTGGATGACTTTGCCGTTCTTGGGAACTTGGATGACTTTGCTGTCCTTGATTACTTGGATGACTTTGCTGTTCTTGGGAACTTTGATGACTCTTGTTGCTGGGTTGTACTTGGTTGCTAGGCGGTACTTGGTTGCTAGGCTGTACTTCGACCTCCAGTTCTTGAGGAGCTGATAGGGCGTTCTGTTCTTCCCTTGTCTGTTTGAGGTGTCGTCTGTTGCGTCTGTACATGTAAGAAACTACATCTTCTGTCGTTACCTCATATGACATTTCTCCAACCTTTTTGTCCACTGTTGCTTTTTGCCATGGTTTCCTGGGGTTCGTCAAGGGCTTAATCCTGACATTTGTTCCTTCCTTCAGATCCTTTAGGTCTTTTGCATTCCTGTTATAGTACTTAGCTTGCTTTGCCTTGGCTTCTGCTTTCCTTTCCTTGTCGTTCGTCTGTTGAACATTCGTTGTGCTGGGCTAGATGCCATAGATTCCGTTGGCGTGTTGTGATGGTCTAGCATTGCCAGAAGTGGGTCGGTACCTGCTTTCTTGCACTTCTTGATGATTTTCTTGGCAGTCTTTACCGCACTTTCGACCATTCCGTTTGATTGCAGATGTCCCGGGCTGGAAGTAATATGTTCGAATTCCCATGTCTTAATAAACTCCTTGAAGGTTCCTGAGGAGAATTGAGGGCCATTGTCTGTCATAACTTGATCCGGAATTCCATATCTTGCAAAATGATGTTTGAGTTTGGATATAACAGTTTTTGACGTAGTTTTTTCTAGACGATCTACTTCAATGAAATTGCTGTAGTATATAGTCTACTGTTACTAAATACTGCTTATCTTAATAATAATAATAATAATTTATTTGTAAAGCGCTTATACAAATCTGCTCTAAGCGCTGAAAATAATAATAATATTGATGATAATAATTATAACAGTAATATGAAGAAAAAAAATTAAGATAATAATTACAAGGTACAGAAATTAATCATAGAAAGCTAACTTAAAAAGGTATGTCTTAAGTTCCCTTTTAAAAGACGTAAGACAGACAATGTTCCGAAGGTTTGTAGGAAGCGAATTCCATAGCATAGGTGCAGAAACCTGAAAAGAACGGTAACCATAGCTTTTCAAATTATAAGAAGACGATGTCAGTAGCATCTTAACAGCAGAACGAAGACATCTAGCAGGTTTGTATTTAGAAATTAAATTGCTTATATAGGACGGAGCTAACCCGTGCAAAGCTTTAAAGGTAAACAAAATAATCTTATAGTTTATACGATAATAAATTGGCAGCCAGTGAAGATTAAAAAGAACAGGAGTAATGTGGTCATGTTTCTTTGATAAGGTGACGAGGCGAGCAGCAGAGTTCTGTCCATATTTGTCCAGTAGAGTCCTTGGGAGTCCATATAAAAGAGAGTTACAGTTATCAAGGCGCGAGGTTATGAAAGCATGGACAAGAGTTTCAGCGGTCTTCATTGAGATGAATTTACGTATACGGGCAATGTTACGTAGATGATAAAATGACGTTTTACAGATACTATTTACATGAGGTACCATTGACATAGAAGAATCAAAAATAACACCAATGTTCCTTGCTTTAGATGAAGGATGAATCTGATCATTGCCAAAATTAAGAACAGGATGTGACAATTGAGGATCAAATTTCGAAGATATCATAAGGAATTCGGTCTTGTCTTTATTGAGCTTAAGTTTATTCGCAGTCATCCAGACATTAACATCACTAAGGCAGCATTCAATTCTTTTCATAGCATCACTAAGAGACAAATCATCATTACAAGAGAAGGGCAAAAACATCTGAGTGTCATCTGCATACAAATGGAAAGACATGTTATGATGACGAAGGATATCACCAATAGGAGAAGTATACAATAAATACAAAAAAGGACCAAGGACGGAGCCTTGAGGTGCACCACACTTTAAATCAAGGACTTTTGACGAACAACCATTAATTGAAACATATTGAGAACGATCGGTGAGATAGGATTCAAACCAATGTAACGCTTTACCACAAATACCAAACCTTGAATACAGACGATTAAGAAGAATTGTATGGTCCACAGTGTCAAATGCAGCTGATAAATCAAGTAGGATTAAGGCAACACAAGAACGATTATCAATAGCACAAAGAATGTCATTTTGCACACGAATAAGCGCAGATTCACAGCTATGTAACTGTTTATACGCAGACTGTAAAGGTTCGTGAAGATTGTTTGAGGATAAATAGTCACATAGTTCATTAGCCACAACTTTACCAATTAACTTTGACACAGACTTGAGATTAGACACAGGACGATAATTTTTAAGAATTTCATGATCCAAAGATGACTTTTTAAGAAGAGGCTTCAAAACACCATTATTTAACGCAGCAGGAACACACCCAGAGTCAAGTGACAAATTTACAATTTTACATATAACTGGCATAAAAGTATCAGAAGTATTTTGAATGAGGCCAGCTGGAAGTGGATCAAGTTCGCAGGACTTTGAAAGTAGTTTGTTGGAGATCTTTGATAAATAGTCCAGAGTGACAGGAGTGAAATGTTCCAGTTTAGAATCAGATGAACTTGTATCAAACATTGAAAACGACTTAGATGGCAAATTTGCTGTGTCAGGAAAACAGAGTCTAATATTAGTTATTTTGTCATTAAAAAATTGAACAAAACGATTTGCAAGATCTTGTGAAGACGAAGAGGATGGCAGCTTCTTATCAGGTGTTTTATGAAGTAGTCGATCAATAGAACGGAACAAAGCATGACAGCCAGAACCGGCATCAGTAATCAAATTGGAATAAAAGTTCATTTTTGCTTCAAAAATAAGTTTTTTCACATAATTACATTGATCAACAAATAATTGACGATCAACAGTCAGATTAGATTTACTCGCCAGCGTCTTTCAAGACTCCGTCTTTTTCTTTTATTTACTTTGATGACGTCATTGAACCAAGGAGCTTTCGGACGTAGCGTGACAGATTTAGTACGAGACGGTGCATGCTTGTCAAGTAACGACTTCAAAACAGAGTCATACTGGTTACAAAGATCATTTAGTTCAGGAGAAGGAGACTGTATTAAAGATGATGCAGATAAATCACGACGAAATTGGACCATATCAATTGAACGAATATTACGATATGTTATTACTTGTGATGGAACAGAAGGCTTGCTAATGCTAAGTTTACACAGAACAGCAAAGTGGTCGGATATTACAGGATCACGAACACAAATGTCGTCTTTCACAATAGATTCATCACGTCTTGCAATCAACAAATCAAGAATATGATTGTTCTTGTGTGTAGCGCCAGTCGAGTTATTTAAGATGGATAAATTAAAACAGTCAATTAAATCTAAGAAACGGCCAGCATTAACGTCGTGCAAATTATCAATATGAAAATTAAAATCACCAGCGATCAAAAGTTTACCAGATGATGTAGAAAGAGTTTCAAGTAGTGATGTAAAATCTTGAAAGAACTGTGTAGTAGTTGAGTTATTTTTAGACGATGGCGGAGGTCTGTAAACTATGACAAGACGAACAAGACACGAACAGCTACGAAGAAGAAATTCCATATATTCAAAAGATGAATTAGATGTAGTTTTTAGACGTTCAATTTTTAAGTTTTGTTTAAAAAGAAGACCAATTCCACCACCAGAGCGATTTATACGAGGACAGTGTTCAAACGAAAAACCGTTGGGGCAAATATCTCGCGAAGCAAAGTCACTATTACAATCATTGTTTTTTAGCCAGGTTTCAGTCAGAGCAAGAATGTCAATACTTTCATCAACAACAAAGTCTTTTATTTGAAGAGATTTATTGTTAATTGATCTTGAGTTAAGAAGACAGAAGTTGAGTAAATTATCAGTAGGAGAAATTCCACGTTGAGTATTTAACTGAACAGACGGCAAGGAGTTCAGCGAAGCACAACGATCAACAGAAGAGGATTTACGACGACCACCACGAGTACCACGATAGCGGAAAATATTTAAATCTTTTAATACAGCAAAGCAATCTTCGAATTCAAAGAGGTCAACGCCAACCTTGACCAAGGGCGATTAGGAACTTCGTGTGGCTTAAGGGTCTCCTTTTGCCGTGATTTCTGATAACTCTGGCAGATGTCGCATTTCTGAATATAATTCTTGATGTCGCTGTTCATCAGGGGCCAATAGATACTTTCACGTGCTCTCTGAAGGCTGCCTTCAATTCCTAGATGTGATCCATGGAGCTTGTCAAGTAGTTCATGTCGCAGTGAAGATGGCATAACGCACCTCACTCCTATGAATATAAGGCCATCCTGAATGGATAATTCGTCTTGTACATGGGAGTAGAGGTGTAATTCTGGATTCAGTTTGTTCTTTGAGTCTGGACACCCCTTCTGTATTACATCTTTAAGCTTCTGCATAGTCTCATCAAGGTTGATAGCTTGTTGGATCTTGGTCATTGTAGGTTTGGAGATCGGTGCAAAATCTGCTTGTTGGGTATTTTTTACCTCTACTTCAACGTCAGAAAGTTGTAGTACTTGATCGTCCTTCCTTGCTGCAGTGTCACTCGTTGCTAGATAAGCTCTTGAGAGGGTATCTGCAAAATACATTTTCTTGCCTTGCTTGTAAACTATGTGGATGTCGTACTTTTGTAGTCGTAGCAGCATCCTTTGTAAGCGTTTTGGAGCTGTGGTTAGTGGTTTCTTGTGGATGCTTTCTAATGGCTTGTGATCACTTTCAATGGTAATCCTTCTGCCGTATGTGTACTGATGGAAGCGTTCCATCCCAAAGACTATTGCGAGTTCTTTTTCGATCTGTGCATAATTTCGTTCGGTAGAGGTTAAAACGCGGTTTGCGTAAGCAACAGGTTGACCATCTTGGGTAAGTGTGGCTCCTAGACCGGTATCAGATGCGTCACATTGCAATTCTGTAGGCTCTTTGGGGTTGAAATACTTCAGGACGGGTGTTGTAGTGACTGCTTTCTTGATATCCTCAAAGGCCTTGTCGTGCTCTTCTGTCCAGTTCCGAGTGGATTCTTTGTGCGTAAGCTTCCTGAGTGGTTCACAGAGGTCAGCTAGACCTTTAAGGAACTTAGTGAGGTAATTCACCATACCAATGATGCGCTATACTCCTTTGACGTCTCTGGGCTTTTCCGTCTTTAGTATTGCTTCAATCTTTGAATCGAAGGGTCTGGTTTTAGTCCTTCTGTCGTTAGCAGGTGTCCCACAAAGGGCAGTTCGGTCATCTTGAGCTTTAACTTATCTCGATTCACATTCAAATGAATTCCTTTCTCTCTGCATCTTTCAAGTAGGCTAACGAGTTTCCGGTCGTGATTTACTTCAGCCTCTTCTGCAGTTTCTCCTCCATAGACTAGTATGTCGTCCCATACTGGATTCACTCCGGGCAGGTTCTCGAGTGCTTGATCCATTGCACGTTGGAAGTACTCTGGGGCTGGGGAGATTCCGAATGGTAAACGTAACCACCGATATCTCCCGAAGGGCATTGCAAACGTGGTAAGATAGCTTGATTCTGCGTCTAGGGGTACGTGCCAAAAACCGTTTTTGACATCGCACAATGAGAAAACTTTGGCTTGGGTGAGACTGGGCAACAAATCCTCCATGAGTGTCAGTGGATAATGGTTCCTCTTCAAGGCGACATTCCTACCGCAGTGTACCCTTTATGGCCACTAATTCCATTTTTTTCCCTTCGAAATAGTACAGTGCATGTATTGAAAACCCACAGATTTGCAATCCACGAGTTAAATACTAATAAAAATGGAAAGATTTGTAGATCATTATAAAATAAACAATGCCCCAAACATTATCCAAATATCCTATTGTTACTGACATAGCGTACTTCAGTTATAACATAATGGAATGTGTAGAGTGATCGCACTTTAATAAACCGCGAAAAAGTACAAAATCTAAATACTACTAAATATAGTAAACAAATCCTGTTTTCCATTGTGTACTACTTTACATTATTTAGCTAGTACAATTTCATGGATTAAGTGCAATCACTCTAATTCCAGAAAATATCCATACCCCCACCACGGACAAAATTTGTAAATGGACCACCTCCCCCCCAAAAAAAATCCTCTGGAACTTCCATTTTACTTCCATACAAACTCTGCATGTAATTTTGTTCTTTCTCTGACCCCCTCCCCCTCCCCTCCAACTAGTGAATATGGACTCCGTCTCGCGGATTTGGACCCCGCCTTTATAATGAAGTTTCTTTCATTTTTTTGATAATTTATGTAATTTGCAAAGCTTTATGACAATTGAGTTTTTGGAAAGAAACGCATTTGCAAGCTTGCCAAGTTCATGTCAACTCGAAACAAACAGCCAATCGTACTATGTTGACAATTTGTGATTCAGAAAATGTTTGTAGGGCGTGTTCAGATTCATAATTCAATATTTCTCTTCATCAGCCTTACATGATTTTTATTTACCGAGCTCTCGAGCAACTTGTCCTTTATTAGGGTAGACAGTTGTGACAAATAAAAACACGCAATTAAATCAGTACACTGCGGGCGCTTCCAAGACGTTAAACAATTCGCGCGCTGCAGTGTATTTACTTGTGTGATTTTGTTATTTGAAGCGAAATCTTAAGTTATGAATCAATTTGTGGTTAAGCATTCCGTCCACACTAAAACGATTTTTTTTCTGCGGTGAGAAAACGGAGAAAAAGATGCGTTTTCTGGATTTATCTGGGTAAGTTTTACCCGATCAAACGCAGTGACTATGCAGCCACGTCTGTCGACAGAAGAGTTCAGTGCACTCGTTTTACGCGGACTTGTTCTTATGTTAAATTGCTGTAAAACAGCAGAAAAAAGAATCTACAAAGCTTTTTAGGTACAAGTTTCAAAGTAGAAAAAAAACTACTTAAAAATATACTTTTATACGAGACATGTCCACTTCAAATTACGTCTTTAAAAAAATCACTTCTTTGCACTTCAGAGCTCTCAACAAGTAAATATTACTTCAAAAGTAAGAAAACAAATTTGTTATAAGTTGTCAGAAATAATATAGAAAAAAAAACCCGAATTTTAACAAAGACAACTAAACTATTCTATTGTACTATTTAATTTCTATGATTTTCTTTCAACTGACTCAAAAAAGAAATTAAATGTCATATATTTCACCTTTACAGCGAAAATCGTTGCATCGCGACCTCCAAAGTCGGTAAGATTTTGGTCTTCAGTTTTCTGATCCGTCCATCATTCTTGGGGATGGAGCTTTCACGAACTCGTTCAGTGATTGGTTGATTTGAAAGAAGCTCCGGTCCGTCCGCCCCCAAACTGAGTGACGGCTCAGAAAAACCCAAAATCAAAACAAAATTTGTAATTTGCTTGTCGCGATGTAACGATTTTGGCTGTAAACATCAATTTACCCAGAGATACTAGTCAAGAACTCAGTCAACAAAAAAACCTGAAGAGTACTGAGGACGTACTCAGTAACGTCGAAACGTAGTACACGAAAAAAAAAAAACTACGCAGGGTATAATCTCGATCAAACACACAATTGCGCAATCTTATCCACCCGCGGAAGAAGGGTTTCAGAACACCATTAAAAGATTGTAAGTTTCTTGTAAAAAATAGATTAACAGCTGGTGAGCTGGGTGTTGGTTTTGCAGCACTCTCTCTCTCTCTCTCTCTCTCTCTCTCTCTCTCTCTCTCTCTCTCTCTCTCTCTCTCTCTCTCTCTCTCTCTCTCTCTCTCTCTCTCTCTCTCTCCGTCTCTGTCTCTGATTTCGGTCAATAGAGTTATAAAAAGTACATTACAAAGTCAAACAAAAGACGCAAACCATCAATAAAGCGAACATTTTAGTTATAATATTTGCTTAAAGAAATCTAGAACGACATTAATTATTGGTCCACAAGCCCAAATTTAGGATTTACTGGAAACTACAATCTTAATCACTGGAAGATGATGCCCGTCAAAAGGCGTGGCTACAAAGCGCACGCGCGATCCTTAATTCAGTAATGACGTCGTCGTCAACGTAATGTAGCAAGCTCTTGCTACTGAAGTTGATTTAATTTAGAACCTGCAAATTCATTTGTTTATCTCAAGTTAAAGTTCACAAAAGTAAGGAATACTGTACTAAGTCAAACAGTTCCAGGTAAAAGCTAGTCTCCTTCGCAGCCGTTTTTACTCTCGTTACGCCACGCGAATCCTCCCTGCATGGCCTGGGGAGAATTCGTGTGGCGTGACGAGACTAAAAACGGCTGCGAAGGAGACTAGATAAGGGCCGATGTATCATAATTTGCTTCTTAGATGGAAAATGAAGATTGATGGATGAGAGAAAAACGCAGGGAAGAATGGATGAAAGACATTTCGGATGATGTATGAATAAGTTTAATCTGTTGTGTCTGTGGAAGCATCAGAAAATGAACAGAAACCGTGCAGAAATTTTGCTGAAAGTTTAGACGCAAGTTCATACTAGATGGTCAGATTTGTACGAAAGTTCTTACTAGACGGATAGAAACACTCAGAACAAAAATGGATCTGACCAGGGGCGTAGCGCGGAGTTTTTCAGAGTGACGCACTCAAGAGCGGTGTCGATGTTAAGTTTTAAGCAAATTTAAATTTTGACAAAATGCTATTCCATACATTTACGCGAAATCATTGTCCACCAACTTTATTTTCGTCTTTTTTGTCATTTATTTATTTAGTTTATATATATATTTTATGGCGTACAGGGCGCTACGCCCTAGCTGCTGACGAAAAACGGTGAATGAAACGAGTGGATGCACCGCTCCGCTTCGGTAAAACATTAACCAATCAGAAACCCTAAAGTTTTGGTGTGACCTGGTTACAAGGCTATCGTTCAATATGGCTGCTGTTTACGAAGAGTTAGACGAAAGTTTATCTGAATTAAATCAGCCATATGGGGGCTGATTTTGAAAACGAATTCATCAAAGCAGTTAAGTATGCCTTCACTTGTACGAAGCACAAGTTTTCATCCAAATTGGAGCAAATCCAAGCCCTGATGACTTGTCAAAAGGACCTGTGACCAGGTCACACCAAAATTTTACGGTGTCCGATTGGACGCATGCGCATGCAAGTTCTTCTGGACTCTGTTTTACCGAAGTGGAGCCGGGCAAAACGAGACCTGGGTCTGGACTTATGGATGCAATGAACGGACGAACGAATAATTATATGAATAGACGCATCGATAGACAGGCTGTTTGAGAATGATGGATAAATCAACATTTACATGGTTTTGAGGAAAATAAGTGATGTAAATATGTTTGTTAATTGTTGTCGTTGTTGATGTTGTTCAGTTAATTTTCAAAATCTTCCTCTGTATATGCATTCCTTTATTTACTGATAATCGAG
This sequence comes from Telmatactis stephensoni, assembly GCA_029948255.1. Lineage (NCBI taxonomy): Eukaryota > Metazoa > Cnidaria > Anthozoa > Actiniaria > Isophelliidae > Telmatactis > Telmatactis stephensoni. Next base: position 406,115 of record JALIZF010001781.1, on the reverse strand, counting down.
ATTGTATTAGGTTTTATTGATGTGGTGGTGTCATATTTGTAGAAAAGTTCTTCGACTATTCTGACTATTTGTTTACAACCAAGAACAGACCTTGTAGACTAGGCGCGAAACTGAAACAACTGAGTCGATCGCAAAAAGTGCAGAAGGCATTTTAGGGTATAAGCTGGTAACATAACTATTCTAAACCAATTTTTCATGCTGAATCCGAATATGACAGTTACCAAGATGTATATTCTGTAACCTTATACGTGTAAATGACGTATTTTGTGAATTGCTACAGTCATTTCATGCTAACGGCTTTCTCATGTAATTCCAAAAGTTCCCAAAGTTAAAAACAGTGACAAAGCTGCAAAGAGCACATCAAAATTCAGTAAAACTGTGAAGTTTGAAGGATATAAGTTGAAAAATTAAGGACATACGAATTTTCAAAAATCGAAATTTGTTGGTATCTCTTGCATAACAACAAGTGTTTTCATACAAAATTTCGATTTTTAAAAACTTGTATCTCCTTGATTTTTGAACTTATATCCTTCAAACTTCACAGTTTTACTGAACTTTTGGAATTACATGAAAAAGCCGTTAGTATGAAATGATTGTAACAATTCACAAAATACGTCATTTACACGTATAAGATTGCAGAATACGTCTTGGTAACTGTCATATTCGCATTCAGCATGAAAAATCAGTTTTGAAAAGTTATGTCACCAGCTTCTACCCCAAAATGCCTCCAGGTGTCTGATTTTTCGAAAATGCGTCTAGCTAATAGTCTATTGCTCAGCTTGGCCATGTTCAATCAAATTACAGAAAAATGGCCGCCAAATTATCCAGAAAAATGCCACTGCACAATCCCTTATTGACTTTATGGTCAGCTGATTAGCGTGCCTAAAAACAGTCCCATAGTGCAATGTGAGGCGAATTCGGTACCAGTCTTCTTTTGAATTTCGGAAAGGAGAATTCGACATTCTCGTCCCCGGATCCCACTCATTCAAATGGCTCTAATATAGAGCTTGGGTTGCCTGTGGCTTAATTAACATAAGTGCGCGAGCAATCGCTCTCATGACTTTATTACCTAGTTTCCTCATATCTTAGTGATTTCTTTATAAGGAATAGCCATTTTCATTCACATATAATACTTGGAGGAAAATGACCTAAAATTGCCTTTACATAAATTAAGTCTAGGTAAAAGTCTAGGTTAGAGTGCACGCCATATATCCGTGAAATAAAACTTAATATGTATTGTCTTATTACACTATTATGTACAGACTAGTTGATATCACTGAAGCAGAACAGTACAAATAACAATAGCAAGGTATCTAGTGGTCTTTGTCTTTCTTTGTGTAGTTTATGCCTGAGTGAATTCTTAGTTATCGGATAACAAAATAGTTGATAACTAAATACTAGAGTGCTTACAATATATCTGTGAAAAAGTTAGCGAACTAAATTGTACTAAATAGCGCGAAATCCTTTGTTTTCTATTGTTTAATTAGTGCAAATTAGTGCAATTTCTTACAAAGTTTTTCACGGATATATTGTAAGCACTCTATTATGCGCTAAATAGTTAGTAGTTGTTTCACGGATTTAGAGTGATTTTCATCGGACTGTGAAACAATTACTAATAGTCAGTGTTTAGTAGTGTCTAATAGTTGTATTGCAACAAAAGAAAACAATGAGTGCAGAGTCTATTAGTGTTTATTAGCTTAGTAACTATTTCACAGTCCGGTGAAAATCACTCTATGGCGTGCACTCTAAAAAACGTTTAGATATATAGAATCACTTATATTTAACTCCCTTACCTAAAGATATTAAGGAGATTTCATCTTAAAGTACTTTTAAAAGTCGTTTAAAAAGTATTTCTTAGCTTAGTAATTATCGTTTTCAGCCATTTTCATATTATGTATATACACAGCGATTTCCTCTTAGAGCGGATTTCGTATGACTGTGAAAACGGCACCGCACGGTTACGGCAGGAATTTCGAATGTTTTTTATAGACATCCGTTGCACGGAACGGTTCGTTTCACACTCATACGAAATTTGCTCTAGGTACACGATATCTTTTAAGATTTTTAACATTATCAATATTAGGATTTTATAAATTTTCATCATAGATTTTAGTTTTGTATATATTTCAGTATAGTTCTTTAGCTTGTCATTGGTTTATCTATATATACGCAGGGCCCCTATGGATATCGACAGCCTATATAGTTAATGAATGGACTACCCTGCCTAAATAAATAGTCTTTACTCACCAAGCAAACTGATATAATTAGCTGGTAGGATTCTACCGTTGTCCTTGCGGTTCTTCCGCTTGGCAATAGGAAATGCTTCCTGACACTTTCTTTGCTGCCATCTCTGTTCCTAGCTCAATATTTTCGGCCTTGCCACTTTATGTCCTGTTTTATGAGAATGCTCGGCCAATGCAGACTTTTCTGTGCTTGCAAGTCGCAGAGCCGCATGGTGTTCTTTACGTCTGATTTCTAAGGCTCTCCTTGTTTCCCCGATGACCAATTATTGAGCAGCCTATCGATTCAGACTTATAGGGAGCTTTTTTAAGGACGGCGGCCTTTAATTACGACCCAATCTTTAATTTTCTACATTTTTCGGCTTGTAGAATGTACAAAGGGCTTTTGGTTTATGACAAAAATTGGAAGCCGGGTATCCTCACGTTTCACAGAGATAATTTAAAAAAAGATAAACAAGGTCAATAGCTGCTGACCCGAGATTTTTCGAATTTTAAATAAAAATATTTTTCCGATGATTATTTATAATGAAGTCCAATAAAAGTCATGAAACTATTAACGATTGAATCCTTCAAAATGAAAGCAAATGAAAAATATTTTTGAATAAGAATAATTTTAATAGAATTGTGGGTATCCGTGCGAGTTTAAAACGTTATTTGCTGATAAATTAAATAATGAAATCTGTTTAGAATCTTCGTAAATGACCATGAAATTTCTAGCCATTTCAAGATGGCCACCAAAAGTCATTCGTAAGTCTCGGTGTTCAAGACAGTGGGCTTTTAATATGTAGTTTTATTCATCAAAAGAGAATTTCATTTTAGTACAGAGAAGGCTGTACTCCTTTCTGTCCAAACCAAAAGGTTTTACTTTTTCAAGAAATTGTAAAGCTATTTTTTCACGATGATTTTTGCAAGATGAAACTCGATCTTCGGAAAACCGCTTGTTAATTATCAATTTTTTTGCGCCGCGCATGCGCTCGTTGAGTAACATGCGCAGAATACAGTGCATTGTGCTTGAATTTGTGGCCAACGTCCTTAAAGTGCTACTTTGATATAAAAAAACGGTGAAATTTTATTTAGCAGAAACTTCGTGAAATAAATCTTCAAAGGTCTATTGATCACTAGTTAAAATATCTTTTTGGTATTCAAAAGGGAAGCACTAGATTTTTAGCGTTCTTTTTAGGTGTCAGTGACGTCATCTACTCAACTCATGGATTTACTCCATACATTTCTTTGTATTTTATGACTTGAATTATTCTATTCATTCCTGCTCTAATAATTTTGTTTAAAAAAGTTTTCTTGCAGTAATTGTATCAAAGTAAACTGCATGGCCAGTGATCTTCAATTGAAGAAAATTACACGGAGATATTTTGATTGCAAAATACAAATTTCACCGTTTTTTGATCAAAGTAGCACTTTAAACTAAAATTTATATTGGAAGTTTTTCTGCGTTTTCCTCAATGCATTTCAAAAATTTGTTTTATGAATGTTAAGATTTTAAATCAAACAGGTTAAATTCAGCATTCAGTTCCCTTTTAAACATTTGTAAAAATTTAAAAACCTGCTATTCTTTCAGCAGCCACACGATCTATCACCATGAATATTCTTATATTGCGGTTCGTAGTTTATAACGTAGTTATCTCTTCCCCCGTCTGTTCGTTTTCTTCAGGGGCGCTGTTGAAAGAAGGGACCAGATAACATTCATCGCTTTCGTTAATTCCCATGAACTCAACGTATGGATTGTCACGTGTCATCAAAATCTCTAGGCTCTGTATGACGTCAGAGAATGATGGTCGGTCTTGCGTATACTCGTGCCAACAGTTTGTCATTAGCTTGTATCTGGATAAAAAGAGACAGAATATATTCTATAGTTAAGCAGCAATTCCAGGCTTATCGGGCTTCAGTTCAAATAACATTGAAAAGCGTTTTCCGGTGCCAAATCATAGATAGGTCGTATTTTATAGACTTGAGTGTTTGACCGAGTGTAGAAGAAATTATTCTGCTTTTCCAAGATACATTGGAAGACATCATACATTCTAAACATTCTAAACTTTATTCCACTAGACTCTTCGGAAGACATCATACATTCTAAACATTCTAAACTTTATTCCACTAGACTCTTCGTCTTTATGGACTTTTTCTAGAGTACTTACACGTCGTCTGGACAGAGATCTGGCTTCTCCATTCTATATCTATTTTTCAACAGTTGTACCAGTTGGTTGTTGGTAAGGGTAGGGTACGGCGCGCCTCCTTCAAATCAGTGCAAGAACAACGCAGAGCTTAGTTAAAAATTAAATTCTGTACAATAAGGTACTTACTTAAATGTGTTTGCTTCTTCGAGTGTAAATATTTGCTCGAAAAATTCCGAGCCCTCAGCAATCCATTCATAAAACTAACCACCTTTTCTTATAAAACTATCCATCTTGAATCCACGGTGACTCATGTTCGTTTATTTCTTTTTGATGGTAGATTGATTGGTTATCTTCGATAATATGGTTTTATTTGTTTTATTACGATGACTTACCCATCGAGTAGATCTCCCAAAGAACCACACCGTAAGACCACCTACAAGAGCAAATAAGTGACTTACAATGTGAGTTATATGGATGAAAAATTGTAGTACATTGTATTCTAACTCTAACGCGGCGTGACAGTAACTTTGTGTTATAATTGGCTGAGAAGCCCTCTCTGGGGAAGGGAAAACGAGCAGGAAAGAGGGAAGAAGGGAGAGCTTCTCCCTCTTCTCTTCTCACCTTCCTCCTCTCCAGAGGGCCTTTAAACTCTTCTTCCTACCCCGTCTCACCAGATAACATGTAGGGGAACTATTGGTATAGGTTATATAGACTTACACATCGCTCTTGGTAGTAGAAGTCTGCTCGTGAATAGCTTCAGGAGACATCCACTTTATGGGCAACTTACTGGCTCTCCCTGAAGCATGGTAGATTTTATCCGCATATGTCACTTGGCGAGAAAGACCAAAGTCAGCAACTTTGACAAGAAGATCCTCAGCTACTAGAATATTGCGAGCAGCGAGATCACGATGAACGATTCCTTTCGATGCCAAGTATTCCTGAGGCAGAACACAGAAATACTCTTTAACTCAGCAAAGAAGTAGATCATGATCTTTGTATTCCCATGGTGACAGGGGGAGAGGGGGAGAGGGGGAGAGGGGGAGAGGGGGAGAGGGGGAGAGGGGGAGAGGGGGAGAGGGGGAGAGGGGGAGAGGCCGGGAATAGAAAGGGAGAGAATGAGAGAGAGGTCGAGTTTATTAGACATACTGACAAAGTCGATGACGACGAGAGACTGGAGGTGGAATCTTAAAAGACAATTTATGTCTCACCATTCCTTTCGCAATTTGCCATGAAATAGAGGACAAGTCTTTTAATAAACTGTCTACATTTTCCTCCTCGTTATCTTCAATTTCAGTGGGCTGCTCCTTAGACGCTTTATCTTCATAATCCGTGCTATGGTTTCTAGACATCTTAAAAATAAAAGTGACCAATAATCATATATGGTATGTACAATCGAAGCAAATAAATTTTCTCACATAAAGGTAGACTTACTTTCTTTCGTTTTTCTCTCAAGAAGTTTAGCAAATCACCGTGTTTGGCGTACTCCACAACCAAGAACACTTTCTCCTCAGCAGTGCAACAAGCAACCATACTAACGATGTTTCTATGGTAACCAACATCCTTCATAAACTCGATTTCGCTAAGGAATTCCCGTTTTTCATCCACACTGGCTTCTCCTAAACATTTAAAATAATAAAACACTTTACTCTCGAAAGCAATGTACTCAATAAATTGCTGTCTTTCACCCCTTCAAGTTGTTCCAATTCTGTTGTACTGAAATTAATGCACGACGGAACTGATTTTTTGTACCTACCATGCAACATTTTTACAGCCACAATCAACGATTTTTCACTTTCCACTTTGATTTCCAGGCCGTTCTTCTTTGTCTCCCTCTGTATCACACGTTTATAAAAACGTCCCTTCCATACTGTACCAAAAGCACCTCGACCAAGTTTTTTGATTAACTCCACATCGGTGGGAGCAATTTCCCATCGATCACTTGAAATATTCATTCTGGAGAAAGATAAATAGCAACTATGATCATGATCTTGTATATTGATATATATTGAAAATATACCGAGCTTTTTACATCTTCTTTGTATAGACCCCTTGCACCACGTTGGAATGCAGCTCAATCTGGGGGACAAAACAATAATTAAATAATGGATTTTCATTCTCAAGAGCGGTGCACAACTCTTGTTTTGTCCCCCAGTATGAGCTGCTCTGACGCCTGCATATAGACAGAATGCATTCTGTGACTGCTTACCCAGTTATTTAACACCAAACAAAAAACTAGAAACCGCGAAAGCTAGCTCTTACGTGAGATCGACATTGTTTGGTTTTGTTTAACGTTGCTGTTGAGTTAACAGTCCCAAGATGCAATGCGGTCAATTCAAGATGGTGACCTAACGATATAGACAATACCATTCTCTGCATGTCATCTCGACCACAACTTTAATTTAATTCTTCTTTAATGTCTCTCTATTTGTGATGTCCACAACAAGGTTAATAATTTACTACAAAAATGATTTATATCTTTCGGCCTTACCTGTCATGTTTACTCTTTATTCTCTTTCTGACAAAAACGCAGATTAAAGCCAAAAGCACAGCCAGCCCTAGTGCAGATCCCAGTCCTGCTCCATATATAATGCTGTCGGAGACCTGAGAAGGATTTCTGATTGTGCCTTTTATGGCCACAGTGGAGGTTAGTCGTGTTAGAAATATCTGTTGGTCATGATGTTGTGAGGGCGGTTGTTGGGTTGCGACAGAACAGAACAGAACAGAACAGAACAGAACAGAACAGAACAGAACAGAACAGAACAGAACAGAACAGAACAGAACAGAACAGAACAGAACAGAACAGAACAGAACAGAACAGAACAGAACAGAACAGAACAGAACAGAACAGAACAGAACAGAACAGAACAGAACAGAACAGAACAGAACAGAACAGAACAGAACAGAACAGAACAGAACAGAACAGAACAGAACAGAACAGAACAGAACAGAACAGAACAGAACAGAACAGAACAGAACAGAACAGAACAGAACAGAACAGAACAGAACAGAACAGAACAGAACAGAACAGAACAGAACAGGCATTTGTCAACATGTGAATCGCTGTTACCCTAGCAGCTATAAAATTACTTAATAAATATCAGACATAATAGTTGTATAGAGAACCGTAAGACAAACGCTGTCAAAGGCAGCTCATATCTAAATTAAATGCCTTTTTAAGCCGATATTTGGCTCGCTTTCACATGGGCACGAGTGAACGCACGGGTGCGTCTAGTTTAGTGTAAACTGCATTGACAAGACATACTTGGACTTGATCACCGCACTATAGAGTTCTCAGTGTACATGTTTTGCTGCTGTTGTCAATGAAGCCGGTGAAGTGATATAGAAATGGACACGATAACAAACTAAACTTGTAATTTAAGATTTCCCGCTATTTTCACTTGCAGTTCTCACATTGCGATCCTTAAAAATACAAAATCCTGCTTCCGACCGACATTGAAATTCCTGCTTAGCTCCCGCATTATCTGCGCGCGTTGTATCCCGAATCCCGTTTCATAAATAAGTCAAGTGACATATCTCGCAAGACTTAATGAGTCTAATGGTGGCCCTGAGTTCTACACTGGATCACCATCAAACTAGTAGATTTCCTATGACTGTGAAAACGGCACCGCACGGTACGGTTACGGCGGGAATTTCCAGACATGTCCAATACACACGAAACGTGTAGGTCCGTCAACCTGGGTTGACGATCCGTTCTGTTCGTGAAGCTCATTAGAATGCACAAAATTTGTATCTCTCTATCTAAGTACTGTTTGCATATTAAAAATAAGACTATATTTGTCACCCTTCCTTGTGGATTTCCTGTGGTATATTATAAAATATGCCAGTGATCACCCTTCCTTGCAGATTTCCTTTTCGTATACATATGCATCAGTATGCCGTGGTCACCCTGTGGTACTGACCACCAGACCAACTCGTAGACCCCTCGAAATTCCGTAAGAATCGTACGGGTCGTACGGATCAATCGGTCCGTCCATGTCATTAGAGTTTCGTTCAGATGGTGAATTTTCGTATCCAGACTTGCCGTAAAGCACATTTTATAACTCTTGTACGGTAATTATGAACTTTACTACTCTTTCTAGACAATATGCGTCGTTTCAAAAGCCAAAATACCGCTAAATATTCAACAACAACAACAACAACAACACAGATTTGGTTTAAAAGCTTACAACTACTTTCAACATGTGTAGTGGGATACGCCGTTTTCAAAAGACAAGGTTGGATCGATCGGTCCGTCCATGTCATACACACAAGATATATAATAAAAATACTGCATCAATACTAATAAGGGCAGGCAAAGACCCAGACACATTACGCAACATTGGGAAGCAAGTGTGGACGAGTGGTGAGAGGGTCACGTCGGTCTGTCACCTCTGCGGTCCTGGGTTGGATTCCCGGACAGGGCATCACATGTGACTTGAGTTTGCTAGTTCGTTCTTTCCCTTCAAGGATTTTTCTCCGGGTTCTCTGGTTTTCCTTCCTCAGTTACAACGAACTAGTGAGAGAGTACAGTAGATTGCCTGGAAACTAGCTTTATAACTAAGTGTTCCTCCACTTTAAACGAATTATATTTAATTAGCATTACTGCACGCAACACAAAGTTACACCGTGTGTACACCCCTTTAACACTTAAGTGCAACAGTTGCAGGTTTAGGTTTGAGGTCTACTTTTTCCACGTTTTTCTGCAACATTGTGCGCAACATTGTGCGCAGGGGTAGAACTGTGTTGCGTGCAATATTGTGGAAAAGGTTACAACGTGTGTGCGGGACTTTTTAACAATTAGACCTCGAGGCCGAATGGACTACGAGTCAATAGCCCATGAGGCCGTAGGCCGAATGGGCTATTCAAACTCGTAGTCCATGAGGCCGAGAGGTCTAATTGTTTTAGTATTCACCAACATATTGGGCCAAAGGTGAATGAGACTAAATAAAACAAAGAGAGAACAATGTTTTATTGATATTATTACTCGCGCTTCCTCTCAACTCGGGCTATCACCAATAGCCCGAGGTTAGGGAGCCAATCAGAATGCAGGATTTGTAATAGCCCTTATGTTGGTGAATACTAAAACTGGTTAGTACATGGACTGTCATGATACAAACATGACTATCGATACTTCGTCAACAAAATGTCTTAGACATATTTTTTACAAATTAATTCATTTGGCCACCTTGTGAAAACGAAAGATCAAAATAGTGTTTTCCTGATCCCCAGCCAGAAGCCTTACAAACGTAGCGACCTTGGTCACGTGACTGTATGTTAGAGATGGTCAGTCTGAAGCGGCACGACGAGCAGGGCTTGGTAACTACATATCGCTTGCCTGGAAAAAAAAATGATTGAAATTTGATATCGTGAGGTACACCGCAGCAATATGCACCACGCATGCGCGACTTATGGAGCGATCATTCCCGATGAATACTGACACGTGTACTAAGCTACGGAAGCCAAAGTTCAGTTTGAGGACATCAAGTAGTATATCCTGTCGTGTGCACCAGGTACTTTCCTGTTTGAACCCATGCTCAAAATTAAGCTCAAAGATCTGATCATATGAAAAAAAATTATTGCTAAAAATTCAAAGCATATTGTTTTTTCCTCTGGTCAAGACGCGGATCGATGCACGTAAATCTGGGAAAACTCGCGCACGTGCAGTGAGGCATATCTAAATTTTAGAAATCATTTTTCGATATCTGAATCTCCTGTTTTTGGCATTTTCTTTTCCACTTTCTCTCAATCACTGTATCAGAATCTCAAAAGTAACCACGGAAATGATAGCGGCAGTCACTTTTCTCCACCATTAACAGTAAGTAGACTTACTATCCAAGCTGGTTTCCTGTCCCTCTTTATTCACTCTCATCCATGTTACATTCAGTGGGTAGCCGTCAGCTGGACATTCCATTGTCACGTTACCAGACTCTTTTATCTCCAGTTTTGTTGTTTTCTCGTCTATCTTGAGTTTTACTGAAAAAAAGAAAGAAATTTCCACCAAATAAACTGGTTTGGAAAAACAAATTAAGCTCATACAATATCAGAACAATTAGGAATTTGTCGGGGGTGTGGCCTGCCTACCCTCTCCTTCAAGATCAGTGTTGGAGGAAGTTGAAAAGTGAATAATAAAACAATCAGTTGAGGGTCTCAATGGGGTTAACCGTTAGCCGTAAAAGGGCCAAAAATTTAACCGTAAGCCGTAATAATAGGAAAAAACTAACCGTTAGCCGTAATGAAAAGTTAGTCGTAATAGCTTTTCCAGCTTTCTCAACAATAAAAATTAATGTTTAACCATCAAGAACAATGGAAATTAGTTATTAACCCACTTTAACCGTAATCGTAAAAAAGCCAAAATATTAACCGTTAACCGTAATAGCCACCACCCCATTGAGACCCTCTCAGTTGTGTATAAATTAACAAATACTTGCACAACTTACAAATGCATGCAACAGAACATTTTTATAAGAACCTCCTACCTGTTATAGTTATATTTGCAGTAATATTATATTCCTTGATATTTCTTAACATGGAAACAAGATGACAGGAATAGACTCCACCATCCTGAGAGTGAGTCACTCTGAAAACACGTGGTTTCAGAGGTATTAGTTTAGGATAGAAGACTACATCAAGAATTTTTCCATCTTTTTTCCACATCAATCTTGATAGTTTAGTCTTCTGTAGTTTTGTCTTGGAGGTGAGATTACAGCTCAAAACAATATAATCACCAAACTCGACTGTTTTGTCACTCGAAACATCAATGCCTGGAAGTTCGTCACCTGTGACAGTAAATTTACAATGATATGATGTACAAGCACAATACTAACGAAAGCAGATTTCACATCAGTTTGATACGTACTGTGTCGTGCCGTGGCCGTGTCAGTGTCGTCTTATTTATGAAAACATTTGAAATTTCTGACGTAACTGTGCCGTAACCGTGTAGGGTTCCCACTCTCCCGGTGAACAAATTTCCCTGACTTTTCACTGACCAAATCCCATTTTTCACCGACTTTTTGCTGAATATATTTAAAACAATAACATTTCTATTCCAAAAATATCAGTCAACGAAATTACGCGGTTAAAGTTTGTGGAATTCCGCAGCCATGCAAGCTGCTACTGAAAGGGTTGATTGACCTTTCCAACCCAAAATTCCCTAAATTATCAATGACCTTTGAAAATATTGTTATTTAAAAAGTCCCTGAATTCCCTGATCTTGACAAATTTTAAGAACTCCCTGACGGGAACCCTGCCACGCCCTTTTTACAGTCATATGAAATCTACTCGATACAGAAATACATACGTCTAATAACAGAGACAGTAAAACCATATCCGTGTTTCTGGCCATCTGTATAACATTCATATCCTTGATACATTGAATCATCAACTACAGTTACGTTATTGAAGTGTAGTGTTGTTGTTAGTTTTTTGCCACCCTCTGGTAGAACAAACAATCATCCATTAGTAATTCCTACACATAAGTACATGTATATTATACTAGCTAAACATACGACCCGGGCATAAGGCAATCATTTTTGTTCATGTTTAAAAATAATGTATTTATTCGACTGTAGTCAGCAAGACTCTAGTAATATTACATGTTGTGGTTTAATTTCCTCTGAGTTTAAATAATTTTCTAAAGGTTGTTTTAAGATTAAGGGTGTTATGGTGGGTAGGTTATGTATTGAGGTTAGTTTTAGAGGTTTGAACTATAAGGTTAGGTTAAGGGTGTTATGGTGGGTAAGTTATGTATTTAGGTTAGTTTTAGAGGTTTCAACTATAAGGAAGTGGATGGTAAATAAAGCAAAACAGTACACTAAATACTGTAAACCAGTGGAAATTTTCAAACTACAACATGTTCACTGTGCATGTTGATCAAAGTTTTTTTACAAATAGAATCTGTGGGAATCCCAAGCTGGATTCCTGTACCCAAATATTTCTAAACATACATCAAAGTTAACACAAAGAACTATTTCAATGAGGGATTAACTAACAGACTAACCTTTAGTCTCGTTTTGATAGTAAATAGGTCCATTTGGTCCTTCATCTTTTATCAGCATTAATTCTCCAAAATCACCTTTGCGGTAAAAGTGAATTGCACCAGGTTTTCCGTTTGGATCTGAGCTTTTAACAGTACATGAAACCTTTGCTTTCTCAAATTCAATGGCATATATGTTGTCTGGGAATGGAGCTACTATCTGGGGATCACCTAGAATTAAGAAAATAGATATCTGTAATTTAGACAAAGTTAACATCAAGGCTTGCTGGCCAGCAGTCTTTTGCTTGCATGTGCATGCAGGGCGCCCCTCAGCCATGTAGGGTCCACACAATTGCTGTCGGCCCCACCCTCCTCTTCTTGCCAAGTATGGTAGGTGAATAGCATTCTTCCCACCGATACCATCAGTGTGACGGGCGCTAGTTCTGTTGTATGTCTAAGTCTGTTGAGTGTGAATAGTCTAAACTAAGGAATGATCGCTTATTACTCGTGCCCATGCAGGCGTAGCCAGGAACAAGTTATAAACTGCAAATGTTTTTTCCTTTCCTGATTTCGTCCGGAGAAAAAGGCTATTCTTGCTCAATTCGGTCACGTGTTGCACCCCTGATTGGTTAAGACATAAAAACAATGCCCTTCAATGCCCCCCCCCCCCTCTCTCTCTATGCATATGTTGTTAACATTACATTTACTTCCCTTTAGACTATCGAGAAAACATTTCATTTAATTTCAAACAGTAATTTTTAGACCTTTGAAAAATTATTCAATAAAGTTTCAGCTGAATTAATTTTTTACTCTAGTAAAAAAATAGTAGCACTTTAATGAGAGCACAAAATCTTTATATAATTTCTAAGTCCTTACCTTACCTGTGGTTTCAGTGAACAGGAACAAAGTCCCAAGCACGAAGCAAGTATGAAACACTGTACTTACAAACATCTTAGACCATTGTTTCTATAATAGAAGAACTGAGTTGTAAGTGGGTTGATCATCAACATCCCATACAGCATGCCTTTCAACTATTCCCATATATGCGATAAAAGTCAGTTGTGTGACAGGAGATGTAACAAACGTCCAGTGTAGCCTCGCAGCAGCTTTGAAGTTCTATTGTGATTTGTCTTGAGGCTGAGTTAAGGTGCAATATGCTCGTGCATATATACGCATCATGTATTAATCAATAAGTGCTTCTGGAATGTTTTCCAAAATGCACTAAAAAAAACGAAGAAGATATAATAACTATAACTGAGAAACTATAAGAAATTGTTATGCTAGTACCAAACATGCGTTGTATGTTTCGGAAAATTACGTTTCCAAAAGCAATCACTCATTGATTAATATCAGTTCATTATGCGTATATTTGCACGAGCATATTGCAACTGAACATCGAGAGCAATGTAGACTAGGCGCAAAACTGAAAAAGTCGATCGCAAAAAGTGCAGAAGGCATTTTGGGGTAGAGGCTGGTAACATAACTATTCTAAACTAATTGTTCATGCTGAATGCGAATATGACTGTTACCAAGACGTATTCTGCAATCTTATACGTGTAAATGACGTATTTTGTGAATTGCTACAGTCATTTCTACTAACGGCTTTTTCATGTAATTCCAAAAGTTCCCAAACTTAAAAACAATGACCATAGCTGGAAAGAGCACATCAAAATCAGTAAAACTGTGAAGTTTGAAGGATATAAGTTGAAAAATCAAGGATATACGAATTTTCAAAAATCGAAATTTGTTTGTATCTCTTGCATAACTGTAAGTGTTTCCATACAAAATTTCGTTTTTTGAAAATTCGTATGTCCCAGTTGATTTTTCAACTTATATCTTTCAAACTTCACAGTTTTACTGATTTTGATGTGATCTTTCCAGCTATGGTAATTGTTTTTAAGTTTGGGAACTTTTGGAATTACATGAAAAAGCCGTTAGCATGAAATGACTAGTGTAGCAATTCACAAAATACGTCATTTACATGTATAAGATTGCAGAATACGTCTTGGTAACAGTCATATTCGCATTCAGCATGAAAAATCAGTTTAGAACAGTTATGTTACCAGCCTCTACCCCAAAATGCCTCCAGGTGTCTGATTTTTCGAAAATGCGCCTAGTCCAATGCAAGCTTAAGTAAACAAGAAATCGAAATCAATGAAAAAATTGAGTCAATCGGCTAACGTAACTGAAGCCAATTATTATATAGTTGATTCCGTCTTTTTTGGTATAAATGTTCTCTAAATAATCAATACTTTCTAGTTACCTTTAATTTCTTAATCCATGATCTAAAAAATAAATTTAACAGAAAATTTGCAAAACTGATCTTTGAATCACTTGACACTGACAACATGTGCAGCTTGTTTCTCTCTCAATACACTTCAAATACTCTTCAAACCGGATAAATGTCGGAGCTTTCTTTAGTTTTAGAAGACTGTTATGATTTTGTTGTAGTTTTTTATTTATTCTTTCTTCGTTAAGAGACCATTTTGTTGGAAAGCTCATTATCCCGGGCTTGGCAAGTGTACTGAGATATGGTCTCAAATTCCGAGAATCAATAGAATTGCTCGATGTTATGAAGTTGTGGAGTTGGTATGTTACGGGGAGAGAAATTGAGTTGTTTTCTCTCGATCGTAACTTGTAGGGAAAACTAGCGTAGACACAGTTGTTGTGATCTGCTGTTTATTAGGTAGAGCACTCGATAACTGTAGGACTTACAGAACCAGTAGAACTAGAATGAGCTTTCCCTAAGACAGCACGGCGTTAAGAAGGTTTTCCTTACTCGGACCGTTTACCGTGCTCCAGGTCAGCTCAATCCAGACTACTGAGTTGCTGTAGACCTAAGTGTATAAGTAAGTGTATATGTGTATCTGTTTATCTGCGTTACAAGGTAGATGTATTTATACTAACTAATTAGCATTTCATAGTTGTGACGTTGCTAACTCGTCAAGCTGGTTCTAACTAGATGATGTAAGAATTACAAATGATTGTTGATATAAGGAAAAACCTATAGCATCTACTTGCGGATGAATATGGATATAATTCGTCGACGCAATCCGCTAAAGACAAGATTAGTAGCTACGTTTTAGCTATAAAATACTAATAAGATACAATATTTATAACTAACATTAAACTGGTAGAAAGGGCCTGAACAAACATTCACTTGTTTATCATAATTAATTGTGCGCATGTCCGATAAATGAAGTAAGATGAGGAAGTTCCTAGTCATTAAGGTAAACTAGTGTTTACCTAAGTTAACACTACGAGCATTAAGATGTCAAACTCTGTACACTAAAAAGGCAAGTTTGTAGGAACAGCTGGATTAGCACTAAAAATATCAAAAATGTCCTTCATAACAGGTAAAGAGAGTAAAGCCGGAGAGTAAAGAGATTGTGAACTTATAAGTTAACATCTTAACAACAGCTTTTCTCAGCAAAAAGCTCATGCCAGGGGCGGATCCAGGGGGAGTCCATAGGTGCACCAGACACCCCCTAGCGCCGTACGAGATGACGTCATCAGATTCCATTGCTAGGAGGCCGCCATCTTGGATGTGACGTCATCTCTCAAGAGTCTTATTTTGGACACCACGTACCTTTACAAAATCCGCCATCTTGAATGTGACGTCATTTCTCAAGAAGCTTATTTGGGACACCACGTGCCTTTACAAAATCCTGGATCCGCCCCTGCATGCATGTTACTGCTAAACCAACAACACAACATAGAAGGAAGTTTGCTATTGCATGTAGTCAGGCAGGTAAAGTACACCGCTATATACGCAGCATTTAAACCCTTCGATCACCAATGTCCGATATTCTTCTGAGCATTATGGGATTATTTTCCTTTTTCGAATGACTTTGGACAAGTTTTGGAATGATGTTCAATGGGCATTTGGAGAGATATTATTTGTAAAAAAACAAGCTGGGTTTTGTATCTCGGTTTCTCTAGTTACTCTTCTGCAGATAATCAGCATCGAACGATTCAAAATAACGAGACAAACTGTAGAAGTAATACGACTACCGCATACACACAGACACTAAAACCCCGGGGGGGGGGGGGGGGTACTTGACCAGGATTTGGGTGGGGATGTTCCGCTGGGATCCTAAAACGGTTACCCTGTTTATGACAGAAAAACTCAAAATACCATACCCTGTTTATGACAATTAAGTATAATAATTGCAGAATGTAATGTACTCATTTGTTTGTAATGTAAATGAGTTTCATAACGAGTTTGTTGCGATCGTGATCGAACAACGATAAATAAAGCTTCTAGACAGATCGTTGCCATTGTGGCTAGCTAACGACTAAGGTTGATGAGAAAGCTGCTACCCTGAAAATGACAAGAAGCTCAAAAAATTGCAAAAAGGATACCCTGTTTATGACAGGGAACTCGAAAAACCATACCCTGTTCAGCGGATCATCCCCGTATAGTAAATATATGGGAGTACCCCCCCCCCCCCCCCCCCGGGACTAAAACAGCAAGTGGCAGTACTTGCTTGGTCCTGCCGAGCTAATTCCTATGTCTTTAATGCTCACAAGTTTGCGGTTTCATTTCAAGTAGTTAAATATGGTAAAACAGTTCTGTTTAACGTCAAATCTGAAATCTTAAAGTAAACTTGCCCGTGGTTACTGTAATCAACATTTTGTGTATCATACTCTATTTTGCAATATTCCCACTAAGTATTGTAATGCCAAAGCCACAAGCCATTTCAGCAGATCTTTTATTTAGTTTGATATACAAAGAGAACAAGGAAGAAAACACGAATGGTAAACGCAGTTATTTACCATGAACCGAAAGTCTTTATTCAATATAGAATATCAAAGACAGTTAAAATACTTTTGTGCTCGTTAACACGTTATTCCTCTTGTTAACTTTCACTTTTTATTTGGGTTTTATTAGACAGTGCTTCTCAATATAATCTTCCGACTGATGTAAAAAACTATTGTAGTTATTGTATTGGGAGAGTGACTGGTCAACATTCATGATCATTCATGTTTTACCGCCTTTATTTGCCTCCGTATCAATTCATGCCTTATTCCTTGTGTCTATTTTGTTTTTCTGACTGATTTTCGAGAAGATGCAAAGAGAATCTTCTGTCAAAAGAACTGAGGACTTTGATGTCCATCTTCTACCTAACGACAAGTTGAGTCAGGGCCGTAGCCACCGGTACGGTTAGTCAGGTTTCAACCGGACCAACTTTTACCATTAAAACCACTTATTACAGTTTTGAAAGCATGAATCCGAGTAGAAAAACGAAAAAACCGGACCAACTTTAAAAAACCGTACCATTGTTTAAATTGTGGCTACGGCCCTGTGAGTAAGTGCACAAAACCTTGAACTCAGCAAACTCTATACCACGGCCCTATGTTGACCATTATTGCCGGTCAGAAAGAACATTGTAATATAAATTTGTCTGAAAGAAACATGATTCCTATAGCTAGAACACTTTTAGCTGATAAGTAAAATTAATTAAATTACTCACACAATAAGCAGTACATAAACAGTTGTTGGCGGGGATACAGTCTTACGCGACGTCTCAGTTATTTGCGCATTTTAGTTGTTTTCTCACTCTCAACATCCACAGAGGTTCCTATTCTTTCTCGAATTTTCCCTGGTGTGGCAGATGTAGAAGCGAAGTTGACTTAAGAAATATAAAACCGTTTTCCGTGTTTATGTAGCCTGATCTAAACACGCGTGATGTTGGGAGAACACGAGAGAGCGTAGGGAAAGCACTTGAGCTCTTGAGTGTTCTCCCAACATCACAAGTGTTTAGATCAGGCCGATATAAACACGGAAAACCGTTTTATATTTCTTTTATAAAATAATCCAGCAATAATCGAGGCAATATTTTGATGAAAAGCGTCTCTTTAAAATACTGTCATTGACGTCATCAGCGACACGAGAAAAGGAAGTTGGACTTTATTGATTAATTGGAAATTAATCGCACCTTTCTTATGCAGATGTTGGGATCGGAATAAAGTCTGCAAAGGTAATTAAATGTTTTAACCCTAATTCAGTAATGGCTACGCGCGAAAATTACCATAAAATTACCATATCGACAATAGATAAATAAATTTGTGGTAGCTCATCAACAATTGAACAATCACACATTTACATACAAATTTACATACACATACACGTAGCAGCCACCATACGACTCATGTCTGATCACGGAGCACAGCTTAGATCGAGACTAGTTCGTTTTTACTGAGGGAGGAAAAACCGGAGAACCCGGAGAAAAAACCCTCGAAGCAAGGGAGAGAACGAACAAGAAACTCAAGCCACATGTGATGCCCCGTCCAGGGATTGAACGAGGGACCACAGCGCTGACAGACCGGCACTCTCACCGCTCGGCCACCATTGCTTCCCTAATGCAGTGCATTCTGGGAAGGTACGCATTCCCCCTCTGACAATAAAATCGATTAAAATTCACGCGAAATATAATTATCTTCTCTACTTTGTACATCTAAGGAAACCAACGAACCAACTAAAATATACTAATGTTGATATGATTTGGAGAAAGTTAGCTCGGCAAAGACCGCTCTATCTGTTACAGCGCCTTTGATAATTACACGACCTCGACAAATTTGGCGCCTGGGCCCAAGAATGCGTTTTGACTTCCGTCAATCAAATACGTAACGCCCGGAATTTGTAAAAACTCAGTTTTCTACAATAAGAAACAAAACCAACTTGACTTTCTTCATGTAATATTTATTCTGTTTAGACTTTTGATACCAATTTAGGTTAGTTTTATGAAGAACAAATAGTCGTAGATTTGATTGACGGTCGTCAAAACACTGAAAAAGCCTTTTGAGTGCTGTCTGCGGAGGTTGTGTAATTATGAAAAGCATATAGGTTTGAATTTTTGGCACCATGTTTCTACAATAATTTTCACTATTTTCGTTTATTTTTTTAATCTCTTAAGTGTTGTCGAAGTTTTAAAGTACACAATTTCAAGGTGATCCCTTTGTTGTGCACCGAGAACATCTGCGCATGGTTCGAAAAGCCGAAAATTTTCATTCAAATTATGATTAAAAACGCTACAAAACTCAATTTGGAACATTTCTCTAATCTTTGGTGCGTTAAAAAGCATTTTTTTTTTTTGACCCATTCCCTTCTCGAAAAAGTGCCGTTTTTAGCCCTATTATGATGATGTTTTACAAAATATCTCGCAAACGAGCACAGTGACTCTCATTTTTTTATGTCAAAACCTGCTTTCTCGAAAAGATTCACCCAATATATTTGAAATGAGAAAAATTTATCGAGAGAATATTGAAAAAATGGTTTTTGTGTAAATTTAAATGCTAAAATGTCAAAAGTAGAATATTTTCGCGTGCGTGTTGCTTTTTCAAAGTTGTAAAAAACCCGCGGTAAAATGTACCTTACCCAGGTTAAAAGAAATATATCGCAAGATGATTTACTATTACCTGTTTGCAATAAACTTTCTACTAACTTTGAGTCTTTGGAGGTTTTTCAGAGATTTGGTAGACTTATTAACGAGTTAGCCGGAATACACTCGCAGTCCACGAACCCTCCGGCACGAAATCGCTACTGAGAATACCCTTATCTTTGAAGCCAAATATAATGAATACGAGTTCTTATTAGAATTTTTATGAGCACCTGTCGAATTAAAAAAATTAAAACAGCTAAAAAATTGCTTGTATGTCGATGACCTTCTAAAGGAGGAGCAGGCCTAACCTGTGCGTGCAACACGTTATATCAGAGATATCACGTGGCAATTCTGACCCAGTTCTCACGGCCAATGTTTAACCCTGTTATAGGGATATCGTGTTGCAAAAATACCATTATACTGTTGGCATAATGCCTTCTTTACATACACCTACAGCTATTACAGCAACTGCACTTGCATGAAAGTCTCTCGTGTTATACGATGCAGTCATTGAACTTTGCTTTTGGAAGTTCTTCTCACTAGTACCAAAATGAATGCGTCATTACTCAAGACTACAATTACTGCAAGTACCACACAGCTGATCGGACGTCATACGAACTGTAAAGATAATGACAATTTTGATGATAACTTCATATGTTGTTTTTGGCAATATGATGCATGATTGCTCCTGTCTTGACTGAATAGAAAGTTAAGAGTCTGCTTATGAGGTTCTAGCAGATGTATGACACAAAACTCAGTGACCATTTTGACGAAGTAGTAAAATTAAAACTCTCTTGCAAATGAATTAATGCTTTTTTCATGTTTTTACTTAAAAATCGCCATCATATGCCGAAATGGATTATGGGATGACCGTATTAAGAGTACTCTCTAAAACAGAGACATTTTGTTTCAGACAGGGACCCCAATTCCCGTCGCCTGGCTGTTTTTTCATCATCTCCTTTTCTCTTTCTCACACGATTTTTATTGCTATTTCTTGCCCCCTTTACGTTCCTCTGTCTTTTTCCTGCCGTGGAATTTTTTATCCTTTTACCATCATTTCTTACACATTTAACAGCCTACCGTTGTTTTTCAAAAATTTCTGCTCACGCGTATTTCCCTTCCAATTCCCTGACGTTTCCTTTCCTACCGACTTTTACGTTAAGCTCCCGTACGGTTTGGATACTGCTCCTAAAACATTTTAAATGTTTCATAATCCATTGGTCTTCAGACCGTTTAAACGCATCAAAGGTGAGCATCACATTTAACCCCTAACTCGCTAAATCCTTTTTCTATTTAACTTAATTCTTGTTTTTTTTTCACAATTTTAGTCCACAGTTTTGGCTATATTTTGTCCCACCTTACTTTGTTTTACATCTAAGTCGTAAGTCCCGGGTTCGTCTAATTCCCGTTTTTGCCTTTCCCCCACCACTATCACATGCAATTTGCTTGGTAATTACGTGTAGGGTTAACGGCTTCAAGGCCTTGAAGTATGAAACACGTTTGTCATCCACCATAATGACAACAGTTCAACATCCTAACACTGTTGAGTAGTGTTAAACTGGATTTACCAACCCCACATCCAAATTCATGTGTTAGTTCAAGTATGAGCTCATATTATTTATCCAGTCCACTCCTGATCACATTCTTTCATCCCCCGCCACTTCTAGCAATAGAGTCCGATTACCCAACTACCTTCAATAATATTTGACGGAAGTCAAATCGACCAAATCCAGCAGACAGTTCGAATGTCTGAGTTTGCACGATTTTGACAATTGCAGTAAAGGTTGAACGTTGACCACACCCTTACAACAATGGTATCGTGTGTACATATACATACAAACATCACAAAAGTTATCCTATTAGTATAGAAGTGGCATGTACAGTATGTTTGTTCCTTATGTAAATACACTTGTGCATAAAATGTAAAAACTAATAAAGCAAATAGCTATCTTTTCTTGTGTGCTACTTTACGTCACATATCAGACTGAGCCAGTCGTTTCTTACAATTCAAAGCCGCATTGAAATTTTGAAACGGGGACGCAAGTCCGTTTGTGTCAAATAAAAGAAACGATCGGGGACGAGTCTGCTTCTATGATTATAGACGCTTTATATAGTCAATTGAAGAAACGTTGTCGGGTCTTAAAACATAGAACATAGAAGCTGAGACCGAAAAGGTGCATGAGATCAGTGAATAATTATATTCTGATTTATCCATTTACGCTGAAACCGATAAAAATTCGAAGCCAAACGGCCCGCCAACGCAGGTCCTGCATACGCTTTCATACATACATACATACACGCACTTTATTCTTTTATTTATCTAGCTTGAATTTACAGAGTAGCTCGGAGGAGCTAATATCTTCGAGAACAAAAGAAAATATTGCATTTGCATCGAAGGCACAGCGTAAATGAATAAATCAGAATATTATTATTGACATCCCATGCACAATTTCGGTCTCAGCTTCTATGTTCTATGTTTTTAGACCCGACAACGTTTCTTCAACTGACTATATATACCTATTTGCACATTAAACCTTTCAAAATTCTCGAACCTAGAAGCTGAGCCAGAAATGGCTCCTGGGTACACTAGTAATATATGGATCTCATATGTTTTATCTATGAATTCGCTACAAAATCGTGTCTAGAATACCAAGAATTTGTCTCAGTCGCTGTTTTGAAACGTCCACATGCATGCACACGCTTTGTTAAAATCATGCTACCAACAGATTTTTCAAAGTTCATATCGGTCTCAGATTCAATGTTTTGAGGGTCAGTGTTTTTGCAAATAGGTATATTTACGTTGAGTAATCACGTGATTGACGTACTGCCATCATTCATCCGGAAAATCAAAAGCAGTCTAATGCCGTGGGTATGATACCATGAGAACTAACCCAAAGGATTGTAGACGTTTTCTTCGTACGTAAAACTGCCATGCACGTTGTTGCGGCTATTCACTGTATTGTGCTCTCGTCTGTGTTTTGTGCCGTTGCGTACTATCAGTGAAGAAAAAATAGTTTAAACTTCAGTTGTATTCATTTATAACTCATTGCTACTTTATCGGCTGTTGCCCTTGATTAACCAATTAATCTAGTTTTCAATACAACGACCCTTTCTTCCCTTGTGGGTTTTACAGGATTTGAAAGCAAAAAAAAATTTATTTCGAATAAAAATTTTGAAAAAAAAAATCTGCCGGGACATTTTCTTTAAAAAAATATTCCTGCCAAAGTGAAAAAAAATTCATTTCCACTTTTGGTGGCCAAAAAAAAATTTATGCCAATCCCAAACTCCCCCCCCCCCCCCCCCAATCACTTTTCTAATGGTCCGTCCCTAAAGACTAACAAATACCTTCATTTGAAATGGGTGAATTCACGTTCAAGAGCATCACTAACACGTTCAGAGGAATAACAAGGAGTACCAACTGCATCAGCCACGACAGCTGCACGAATGGTCTCATGCAATTTTCTCTGTGAAGAAACTGTTGAATTTCTCTTTACGGTTTAGCAAGTGATCGATGGACTGGAACAGGTTACGTTGATCACCACTGCTATTCTCAATGATAGATGAAAAGTAGGTTTCTTTAGCGTCCCTAACTAACTCATTGACCACGCGGCACTGATCAGAATTGTTTCGCTTTCCATGTCGGTACCGTTTTCTGCATTTGAGTTGCAACTTTTAAAACAATGTGTTCCTCTCTGAAAAGTTTCCTAGCATTACTTAACAATTTTTCAATCCCTCCACCCATGCAGCCTATAACCAACGGCAGCACAGTGATTTGACAATCTCTTCTTTTCTCACGAGTTTCAAATGCAAGCTGTTGGTATTTAGCTAGCTTTTCAGATATTTTCTTGCTGATATTTTACCTCCGGTCCTGGGGGCACGCCATATCACATATCCATATCTTCTTGGATTCTTTTTCCTCTAGAGTCAAATCTGGAACAGACGGAACAGGGTAATGGTTTTGGTAATTTTGCTCTGAAACAGAGTCAGGACAGTCAGGGTTTGAGGGGCTCAGCGGCCATCCCTATACCCAAAACTTAAGGTTTTTAAAATGTTTATATGCTTTTTATGATATTTTATGATATTTTATCAATATAGTTCATAGCAAGTTTTTAATCATATAGATATATTAGTTATAAATAGTTAGATATTGATGCCAGTCCCATTTAAGATTATTTTATTGCTGCGAGCGAAGCGAGTAGCCTCCTATTCGGAACACAGTGTAATCTGTGGATGTCACTAGACGAACATGCGATACATACGATCAGCGGTTCAAGTCCATACCGTATCGAGAGTCGATTCAAGGATGTCACTAGACAAACACGCGATACATACGATCAGCGATTCACATCTTTTCCTAAATCAGATAAACGAGCTTTTTAAAATCAGTTAGTTTTATAATCATTGCCAACGCTAGCCGTTTGAGATTGTTTGAAAAATTGCTTTACTCAAAGTGCTAAATATTTTTGAGCTGTGTGTGTCCGACACTGATCCTTGTAGTTCAATATTGAAGGTCAACTAGCAGTGTTCGTCACACAACGCACAGGAGATAGACAAGAAACATTTGATATATCAGAGAAAGCGGTGTACTTTCGTAAGTTTTAGGGGAACAGTTCTGCTAACGTGGATACACCAGCTGTTTTCTGCTCGCAGCACTTCACTTTCTATTAGAAATAGCTAGTTTTAATTTATTTTATCCAGGGCGCTTTTTGATAACAGCCACAAGCTGATGAGCTTACCCTGGTTAAATATGTTATAATTATTATTATTATTAAACTGGAAGAGTACCCGGCCCCGGAGCCGACTCATTTTCTTTTGCTTTTCCTCTTCAAAAATTCGAATTCGTGAGTATTTTAAAGGAATGATCGATGACAATAATGCAACGAGTTTCAAAACAAAAGCAGATTTATAGTGACCATAGTTAATCTGTTTTAAACTGTGTGTTAAAACCACTGACAATCAGCTGACAATCAATCAACAAACACTGCTCAGAAAATTCGTTTTGAAACAACTTTTCACGAAATCTTAACTTCAGCCTCAGTGTAGTTTTGCTTAAGTTTGGTCTTATTCTTTTTAACTCGTGGATTGCAAAAGAGCCTCATGAAACTGGCCGTGAGTCGAGCCGCTAGTTTGTGTTTGTACTCTATCAGCACAAGAGAGAACGTTGAAATAAGCAGGAAACGAAAACGGCATTGATTTGACTCGACTTTTTCTTTATATTATTAATATTTGATCAAAATGCAAACATGTTTTATTTTATTCATCGTAACCTTTGACGAGTCAGCTAATGGTAGCTGTAGGCAAGACTTGTGTAACTTGGCCAAAATAACTCAGTGGATCTAATTGACTTTTTGTAAAATCTAGTGTAATTGATTGACTGTACACTTTGAGACGCATATTGTAACTAATACCTCAGATACTGACGAATAAGAGATGTATATAATTGTGTGTAATGGAATTGTATTTATCATTTGTTTGATCTAAAGCGTCGAATTCAGTAGACAATGCGGCACCTTTGACCGTGATGCAACGTACAATGAGTGTGATGCAACATCACGTAATACAGGAAATCCAATTCCGCTCCAAAAAGTGTGTTTATCATACGTCTTCAGCAATGAATTCAGATTTTGGCCGTCACGCTACATAGTGAGTCTGATGTAACGTCATGGTACAAAAGCAACCAGTTTACGCTCCATATGAAAGTACGCGGTGTTATGCAATGAAAAAAATTTTTATGGCTTGAAATTGCTACTAAACATGACCAAGGGCTAAGGATTACACAAAAGACACTTCATGGAAGTAAAAAAGATACTAAATGGGTAAAAACATTCAGCTCTCAATGCTTCATGGGCTTCCGCTCTGCACGTATAGCTCAATCCACGAGTTATGTCCGCCATTGGCGGATTGATCAATCTCGTACCCAGAGCCTGCGTTCCTCTTGGTCGAGAAACGAGAGGCTCTGGCCAATACAAATTTTTAGTCCGCTATTTGCGGACTAGGCTCAACTACGCATGTCAAGCTCTATCTGTGACAGAAAATTGCTGATCGAGAGCTTATTTTTATGTACCGTATTTAGAAATATACTCAGAGGTAAAGAATGATATTTATGTGAGTCATTTGTGGGATTTATTTCACGTTTTGAAGTCTGTCAAGTGAATTTGAATCGATAGTCCAACGGCCCTCTTCGAAGCACGACCTTCAACGACCAACAGGCCACAAATCTCCTATGAAAACTGCACTAAATCTTATCGCTTGCTCATATTCTCTCGATATGAAGTAGTCTGACAATCTTTTTATATTCTGACAATGGTTCAGGCTACTCTGAACAATTTTACTTATCGAAAATCGATCTGGAAGTAATGATTTAGGATAATTCCGGGAAATCTCGATTCTCAAAATATGCGAAGAATGTAAAATTCAAACGCTCCTTCTATTGTTCTGTCAACCAATCAGAGTGCTCCAAATAACTGTATTGGCCAGAGCCTCTCGTTTCTCGGTCGCTGACCAAGAGGAACGCAGGCTCTGGGTACGAGATTGCGGATTGATTTGATGAGGTCTGATAAGCGATGCGGATTTAATGCGCCGGTTTTCAGTTCAGCTTAAGGTAATGGGCTCGCGCGAGTTTTTATCGACAAATTTTTCTATAAATCATTATGTAGATTGTTTTTGAGTTGGGAACATCAAATCAATAAAGAAAATGGGGGGTCACGGTGCTAGTTTTGGTGCTATGATAGCTCGAAAAGAGCGAAATCTCGCCTTTTCGAACGAAAACAACAGATTTCAGAGTCTGACCTCTAGCGTACGGTAAGTCTTTGCAAATTTGCAAACTAAAGGCTTTCAGACATGCTAAAGTAGACAAAGTATCATGAAAAGTAATATGTCTTCACTTATTTGTAGGTAAAGCTGAGTATTCGCAATTGAAAGATGAAAATCAGGTGTACTTACGCGCGAATCGGACGTTCATTTTGACGATTTTTCGCGATTTTCTCAAAAACCTATCGAGGAATTTTTTTCCTTTTTTGATATGTTTTAGTTTTTATAAAAATACGTCGAAAAAGCAAAAGATTAGGATAGGTCGCGGTGCTAGATTTTAAGTTATAAGGCTTTGAATACAGTTACGTGGCGTCCGCCATATTGAAATATTTTAGAACACAGGAAGCCCAATCATCGATATCAGCGCGCGCGTGCAAAACATGCGCAAACGTTATGCGCACGAATGCGCGAGCGCATTACCTTAATGTTTTGCCCCTTAAAAAACAAAATTTAATCAATAAATAAGATTAAATTCACTGTACCGTCACTGATCTCACACAAATTCGTAATTGAAGCAACGTTTGTGCGACATTATATAGACCAAAAAATGTTTTGACTGTGACAAATTTGTCTCAATAAATTCTGAAGAATGATCTCAAGGGATCTATAGATCTCAAGGGATCTAAGGGATCTAAACAGCCATAAACGTCCATGACCTCTCAACATTGCATTGCTTATGAAATCCACTTACAACAGACTGCTAGCCCCACCATGACTAGTAAAACCATATTCCCCACTGTATCCACTGTATTTCCTTTTTCTGTACTATTTTTTAAAAAACAGCGCTGCTTAGCCAATCTAGCCAATCGGTATCGAGAACTTTTTCATGTATACACAGGTAGCCCAAACAATATTAGTGTAACTCTTGGACTTTTCATAGAAATACGAAATATCATGATTTATTCAATAAAAGCTTTAAAAATGTCACTGAGTCATTGCTCTTACCTCTATTAGTTCTCTTCTTAAGTTTTAGCGCGATATCAACGCTTTCTGTTTGTTTTTATATTATTAGTATTATTAAAAAAAAAATTTTTTTTCAAATCTCTTGTTTAATATGATATTTTTTAAATCCAGAAGAAAAACCAGAAAAAAAGAGAGGAGAAGAGACGAGACTAGCCTCCTACGCAGGCGTTTTTAGTCTCGATCCTGAGGGACATTTACTGGATCGAGACTAAAAACGCCTGCGTAGGAGGCTAAGACGAGACGAGACGAGACGAAACCAGAAGAGAAGAGAGGAGAAGAGAAGAGAACAGTAAGCGGTGTTTCGATTTCCGGCTCTTTTTGGGGACGGAAGGAGAAGGGAAGGAAAAGAGCGCCCCCTCCCCTCCCCCTCTCCTCCCCCCTCCCCTCCCTTGGTTTGCCCTCCCGTCCCCAGCAACATCACTACATCCGGGTTCTTGAAAATTGAACCCGCGAGCCCCCCGCGTTGCTCCCGATGCGTTTGTAAAAGCGCGGGAATTTTTTAATACAGTTGGGCTACAAGGAATCTATGAGGGTTGTCAACGGCTGGTGAAGGATTTAACTGCTACTGAAAATACCCCTTTATAAGAATGATAGGAGCTACAGGACGTTCTCATCAGGTAGGGAAAGTATTAAGTAAACTTTTTACATGAGAAATGAATTGTTATGAAGATCTTGAGTCTCATATCCCTCGACATTATTAAAGCGATCGGGAAAGCGATCAACTGATCGGGCATGTCTTCGTTTGTTTAGAGGACACAAATAGAGAACACAGTTTACATAATTCAACAGAAATGTATTGTATTCTTTGTAAAAAAACCCACTATATTTAGCGTCTGTAGTTTCTTCAGATTAGGATTAAGCAGATCTACCAGGAAGCCGAGTTTTACGTAGACTGTTTATACAGAAGTCAGAATCAACGAAGCGATGGAAAATCTTCAAAGAAAAGTCAACCCGAGGAAAAACCATAGAATTTTTTAACAATTGAGATGCACCATATAGGAGAAGTGTGAATTTTGTGAAATAGAAATGAGGTTTCATTGATATAACTTAATATGCATACATGTAATCGCCAAAGTAGTAAAAGCTTTTGAGTTGATTGTAATCACTGACCATTTGTCTCCAGCCTTAGTCGGTGCTATCTAATAACCAGGCTAAGGAGTCCTATGAGACAAAACAAGACATTTGCCATGTTTTGGAAGAATATGCAAAAACAGCTTTTTTCCTTGCTCTCCTGAAGCTCCAGGCACTGTATTTTTTCATGCCTGGCTGATTTTTTAAAGGAAAATCAAATGAACTGGATTTCTAAAAGCAGAACTCAAATTTGGCTGACAAATAATTTATTGTAGTGTGAAAACCAGTCTTTACACTTAAAAAAATGTCAATGAACTCAAGTCAAAATATAGAGTGGTCAAGGAGCATTGTTAAAAGCAAAGACCAGGGTCTAGCTCCCCATCTGGGAGCAATTAAGCTGACTGTAGCAAAAGTTATGTTTGCCCTCCCCCTTTGGAAAGAAATATACGTGTATGTTTAATCTTGAGAAATTCCCTGTGGGAAGCTACTGGTTGATGCATTTATTTAATACACTTGCTGCTATGTGTCTCAAGATCAATTAAAACAATGACTATGCTGATAAAAGAGAAAAGCCTCTGGGACACCAAATAACTGAAACTTGGTCATTACATGTTTTGTATTAACAGGGACAGGCTCAACCAAGTTTAGACCATTACAAGTTAGAACTTCTTGAGCGGCACTTTCCAGGTAAGTTGCATTTACAATTTGATTACTATTGAACTTTGTAACTTAATTGCTGTTATAACATCATCTTGCATAAATATTTTATTTCTTGTAAATACAATCCAAACTTGAGACTTTCTGAGGAATTCTGTGACATGAACATATAAAACAGACAAAGGTCTTTCCTTTTCCCCCTCCACTCCCCATGATGCCCTGGGTCCCATTCTATGAAATCAACATCAATCAATAGTGGCAGTTCAAAATACAAAATTCATTAATGTCTAAAACAAAGAAATTTGTGTTGTTGAATTATGCCAGTTCATGTCAGAAACATGCGCAGTAAACCATACGAGTGCACCAAATGCATCCTACATGTGTAAAAGTGTGTTTAGGTCATATGCATTGGGTATCAACTTTGTATTCTGTTTCCAGCCAGGTCTTGCAGGAGTCTTTAATAAGGCTGTGTAAAGACTATCGGTTCCCTGACTTGCAATTTCAATGCGAGGTAGGCACAGCATTCCCCACGTCATTCCCCCACGGGAAACGTCTTAAAGTGGGATTTCAAAAATTTGAGGTTTTTAAAATCCCACGATCGAGTTCAAATTTATTCCAAATTCCACGAGAAAGCCATATATATGATTTCCTAATAATAATAAACATGAAAAAATTTGTATATGTAATCTCATGATTTTGAGTGCAATTTAGAATTATAAATTACGTTTAATTAAAAAATTTGTAATCATTGAAAACTTTACGAGTTCTAATTTATTCTAAATTGCACGAAAAGAGAATGTTTTCTGAAATCAAAACTTTTAACAAACTTACAGTAAGTGTTTTGTGGAGTCAATCCAACCCCCTTGAGTCTCCATTGTAGTCTCGATCGAGAGCTCCTCCCACGTATAGCAGTGCCATTTCAGAATACAGATTCAACAGAAAATGGGCATTTTCTTTACTCTTCTACTCACATGATAATGAGAGCTACAAGAATTTCCAGGTTTTCAAATGACAACTTAGAACCATCAGGAGAAAAACTGAATTTGTCCATTTTATACAGGTGAATTTTCGGCGAATCTACGGATCAAGATTAGTTCAATTTCCTACTAAAACAAAGTACTGTCCAACTCATTTTCCTTGAAAAATTGGTCTTATCTTCTCCACTTGCTCGACTGTCGACATCTAAGTACTGAAAAAAGACTTCCTTGAGAGTCCATCTAGAGGTAATAAAGACAGAAACGTCACACAACTTGCCAAAGATTCACTTGCAAAGTTAAATCGGCTGAATAAAATGTTTGGGCGTTAAATAGCTGCCGACTCGCGCATTCCAGGTTTGTACAAAAAAATTCCCGCCAAAACACCACAAAACACAAAATTATTTCTCAACGTCTGTAGTTTCCAAATTTATCTATTTTTTTGTTTTCGTTTATTTATTTGTAGAAGTGTGCAAATTTTGAGATTTTTGAATGCAAACTTTGAAATTTTTGGGTCAGAAGTGTCAAATTATGACGCACGGGAGTTGGGTAAGACGAAAATTAAACTAGATCCGGTTACTAAAAATAGCCCAACCGAGAATAATTTATCATGGTGTGCGCGGTATTAAGAAGTTTCCCTTTCTTATTTGTGCTCTCTTGGTTGTTCTGATCATCGTGGAAGTTTGGGAATGCTGTGCCTTTGTTGACCGCTAGCTCGTCCCAGTCTCATTCCCCATTCCTCCATTCCTCATTCCTGGTTTTAGTAACATCCGTGTACAGTTCTGTTAGGAGCTACCACCCTCTGCAGACTGTAAGTGAGCAATGGCTAATTTATTTTCTGAGACAAGTGTCAATTTTGATTGATTGATTGCCATTCTTATGATCAAAAATTAACTTCTTTTCTACATGTGTGCAATTTCAGAAAGATGTTTTAGGACCTACATGTGCCCCAAGGAATTTCCACCTTTCAACCCAGAACATGAAGGAAGAGTGGCAGAAAAAAAAGTTTATGATATGTTCCGTCAACTGGAGGAACCCATGGTGGTTATTTGCACAATTAAATACTGTGTAGATCATGTAGGTGAGATGGATTTTATGGTGCTTCACAAAGACAGAGGCATAATGAGGTTTGAGGTAAAAGGTATAAGCAACCCCAAAAAACAAAAGCGTTTTGCAGAAGAGTACACTAAAGCAAATGATCAACTGTACAATTCTGTCTCTATCATAAAACGTGCCCTGAGAAAATTGAAGATGGAGAAGAAAACAGTTCGTTATGCAGTGGCAATGCCAAACGTTTCTATTGACACATTCAATAGAGATGGGATGCTCAACAAAGAAAATATCTCATCTAAGGATGCTTTGCAAAATTGGTTGGAGGATTACAGACCACCACTCCAGAATTCTGCGTTCAGTAATGAAGAGTATGACAGGCTTTTGGTTTACTATGCAGAAACACATCCAGGCCTGAAGGAATTTTGGAATTCTACAAGTATTGATGAATCTCTTAGTAAGTTAACACCAGGTCAGGCCTTGTTATTAGATGGTGTTTCAGATGAGTGCTATATATCTGGACCTGCAGGAAGTGGAAAGACTGAAGTTCTTCTCCACAAGGCCAGTGATCAAGAATTATCAGAACAACGAAAATTGATTATGGTCTGTAACAGAGGCTTGGCTGCCTATGTGAAATGGTGAGTTTATTTGTACAAAAACTTTCAAATTTACACTTACTTACATTTGACAAGTAACAGCAGATTTACACTCTACCACAATGATTTTGATATAAAGCTTCATTCAGAAAAATAAACAAATCAACCTGATTGGCTAATTTTTTGAAATGAAAATCAATTAAAATGGAGTGCTAAAAACAATAAAATTCATATCAGGTCATTGTATATTTAGCATGTAAATTGGCCTAGTAATACTTTACATAAAATAAATTGTAAATTACAAGTGGTGTAAAACTTTTATTGAATTGACCCCAGCTTTGTTTAAAAGAATTTCAGGTAGCTCAAATGTGACTATATTTTCCTGAATAATCACCCCATAATAGGGGGATTATTCACACAGGGTGATTATTAATACAGACTACTTAATTTAGTAATAATAATAATAATAATAATACGGAATTTCAAACTTCCCGATTTTATTTTTCCTTAAAAAAAAAATAATAATAATAATACGGAATTTCTATAAATAGACAACCTGAGTAGAGAATTAATTCACACTACAGATGTAAGATACTGCTTAGCCTCGACCCCAAGACCTAATAATAATAATAATAATGATAATAATAATAATAATATTTATTATTTGTTACGCGCATTTTTCATATGGATATGAAAAATAACTGGCAAATGATTAAGGGCAGGAGAGCAATAAATACAGGTATATGGAAATTACAACTGGAATATTGTCAGTAAACAAATAAAACAAGTGAGTTTGTGTAATTTGTTGCTGTTTGAAAGGGGCTTATTAATGATTTACTTAATTCCTCAAAACCTAAGTGGGAGGGGTAGGGCAATTAATTAAGTGGGGTAATTATTTCTTACTTTTCTTCAAAATAACAGCAATAAATTATTATTTGAGCAGGGGTGATTATTCAAGGTGGAGGCTATTTCACAAGCTTCAGAACAACATTTCGCATCAAAAGTACCCTATTCTTAGGGCTAGATAAAGATTAGGTTTAGGGCTATGGACTGAGTTAGGGTCTACCCCTCACCTAGCCCTAACCCTAAAACCTAAAATCTTGCACTAATAATGGGGTCCTTTTGATGTGAAATGTAATTCTGAAAATAGTCTCCATCATTATTCAAGAACCCAAACCTTTTTGTTTTCTGGGGGTTCCTGTACTTGTTGGGGCTAGTCCTCCATGGATGACCAACAAATGGATCCCAAAAGGGGAAAAAAAGAGCAGGATGCAGAGGTGCAAGAAGAGGCCAAGCCATTGGAATTCATGAAAAAGTTTAACTTTATATTTAACTGTTTAGCCAGGACAAATGGCTGTTTGTCTACACATCTCAGGTTTCTACCTTCTACTGACAACCAGTATAGTTTTGAAAATATTACTTTTTCAAATGAATTTACTCCATTCTCTAGGCGACTCAGGGATGTTCAAAATGTGGAAGTTCTGACTTTCAAGAAACTATTGTGGAATATCACAAGTAGGAAACTTAGAATGGAAGTCATTAGGCAGGTAAGAAGATATTTTTGAAGACAGCTTGTTGCTTTGGTCAATTGCCAAATTTTGACAACTGGGCATGAATGACTAGATGTACAAAGTAAATGATGCTCTATATGTATGTATAAGTAACTCACAGGGTAATAGCTCAGTGGCTTTGCTATACCAGATTGATTGATTGACTGATTGATTAACCAACTGACTGATTAGTTAAATTTGGGGTAGCTCATCACCCTTCCTCGCAGCCAAGTGCTGAATTACGAAGGGCGCAGCTCAACATGATCGAGTCGAAGGTTTACAAGGGTGCTTTCATTACGAACAATTGAACAATCACACATTTACGTACAAATTTACATACACATACACGTAGCAGCCACCATACGACTCATGTCTGATCACAGAGCACAGCTTAGATCGAAACAAGTTCGTTTTTACTGAGGGAGGAAAAACCGGAGAACCCAGAGAAAAAACCCTCGAAGCAAGGGAGAGAACGAACAAGAAACTCAAGCCACATGTGATGCCCCGTCCAGGGATTGAACGAGGGACCCTTGCTTCCCAAGACTGATGGACTGATTGATTGACTGATTGATTGATTGACTGATAGATTGATTGACTGATTGGTTGATGATTTCAAGATTGATTGATTGACTGATTGGTTGATGATTTCAAGATTGATTGATTGATGGATGGATGCATGCATGCATGCATGGATTGATCAATATTAATTAAGTCATTTCTTTCTGGTTTGCTTTTGTTATAGGCATCAATTGAAGTCCTAGTAAATAATGCTATTAGCATTCTCATGGA
The DNA here is from genome assembly GCA_029948255.1 of Telmatactis stephensoni. Lineage (NCBI taxonomy): Eukaryota > Metazoa > Cnidaria > Anthozoa > Actiniaria > Isophelliidae > Telmatactis > Telmatactis stephensoni. The sequence goes on along the minus strand of JALIZF010001781.1, from coordinate 371,929 downwards.
TTCTGAATCCGAGCAGAACAAATATGATAGCATATTCATTGATGAAGCCCAGGACCTTGAAGGTGACAATTGGGAAGAATTGATGGATCTGTTACATAACAAAGGCCATGGTCATTTAAAGTTTATATTCTTTGATGACAATCAAATGGTCAAGTGCTATGCTCAGCCACCTAAACTTTCTTCTGGTTCTGTGTACCATTTGTCACGAGTAATCAGAAATACCAAAAATGTTTTTGAGACATCAAAACCATTTTATTGTTCTAGAAGGTCTTGTAAGCCAGGACATAACATTGAGGGACCTGAAGTAGTTTGGAATAATGGATTCGGTGACTGTGACCTGGAGTATTTCAGTGATCCAATACTCAGCTTTATTTTTAACCACATTCAAGAAATGAAATATGAGCTGGGATGTGTCTTGCCAATGGACATTTGTGTCCTTGTGGAAAATGAGGGACGGGCTAAACTCCTGCGAGAAAAAATGAATAAATCAACCAACTCAAATGTGGCTCCATTTGACTGTGAAAAGATGGTTGAATGTCTTGACAAATATAATTTTGAATGGCCTGCATTACAACCAGGAAAATATGGGGTTGTGGTTGATTCTGTTTCACGGTACAAAGGGCTTGGATCCAAGGCAGTCATACTCTTGATAAATATCAGAAACATTCGTGTCCAGCACATTGAGAAGATGTATGCTGGGATAACAAGACCCTCGTGCAAGTTGGTGGTTATTTTATCCAAGAATGGACATAAACACCTTGAAGAAATAATAAGAAAACCAATCCCTGCCACTACCCCTACAGAGGAACCAATGGATGTAGACGAGTGGTAAACAATGAAAAAAAAGATAAGATCAACAAAATCGAACGGATGTTGAAACCGTTTGCCACCCCAGTGTTCAACATCGTTCAACATTGTTCAACAGCGTTCAACAAAATCGAAAGGATGTTGAAACAAATGTTGATCGAAGTCGTTTGCGCGGGCCTTTAGTGTATTTTAGCATTCAAGTCTTATGTCCCGGGCTGAAGTTGTATCAGTTTCACTTGGGCTGATGTTTTTGTAGATGTAAAGACTACGATTTTAGATTGTATTTATAGATTCACCAAGCCAAGTAAGAGGTTTTAGAAAGACAATAATATATGTATAAAAACAATATTAGTATTTGCACAGAGAGTCCGGCTTTTAAGAGTCGTAAATGAATAAATAAATCAATTAGTACTTTGGGTTTCCTGTGATACGTTAGATTTGAATTTCAAACTGCTCTCAACATGCTCAAATTACTCTGTTACTGGCAGTTACGATTACCGGAAACTCTCATTACTCGGGCTACCTGTGGTAGCTCGAGTCTAGGTTTACCTTTTCGGTCTATCTATCCAAGGGCACTAGGACAAAGTCGTTGTGTTTATGTGTAATAAATCAAGTTAAAAATTGTACTTATCTGCAGTCAATCCTTTGAAGCTCTGAAGTCACATTATTTCCTCTGTTTTTGACCTTTCTGGCCTCTGTTATAGTTTTCATAAAGCGCCATCCACCGAACACGAGTAAACGAACGTTCCAACGGTTTGAATATCTGAATTTGGGTTCCAGTCCGTCCTCCGCCATAAATTAGTTAGCTATGATTAATAAGTTAATCAAATTCGACTTAATATCACTCTAAAAGAGAGGGGTGAGCAATAGAGCTCTTTCTATTGTCCTCTCGTCTGCTCCGATAATGGGATTATTTTGACAGGTAAGGGGGACAGTGATGACAGATTGGCCCTTTACCGTTCCTGACCAAGCCCACCAGCGAGCGGATTATTTTCGGTAATTTGACTACGAGTCAGTAACACAGAAAGCGTGACCGTTGGCCCGGCAGTAGAGGATTATCCAAATATAAAACTTTCTGTATCTGAACCGGCACATTTATATTGACAGAACTGTTAGCTATTAATATTTTAGATGGACCGGGAAGAGCCAAGGGAAAAATACAGCATAATTCTAGCATAACAATAACACCATAACAATGAGGACAAAGGATTATATTTCTAGTATGAACACCACATCATATTTTACATAGCAGTTTTTAGCAGTCTTTGTTGATTGATGTTGTATTTTGTCTCCAAGACACCAAGGCGGCCATCGTTCCGAGTGGATCACCGATCGAAAAACGTTTCAGTTGAGTGTTCGATAGATTACGTGATCAAACGGATTTGGATAATCCTCTACTGCCGGGCCAACGGTCACGCTTTCTGTGTTACTGACTCGTAGTCAAATTACCGAAAATAATCCGCTCGCTGGTGGGCTTGGTAGGAACGTTAAAGTCCAATCTGTCATCACTGTCCCCCTTACCTGTCAAGATAATCCCATTATCGGAGCAGACGAGAGGACAATAGAAAGAGCTCTATTGCTCACCCCTCTCTTTTAGAGTGATATTAAGTCGAATTTGATTAACTTATTACTACTAATCGCTAACTAAAGTTTGGCGGAGCGGGAACTGGACCCCAATTGCAAACGAGTATCGATATTCAAACCGTTGGAACGTTCGTTTGACCAAAGATAAAGCATTATAACAGCTAGAACAGAGGGCAGAAGGGTCAAAAACAGAGGAAATAATGTGACTTCAGAGCTTCAAAGGATTGACTGCAGATAAGTACAATTTTTAACTTAATTTATTACACATAAACACAACGACTTTGTCCTAGTGCCCTTGATCTATCTATCAACGTCGCAAATCGGCAAATTACCCAGAAGCCTTTGGGGTACACTGTTGACCACGAGGCTTCCTGTGGTCGCGAGAGATTTATAAGAACAAAATGGCGGACGCTATCAATCGGAATTTTTCGAACTATTGGCTTTTAATCTCAAGATACTTTGCTTTAATCGTTAATATCGAATTCTCGAATTTAGTGATGACCTTCTTACCAGCTGTTGTAATCAACTTATAATGTATTGATCGTTCAAGAACACGATACAGATCGATTTGTGGCAGCGAACTTCACTTGAGGACAGACATGTAAGACACGGAGATATTGTCTTTAATAGATCAGTAGTTTGTTTAAATTAATAATATTTCACCACTGCTTGCACATAATATTTGCTTACACGGTGTCTACCGTCATGCTCTTCCTGAGAGCCGTGTTAAAAACGAACTAATTAACTAACAATATATCTACAATTAACTAGAAAGACTCGGGATTCTTGCCTTTGCGTAATAAGGTGACTAGGGTGTATTAAATAATTAAGCCAGGAAACAGAAATTAGTAAATGGTGCAAAATTACACCAAATAAACAATGGAAAACAAATGATTTTTTGTTATTAACTTATAAATATTTAGTGCAATCTGCTGTATTTTGTACAATGTCATGATTATATTGAATGCACTTTATTGTCAATCATGCTCAATGTTAGCAGATAAAAATATAGTGATGGATAATCATGGAAATGATAGTAATGTTTATGAGACCTTATATTAGCAACAATTGAAGAATAATTTTAGAATGTACGAAATGATATTTTCAATCAATGAAAAGTGATACTCAACCACAAATTTGAACAAACTTTGTTCAACCATGTTCACAGAAACAAGATAAAGTGGATTTGAATTGAAGGTATTACTGTATGTAGTAGAATCAGATTGATGTGCACGGAGGAGCTATATATGGTATCGGTAATGAGCATATATTGTATGACATTACACTTCTTCAAATAAAGCATCAGCAACTGACTACTGCTATAATCATTGATCTGCTCCATATTAAAAACATGGTAATACATGTATTGAAAAGTTGTGTTAAGAAACTGAAATGATTTCATAGAAAGGTAACTGTGGTACTTCTAGAATCTACCAATGTGACAACAGCAATATCAAAATCATTTTAACTTGGACATTGAAACAGTCTGCCACAGTTTGTAAGTTTTGTTTCCATAAATCAAAGTAAAAAAGTACAGAATAGAAATTTAAATTGTCTGAGCTATAATGTATTATCTATAGATCATATTGGATCATTTGGTAGGCATTTACAAAATAAAGCAGACTGTATACTGTATATGGTGTGATAAAAAGCTAGACCAGCAGTATATTAATAACCATCATGATGTGGTACAATTATGTACAAACTACTTTCTCCCCAATATAATTTGTGTTCTACTCTGGGAGTACTTGTCATGCATTTTTGCAATCAAAAGACACTGACAAGTCAAACTGGTTTCCATCAACTTCTGTTCTCCATTTCTCCCCAAGTACTATACACAGGTGTAGCCCGAGTGAACGCCTATTAGGCGTCTAGTTTATTATGCACCTGTCAACGGCTTTCCCGAGGGGTGACCCCTGGGCTAACCAGGGGAAATGTAAAGATACTGCAACAATCTTGATGATTTCCCCCAGGGGTGGGGCAGTCGTTTCCTTCATAGTCGCCTGGTTCAAATTTGCATAACCTATTATCCCCATCATTTTTCATGAAATCCCCACCACAATTTTGCAACCTCAAGGCGAAGTCAAGCATTTCACCCAACTCCAGGGGCATGGTTGGCAAACAATCTACTTGTATTTCCCCACATTTCGCCGTGGCTGGCCCGGGGGTCATCCCCTCGGGGAATCCGCTGATAGGTGCATTAGCGTCTCGTTTCAAATCACTAATCGATTTATTTATTCATTTATAAGCCTCTCAAAAGCCGGGTTCCCTTTGGTATTTGTAGACTGCTATGAAATAGCAAAATAGACGACTTTAAAAAATGACGGCCTAGTACATGAAAATGAGGCCACAAAGGCCTTGTTACCAGAAAATCAGCATGGCGACACTTATTGCTATCAAAGACGATGTGTTCCTCTTCCTTTTGAAATACCTATTTTCTGTGTATTTTACAGGATATACTTTGACTCATTTGATGCCATGATGATTTTGGAGGCCTTTCTGGCCTCGTTCTCGTAACAATGAGGCTGCCTTTTTTGAAAGTCGTCTATGTAAATATATTAAAAAACATAATAGTAGGGTATTTTTATTGATCACCAGCAAGTTTTGAAAGTGTCAATCAGAACTGGTGAGTAAAAAAATACCCTACTATTAGAATTATGTCCCTGCACAAGAATCTCCATTCTCATATTAAAAGGGGTACTTGGATGAAAATAGGTCAAAATTGGAAAGTGGTTAATTCCTTAATTATATCCATTTTGAAATCACTGGTGATTTCTGCAATCTGATTGGTTAAAAAGTGTGCGATTAATTCCTAAATTGCATCCTTTTGCTTCATTAATCGCATCTTTTTTTCCAACCAATCACAAAACAGTGTCTTTTATTATCAGCCAATCATATACAAGAATCAAAAAAGCCATTTGATTGCTGTCAAGCTGTGGGATTTTTTTCCTTGAACCTGTTTTCACATTTTTGTTAAAAAAGTAGAGCAAAAAAGTTGAGATTTCAAAATGGATATAATTAAGTGGTAATTAAACTTCGTGTCGTGCAATTTTGGGCCAGAAATCATACTCGTGATTATCAAACTCCCGCTACGTGGTCGTGCAGTTTTGTAATCACTCGTATGATTTCGGCCCAAACTGCACTCCACTCAGTTTAATTACCATTATAAGTTGACGTCAATTAACGACCAATATCGGATAAATATAAAACCTACTATCCCAAAAATTCTGCATTTTAATCATATTATCACCAAGAAATTTTGATTTAAGATCAAAAAGAACAATAGGGTTGTACTTATGACGTCATAGATACACAATGTAGATACTAAAATACGTGATAACGTTTTATTATCTGTACCTTTGAAATTTGATGAAAATATATTGCCTGGTGACTATTGGTCACATATAGATACATTGAACCAAGTTTCAAGTCATTTTTAAAAATTTTTATCGATTTTCATCCAAGTACCCCTTTAAAAAATATATGATAAATATAAAAATTATAAATATGATAACAAAATAAAATATTTGTAGACTGCTTTAAAATAGCATTTTTAAATTGAGTCAAAATTTTCAAAGACTCATTAAAATCAACTTTGAATAAGATTCACAATAGAAGTATACAAGGTAAATAGCAGAATTGCAGAATTTCTTTGTAACTAAGGAAAATTACTACTGTTCTTTATTAAACCCAATATTAGTAACTCAAAGAAGTGATGGCACAAAATAAATGGTATTGTTATATACCAACTGTCAAAGTCAATTTTTTCCGTGCTCTGATTGGGCGAGAGCGCATCACGTGAACGTCAACAAATTTTGCTGTTTGCCCAGCAACAACTCTCAGCGGGCAACAGTGAGTTTTATTGACCGGTAATAACAAAACCGGAAGTTGATTGAGCTTTGAAGGCGCGTTTTTGGCAGCGCGCGTTTACAAATTCATTCATTCGGACATGCATGAGGCAAAACTCGTGTTTATTGCCAAACTTTTAAGACAAATATACAACATTTATTTCGAGAAAAAGATGATAACCAACCAGGAATGTCATCAAAAGAGCTGCAACAATTCTCCGAAAAACTATGTGTGAAAAAAGGTCAGTTTTGTGTGAATTTTGATTAAAAACTTTGACTGTAGGCAGCGACGTTTTGCTTTTTATTTTGTTCTTTGACAGTTGGTATATAACAAAACACTTATTGACTGGGACCGAGGGAAAGCAGTACGTTTTAGTTTGTGGTCCCACGACCGCCAATGTTTCCCTCCGCTCCGCCTCGGGAAACATGGGCGGTCTCGGGACCACGAAACATACTGTTTCCCTCGGTCCCAGTCAATAAGTGTTAAATGGATAATTTCTTGTATTTTAAGCCCGTCTCTTCCAGAACTACATACTGAAGATTTCCCTGTCGTCCCCCACCCCCACCCCCCACGCCACGCATGTTAGAGTGGATTTCATATGACTGTGAAAACGGGGCAGGAATTTCGAATGTTTTATAGACATCACGGCATAGCGCAGTACGTTTTCCACTCAAACAAAATCTATTTTTAAAACTTGATTAATTTGGAGTTTGAATGACCTATCTCCTATCGCCCATCGCCTTTAACTCTGACAACCTTTTCTGAAATAGGTGTACACATACCATTCACACACATTCACAATAGGTGTATACAACCTTAGGTCCAAGCCCTTGCAAGCTTGCTATAAAAACAGCTGTTAGTGACGAGGTAAGCTGATGAAACCATGGCCAAGGTATAGTCGTTGTGAGACGGATGCTGAGGCTGCGTCTGCAATCCGTATAACTGATTTTTTGTTGCGAGTCCATGTACTCTAAAGGCCTGGCCAAACGGGAAATGTTTGATGTCCAAACAGGATCAAACACTGTTTGGTGATCCAACAATTTGTCGTTTGGCCACCTTGTTTGGAGGTGTTTGATGGAGCATCAAACATGTTTAGTAGAATTTGAACTCCATCAAACATTCAATCAAACATTTCTTTTGTTTTCGTGTTTGGTGGGCAAAAAGTGTTGGATTCGTTTGGCCGGCCAAAACGAACAGGGTGGTGAAAAAGGGGTACCCATCACGAATCACGAACCATTTTTTCGCAATTTCACGGATCACGGAATAATGATAAGCTATTTCACAAATCATAGAAGATTATTACTTTTCATTCAAAAATAAATCCTGGGTTTTCATTCCTAAGATTTTTTGCTCGAATTTTGTCCTTATAAACGGACCGAAAGTACGTACAATCGAAGGATCACACTGTTTTTCGTTATCTCTTTTCTGCGCGTCGCATATTTCACGAATCGGCCGTTTGCATAATCACGAATCTCGGCAATGAAAAAGTGCAAATCCCAGTCACGGACAAAGATGATTTCACGGATCACGGCTAGAATTTTTAGCTTTTCACGAATCACAAGCCTAATTTAGGCTGAATCACGGGTCACGAAATACCTCTTCACCACCCTGAACGAACATGTTTGGTGCGTGCATACATATCATTCCCTCGTATACTTGGCTAATATGGCCCGATTTTATAACCCATAGTAATCTCAGTGATTCTCTCCTAAAGAACATTGATGATAGCAAGTACGTTGGGTCAGTCTTCCTCGATCTAAAGAAGGCGTTTGATTTGGTAAACCACTCAGTTCTCCTGTCGAAGTTGTCTCAAGTTGGTGTACGCGTGGTTCAGCATTATCCTGGTTTAAAGATTACCTTTCAAACAGGACTCAAGTTGTTAAATTAAATGGAACTCTCAGACAATATGAACATTAACATGAGAGTACCGCAGGGATCCGTATTGGGTCCATTATTATTTATTATTTTTATAAATGATCTCGTAACAAGTATTAAGGTATCAGGGTACCCCAAATTTTCTCAAAAGGGTCGATTTTTACTTTTTTGCATTTCCTGATAGAATACACAATAAGCTACAATTTAGTGAAAAAATTATTTCACTAGCGATTTTTAATAGCGAGTTATAAGCGAAAACATTTTTCCGGCTTAATCCCTGCTAATTATCTGTTGACATCACTTGTCAATTGTCATCAAGTCGGTGAAGAATATATTTGCCTATAACTATCGAAACCTTTGTAAAAAGATTATTCAACAAGAGCCAAAGTTCAATGGGATCAAATTGCCTTGACTTTCCGCCATTTGTGCAGGAAACATAACAAGATCTTGGTTGCCCTTTACTTCAGCTGTCATCGGGCAAGATTATGAAGTGTTATAATCCCCTTGTATCAACAAACCCGCTTCTTGGCTCCAAAAACATTTTCGCGTTTTTCTCGGAAGTGAATTTACGTTCAATTAGCCGTGCATTTTGAGTTCCCGGTCAAAGGGAATTTGATGGATTCATCTGAAATTTGGCAGAGGTCGTCTTCGATAGTTGTTCTTCAAAAGTGTGTCTCTGATTTTCGATTTTTTGCTCCATTCCAAAGTTATCGTCTGTTTTGTGTCGGATACAGTTATTTTAGCGGTGTTGTAACTTTAGGAACGTATAACAGAACAACGGGGCAACTAATTAAAAATCTGAGACACACTTTTGACAAGTGATATCTCATGATCTCAGAAAGATAGTAAACATTGTTTTCGGATCAATATTGATTGACCGGGAACTCCGCGAAGACACCTCGGTGAAAATTTGAATAATTCGCTCTAACCTAAAAAGAAAAAATTATTTTACGATAAAAATAATGGAATTAGTTTCTACATTTATTCAGCTTTCTAAAAATATATACTTTAATGGGGTTTAGACTAAAAGTTTTGGCGCAATATAGAGTTGAACGCACACCGGTCGCTAGGGGTACCCTGATACCTTAAGTCTAGTAAGGTAATTCTTTATGCTGACGACACAGCCATATATTTTGCCCACAAGGATATTAATAGAATTATGTCTGTTTTCCAGTCAGAGTTGAATATGCTTTGTGAGTGGTTTAGCAAAAACAATCTTATACTAAATATCAAAAAAAAACTAAGTTTATGCTTTTTGGATCTAGAAAGCATTTATCTAACTTTAATCAAGATAAGTCTATGCCTCTAACTTTAGTAAACGTATTAACTTGCCTATTGATAACAGGCTCGTAACATGGTATATTTTCGTCTCACTGATCCCGGGTTCTTACGGAAATTTTGATTCCTGAGCCCATATTTTTAAACATTTTTGATCCCTGATCGTTGGTGCAAAAAACTGAGCTGATCCCTGATCCTGACCCAATGTCCCTGATCCTCGATCCCACCCATTTGATCCCTGAGCCCTGGCCTCTGATCCCTGATCCTGGCCATAATTTGGAGCTTGATCCCTGATCCCATATACCATGTTACAAGCCTGTGATAATGTTACTACTATATAAAATATTTAGGTATTGTATTGCCGGATCCAACCTTAAGTTGGCATGAACATATAGATTATATAGCTAAGAAAATAAGCAGTAGATTAGGATTATTAACTAGGATAAGGAAATATCTTAGCGACGATGTCGCAAATCAGATTTTTCTTACTTTAGTTCAGCCACTTTTTGAATACTGCAATATTATCTGGTCTAATGCTAATGCTAACAATTTAGAGCGCTTAGTTAAGCTTCAAAAGAGGGGAGCACGTATTGTGCTCGACCAAAAAAAGATAAGGGAGGCTCGTTCTGCTAACCTTTTTCGACAGTTAGGATAGATCCCAAATACTTGACCGTTGGGATTTTTTTAAATGTGTGGCAGTTTCCTCCATATTCAACTAATATATTTACAAAGAATTCTCAAATTCATAAATATAATACTCGAAATAAGAATAATATTCATCTTTCAAATGTTAATACTAAGTCAGGGGAAAGATCTTTTAGTTACTCAGCAGGGAAATTATTTAATGCTTTGCCATCTTATGTGAAAGATGCTTCCACTATAAAAGACTTTAAGTCAAGATACTGGGGTTATTTTGCTACATTACAATAGATAAATTTTTATACAAGGTTTTTATATATAGTACGTAAGCAAATGTCCGCAAGAACAATAGCCATTCTACGCGATGAAAAGAGAAAATGGAAAGCAGCTAAGAGCAATCGGTAAAAGCAATTGCCAACCACAAAGATATGACGCTTTTTCCAGTTAATCAAGACGGCGATGCAGTAGATGATGAAGAAAATGTTTGATTAATCTTTAGATATCGCGAACTTTGTTCATGTTACTTGGAAATAGTTATCAATGATTTGCTACAATATTTGTATTGATATTTTGTGACCTTTTACTGAATTTATTCTCAATAATAAATGTTTGTTAAATGTACTTCACGGCCTGTACACATCTGTCATTATTTGTAGAGTAATATCATAATGTACGAGTCAAATCCAAGGGTGCCCATCCCCCCCCCCCCCCCCCCCCCGGCATTTGACTTTTCTGAAAAAAATTGGTCAAATTCCCCACCCTCTGGCAATATTTGATAGTCAAATGCCCCACTACTGAAAGGCACTGAATGGTCAAATGCCCGCCCCTCGAGTGACAAAAACTCAAATTTTCAAACACAAAGACAGTTTTAAAGATTTAAAGCTAAAACTTTCAGAGAATAATGTTTGCATAAACTGTATAAATAACAAATCAAAGGCAAGGCTGTGTAGTATCGACTAGCTCTTAGCTTTTCTTTTGCGGGCCCTTGTGGCTTTTGCCTTCTCGTTCCCTCTGATGGTCATGGTCTTCCTGTGGTTACGACTCAAATGCTTTCTGGGTATTTTTAAAGATGGCTGCCACTCGTCAAATGCCCGCCCGTTCGGTCAATATTCGACGTCAAATTCCCCACTATATGGAAGTCAAGTCTTGTCAAATGCCCCAGGTATGCCCGGAGGGGGGGGGGGGGGGGGGGGGATGGGCACCCTTGGATTTGACTCGTACATAATCATGATAGAAAGTAAGGTATATATTTCCAATTTTACTAAAAGCGATAAGAAAAGCAGATCAAGAACTGAAATTCCATAGAACCTAAAGTGTCAATAGATTTCATGAATTACATGGTAAAAACTCAGTTTAAGCGGAGTTTTCTATTCTGAAATGTTAGTGTCTCCTTTGTGTCATTTTAATATGAAAAAATGGTACAAAATAAATACCAATGTCAATGTCACTGTCAACACTTCATAACCCTTAAAATTAAACATCAAGAATCTGATTCGAGAGTGAAAGATTTTAGTGACAGAGGCATTTTACTGAACAGGATTAGCATTTTACAAGTCATTTCGATAGCTTCTCGCTTTGTTTAACTAACGTGACACTGGACGCTCGTTGCCGATTTATCGTCAAACCATGTCAAACATAAACTGATTTTATCGTTTAGAGCGTAGTTTTACTACCTTTACTTTACTCTGAAACGCAAGTATTTTCTTGGTTTTGGATGATTTTGGTTGATAGCTGTCGAAATGTTCGGCACTCAGTAATTTGCTGTCTTTATAATTTATGGCGATTTTCAAAAATCTCTCAATCGTAAGTAAATGTCCAGGGGGGGGGGGGGGGGGGGGTAAGTGTCCGCAAGAACAATAGCCATTCTACGCGATGAAAAGAGAAAAAAGAAAGCAATTACCAACTGAACCACAAAGATATGGCGCTTATTCCAGTGAGGAAGACGGTGATGCAGTAGATGATGAAGAAAATGTTTGATTAATCTTTATATATCGAACTTTGTTCATGTTATTTGGAAATAGTTATCAATGATTTGCTACAATACTTGTATTGATATTTTGTGACCTTTTACTAAATTTATTCTCAATAAACTTGTTTGTTAAATGTACTTCACGGTATCTGTCATTATTTGCAGAGAAATATCATAATCATGATAGAAAGTAAGGTATATGTTTCCAATTTTACTGAAAGCGATAAGAAAAGCAGATCAAGAACTGAAATTCCATAGAACCTAAGGTGTCAATAGATTTCATGAATTAGATGGTAAAAACACGCAGGGTATCAGGGTAATCTTATTCAATGGCACTAAACTGGAACGTAACGTGTTAATGAATTTCACAGTCATAATTTCTTGCTCACGTTCATTTGTTTGATATGGGGTGCCATTAATTCGTAAAATAATTCCGAGTTCCAAATGGTTCCGAAAAGCCTTTCCAAACCCCTTTCGAGCTCGGAATCATTCCGACTCGGAACTATTTCGAAATCGGCTTATCATGCATGATGTTAAAGGCAAAAGGAAATGTTATATCGGCGTCGACACGTACCGGTGTACTGGAACGAACGTAATTTTTTGCATGTCAAGACGTCATACACACCTGATTCCCTGATTCGGACAATTCAAGGGAAATTAAGGACTTGACACTCCCTTACACGCTAAGTTTCGGGTACTTGACACAGGTTGGTACTACCGTAGTCTTGACGATTCAGGGTTCGTTTCATTGAGTTTCCGACACCTGACACGCATCTTTTTAAGCAGTGAATTCAGAACGTTGGAAGTGAAAGTATAGACAAAATGATTGAAGAAATTGTGGATCTTATAGCTTTCTTGATTGAAAATTGCATTGGAGTTGCGATTGCGGAAAACATCCCTTTCAGGCGTCGAGGAAAAGAACGTTCTGACGATGAAGAAACTTTATTAATCCAAGTAGCTGTTGAAGAAAAGTTGCAAGATTTCACTAAATTTGACGCTGATGATGCTATATTCAGAGAGTACGATCCTCCTTCTAACGAGGAAGAAGATCCCAAAGCTTGGAAGAAAAACCGCCCAAAACTCAAGACATCAATCTGGAATTCCTTCAAGTACGTGTTTCTGATTCAAACCGTGTCTGGAACGGCACTTGGAGTGCTCGCCTTATTGGTGGCTTTTCTTGACTTCAATTCAGCCGATTTATGCTACGGACAAAACGCCAACTGGAACAAAATGCCACATGCTGTAAGAGCAGTTCGAATCACAGGGCAGGCAGTCAAAGGCTTCATTACCGAAATGTGGGACTATCTTCTACTCTCGACTGTATTTCCTTGGTCGATTTTGAAGGAATTGAACTTGCTGACACTCAATCTCTTGGCCGCCTTTGTTGACATGTCATATCGATTATATTTCCAGCTGTATGGTATTTACACGATTTGGTGGATGTTGTTTCCTCTGATTGCTCTCGTTACCTTAATGGTTATAATAAACAGCTTCATTCTTGCTCGTCATTTCAAGCCTCGTCCTCATGGCTGGAAAAAGGTTCTTAAACTTGCCTTCAGTTTCTCTGCGCAATTTATCCTCGGAATGCCTGCTTACATCTTCGTGGTTTACAAGCTTCTACCATGGTATAACAAACAAGATGAAAACACCAAAGTTATAGTGGTAGCCTTTTGCCCATTGTTGACAGCTTTCCCAAAAGTGGTGTCTCGTCTCGCTGCTCAGAAGATCAAGGAAATACACCCGGGTACAGCACACGTGTTTGTGGGTGTCCTCTACGGATCTACAGCCATCGTTTTTCGTGTTATGCAGGCAGAGTTGACGAGTTTTGATCTCTTTGTGGCGCTAGGTATAGGTCATGCTTTTGTAGACCTACTTGAAAGGTTGACAATTACAATGAGGGACCACATTTGGGAGGTATTTTACAAGTTGATAAGGTGTCGAAGAAGGCCAACAGCAAAGTACAGATCCCCAAGAAGTCGGCGCTTCATGGCCGACGTAAGCATTCAAATAATGCTGCTAGAGGCAACAGGCTTGGTAACAGCACTTGGGTTTATCCATTTATACCATTTTATGTATAGCAATGTTAAAGCACCTTATACTGACTACCAAGTTGTTTGGAACTTCTTCACACGAGCGGGCACAGGTTTGGTGATCGATCTGGTGTTCAATACTCTTTCTGTGGTCATTCAAATGCACTACATGAATTTTGCGGTCATTAGAGTTTGGAAGAAAAAGTGGCGTTACCATTTGTTGGTCAGCACAATCATCTCGACTCTGATAATGATTTATTCTACACAATATTTGTTTGGTGTGGTACGAAACAAGTACAATTTGCACGACCACTCCTTGGTGCGATATGCCTGGAATTGTACCCTGCCGTTTAGACAATGACAAACCTAGCTTTGCTCACTGGAAGAGGAGGGGGTACTCCATATGATGAACTATAGAAGATCCACGGCCCGAAAGGGATTACCTTTTCACTATACATCGGAGGCTTACGAAAGGGGTATCATTTTCTCGCTAGAAGTATAGAATGGTACCTTTTTTGATATTTCACGAAATGCAGTCTAGACTTAAGGTAGAGATTTCACGCGTTGAGCGTAGGAAATTTAAAATGTCTTTAGAAGGAACCATTTGCTTAGAAAGGCGTATGAAAGTTGGTAAATTATACACATATAGAATATAGAAGTAATAACTCCACGTTAAAGAAAACTCATCAACCACACAAAATCTGACACTTAACCCTCACACTTACACTCAATAATCATACAAGTTTCCAGCAGCTCAGTGGAAGACCATGTATACGTCTAGATAATCGGAAGGTCGTGGATTCGGTTCCCACCTGGAGCCTATGCAGATGTTTCTAAAGTGATTGATGTTGTGCTTTTTAATATATAAAAGCCGTGAGTTACATTTTCTTCTTGCAAGAATGGGATATAAAAAAGTATGGGTTTCGAAATTGAGGTAGGCTCAGTAGTTCCCGTGTAAAACTTCAATAAGAGGAAGGAGAGCTTTATTAGCCACAACATAACTGAACACAAGCAACACCTCAGCAGATTCAGATTCAGCAGAAATATCATGGCATGCATATTTGCTGGATTCTTTGCGCAAGCGAGACAACGGCCCTATACAGTAATATTTTTTGATTTGGGGACGACCTTTTTTGACTTGTTTTATTTTCATCATACGAAATTATGATAGGAAGTGAAAAACTTTATCAAAAAAAACTTTATGTTTATAACAAATATGGTCGAAATAGCTGTAATCTTGGACAAATCCCTTGCAATTGAACTCTGATTTTGCTCAAACTTGAGGTCGAATTCAGACTTTAGACTTTTTTTATTTCACACACATATATATACATTTGTTCTGATATAAATAGAAAAAAATATTTATAATTGGGATGTTATTAAATATTGTGACAGGGGCGAATCAAGGAATTTGCAAAGGGGGTGTCCCAAATACGCCTCTTGAGAGAGACGTCACATCCAAGATGGCGGCTTCCTAACAATGGAATCTGATGACATTATCTCGTATGGCGCTAGGTGGGTGTCCGGTGCACCTATGGTCACCCCCTGGATCCGCCCCTGTGTGAAAGGTATTAGTGTCAAGTAGTAGAGACGACTTTCGAGTCAGCGGCCACACAGAGAAATATATTTTCCGATTTTGACCAAGAAATTAGCTCATGTAATTACTCAACTAAAGTATAAAGCTCATATAATTACTCCGAAGGAGAGTATAGTAAATATAGATAATTTAAGTAATATAAATACGTGTAAAAATAGCTGAGTAGTTTATACTTTTTAAGACGGTAATACAGGAATTTTCGGAATATACAATAAGCTAAGACGAATTTGTTTGCGAGGCAATAAGGTCGATCTTCAATTTGTATTTGAATTATAATTTCAAGGAGGTAAGTTCTTTTATTTCCATGGGAATATTTTCCCCAGTATTTGCTACAGAGAATTTGAAGGTGAACTTTCCATAGTTAGTCCTTAATTACAGACGGACGACTCAGATTCCCTTGTGACGAAGGCAAACCTACATAGCACTCAGTTGGTGTAATGTATTCAAAAAATTGTTTTCTATTGTCTTTCGTTCTATTGTATTATGTGTTTTGTATTATATCTTTCATGCTTTGTCATGCTTTTTTAATGCTTTATTTGTTGACGCAGGTTAAAAGGTCAGGCAGCTATAAGCTGATGTGGACCTGCTTAAAACTATATACACCTATTTCAAAAAAGGTTGTCGTACGAGAGGTCTCAAGCCCACGCGACTAGACCGAAAAGGAGTATGGGTAGTAGCAAAACTTCACTTTCTTTTCAGCTTTGGTATTGACTTTAGCATCAGTAAGTGAAGTTCTTCCGTGTATAAGGTCAAAGCAAGCTGAATTCGAGTAATCGTGTGTAATGTTTGTGGTTTTAAGCTGTTTTATAACTTTAGTAATTTCTTCCCATACTCCCTTTCGGGTGAGTCGCGTAGTCTTGATACCGACAACGCTTACTGAAATAGGTGTATATAGCTATTTCAAAAGAGGTTGACGGGGAGAACGGCGAATGGCGATCGGCGATTGGTGATTGCACGACCGAACAATAAGGTCTTTACTGTAAGGTACCGACATTGCTTGGGTATTTAATTACTGAAAAAGAAGCAATTCTTGTTACCCCATTTGCTATTCGCCCCGTCAACCTTTTTTGAAATAGCTATATATAACGGATTACAATGTGAATTTAACGATATTCTAAAAATTCTAAAATTCTATAAATATAACTTAACATATTTAATAAAAACTATAATAAATATATATATGAGATAACTTTGAAAAATAATTGATATCAAAATAATAATAAACTAAGATGTTCAATAATAAGAATATGAGTCATTTTTGTTGGTGATTGAAGACTCCTTGTCAAAAGTGAGGTTATTAATATGCTTATAAATACCCTTAAGTTGGGATTTAAATGTGTTCTTGTCCTTACAATCTTTTACCCTATTGGGAATAGTGTTCCAAATTAACGTTCCGCGGTGTTTGAGCGTTAATCTCCCTGCTTCCTTTTTTTGGTCTTTCTACCACGAACTGTTTTGCACGTCTGGTCTTTGTTTATGACTTCTTTGGTTGAAAATAGGTCCGTAATCTGCTTAGGTGCTGTTCCATAATATATTTGGTGCATTTGCATTAGAAGTTTCCTTTTGTAAATTAAATATATGATAATGGATGCCACTTGGCCTTTTGAAGTAGATTACTACTATCATTTGAGCTTGGTAAACGATGAATAAAGCGGGCTGCTTTTGCGTGTATCTCTTCCAATTTATTAAATAGTGAGTGTGAAACAGTTACCCCATACTGAGACGCAGTAGGTGACGCCTGGTATATAACTGTTTTGAAGTAGATTTCTTCTATAGTACTCTGGAGGAAAGTCGTGACATCCTTCCCATAGCTCCGAGTTTCTTTAAATAACTCTTACACACATTATTGATGTGACAGAGGACCAGGACAGTTTGTTGTCAATTTCAATTCCAAGGCACCTAGTTGAGTTGGCGAATTCTACGCTTTTGGAGCCATATTTAAGTTGTTGAAGGGGACCAACGGGGAGTTATTGGGGAGGGAACGTCTGTGAAACGGCGTTCTTAATCGTGTTCTAGGTCACGTGACGTTCCCTCCCCGATTTTTCCCCTTTGGGGGGAGGGGTGGGAAACGGCTGTACACAGGCTATATAGTTTTGATACTAATACAAATCGATACTTATTCGAAAGTAATCCTCGTCGACTCCTCCATCCCCCTCACCTCAATGTTGTTGTTAACTCAAAATCAGGTCTGCTGTATGGGCAACCCTTAGAAACATTGAGAAGGGGGAGGGGGGTTGGCAATGTTTTGATCTGTGTGGTGACGACAACGAGTTGAGATCATGATCTCTGCAAAAACCAGCACTGTCTCAACCAGTTATGTCCAAGATGCCAGTTATGCCCAAGATCGTAGCAAAGGTTTGGAATAACCGACCGTAATTCCTGACTGCAAAACATGATCCAATGGAAATGAGTTCGAGTTTCGATATATCAACGAGTCAATTACTAAATTGTATTATCCAACTTCTAAAACTTGTACCAAGGGCACTAGAACCCTGAAATTGAGTTTATTATTAAAGCTAAGATCATTGATAATAAACAAAGTTTTACTTAGCTTAAATGTCGCCTACTATGTAGTAAGTATAGTAATATTTTGCTGCTTATAAGCCTTCAATTGCTTTCTTTTTTACCGCTCAACGATCCAACGAACAGTTTACTACGATTGTTCACCGCTGTACCGCCTGTACCAGCCAACACCGTCGCGACAGTTGTTATTGATTAACTGATAAATTGAACTAAGTCGCCTCTTTACACCAAAAGGGTTAGGGGTAGGAAACAACTAGCGGCTCCTTTGACCATTCGTCTGCCTGGATAATTGGATTAAGTTGGCAGTACCTAGGGCAATTTGTTCACTCAACGATGACGGATTAACCTACGTCGGTTGAGTAATCGTACGCCGAAGTTGGCTTGGCAAAACGTCGGGATTTGAAAAACGATCCCGTAACGCTGTAACGATCTCCATAAATAGAACTGACAGCTATTACTACGACTATTTGATATACCAGGGAGAGGAGAACATCTTCAAAACCACCACCCTGAATAGTACTCTTTCTCTGGAGACCATCAAGTCTGGCACTCTCACTGATCCCACCCTTGGAGGAGCAAATGTGGGGTACCTCAGTATTCGTAGTTGACAGTAATAGATTACTTGCTGTTTGTGATTCTAATAATACTGGCATATTAAACGGGATATGAAATTGAAATACCTACTAGAGTTTTGTACAGTTTCTTGTACGTTGATCGGATTTTGACGGAATAGAGCAATGAATGACAGAGATAGTTACAGCAGGACAACTAACTGACCCGTTTCAAAACAGAGCACGATCTGTCATCGCGACGGGATCGTTTTTCAAATCCCGACGTTTTGCCAAGCCAACTTCGGCGTACGATTACTCAACCGACGTAGGTTAATCCGTCATCGTTGAGTGAACAAATTGCCCTAGGTACTGCCAACTTAATCCAATTATCCAGGCAGACGAATGGTCAAAGGAGCCGCTAGTTGTTTCCTACCCCTAACCCTTTTGGTGTAAAGAGGCGACTTAGTTCAATTTATCAGTTTATCAATAACAACTGTCGCGACGGCGTTGGCTGGTACAGGCGGTACAGCGGTAAACAATCGTAGTATACAACTGTTCCTTGGATCGTTGAGCGGTAAAGAAGGCAATTGAAGGCTTATAAGCAGCAAAATATTACCACAATTACTACATAACAAGCGACATTTGAGTTAAGGAAAACTTTGTTTATTATCAATGATCTCAGCTTAATAATAAGCTCAATTTCATGGTTCTAGTGCCCTTGCTTGTACGTGGCAAAATGAAAAGGCGCCAAAAGTAATTCTCTAAACTTCTAGAGGTTGTTTGAGACTTTCTTGCAACGTTATGGAAAAAGATCATTTGTTCAAGTAACTAAGGAAGTTATATGAGGTCACAGAAATTGAAACAGAAATTGGAATTGAAATAGCACTTGTCTATTTCTAAAGTGTTTGTGATGACACATGCATTTATGCTAGCCTTTTATTAGTAGGAATAAATTATTCAAAGTATAAGTATGAATTACAAAATTTTTGAATACTACTTTTTGAATTGTAAGTTAATTGTTAATTTGATATAGGATGCACTGTATATGTATTTATAAGATATTTAATTTTCAAAAATGTCAAAGATGCCTCAATTAATAATATAACCTAAGAAATGTCTGCAATTTGATTGGCTGAGAACACTGGTATTTCAGCTTAATTTTGCAATTTCACATGTGAAAATTACTTTCCATAGCAACTGCTTTCTTTACCAAAAAGGCTAAGAGAAAATGGCAGCCATATGGAGAAGCTTTCTCCCGCTAAAAGGAAGTGATTTGATCATGGAAACAAGCCAAAAAGCTAAAAAATCAAAGGGCCGAAAAGGGGTTTTGATGGATATGAAGAGTTCGTTTTTACTTTTTTCTGCTGAAAAGATGATAAATGATCAAGTATAGCGACACGTGAAGTGAAAGTTTGTCAAAATAAGGCTTGACTCTGAATGATTTCTTTTTACTACTTGTCTTGAATATTGTTAGATTTTCTTTTATCAGCACGGGCTCGAAAGCTATATCAGTTTTCACTTTTCGAAGTAGTTGAGTGTAAAACGATTCAACTTCGCGGTTGTTTTTCATCAAAATTACAGAAATTTCTTAGGTTATATTATTAACAAATATTAGCATGTTTTGTACGTGATATTTGGCATAAATACCACTCGTGATATTTCAAAATTGTCCCAAATTTCACTCGCCTGCGGCTCGTAAAATTTTGTGCACCAATTTTGAAATATCACTCGTGGTATTTATGCCAAATATCACTACAAACCATGCTATTACCAATACAAAATAAATATATTTGAAAATCTTGTTAATGGACAGGTGGTTTTCCCATATATCCCGCCTCAGTCCTGTCCATGTTAGTTCCTCACCAAACAAATATTACCCTCCCCTACAAGGTAGACTAGCTGAGCGGCCGACTACGGGCCCTCGGTCCGTGTACGGTCCGTGTATATTCCGTCCATTCGATTTCCATGAAATCAGGAAAATCAAAATCTGAGTTTTTGATTGTCAATTTTTGATTTTCATTCTAAACGAAAATTGAAAATTCCCTGTTTCTCGGTTTTTGCTGATCCTAAATATTGAAAATTGAATATTCATTTTTTTAATTTTCAATTTTTACAAAACACAAAAATCAAAATGCGACTGGCAATTTTTGATTTTTGTTCACCAATGAAAATTAAACATTCTGAAAACTATTAAGGAAAATTGACTAAAAATCCCCCTATCGGGGGTGGGTACTTGGCCCATTTGGCGTGCACAGGAAGCCCGCATACCACATCTTTTCAAGACCGCAAGGAGCTGTAAGTTTTCGGTCGCTGTTTTGAGGCAAAAAAGATGGCTTTGAAGATTTATTCCAAGAAGAATAGTCAAGATATGGTACAACCTCCTCTTTCTCTCTCACGATAGACATAACCTTGCTCTTTTTTGGCAACACACGAGCGTGATTATAGACCCAGTGACGTACTGTTATGACCTCATGCAGACCCCGCGCGCATGCGGGAAGTTTGTAATTGAGCGGCAATTTCGAAGGATTTTCAAACAGAATTGTCAACATGGAAGACATCTCGCCAGACTTCATCGCTAATTTGGTTCATCAGAAGAAAACATATCTAGAAATAAGCACACTTCTGAAAACTATGCATCCCACAATACAAAAACATGAAAGTGAACCGTGAGGAAACTGATTAGAACCGCCGCTTATCACGCTCGTGTGTTGCCAAAAAAGAGCAAGGTTATGTCTATCGTGAGAGAGAAAGAGGAGGTTGTACCATATCTTGACTATTCTTCTTGGAATAAATCTTCAAAGCCATCTTTTTTGCCTCAAAACAGCGACCGATAACTTACAGCTCCTTGCGGTCTTGAAAAGATGTGATATGCGGGCTTCCTGTGCACGCCAAATGGACCAAGCACCCACCCCCGACAGGGGGATTTTTAGTCAATTTTCCTTTTTCAGAATGTTTAATTATCATTGGTGAACAAAAATCAAAAATTGCCAGTCGCATTTTGATTTTTGTGTTTTGTAAAAATTGAAAATTAAAAAAATGAATATTCAATTTTAAATATTTGGGATCAGCAAAAACCGAGAAACAGTGAATTTTCAATTTTCGTTTAGAATGAAAATCAAAAATTGACAATCAAAAACTCAGATTTTGATTTTCCTGATTTCATGGAAATCGAATGGACGGAATATACACGGACCGTGTACAATGCGTGTACCTTAGGGCCATTCGTTTTTCTGTGTATTTGGAAAATGAAAAAAGCTTCCAAATTCATTTTTGACGATTTTAAATCAAGAAAAACAATTCTTGACGCCAGTTTTCGAATTTCATTTTCTTGAAAATTGAAAAATGAAAAATGAAAATCGAAAATTGAAATCCTTTTCAATCTTCAATATTTTGAAAATTGTAAAAGGAAATGGGTGCAAATCATTCCTGAGAGGGGGCGGGGAAGTTTTCAGCGAATGCCTGTGGGAGGAGGGGAAGGTCACTAGCGATAAAGCTTGTGTCTTTCGGTAAGATGGTGAAATGCAAGAATAATATGGAGGAAGATAAATCACAATCAAATGCTCATACCAGCCTTTCTGGAGAGTCGGCAAAAGCATACAAACAAGATAAAGTATTTATACAAACAATTTTCATTGTCCCACTGGTTCAGATCATTTGAAATGAGAGAATGTTTGAACATCAGTCAGTCAAAATGGCGAACAGTAACGAATGTAACAAGTAACACACAGAGATGGAGATTTTCTCAGCCTTTACAATGGACCGCAATGCGACAAGTTCTATCTGATGAACATTCTTTAGCTATGCATTAACATCTCTCCTAAATATGCCACTGTTGGTAATAAATCGAGCTCATTCTTCGTTCGGAACAACAATCACTGTGTTTGGAGTTATAAAAGTATTTACTAAGTCTCAGCGATATCGACATTCCCCCTCGGTCCGTGTACCCTCCGGCCATTCGATTTTTGGAAAATACCAAAATTGGATTTGCTCGATATATTTGCGTTTTTCGTGATTTGGAAAATTGAATTTTAGCGAAAATCGGACATTTCCTTTTTTCAAAAATTGTAAATATACCTCTTAATTTTTCACTTTAAAAATGGATTTCAATTTTCGTTTTTCAAAAAAAGGAAAATTGGAAAGATACCAAAGTTGACTTGACCAGGGGAGGGAGAAGACTTTTAGTTGACTTAAACTCAGACCTCCCCGAACACCGAATAATGTGCATAAATTAAAAATGGCCGACTGACAAGCAAAGAGTACCCAATGTATTTGTGTATTTGATCAAGGGCACTAGAACCATGAAATTGAGCTTATTATTAAGCTGAGATCATTGATAATAAACAAAGTTTTCCTTAACTCAAATGTCGCTTGTTATGTAGTAATTGTGGTAATATTTTGCTGCTTATAAGCCTTCAATTGCCTTCTTTACCGCTCAACGATCCAAGGAACAGTTGTATACTACGATTGTTTACCGCTGTACCGCCTGTACCAGCCAACGCCGTCGCGACAGTTGTTATTGATTAACTGATAAATTGAACTAAGTCGCCTCTTTACACCAAAAGGGTTAGGGGTAGGAAACAACTAGCGGCTCCTTTGACCATTCGTCTGCCTGGATAATTGGATTAAGTTGGCAGTACCTAGGGCAATTTGTTCACTCAACGATGACGGATTAACCTACGTCGGTTGAGTAATCGTACGCCGAAGTTGGCTTGGCAAAACGTCGGGATTTGAAAAACGATCCCGTCGCGATGACAGATCGTGCTCTGTTTTGAAACGGGTCAGTTAGTTGTCCTGCTGTAACTATCTCTGTCATTCATTGCTCTATTCCGTCAAAATCCGATCAACGTACAAGAAACTGTACAAAACTCTAGTAGGTATTTCAATTTCATATCCCGTTTAATATGCCAGTATTATTAGAATCACAAACAGCAAGTAATCTATTACTGTCAACTACGAATACTGAGGTACCCCACATTTGCTCCTCCAAGGGTGGGATCAGTGAGAGTGCCAGACTTGATGGTCTCCAGAGAAAGAGTACTATTCAGGGTGGTGGTTTTGAAGATGTTCTCCTCTCCCTGGTATATCAAATAGTCGTAGTAATAGCTGTCAGTTCTATTTATGGAGATCGTTACAGCGTTACGGGATCGTTTTTCAAATCCCGACGTTTTGCCAAGCCAACTTCGGCGTACGATTACTCAACCGACGTAGGTTAATCCGTCATCGTTGAGTGAACAAATTGCCCTAGGTACTGCCAACTTAATCCAATTATCCAGGCAGACGAATGGTCAAAGGAGCCGCTAGTTGTTTCCTACCCCTAACCCTTTTGGTGTAAAGAGGCGACTTAGTTCAATTTATCAGTTAATCAATAACAACTGTCGCGACGGCGTTGGCTGGTACAGGCGGTACAGCGGTGAACAATCGTAGTAAACTGTTCGTTGGATCGTTGAGCGGTAAAAAAGAAAGCAATTGAAGGCTTATAAGCAGCAAAATATTACTATACTTACTACATAGTAGGCGACATTTAAGCTAAGTAAAACTTTGTTTATTATCAATGATCTTAGCTTTAATAATAAACTCAATTTCAGGGTTCTAGTGCCCTTGATTTGATCGTAAATTGAGAGGGTTTTGGGCCTAAAATCTCGACTTTGCTTGGTGATTAGAGCGACAGCTAATGCAGACGAGCCTACTCTAGCACTCTAGTAAAAGATGCCATAGAATGGATAGATTTTAACCCAGTTGATCCAAACAAGTTAGGATCCTTGTAGCCGTATATGGTTTAAAACCAAACCAAAGCAAAGATAAGAAACACTCAAATGAGACGACACAACAACTTTTATTGGAGAGAATCAGATACTGCAAACTACATATTTACTGTGGTTTCGTATCAAACAATTCTTACTGATTACAACTACTGCAGTTATCTGAGAAACTACAAACTACCCTATTGGAAACTCGTGGTTTTTTTTACAACTATCAATCATCTTTCTCAGTATGTAACTCTAATGTATTTTTTTTTGTATTGTGTCATTCTACAATGTACTGTTACTAACTTAGTACTGTTATGGTCACATACCATACAATGCTATGCATAAATATGTTATTATTGGACAACCCTCTTACACATATCATTTGTAGGTTGGTGAAATATTCATCAAGATGTCAGTGCTATGCACATCATTTCATAGTTGAGTTGACAAAATATTTCTGACATCTAGAGGCCAATACAACACTGCACAGTAATACAGTTGTATGATTTGTTGGTTGATTAAAATTTAATGTGCAGTGTTGTATTGGCCTCTAGATGTCAGAAATATTTTGTCTAGATGAATATTTAATATTTAATATTTAATATTCATCTAGACATCAGTAGTAGACAAGTTTGTAGAAGCCAGTAAAATACTACCCATCTCATTTGATGGTTTAGCTGTTGAAATTATTCATCTAAATGTTAGTCCAGGCATTGCACATACTTCAATGCTATTTGAGTTTATAAAATATTGATTCAGGAAGGCTGTAAAGGGAAGTGGGCACCCATGTGCACGAGATGATGCTTAATAAAAATGTTGCTCTTGTTATCAGTTGTCTTTAAATCTCTCCTTGTATAAGGATCAAGTCAATAAACCAATAATTATTAGTCTTGGTGGGGCTTAATTAAATCCATGAAAGGCTTGCAGGCCAAAACCAGGTGTAAAAATATAAGACTTAAAGTAAATATAATCCATCCTTAGCAAATCCATCTATAAATCCATCCCCTCGATTTATATAATTATGCTGATGAAAAGAAGTCTTCTTACGAATGTTATCTTGTTACGAATGAACTGCAATCATTTAAAAAGTGTCTTGCTAATCTGTGTCTGGGTTGCATATCCATTAGGAGGCAGAATACAGTTTAGGCCAAAAACCGGTTCGTGATCCATCTTTAACCTGCTTAATCTTTCGCCTCGATTTATGAACTGCGATAATTTATAAAGTGCCTTGCTTATCTGTGTTTGGTTTGCATATCCAAGGAGGCTGGTTAAGCAAAATCATAGAATTACGTTGCAATTTTAGGCCAAAAGCCTTGTGATTTTCGTAAATCACTCTTATCGGTCGGCCATTTTTAATTTATGTAAATTTTACGTTGTTGGAGAGAAGTCTGGGGTTTAATAACAACTTTTACCCCTCCCCCGGTCAAGTCAACTTTGGTATCTTTCCAATTTTCCTTTTTTTGAAAAACGAAAATTGAAATCCATTTTTAAAGTTAAAAATTCAGAGGTATATTTACAATTTTTGAAAAAAGGAAATGTCCGATTTTCGCTAAAATTCAATTTTCCAAATCACGAAAAACGCAAATATATCGAGCAAATCCAATTTTGGTATTTTCCAAAAATCGAATGGCCGGAGGGTACACGGACCCAATAGCCATTCTACGCGATGAAAAGAGAAAAAAGAAAGCAGCTAAGAGCAATCGGTAAAAGCAATTACAAACCACAAAGATATGGCGCTTATTCCAGTGAGGAAGACGATGATGCAGTAGATGATGAAGAAAATGTTTGATTAATTTTTTATATATCGAACTTTGTTTGTTCATGTTACTTGGAAATAGTTATCAATGATTTGCTACAATACTTGTATTGATATTTTGTGACCTTTTACTAAATTTATTCTCAATAAACTTGTTTGTTAAATGTACTTCACGGTATCTGACATTATTTGTAGAGAAATATCTGATCATAATAGAAAGTAAGGTATATGTTTCCAATTTTACTGAAAGCGATAAGAAAAGCAGATCAAGAACTGAAATTCCATAGAACCTAGAGTGTCAATAGATTTCATGAATTAGATGGTAAAAACACGCAGGGTATCAGAGTAATCTTATTCAATGGCACTAAACTGGAACGTAACGTGTTAATGAATTTCACAGTCATAATTTCTTGCTCACGTTCATTTGTTTGATATGGGGTGCCATTAATTCGTAAAATAATTCCGAGTTCCAAATGGTTCCGAAAAGCCTTTCCAAACCCCTTTCGAGCTCGGAATCATTCCGACTCGGAACCATTTCGAAATTAGCTTATCATGATGTTATAGGCAAAAGGAAATATTATATCGGCGTCGAGACGTACCAGTGTACTGGAACGCACGTAATTCTTTGCATGTCAAGACGCTCAGTCTGAGAAATGACAAGACAAATTTCAGTGATGTGTCATACACACCTGATTCCCTGATTCGGACAATTCAAGCGAAATTAAGGACTTGACACTCCCTTACACGCTAAGTTTCGGGTACTTGACACTGGCTGATACTACCGTAGTCTTGACGATTCAAGATTCGTTTCAATGAGTTTCCGACACCTGACACGCATCTAGCAGTGAATTAACGTTGGAAGTGAAAATATAGACAAAATGATTACAGAAATTGTGAATCTTATAGCTTTCTTGATTGAAAATTGCATTGGAGTTGTGATTGTGGAAAACATTCCTTTCAGACGTCCAGGACAAGAACGGTCTGCCGATGAAGAGACATTATTAATCCAAGTAACTGTTGAAGAAAAGTTGCAAGATTTCACTAAATTTGACGCTGATGATGCTATATTCAGAGAGTACGATCCTCCTTCTAACGAGGAAGAAGATCCCAAAGCTTGGAAGAAAAACCGCCCAAAACTCAAGACATCAATCTGGAATTCCTTCAAATACGTGTTTCTGATTCAAACCGTGTCTGGAACGGCACTTGGAGTGCTCGCCATATTGGTGGCTTTTCTTGACTTCAATTCAGCCGATTTATGTTATGGAGAAAACGCCAACTGGAACAAAATGCCACATGCTGTAAGAGCAGTTCGAATCACAGGGCAGGCAGTCGAAGGCTTCATTACCGAAATGTGGGACTATCTTCTACTCTCGACTGTATTTCCTTGGTCGGTTTTGAAAGAATTGAACTTGCTGACACTCAATCTTTTGGCCGCCTTTGTTGACATGTCATATCGATTGTATTTGCAGCTGTATGGTATTTACAAGATCTGGTGGATGTCGTTTCCTCTGCATGCTCTCGTTACCTCAATGGTAATAATAAACAGCTTCATTCTTGCTCGTCATTTCAAGCCTCGACCTCATGGCTGGAAAAAGGTTCTTAAACTTGCCTTCAGTTTCTCTGCGCAATTTATCCTCGGAATGTCTGCTTACATCTTCGTGGTTTACAAGCTTCTACCATGGTATAACAAACAAGATGAAAACACCAAAGTTATAGTGGTAGCCTTTTGCCCATTGTTGACAGCTTTCCCAAAAGTGGTGTCTCGTCTCGCTGCTCAGAAGATCAAGGAAATACACCCGGGTACAGCACATGTGTTTGTGGGCGTCCTCTACGGCTCTACAGCCATCGTTTTTCGTGTTATGCAGGCGG
This sequence comes from Telmatactis stephensoni, assembly GCA_029948255.1. Taxonomy (NCBI): domain Eukaryota; kingdom Metazoa; phylum Cnidaria; class Anthozoa; order Actiniaria; family Isophelliidae; genus Telmatactis; species Telmatactis stephensoni. The sequence goes on along the minus strand of JALIZF010001781.1, from coordinate 343,855 downwards.
AGTTGACGAGTTTTGATCTCTTTGTGGCGCTAGGTATAGGTCATGCTTTTGTAGACCTACTTGAAAGGTTGACAATTACAATGAGGGATCACATTTGGGAAGTATTTTATAAGTTGATAAGATGTCGAAGAAGGCCAACAGCAAAGTACAAATCCCCAAGAAGTCGGCGCTTCATGGCCGACGTGAGCATTCAAATAATGCTCCAAGAGGCAACAGGCTTGGTAACAGCACTCGGGTTTATCCATTTATACCATTTTATGTATAGCGATGTTAAAGCACCTTATACTGACTTCCAAGTTGTTTGGGACTTCTTCACACGAGCGGGCACAGGTTTGGTGATCGATCTGGTGTTCAATACTCTTTCTGTGGTCATTCAAACGCACTACATGAATTTTGCGATCATTAGAGTGTGGAAGAAAAAGTGGCGTTACCATTTGGTGGTCAGCATGATCATCTCGACTGTGATAATGATTTATTCTACAGAATATTTGTTGGGTGTGGTACGAAACAAGTACAATTTACACGACCACTCCTTGGTGCGATATGCCTGGAATTGTACCCTGCCGTTTAGACACTGACAAACCTAGCTTTGCTCACTGGAAGAGGAGGGTGCTCCGTATGATGAACTATAGAAGCTTTACCTCCCGAAAGGGATTGCCTTTTTACTACATCGGAGGCTTGCGAAAGGGGTATCATTTTCACGCTAGAAGTATAGAATGGTACCTTTTTCGATATTTCACGAAATGCAGTCTAGATTTAGGGTAGAGATTTCACGCGTTGAGCGTAGGAAATTTAAAATGTCTTTAGAAGGAACCATTTGCTTAGAAAGTCGTATAAAAGTTGGTAAATTATACACATATAGAATATAGAAGTAATAACTCCACGTTAAAAAAACGCATCAACCACACACAATCTGACACTGTACTTAAGGCGCTGTTACACTGCAATTTTCCCAGCAACTTGTCTCGCAACGGCGTTTCAAAACAAAATGCAGAGAAAATTAACGTGCTGTTACACTGTGCAATTTTGTCCAACAACTGGCCAAAAATATTGCAAGTTGCTGGCGAAAATTGCACAGTGTAACAGCGCATAAATTTTCTCTGTAACTTGTTTCACAACGCCGTTGCGAGACAAGTTGCTGGGAAAATTGCACAGTGTAATAGCGCCTTTAACCCTCACACTCACACTCAATAATCATACGAGTTTCCAGCAGCTCAGTGGAAGACCATATATACGTCTAGATAATCGGAAGGTCGTGGATTCGGTTTCCACCTTGAGCCTATGCAGATATTTCTAAAGTGGTTGATGCTTTGCTTTTTAACGTATAAAAGGTACATTTTCTTCTTGCAAGAATGGGATAAAAAAGTATGGGTTTCGAACTTGGGCGGATTCAGTAGTTCCCGTATAAAACTTCAATAAGAGGAAGGAGAGCTTTATTAGCCACAACGTAAACACAAGCAACACTTTAGCAGATTCAGCATCGGGCAGAATCGCCGGACATATCCGGGACATTAGTAACCCGCGAAGTTCAAACTTCCGACTCGATTGAGCTAATTAACGCGATAGAATTAGTAAGAAAAGGATTCAGCAGTGATATCCTGACATGCATTGCTGGCTTTTTCTTTGCGCAAGTAAGACAACGGCCCTACAGTAATATGTTCTTGATTTGTGGACGACCTTTTTTGACTTATTTTATTTTCATCATACGAAATTATGATAGAAAGTGGAAAACTTTTTAAAAAATAAGGTCGAAATAGCTGTAATCTTGGACAAATCCCTTGAGACAATTTAACACTGATTTTAATTGCTCACAAACCGTTGAGGTCGAATTCAGACTTTAGACTTTTTTTATTACACACATATGTATACATTTGTTCTGATATAAATAGAAAAAATTATATTTATAATAGGGATGCTATTAAATATTGGGGCGGATCCAGGATTTTGCAAAGGGGGTGTCTCAAATACGCCTCTTGAGAGATGACGTCACATCCAAGATGGCGGCCTCCTAGCAATGGAATCTGATGACGTCATCTCGTATGGCGCTAGGGGGATGTCCGGTGCACCTATGGTCACCCCCTGGATCCACCCCTGTGTGAAAGGTATTAGTGTCAATCGGAAATGTGTGTGTGGCTGCTGAAGTACGTAGTAGAGACGTCTTTCGAGTCAGCAGCCACACAGAGAAATATATTTTCCGATTTTGACCAAGAAATTAGCTCATGTAATTACTCAACTAAAGTATAAAGCTCATATAATTACTCCGAAGGAGAGTATAGTAAATATAGATAATTTAAGTAATATAAATACGTGTAAAAATAGCTGAGTAGTTTATACTTTTTAAGACGGTAATACAGGAATTTTCGGAATATACAATAAGCTAAGACGAATTTGTTTGCGAGGCAATAAGGTCGATCTTCAATTTGTATTTGAATTATAATTTCAAGGAGGTAAGTTCTTTTATTTCCATGGGAATATTTTCCCCAGTATTTGCTACAGAGAATTTGAAGGTGAACTTTCCATAGTTAGTCCTTAATTACAGACGGACGACTCAGATTCCCTTGTGACGAAGGCAAACCTACATAGCACTCAGTTGGTGTAATGTATTCAAAAAATTGTTTTCTATTGTCTTTCGTTCTATTGTATTATGTGTTTTGTATTATATCTTTCATGCTTTGTCATGCTTTTTTCATGCTTTATTTGTTGACGCAGGTTAAAAGGTCAGGCAGCTATAAGCTGATGTGGACCTGCTTAAAACTATATACACCTATTTCAAAAAAGGTTGTCGTACGAGAGGTCTCAAGCCCACGCGACTAGACCGAAAAGGAGTATGGGTAGTAGCAAAACTTCACTTTCTTTTCAGCTTTGGTATTGACTTTAGCATCAGTAAGTGAAGTTCTTCCGTGTATAAGGTCAAAGCAAGCTGAATTCGAGTAATCGTGTGTAATGTTTGTGGTTTTAAGCTGTTTTATAACTTTAGTAATTTCTTCCCATACTCCCTTTCGGGTGAGTCGCGTAGTCTTGATACCGACAACGCTTACTGAAATAGGTGTATATAGCTATTTCAAAAGAGGTTGACGGGGAGAACGGCGAATGGCGATCGGCGATTGGTGATTGCACGACCGAACAATAAGGTCTTTACTGTAAGGTACCGACATTGCTTGGGTATTTAATTACTGAAAAAGAAGCAATTCTTGTTACCCCATTTGCTATTCGCCCCGTCAACCTTTTTTGAAATAGCTATATATAACGGATTACAATGTGAATTTAACGATATTCTAAAAATTCTAAAATTCTATAAATATAACTTAACATATATTAGATGAGAGATTTAATAAAAACTATAATAAATATATATATGAGATAACTTTGAAAAATAATTGATATCAAAATAATAATAAACTAAGATGTTCAATAATAAGAATATGAGTCATTTTTGTTGGTGATTGAAGACTCCTTGTCAAAAGTGAGGTTATTAATATGCTTATAAATACCCTTAAGTTGGGATTTAAATGTGTTCTTGTCCTTACAATCTTTTACCCTATTGGGAATAGTGTTCCAAATTAACGTTCCGCGGTGTTTGAGCGTTAATCTCCCTGCTTCCTTTTTTTGGTCTTTCTACCACGAACTGTTTTGCACGTCTGGTCTTTGTTTATGACTTCTTTGGTTGAAAATAGGTCCGTAATCTGCTTAGGTGCTGTTCCATAATATATTTGGTGCATTTGCATTAGAAGTTTCCTTTTGTAAATTAAATATATGATAATGGATGCCACTTGGCCTTTTGAAGTAGATTACTACTATCATTTGAGCTTGGTAAACGATGAATAAAGCGGGCTGCTTTTGCGTGTATCTCTTCCAATTTATTAAATAGTGAGTGTGAAACAGTTACCCCATACTGAGACGCAGTAGGTGACGCCTGGTATATAACTGTTTTGAAGTAGATTTCTTCTATAGTACTCTGGAGGAAAGTCGTGACATCCTTCCCATAGCTCCGAGTTTCTTTAAATAACTCTTACACACATTATTGATGTGACAGAGGACCAGGACAGTTTGTTGTCAATTTCAATTCCAAGGCACCTAGTTGAGTTGGCGAATTCTACGCTTTTGGAGCCATATTTAAGTTGTTGAAGGGGACCAACGGGGAGTTATTGGGGAGGGAACGTCTGTGAAACGGCGTTCTTAATCGTGTTCTAGGTCACGTGACGTTCCCTCCCCGATTTTTCCCCTTTGGGGGGAGGGGTGGGAAACGGCTGTACACAGGCTATATAGTTTTGATACTAATACAAATCGATACTTATTCGAAAGTAATCCTCGTCGACTCCTCCAACCCCCTCACCTCAATGTTGTTGTTAACTCAAAATCAGGTCTGCTGTATGGGCAACCCTTAGAAACATTGAGAAGGGGGAGGGGGGTTGGCAATGTTTTGATCTGTGTGGTGACGACAACGAGTTGAGATCATGATCTCTGCAAAAACCAGCACTGTCTCAACCAGTTATGTCCAAGATGCCAGTTATGCCCAAGATCGTAGCAAAGGTTTGGAATAACCGACCGTAATTCCTGACTGCAAAACATGATCCAATGGAAATGAGTTCGAGTTTCGATATATCAACGAGTCAATTACTAAATTGTATTATCCAACTTCTAAAACTTGTACGTGGCAAAATGAAAAGGCGCCAAAAGTAATTCTCTAAACTTCTAGAGGTTGTTTGAGACTTTCTTGCAACGTTATGGAAAAAGATCATTTGTTCAAGTAACTAAGGAAGTTATATGAGGTCACAGAAATTGAAACAGAAATTGGAATTGAAATAGCACTTGTCTATTTCTAAAGTGTTTGTGATGACACATGCATTTATGCTAGCCTTTTATTAGTAGGAATAAATTATTCAAAGTATAAGTATGAATTACAAAATTTTTGAATACTACTTTTTGAATTGTAAGTTAATTGTTAATTTGATATAGGATGCACTGTATATGTATTTATAAGATATTTAATTTTCAAAAATGTCAAAGATGCCTCAATTAATAATATAACCTAAGAAATGTCTGCAATTTGATTGGCTGAGAACACTGGTATTTCAGCTTAATTTTGCAATTTCACATGTGAAAATTACTTTCCATAGCAACTGCTTTCTTTACCAAAAAGGCTAAGAGAAAATGGCAGCCATATGGAGAAGCTTTCTCCCGCTAAAAGGAAGTGATTTGATCATGGAAACAAGCCAAAAAGCTAAACAATCAAAGGGCCGAAAAGGGGTTTTGATGGATATGAAGAGTTCGTTTTTACTTTTTTCTGCTGAAAAGATGATAAATGATCAAGTATAGCGACACGTGAAGTGAAAGTTTGTCAAAATAAGGCTTGACTCTGAATGATTTCTTTTTACTACTTGTCTTGAATATTGTTAGATTTTCTTTTATCAGCACGGGCTCGAAAGCTATATCAGTTTTCACTTTTCGAAGTAGTTGAGTGTAAAACGATTCAACTTCGCGGTTGTTTTTCATCAAAATTACAGAAATTTCTTAGGTTATATTATTAACAAATAATAGCATGTTTTGTACGTGATATTTGGCATAAATACCACTCGTGATCAGTTTCAAAATTGTCCCAAATTTCACTCGCCTGCGCCTCGTAAAATTTTGTGCACCAATTTTGAAATATCACTCGTGGTATTTATGCCAAATATCACTACAAACCATGCTATTACCTATACAAAATAAATATATTTGAAAATCTTGTTAATGGACAGGTGGTTTTCCCATATATCCCGCCTCAGTCCTGTCCATGTTAGTTCCTCACCAAACAAATATTACCCTCCCCTACAAGGTAGACTAGCTGAGCGGCCGACTACGGGCCCTCGGTCCGTGTACGGTCCGTGTACCCTCCGGCCATTCGATTTTTGGAAAATACCAAAATTGGATTTGCTCGATATATTTGCGTTTTTCGTGATTTGGAAAATTGAATTTTAGCGAAAATCGGACATTTCCTTTTTTCAAAAATTGTAAATATACCTCTTAATTTTTAACTTTAAAAATGGATTTCAATTTTCGTTTTTCAAAAAAAGGAAAATTGGAAAGATACCAAAGTTGACTTGACCGGGGGAGGGGTAAAAGTTGTTATTAAACCCCAGACTTCTCTCCAACAACGTAAAATTTACATAAATTGAAAATGGCCGACCGATAAGAGTGATTTACGAAAATCACAAGGCTTTTGGCCTAAAATTGCAACGTAATTCTATGATTTTGCTTAACCAGCCTCCTTGGATATGCAAACCAAACACAGATAAGCAAGGCACTTTATAAATTATCGCAGTTCATAAATCGAGGCGAAAGATTAAGCAGGTTAAAGATGGATCACGAACCGGTTTTTGGCCTAAACTGTATTCTGCCTCCTAATGGATATGCAACCCAGACACAGATTAGCAAGACACTTTTTAAATGATTGCAGTTCATTCGTAACAAGATAACATTCGTAAGAAGACTTCTTTTCATCAGCATAATTATATAAATCGAGGGGATGGATTTATAGATGGATTTGCTAAGGATGGATTATATTTACTTTAAGTCTTATATTTTTACACCTGGTTTTGGCCTGCAAGCCTTTCATGGATTTAATTAAGCCCCACCAAGACTAATAATTATTGGTTTATTGACTTGATCCTTATACAAGGAGAGATTTAAAGACAACTGATAACAAGAGCAACATTTTTATTAAGCATCATCTCGTGCACATGGGTGCCCACTTCCCTTTACAGCCTTCCTGAATCAATATTTTATAAACTCAAATAGCATTGAAGTATGTGCAATGCCTGGACTAACATTTAGATGAATAATTTCAACAGCTAAACCATCAAATGAGATGGGTAGTATTTTACTGGCTTCTACAAACTTGTCTACTACTGATGTCTAGATGAATATTAAATATTAAATATTAAATATTCATCTAGACAAAATATTTCTGACATCTAGAGGCCAATACAACACTGCACATTAAATTTTAATCAACCAACAAATCATACAACTGTATTACTGTGCAGTGTTGTATTGGCCTCTAGATGTCAGAAATATTTTGTCAACTCAACTATGAAATGATGTGCATAGCACTGACATCTTGATGAATATTTCACCAACCTACAAATGATATGTGTAAGAGGGTTGTCCAATAATAACATATTTATGCATAGCATTGTATGGTATGTGACCATAACAGTACTAAGTTAGTAACAGTACATTGTAGAATGACACAATACAAAAAAATACATTAGAGTTACATACTGAGAAAGATGATTGATAGTTGTAAAAAACCCACGAGTTTCCAATAGGGTAGTTTGTAGTTTCTCAGATAACTGCAGTAGTTGTAATCAGTAAGAATTGTTTGATACGAAACCACAGTAAATATGTGGTTTGCAGTATCTGATTCTCTCCAATAAAAGTTGTTGTGTCGTCTCATTTGAGTGTTTCTTATCTTTGCTTTGGTTTGGTTTTAAACCATATACGGCTACAAGGATCCTAACTTGTTTGGATCAACTGGGTTAAAATCTATCCATTCTATGGCATCTTTTACTAGAGTGCTAGAGTAGGCTCGTCTGCATTAGCTGTCGCTCTAATCACCAAGCAAAGTCGAGATTTTAGGCCCAAAACCCTCTCAATTTACGATCAAATACACAAATACATTGGGTACTCTTTGCTTGTCAGTCGGCCATTTTTAATTTATGCACATTATTCGGTGTTCGGGGAGGTCTGAGTTTAAGTCAACTAAAAGTCTTCTCCCTCCCCTGGTCAAGTCAACTTTGGTATCTTTCCAATTTTCCTTTTTTTGAAAAACGAAAATTGAAATCCATTTTTAAAGTTAAAAATTAAGAGGTATATTTACAATTTTTGAAAAAAGGAAATGTCCGATTTTCGCTAAAATTCAATTTTCCAAATCACGAAAAACGCAAATATATCGAGCAAATCCAGTTTTGGTATTTTCCAAAAATCGAATGGCCGGAGGGTACACGGACCCAATAGCCATTCTACGCGATGAAAAGAGAAAAAAGAAAGCAGCTAAGAGCAATCGGTAAAAGCAATTACAAACCACAAAGATATGGCGCTTATTCCAGTGAGGAAGACGATGATGCAGTAGATGATGAAGAAAATGTTTGATTAATTTTTTATATATCGAACTTTGTTTGTTCATGTTACTTGGAAATAGTTATCAATGATTTGCTACAATACTTGTATTGATATTTTGTGACCTTTTACTAAATTTATTCTCAATAAACTTGTTTGTTAAATGTACTTCACGGTATCTGACATTATTTGTAGAGAAATATCTGATCATAATAGAAAGTAAGGTATATGTTTCCAATTTTACTGAAAGCGATAAGAAAAGCAGATCAAGAACTGAAATTCCATAGAACCTAAAGTGTCAATAGATTTCATGAATTAGATGGTAAAAACACGCAGGGTATCAGGGTAATCCTATTCGATCAATGGCACTAAACTGGAACGTAACGTGTTAATGAATTTCACAGTCATAATTTCTTGCTCACGTTCATTTGTTTGATATGGGGTGCCATTAATTCGTAAAATAATTCCGAGTTCCAAATGGTTCCGAAAAGCCTTTCCAAACCCCTTTCGAGCTCGGAATCATTCCGACTCGGAACCATTTCGAAATTAGCTTATCATGATGTTATAGGCAAAAGGAAATATTATATCGGCGTCGAGACGTACCAGTGTACTGGAACGCACGTAATTCTTTGCATGTCAAGACGCTCAGTCTGAGAAATGACAAGACAAATTTCAATGATGTGTCATACACACCTGATTCCCTGATTCGGACAATTCAAGCGAAATTAAGGACTTGACACTCCCTTACACGCTAAGTTTCGGGTACTTGACACTGGCTGATACTACCGTAGTCTTGACGATTCAAGATTCGTTTCAATGAGTTTCCGACACCTGACACGCATCTAGCAGTGAATTAACGTTGGAAGTGAAAATATAGACAAAATGATTACAGAAATTGTGAATCTTATAGCTTTCTTGATTGAAAATTGCATTGGAGTTGTGATTGTGGAAAACATTCCTTTCAGACGTCCAGGACAAGAACGGTCTGCCGATGAAGAGACATTATTAATCCAAGTAACTGTTGAAGAAAAGTTGCAAGATTTCACTAAATTTGACGCTGATGATGCTATATTCAGAGAGTACGATCCTCCTTCTAACGAGGAAGAAGATCCCAAAGCTTGGAAGAAAAACCGCCCAAAACTCAAGACATCAATCTGGAATTCCTTCAAATACGTGTTTCTGATTCAAACCGTGTCTGGAACGGCACTTGGAGTGCTCGCCATATTGGTGGCTTTTCTTGACTTCAATTCAGCCGATTTATGTTATGGAGAAAACGCCAACTGGAACAAAATGCCACATGCTGTAAGAGCAGTTCGAATCACAGGGCAGGCAGTCGAAGGCTTCATTACCGAAATGTGGGACTATCTTCTACTCTCGACTGTATTTCCTTGGTCGGTTTTGAAAGAATTGAACTTGCTGACACTCAATCTCTTGGCCGCCTTTGTTGACATGTCATATCGATTGTATTTCCAGCTGTATGGTATTTACAAGATCTGGTGGATGTCGTTTCCTCTGCATGCTCTCGTTACCTCAATGGTAATAATAAACAGCTTCATTCTTGCTCGTCATTTCAAGCCTCGACCTCATGGCTGGAAAAAGGTTCTTAAACTTGCCTTCAGTTTCTCTGCGCAATTTATCCTCGGAATGTCTGCTTACATCTTCGTGGTTTACAAGCTTCTACCATGGTATAACAAACAAGATGAAAACACCAAAGTTATAGTGGTAGCCTTTTGCCCATTGTTGACAGCTTTCCCAAAAGTGGTGTCTCGTCTCGCTGCTCAGAAGATCAAGGAAATACACCCGGGTACAGCACATGTGTTTGTGGGCGTCCTCTACGGCTCTACAGCCATCGTTTTTCGTGTTATGCAGGCGGAGTTGACGAGTTTTGATCTCTTTGTGGCGCTAGGTATAGGTCATGCTTTTGTAGACCTACTTGAAAGGTTGACAATTACAATGAGGGATCACATTTGGGAAGTATTTTACAAGTTGATAAGATGTCGAAGAAGGCCAACAGCAAAGTACAAATCCCCAAGAAGTCGGCGCTTCATGGCCGACGTGAGCATTCAAATAATGCTCCAAGAGGCAACAGGCTTGGTAACAGCACTCGGGTTTATCCATTTATACCATTTTATGTATAGCGATGTTAAAGCACCTTATACTGACTTCCAAGTTGTTTGGGACTTCTTCACACGAGCGGGCACAGGTTTGGTGATCGATCTGGTGTTCAATACTCTTTCTGTGGTCATTCAAACGCACTACATGAATTTTGCGATCATTAGAGTGTGGAAGAAAAAGTGGCGTTACCATTTGGTGGTCAGCATGATCATCTCGACTGTGATAATGATTTATTCTACAGAATATTTGTTGGGTGTGGTACGAAACAAGTACAATTTACACGACCACTCCTTGGTGCGATATGCCTGGAATTGTACCCTGCCGTTTAGACACTGACAAACCTAGCTTTGCTCCTGGAAGAGGAGGGTACTCCATATGATGAACTATAGAAGCTTTACGGCCCGAAAGGGATTGCCTTTTTACTACATCGGAGGCTTGCGAAAGGGGTATCATTTTCACGCTAGAAGTATAGAATGGTACCTTTTTCGATATTTCACGAAATGCAGTCTAGATTTAGGGTAGAGATTTCACGCGTTGAGCGTAGGAAATTTAAAATGTCTTTAGAAGGAACCATTTGCTTAGAAAGTCGTATAAAAGTTGGTAAATTATACACATATAGAATATAGAAGTAATAACTCCACGTTAAAAAAACGCATCAACCACACACAATCTGACACTGTACTTAAGGCGCTGTTACACTGCAATTTTCCCAGCAACTTGTCTCGCAACGGCGTTTCAAAACAAAATGCAGAGAAAATTAACGTGCTGTTACACTGTGCAATTTTGTCCAACAACTGGCCAAAAATATTGCAAGTTGCTGGCGAAAATTGCACAGTGTAACAGCGCATAAATTTTCTCTGTAACTTGTTTCACAACGCCGTTGCGAGACAAGTTGCTGGGAAAATTGCACAGTGTAATAGCGCCTTTAACCCTCACACTCACACTCAATAATCATACGAGTTTCCAGCAGCTCAGTGGAAGACCATATATACGTCTAGATAATCGGAAGGTCGTGGATTCGGTTTCCACCTTGAGCCTATGCAGATATTTCTAAAGTGGTTGATGCTTTGCTTTTTAACGTATAAAAGGTACATTTTCTTCTTGCAAGAATGGGATAAAAAAGTATGGGTTTCGAACTTGGGCGGATTCAGTAGTTCCCGTATAAAACTTCAATAAGAGGAAGGAGAGCTTTATTAGCCACAACATAAACACAAGCAACACTTTAGCAGATTCAGCATCGGGCAGAATCGCCGGACATATCCGGGACATTAGTAACCCGCGAAGTTCAAACTTCCGACTCGATTGAGCTAATTAACGCGATAGAATTAGTAAGAAAAGGATTCAGCAGTGATATCCTGACATGCATTGCTGGCTTTTTCTTTGCGCAAGTAAGACAACGGCCCTACAGTAATATGTTCTTGATTTGTGGACGACCTTTTTTGACTTATTTTATTTTCATCATACGAAATTATGATAGAAAGTGGAAAACTTTTTAAAAAATAAGGTCGAAATAGCTGTAATCTTGGACAAATCCCTTGAGACAATTTAACACTGATTTTAATTGCTCACAAACCGTTGAGGTCGAATTCAGACTTTAGACTTTTTTTATTACACACATATGTATACATTTGTTCTGATATAAATAGAAAAAATTATATTTATAATAGGGATGCTATTAAATATTGGGGCGGATCCAGGATTTTGCAAAGGGGGTGTCTCAAATACGCCTCTTGAGAGATGACGTCACATCCAAGATGGCGGCCTCCTAGCAATGGAATCTGATGACGTCATCTCGTATGGCGCTAGGGGGATGTCCGGTGCACCTATGGTCACCCCCTGGATCCACCCCTGTGTGAAAGGTATTAGTGTCAATCGGAAATGTGTGTGTGGCTGCTGAAGTACGTAGTAGAGACGTCTTTCGAGTCAGCAGCCACACAGAGAAATATATTTTCCGATTTTGACCAAGAAATTAGCTCATGTAATTACTCAACTAAAGTATAAAGCTCATATAATTACTCCGAAGGAGAGTATAGTAAATATAGATAATTTAAGTAATATAAATACGTGTAAAAATAGCTGAGTAGTTTATACTTTTTAAGACGGTAATACAGGAATTTTCGGAATATACAATAAGCTAAGACGAATTTGTTTGCGAGGCAATAAGGTCGATCTTCAATTTGTATTTGAATTATAATTTCAAGGAGGTAAGTTCTTTTATTTCCATGGGAATATTTTCCCCAGTATTTGCTACAGAGAATTTGAAGGAGAACTTTCCATAGTTCTTACAGACGGACGACTCAGATTCCCTTGTGACGACGGCAAAACCTACATAGCACTCGGTGTAATGTATTCAAAAAATTGTTTTCTATTGTCTTTCGTGCTATTGTATTATGTGTTTTGTATTATATCTTTCTTGCTTTGTCATGCTTTTTTCATGCTTTATTTGTTGACGCAGGTTAAAAGGTCAGGCAGCTATAAGCTGATGTGGACCTGCTTAAAAATATATACACCTATTTCAAAAAAGGTTGTCGTACGAGAGGTCTCAAGCCCACGCGACTAGACCGAAAAGGAGTATGGGTAGTAGCAAAACTTCACTTTCTTTTCAGCTTTGGTATTGACTTTAGCATCAGTAAGTGAAGTTCTGCCGTGTATAAGGTCAAAGCAAGCTGAATTCGAGTAATCGTGTGTAATTTTTGTGGTTTTAAGCTGTTTTATAACTTTAGTAACGTTTACTGAAATAGGTGTATATAGCTATTTCAAAAGAGGTTGACGGGGCAAACGGTGAATGGCGATCGGCGATTGGTGATTGCACGACCGAAAGGAACTGTGGTCACGCTATTAGACGGCTATCCGGCGCGTAGATATGAATCGCCTATCGACCACTTTGTCTAATAAAGTCTTTACGGTATGGTACCGCCATTTCTTGGGTATTTAATTAATGAAAAGAAGCAATTCTTGTTATCCCAAAATTCCTTTCGGCCGTGCAATCAACAATCGCCAATTGCCATTTGCTATTCGCCCCGTCAACCTTTTTTGAAATAGCAATATAGCTATATAGCTTCACCCTATTGGGAATAGTGTTCCAAATTAACGTTCCGCGGTGTTTGAGTGTTAATCTTCCTGCTTCCTTTTTTGGTCTTTCTACCACGAACTGTTTTGCACGTCTGGTCTTTGTTTATTACTTCTTTGGTTGAAAATAGGTTCGTCATCTGCTTAGGTGCTGTTCCATAGTATATTTGGTGCATTTGCATAAGAAGTTTCCTTTTGTAAATACATGATAATGGATGCCACTTGGACTTTTGAAGTAGCGGATTACTACTATCATTTGAGCTTGGTAAACGATGAATAAAGCGGACTGCTTTTGCGTGTATCTCTTCCAATTTACTATATAATGGTGTGAAACAGTTGCCCCGTACTAAGGTGCAGTAGGTGACCCCTGGTATAACTGTTTTGAAGTAGATTTCTTCTATAGTACTTTGGAGGAAAGTCGTGGTATCCTTTTCATAGCTTCGAGTTTCTTTAAATAACACTTACACACATTATTGATGTGACAGGACCAGGCCATGTACAGTGTGTTGTCAATTTCAATTCCAAGGCATCTAGTTGAGTTAGCGAATTCTACGCTTTTGGATCCATATTCAAGTTGTTGAAGGGGACCAATTGCAACGGGGAGTTGTTGTTGAGATCAGCATGGCTTCACTCTTCTCTGGATGTAGTGAAAGCCTGTAACTTTGGCACCATACATAAATTTGATTAAGGATTGAGTTTAATGACTTGCAAAAATTGATCGATTTAAGTTTGATAATGTTCTCAAACTTGAGACTGATAAGTTATTCAGTATATAGTGGGATTGCATTTCCAAACTTGTTACTAAAGAATATACATCTAATGCACTTGTTTTGTTTTAACAAAAGTGCAGATCTTTTTGAGCTTAGTTTTATAATTAATTCCTCGCCACATGAAAGAACTGCATAGGATTAAGAAGGGGGAAGTGGGAGGGGAGAGGGGGGGTGACAATATGTTTTTGATCTTTGTGGTGAAGACAACGAGTTGAGATCATGATCTCTGCAAAAATCAGCACTGTCTCAACAAGTTAAGTTCAAGATGCCAGTTATGTTCAAGATTGTAGTCAAGGTTTGGACTATAACCGACCGTAATTCCTGACTGCAAAACGTGATTCAATGGAAATGAGTTCGAGTTTCGATATAAACTAGTCAGTTACGTGACACTATGAGAAGGCGCCAAAATTAATTCTTTAAACTTCTAGAGGTTGTTTGAGACTTTCTTGCAACGTGATCGAAAAAGATTATTTGTTCAAGTAACTAAGGAAGTTATATGAGGTCACAGAAATTGAAACAGAAATGTAAATTGAAATAGCACTTGTCTATTTCTGAAGTGTTTGATATGACACATTCATGCAAGCCTTTTATTAGTAGAAATAAATTATTCAAAGTAAGTATGAATTACAAAATTTTTGAATACTACTTTTTGAATTGTTAAATTGATATAGGATGCACTATATGTATTTATAAGATTTATAAGATATTCAATTTTCAAAAATGTCAATAATAAAAGATAAATACCTCAATTAATAATATAACCTAAGAAATTTCTGCAATTTGATTGGCTGAGAGCACTGGTATTTCAGCTTAATTTTGTAATTTCACATGTAAAAATTAGTTTTCATAGCAACTGCTTTCTTGCTTTAGCAAAAAGGCTATTAAGAAAAAATGGCAGCCATATGGAGAAGCTTTCTCCCGCTAAAAGGAAGTGATTTGATCATGGAAACAAGCCAAAAAGCTATAAAATGAAAGGGAAACGGGGTTTTGATGGATATGGAGAGTGATCGTTTTCAATTTTTTCTGCTGAAAAGACGACAAATGATCAAAATATATGAAATGAGAGTTTGTCAGAATAAGGCTTGACACGGCTGAAACGTTTATCAGATGAAAGGTAATAAAAAGTATAAAAACTGAGTTTTTTTACTACACTTATGCATTTGCTATCTTATCTAGAAAGTTTTTGTGTCATCTTTTTCCAAACTACACCGTTTTTAGTTACAAATAACAATTTGTTCGCGAGTCTGTTTTTCATTGATTTCAGCTAGTGAAGTCATTCAGACCAAAATCCAAAAGAAAATTACTGGTTTTACCTTCTCAGTGTAATTTTACTTTGAATGATTTCTTTTTTTTTTTTTTTTTTTCTACTACTTTTCTTGAATATTGTTAGCTTTTCTTTTATCAGCACAGGTTCGAAAGCTATCAGTTTTCACTTTTCGAAGTAGATGAGTATAAAGCGATTGAACTTCGCGGTTGCTTTTCATCAAAATTACAGAAATTTCTCAGGTTATATTATTACCAAATAATGTCAATTTTGAAATATCACTCGTGGTATTTATGCCAAATATCACTACAAGCCATGCTATTACCTATACAAAATAAATATATTTGAAAAATCTTGTTAGTGGACAGGTGGTTTTCCCATATATCCCGCCTCAGTCCTGTCCTTGTTGCAAAACATGTCGCATTGTAAGATGCCCTGCACCACTGGCAGCAAGTGATAACATATGCGCATGCGTCAAACTTCAGTGCGCCCTGGCCCTCCAGTTCAACTCGTTGCTTGAAATAATCCTTTCAAACTACCACATTTTACTAGTTTCTTGCCGCCATTGCCGGATTTCAAGCCGTTAGGGACTGGTAAGAGCCTCCTAATATCTTGTGATAATCACCGAGTGGTAGTCACCCAAAAAAATCCCACATCAAGTTTTCAGAAGTACTTCAGCATAGAATTGCTCTGCAGAACAAAATATTTAACGCCTAAGTTTTATTTTCGTTTTGATATTCGAAGTTATATAGCGATATGTACTGTTATAGTGCCTTTTTGTGCATGATAAGTGTTTTGTCCTTGAAACCCTGTGCCCAGGGTACTTCTATTATAGTGTATTATTATTGTATCAGTGAACTGCATACAAATTATTTACAAAAGACAACACACAACCAGTATTCAGTGAGGGGCATCTTATTTATTAGCCAGGTCATGATATCATATCTTTAATGAAGATATATAAAAGGAAGTTTGATGACGGAAGATGTATAAAATTCAACTACTGAGACGCACCCGTGCGTTCACTCGTGCCCAGGTGAAAGCGAGCTGACTATCGGCTTAAAAAAGACATTTAGATAAGCTGCCGCCAGGGTAAGAGCTAGTGATTGACATGTCATCGTTAATAAACTTCTCCGTAAAGTTCTTATGTCAGCTGGTTGAAATATTCGGCGGCACTATCCTGAAATGTTCCTTTTTCTAGAGGGACCACCGTTTTGTGATACACTTCGATGATTCTGGACAAAGGTTTCACCTCGAGGCTATCAGGCAAGTTTCCAGAGTTTCTGTACATTTCTTGTACTTTAATCCGACAGCTTTGAATTGAGACCTTTGTTTAGAATCATTGGAGTGTATCTTCGATAAGTACTACTGATATCAGATTAAGTTCAACATTCGTCACACTCGGCTATTTGCCCGGCCGCCGTGACCACGGGGAGCCCGGCTTTTGATCCATTTCTTATATTACGAAGCGCTGTAAGCCATATGTCACCGGATACGTGATTACCAGTACATATCGTGACCTTTAGCTGAATGGCTTGTGTAATCCGAGCATTAAAAACATGAAGGCCGTTGGCGTGTAATAAGATCTCAGGGGTAACGCACTCCCATAGAGTACGGTAAGAACTTCTTGGGGGATTTAGAGAGTGCGTTACTAAATTCAAATTCAATTACCCCTGTGACATAGGTTTTCGTTTAACCTAAAGAACTACGGATTGCGAATTGCTTTCACGTCCTCAGCAATGCTGTCTATCAGTGTAAAGATGTGTTCTAATACCTCACATCAAATGGTTACAACTGTCAGTCGTGTATCAAGATCACGGCTACTTGTATTGTACACTCAAACATTGTTACAATCGAATAGAAAAAGGTAAGGAACCATTTATAGATTGTTTTTCTTTATTTCGTGAATTTTCGGCAAACTAAGGCAAACTAAGGCAAACTAAGGCACAAGACTGGTAATTCATCTTGAGACTCGTCTATAATATGAATTTGTCTATTCTTGGTTTGCAAGCATTCCCCGGAGAATGTACAGACAAAAGTCATGGCAGACATGTTCAAAAGGTTAAAAGATCAAAACCACCAACATGTCTGCTATGTCTTTTGCAGATGTTGCGTGGCAGTTTAAATTTTAATCCATCAAGAACAAAAATATAATTTTTTGAAAAGAGCACACTAAAGTTAGTTAGATTTGAAATTTTGAAGTAGTTTCGATGAATAGCGCCAAAGTTATGGGCGACCGAAGTTGGTGCTTTTTCGGTGGTGGGCAACAGCTTGCCCTGCTGATCGAACGTTTCTGTAGAAAAAAGCCAACTTCGGCGGCCAATATCTTTGGCGCTATTCATCGAAACTACTTCAAAATTTCAATTTTTACTAACTTTGGTGTACGCTTTTCAAATATTACATTTTTGTAGTTTAAAATGTCACGCAAGACCTGCAATGAGTCCATTCACTCTCTTGGGAACTGATTGCAAAGTTGGGCGAATTGGGAACTGTTCGATTTAGAATATACTTTATTAATTTGAATCGAGAAATGCACTTGGAATCGACACTTGACTGTCGCGTACGGCTGGAAAACGTTTTTGAAAGAGAGTATTCAAAAGTTTTATTTAATTTCCGAACTAGACGCACACGTGCGTTCACTCGTGCCTATGCCTGGAGCCCTTTTTAAGAGAGGCTCCAATGACCGGCTCCGTTCGTACTCTTCCCCTAGCCGTTTCACGCATTCTTCACCATTCCGGGAAATAGTTAACCGTAACAAATGACCTTTTTTGAATCGGCTAACTTAAACTAAAAAATATCTTGATTAGTTAGTTTGTCTGTCAACAGCTATTAGTGCCTTTGTCTTTCTATTATCATGCATAGGTATTAGATATCTCCAACATGCAAAAATATACCAGTTTTATATTCAACTTCTTATTTCACTATATATCTCAATTGTTTGCTGTAAAGACTTCTACAACGGCATATTTGACACAATAACAAATCGTGTATTTTTTCGTTCATGTTTCGGATGTTATATATATGAATAAAAGACGTTACGTGACCAAACGCGAAATACAAGGTCAATGGAATCTAGTTTCATGCCATTCCGATATTAAATTAAAATTCACTACAAAAACCTCTCAAGATCTCTTGAATGCTTGAATGAGGAATATAATTGACTTGCTTCTATGTATGTTCGTTTAGCAACATGTAGGATGAGAAATTCGTAGTTTTCCAGCTCATAGGAAATAGTCGTTATCGCGAGGGCCTCGGCTTTCAAGTACTCCATTTAGAGTTCGATATTTGGTCAAAGTATTGGAGATGAAGCTCAAAATAACAGCCCATTCTGAAGCTCATATAAGTATATAGGTATATCTCGAGTTAAAAGCTCCAAATTACATTGTTCTACTGCAGGAAAAGCCTGTCTCTGAAAGCTATTTTCTTTGAAGTCGGCCATCTTGCATTCCTAAAGTTCCTGGCTTGCGTTCGGTGTCGCTTAAAGGTGATGAATGAAGGGCATTGTTTTTACGCTCTTAACCAATCAGAGGTCCCTCAGGACGAACACAGGAAAAAAAAAAAAAAAAAAAAAAAAAAAAAAAAACATTTGCAGTTTATAACTCGTTCCCGGCCTAAAGGCCTGGGCACGAGTAATTACTTATTCTGTTCGGGTGTTACTAAAACGAGTAACGCAGTAATGAGTAATCACAGTAATGGAAAAACGAGTAATAGCCAAATTTCGCTACATAGAAATTTTAAAAGACACTTTTTACACAGGAAATTAATTAAAAATTCCATTCCTGATTGTGAATTAATCAACAACAAACTCTCACCAGGCGTTTGATTAGTCACACTCTGGATGTTTATTGAGTTCAATCTATCTATCTATGTTTCGTCGTAGTCGCAAAAATAGAATGGTGCGAAGGCATTGCGAAGCTACGAAGTCGGAGGCTGCGAAGAAAGTTTAGGAACTTTATCTTACCTCTTCTAAACCTCTCCTCCCTCGCCTAACTGATCCTAACTGATCCTAACTTCACATTTGCAAGAGATTTTGCAAGATCGTACACTGCTCATCGGAACGAGGAACGCCTGGCATATTTGTAAGTGATCAACGAGGAACGCCTTGAAGATCGTGCTGTTCGATCGATAAACGCAGAAAAACAAAAACAAAACCCTTGCTTTTAATAGCAGGTTAGTAAATAAATACAATTTGTGAATGCAGATCGAGAATTTAAGCAGAATACTTTTATTGTTTTGTTTTGCGTGCATTAGTCACTATAAATCGGCCAACTGACATGTTAGGACAGGTTTTGGATTTGAAACATGGTGCGATCTATAATCACTTTGTTTTACCGGCAATGGACTTTGAAATTTCCTGTGTAAAAAGTGTCTTTTAAAATTTTTGTGTAGCGAAATTTGGCTATTACTCGTTTTTCCATTACTGTGATTACTCGTTACTCATTACTGCGTTACTCGTTTCTGTTCATATTCATTCATTCAAACTGCAATGTCGTTTGCTCAAGCGTGAAACTTGTACTTGTCTGTCTAACAAACGACCATGTTTGAAACATGATCAAGCTTGTCGTCTCCAAACTTTCGTTTTTCGACATTATTAGGTTGACAAATATTGAAAAGGTGTTTTATTTGTTCACTAGACTCGAAAACCTTCCTTATGATTACAAAATATTCATAAAATACATAATTAAGAACCCAGAATGCTGTTTTATACCAGTTGAGCAGTTGTCAAACATAACATGACTAACATGTTCAATGTCTGGCCGGGACAAACTATAAAGGGACGGACCGTTAGATTTTTGAGGGGGCGGGGGGCTGGGCAATTCCAAAAAGAATTCGAGCACAGCTTTAAACTAAGAAAAAATAGTTGTGCAGCTAGAGCAGCAGCTCAAAAGTTTTGCGAACCCCCTCCCTCCACTGAGCATGAAAATGAAGGGTGTCCTCCCCAAAAAAAGTATCTTGCAAGAAACAAAGGGTTGTATATCGGATTTAAAAGAAATATCGTGGTGCACACAAAACATTGCCCAACCCCCTCCCCCCTCAAAAATGTAATGGTCCGTCCCTAAAAGGTTTTATACTCGAAACAAATGCGGAAACAGGTTTGCCGTTCGAAAATGGTAGTATATTAAATCTAGCTAGCACACATTCTTTATTCTAATGAGGATTAACCTTTCTTCTATTAAAAACCAATTCCAACATTGTCCAAAACTAAGACCATAAATTGGGACTGTGTTATTAGACCTTAGCCCAGTTTAGACATCAAACTTTTGCCGCGTCGAATCTAATAGTTGCATTTTAAAGATGAGAAGTGCGGCTTCTGAGCCAAATGAATTTGACAAATTCACAAACTGAATTTTTTAATAGTCCCCTTCACAGTTCTCTGCGCCGTCTTGAAAGGTAGCCATGCATCCCTTTGCCTGCATCGAAGCGAGACGAACGGTGAGCTTGCAATGATAGAGACCCGTGAATAATTGTCCTAGGTGTTAAAAAAGGTATCTATCATTGCACGCTCACCGTTCGTCTCGCCCCCGGGGGGGGACTCCGCTCCGATCGTAAATGGACAGGGATGCTCGTCGTACCTTTTAGGGGTCAAAATCTGCAATTTGGTACCTTTTAGGGTGTCTCAGACTTAATTGGACTACCAGAGACATAGCTGCTACCTTTTAGGGACTGTTTTGGGTTAAATAAACTACCTAAAATAAGCATGAAAGGGACGATTTCGATGATCTGAATTGAATCTTCAAAGCACATCGATAACAAAGTGTTTCATTACTTTAATTCTTTATTATTGTTTTTGAATTGGTACCTTTTAGGGGTAGAAATTAATTGTTGCCACTCCCACTCAGGTACCTTTTAGGGGTCATTTTCAAAATTTCCGACGAGCATCCCCGTCCTCTTATATATAGGAGTCCCCCCCCGGGGTCTCGCCTCGATGCAAAGGCACGGCTACCTTTCAAGGTGGCGCAGGGAACTGTGAAGGTGACTATTTATTACTTAATCAAATCTGTCAAATACAATGGGTTCAGACGCCGCACTTCTCATCTACAAAATGCAACTATTAGAATCGACACGCGGCAAAAGTTCGACGTCTGAACTGGGCTAAGGTCTCTAATAACGCAATCCCAATTTATGGTCTTTTGGAATTGATTATATTTGACTATTGTATTTTGTAATTAGGGCCATTGTCTTATGCCGTCGTCGTCAACGTAAACGTAGTTTTCGTCGTAAACGTGAAACGGCAGACGGCAAAGAGGAACACGTGACCTGCTTTTTTCGCGTCTACCGTTGCCCTTTTAAAACGAGGGTTAGTCATATCGTGTTTGTTTTGAAAGAGAACAATCATTCTCTAATCACTCTCTAATTTGAGTGCCAAACACAAAACACAACGTCAGGTAAAAAAAAGTAGGTCACGTGATCCTCTTTGCTGTCTGCCGTTACCCGTTTTAATCTTAACCTCTCCATTGTCTCAGTCACACGTCACGCAACTTCACTTTTAGCATTTTTGAAATATTTTAGGTCAACTCAAAGTGCAGTTTCTTCCAAAGACCTTTTTACAGCCATAAAACCGCAAGAAATTGCTCCAAAACAAAAACATCGGCTTGCAGGAGCAGCACGACTTCCAGGATCCAACAGCGAGACCTACCCAAAGTTCCTTGCAAGTGCACGAGATGATTTCCCACATGCTCTTAAAGCAGAATACGCTGACCAGTTTACTGTCACAGAGTGGGCTCAGCATTGTCGCCAAGTGATCGACGAAGAGTTGCTCAAATATGGAGCTATACTTTTCCGTGGGCTTCCGATGAGTGATGGAAATCATTTTTTGGATTTTACAAACTCTTTGGGATACACGCCGAAAAACTATGATGGGGGAACGACTAATAGACCTGTATTGGATGAAGAAGGAATCGTATCGATTCCTAATGAGCCCAAAGAGATGTTTATTGACCCGCACAATGAAATGGCATATTATCCACTGTACCCCACAAAGGTAAATGCAAATTCCTTATTTGGTAACAAAATTCCATATTTGGCCATTAGATACCTCATTGGCCATATTGGATGATGCAATTCCATATGCGGTCATGTCAAGTCATGTCATCTTTCTTAACCCTTAAAGGACCAATTACGGCTGTGGCCGTAGAAAATTACGTCATCGCTTCGAGAGGATTTGCGGGATTTACATGAAGTATATAGGCTGTTTTGTGGGGAAACCGCTGGCAACAGACAAGAGGGTCATTTATTTGAAAATCGTTTGTAAATACAGGGTGTTTTCGATTTAAGTTATGGGTAGTAAAACACAGGCGTATGTTGAGAGTTGGAAAAGATACCCCCCCCCCCCCCCCCCAAGTCCTCTAAGGGTTAATTATCGATTTGCGTTATCAATGATTGTTATTTATCTAACTAACTCTTCCTTTTTAAGATCATCTTATTTTGTGTTCAAGCACCTGCAGATGATTGTAGGGGATTAACTCCATTGGTACGATGTTCAGATGTACTTGAAAAGCTTGATCCTGAAGTGGTTCAAAAGTTCGAGGAAAAACAAGTTCGTTACATCAGAAATTGTCCTTACAGAGGACAGGTTGGAGAAGCTTTTGATCACTTTTCATGGGAAACAGCGTTTAATACTGAAGATTACAAGGTATAGCTGGTGAAAACGGTTTAAAGAGGCTCAATATAAGGAATAAATAAGTTCAACTACTTTTTTCTTTAATTTTTTGCCAAGCTTTCGGACATCTTCATGGCAATGATGGAATGATGTTACTTGCGCGAGATATTTGTATATGTGCTACAAAACAACAGAATTAACGGTGAATGCTCGAGCGGTCTAAGTCACACGAGCAACAAGCCTATTGGTAAAGAAAAACTTAAATAACTATTAATAGAAATTACAACAACAAAAGAAAAACAAAAACAAAAAAACTGATTCAAATATAGTTTCAGCACTACGATTCCCTAATCAGTTTGTTTTATCTTGAGATGTCCATATCTTTTATGGTCTCAGTGACAGGTGAAAATGACCTTGCGAAATATTTTTCGAAAGAAATCAGCCTTTACACAAATAGTAAACGTTTTCCTCACCACAATCCATCAGTTTCTCACCTTCTGATTGGTCGAGAACTGTGGTAAATAAGAGTCCATATCAACGATTTGTGTCGTCGTTTTGACTTTGCGCGTGCACGCTCACGTACGTTTGAGCCAGTTTGACGAGAAATTACTTCTCCAATTTGTGGAGAGAAAACAATTTACAGTGGCGTTCCGTGATGGTATGGACTCTTTTTTACCAACATTTTACGTCAAAACTGTGGCAAATAAGAGTCCATATCAACGATTTGTGTCGTCGTTTTGACTTAACGCGCGCGCTCACATTTGAGCCAGTTTGACGAGAAATTACTTCTCCAATTTGTGGAGAGAAAACAATTTACAGTGGCGTTCCGTGATGGTATGGACTCTTTTTTACCAACATTTTACGTCAAAACTGTGGCAAATAAGAGTCCATATCAACGATTTGTGTCGTCGTTTTGACTTAACGCGCGCGCTCACGTTTGAGCCAGTTTGACGAGAAATTACTTCTCCAATTTGTGGAGAGAAAACAATTTACAGTGGCGTTCCGTGATGGTATGGACTCTTTTTTACCAACATTTTACGTCAAAACTGTGGCAAATAAGAGTCCATATCAACGATTTGTGTCGTCGTTTTGACTTATAACGCGCGCGCTCACGTTTGAGCCAGTTTGACGAGAAATTATTTCTCCAATTTGTGGAGAGAAAACAATTTACAGTGGCGTTCCGTGATGGTATGGACTCTTTTTAATTTACCAACATTTTACGTCAAAACTGTGGCAAATAAGAGTCCATATCAACGATTTGTGTCGTCCTTTTGACTAGGCGCGCGCGCTCACGCTCGAGCCAGTTCGACGAGAAATTACTCCAATTTGTGGAATAAAAATTACAGTGACTTTCCGTGATGGTATGGACTCTTTTTTACCAACATTTTACGTCAACCATTGTAAATGTGTTAAATATACACTAATTTAACTTTACATTTTGTCACCCTTTGAGATAACCATATCAAAGATCGTGAGTTAGGAAATCGTCTAAAATCAAAATGACCACTAGTAAGGATACTATAGGAGAACCACCGACTTTAACGAAGGCCATTTTCTCACAAAATCAGTAATAACGCGCGTTTTACACGGTGAATATTTTTGAAACCTTTTGTTGTGAAATTTCTATGCTTCACCTTTCATTCGACAAGGAACAATCCAAATTTAAGAATATTTCAAAATGTGTCAAATATCGACTTTGCGCGATAAAAAATTCTATATGGCACCAATTGTATTCATATTGTGGACCTCTGGTCCAATCGTGTTGACCATATTAGTCGTATACAGAAGCCCTTGTGTTCGATAACGCCGTCTCTGTTAATATTCTTTCAACTGTATAAACTGTACATATTAAAGTACTAATGAAATTAAATCTTTATATACAGATTGTATAATCTGTAAAATCTACGATTTTTACCCTGTAAGCATAGTTTTTACGTATTAAAACTATTAATTAATTTCGGTGATATATCAGATAGAATATGTTCTGATCGCTCTTGTCTGTGTGATTTGATGTTAAGGTTGCAGAAGAGCTACTGAAGGACGGAGGATCGTCATACCACTGGAACTCAGATGGAAGCCTAACATATTGGAACAACATACCAGCATTCATTACGCATCCAAATACTGGTGAAAAAATCTGGTTCAATCAGATTGACCTCTTCCACAGCAGCTTCATCTCCGTTACTCGCCCTGACTTCGACCCGAAGAAAGATCTTCTTTATCATCACAGTTGTTATGGCGACGGCACTGAGATTGAGCCCGCGGTAATACAGCACATCAGGGAAGTCAAATGGTCATGCGCAGTGGGTTTTCAGTGGCAGGATGGTGATCTACTAGTGGTTGATAATCTAACTTGCATGCACGCTAGAGAGAGTTACAAAGGAAAACGTAAAATGCTCGCATTTTTAACTACAGATTGATTAACTATTTTCTAAATAGTTAAAGGTTTATGTAGACTACCTCAGTCCCCCTTCTGCCGTAAACCCTTCGGGGTTTGATTTTGTCTTTGGTATATAATTCTCTACCAACTGGGCCATACTTGCTGACCACATTTTTGTAAGGTGAATTTATAGGCAAACCAAGCTAAATACTTTTGGTAAGAGAATGTATGGTTTAATTAGATTTAATTTAATTTTTAATTCGATCAAATTTCAAATTTATTGCATTTGTAAAAGATCTAATGAATCTGAGGGGGGCTAAAACAGAATTCGAGATTCCATGATATAGGCCCCCTAAATGGTAAATATAGAATGTGCTATGTTTTATTTGGAAAGAAATTACCTGTTATCTCATTGTGTTGATTTTTGACTCTTATATTAGAGCCGACGATACACTAAGTAATTTTATATGCTTGTTGGAAGCGAATGTTGAAAATCGTATGCTTCTGCGACAGCGAATTTCCATATCAAGAAATGTGTTGCGATTTTCGGGCTTCCTGTGGTAAACAAACCGCGGGTTCCCGTTTGTACACTGTCCTTTTTCGGCCAAAATCAAAATGGATTGATTAGCATGTTTTCACTCGAATGGCTGTAAATTTGGATGGAATTTTTGAAGAAAATCGCTTCTTTCGCGAAAATAATTTATTCCAACTTCTAAATATGGTAAGTACAAAATTTCCTTTCCTTGAGCTCGATCGAAAACAGAACATTTTTATAACTGCATATCACATGATATCAAACATATCTCTATAAAAATTTCGTCGTTTGCACGGCCATGAAGTCTATTCCATATTTGGGCAGGCAATACCTTATTTGGAAGTCACGTAGATTTGTTTTTCTACATCTACATCTATCTTTATTATCCTTAAAACCATAGGTATCACAAGGATGTAAAATAATAATAATAATAATAATAATAAGTAATAAATATAAATAAATAAATAATAACAATGATAATATGTAGAATAAGAGAAATAATAATATTATGTTAATTTGTACTCTACAAGTACCACTATAAATTATATGTATATCCAATATTATGGACATAATAATAAAAATATAATCTGATGAAATACATATTTACAAATTGTTGATTAGATAGATAGATAGATAGATAGTTTATTACTCGTGCCCAGGCCGTTGGCCGGGAACGAGTTATATATTGCAAATGTTTTTTTCCTGTGTTCGTCTCCAGAAAAGGCCATTCTTGCGCAATCGGTCACGTGGTGCACTCCTGATTGGTTAAGAGCGTAAGAAACAATGCCCTTCATTCATCACCTTTGAGCGCGTGCAAACACTTCGTAGTGAACGCCGGTGAGGAACTTTAGAGACTTCTACAACGGCGTTTTTGACACAATAACAAATCGTGTATTTTTTCGTACATGTTTCAGATGTTTTATATATTACGTGACCAAACCCCATGGAATATAAATAAATGGTCTGATCCAGAATTTCGATATTAAAATTCAGTACAGAAACCTCTCAAAATCTCTTGAATGCTTGAATGAGAAATATAATTGACTTGCCTCTATGTGTGTTCGTTTAGCAACATGAAGGGGGAGAAATTCGTAGATTTCCAGCTCAAAGGAAATACTTGGAATCGCGGAAGCTTGGTTTCAAGTACGCCATTTAGAGTTCGATATTTGGTCAAAGTATTGGAGATCAAGCTCATAATAACAGCCCATTCTGAAGCTCTTATAAGTGTCTAGGTATATCTCGAGTTAAAAGCTCCATTTTCCATTGTTCTACTGCTGGAACAGCCTGTCTCTGAAAGCTATTTTCTTTGTAGTCGGCAATCTTGCATATGATGCATATGATGCTTCCAGAAACATTAACTGGTTCAAAATCACATCAAGCAGAATCTTATCAAATTAAATGACTCAGTGTGCTTGAGTAACGCAATTGGATTTTCATATATGCATAATTTGGGTGTCACGGTAGACTATTTATATGAAATGGTACAATGCTGCGTGGAACAACTCGGGCAGACTACGAGCGGGGACGGATGTTAGGGCCTCTCCTAAAAGGGCCTCACCCGGGCACGAGTGAACGCACGTGTGCGTCTAGTTGCGAATAATTTGCAGCCCGCAAAGGTTGAATTACATATTCATAAAATTCAAATACAATAAAGATTTCAATAAAATACATACAAAAACTAATTAATTACTATGATGAAAAGGAGTAATGTCTACTAATGTTCCAAATTTAATTTCTTCTGATGCTTGAGGCTGTAATGAATGTATTCTTACAGTCTTCCACTTTGGTATGGAGAATGACCTCGTGTTGTGTCGAAGGGAATATGCAGGATTATTCTTTGGAGGCAGCAGCTTGTTTAGGCGATGGTCTTTGTCTTTTACTATGGTATCAAACATCTTATCACAAATAGCTTCATTGTAGGTACTAATCGTTGGGATACCAACGAGACCCAAAGCGTCACTGTATGTGACACCAGGGTAGATGATTGCCAGTGCTCTTTCCTGGATGCGTTAATTCCAGTTCAACGTTCAGATACTTAGGTAGTGCATAATGAAAGACAGGTACTGCATAGGTTAGGATGGATCTAATACATGTGGTGTAGAATAGCACAAGATCACTATAAGGCAAATTCGTCCTTTTTAGCTGTACCAGAAAGTACAAGCGCTTGGCCGCTTTTTTGACTGTCTCGTTAAGATGATCGTTTTATTTCGGTGTCTATTTCGTAAATTGTCCGAAAAAGAATGTAAAATAAACTGATGTTATTAAGCTCTTTACAATATTTATGCTCCTCCAATCATTTATCGATCTGGTTTTTTGTAATTATCAACATGGAATATTCTAGACAGACTCGTGGTTCGTTGTATCAATAATCAAATGATCATTCAGTTTAGTGTTTTATTACACCTGTACATAGAACGTGTTGTTGACATTATTGAATACAAGTGGTCAATAATGTTGGCAGTTTATGTAGTATCTAGATGGTGCTATATCATCAAATAAATTATCCATGGTTTATAGCGACTACTCATTTCGTTTGTGTTTTGGGTCAACTTAAGTGAGTATCATAACTCATTTCCCATCGCGCATAATGGCAGGACATACTTACAGTACTTACTTTTCAATATCATTAAAACAGCTAAGTCACTAAACCCATGACCAAACTCATTAACGATGTTCTGGTAGCTCAAATATACTAAGAAAATGGTTCAAAAAGCGCTAGGTACACTCATTTAAACTTTTCTTGGAGCTTTATTTGGAAGTGAAAACAAAATGTACTAGATCGAATCGTATAGGCGAAAGATGACCGAACAAATGAGTATATAGCCGATTGTTGCTGGACCTTTCAAAAAACCTCTACCTTGACCATCGGAATTACGGACTATTTTTGAACGTTTTTTTTTGTGGGGAAAATGCTAAAAATGCTTCGAAGCTGAAAAGCCCTGTTAAAGGGAGTCTCAATAAAGTATGTATGTATGTATGTATGTAAGCTACTCTTCAAAGCCTGATTTCAAGAAAAACGTAATAAACACTCAGGCGAAAAAATAATCTCTTTCCCATCGCAATTGGTTGGAAAAGAAACCTGTACCTTTAGGGAAAAAAATAAAAATTCGTAATTTTCTGCTTTTTTATGATGATTATTGAACTCATCTCATTTGAATCTCCAAAGGTATTTGACACGAAATTCGAAATTCTTTCACGCGCTATGGCAAAATAAGCAAATAGGAACGTATCTATGGGCCTGATTATATGAACCGGGCGGACTTCTTTTGTTTTGTGGCCCCAAGAGAGAGAGAGAGAAAAAAAAACAAAG
The DNA here is from genome assembly GCA_029948255.1 of Telmatactis stephensoni. Taxonomy (NCBI): domain Eukaryota; kingdom Metazoa; phylum Cnidaria; class Anthozoa; order Actiniaria; family Isophelliidae; genus Telmatactis; species Telmatactis stephensoni. The sequence goes on along the minus strand of JALIZF010001781.1, from coordinate 314,712 downwards.
GCCCGCTTAACTGGGCCAAGCTAGGCCGGTTCAAATAATCACGCCCTGAAACTTTCAGCGAGAAGGTGTGTTTTTTTCAATGAATAACACGTGATCTGGGTTATACTGTTTTCGTAATTAATCCTTAGTATGTGTCGTGAGAGGACCATTCAAAGTCGAATCTATTCAAGTTTTGATTCCAATTTTAACCAGTGGAAAATATGTGTAAATCCCTGTAGGTAATAACATCGCTTCATAAGGAAAATCCATTATATTTCAAAAAACGTCTGGCAAAAGGACTCGGGCCTAGTGAACTCAGCCGAAAGGGAGCATGGGTAAAATCTACTAAAAACTATAGACACACGAATATCAACAAGACAATTCACGTCTACCTTGCCTTGTCCGCTCCATATTAAAAATCAAGCCGATAGTAGCTGATAGTCGAAAAATGACTGACGTTTTGCATCTACCAATAATCGTTTAGCTGCTTACTCGATGATAGTCATACTATTTCTAAGCGGCAGCTGTGGTCTTGATATATTTTTAATTAAAGCCAATGATGAGAAAATTTTACATTTTTGGTTGTTTTAAAGGTCCACTTGGATGAAAATCGGTGAAAATTGGAAATGATTATTTCTATCTGAAGATGAATGTAGTTAAATAAATAGCTGCCCTCTGCCCAAAAATCTGAATTTCAAGCTCATTATCAAAGAGAAATGTTGATATAAAGTCTAAAAGAACAATAGGGCTGAGTAAATTACATCATTTTTCACAACTTAAATGCTAAAATACTCGACAATTTCTATTCGTCTCGTTTGAATGTAAAGAAAATGTTGCTTTTGGTGATTATTGGGAGTCGTACAGATAGGTTTTACTACGTTTCAAGTCATTTCCACTTTTAATTTATTTTCATCCAAGTACCCCGCTTTAATTGAATATATCAGCCACTATCCAGTGGCTATCAACTGCGATGAAACTGATTGTCCTTGCTCATTTAGTGTTGGTTTCATTTCTTTTATAAACAAAGCTTCAGCGAGTTTTCTTTTACGATAATGTTCGAGGTTTTCTCATAGTATTTTAAACTCTTCATGCTGAACTCTCGAATGTGCTATTTCCATGCTGTGTTTTACTAGGGCTGATTTTTTATCTCTTGAATTGTGATCCTTCGTTTTAATCTTTTTGATCTTCATTTTGGTGTGGTTGATTGATTTTATTAGTGTGCTTACCATATAGATTACAATGCGTCAACGGTAAAGCCAAGGCCAGTGACTTTAATGGCTTATGTTAGCTATATACAGTTATGTGTGAGTGAGCTATTTACAATATATATCAGAAAGAGAGATGATAAATATACAGATATAAGGACATAAAGATAAATTGTAAACTTTTGTAAATTGTAAACTTGAAAATTGCGCAAGGCTCATAAACAAAAGAATTCAAAAGCCGAAAGCAAACGATCACGTCCGCGCGCACGTCAAAAATCAAATTCTATTTGCCTTGAGCACGACTCCTTGAGCACGCGATGGCGAGATTACTAAAAATAGCCTTAGTCGCCGCGAACATCGCACAGACATCAATACTGAGTTTCGCTCTCTTAGTATTATGGTCTCTTGGTCTGATATAAATCGAAAACGATTCAATAGTTCTGTGACAATTTTTTGCGCTTAATGTCAAAAGAATTCAGTTCGTTTTCGATTTAGACAGTAAGCTATTTTAATAAAATAAAGTAAACTGTTTTAATAAAGCAACCATGTTTTACGTCGATAACTCGTGACAGTTATTCAAACTAACCAAAAGGATGCACTTTAATCATAAGTTCCTTAGAATATGGAATTGTCAGGTGTATCTATTCGCATGAATATTTAAAAATGCAAAAGAGCATTTTGCAATTGTAAAGTGCTTTATTGAAATTCAAGAGTTAGTGCAACCGCTTATGATAAAGGAGGTGTTTCGTATCACCTACGTGCAGTAGTAACGAAGTGTGTAGCAAAGTTTTTCCTGAAACTTGATGACTGAATTTGATTGTGTCAAGCGATGAATATTACAAGCCTCGTGAATGAAACTTTTTCCTCGGACACTTCACCATCAGAAGGGTTTATTAGGCCATGGTTAATCGTTATTCCAGAAAGTCAAAGAATTGCATTTTCTGTCTCTTCTAGCTTGGTGCTTGTGTTGTCAGTTGTTAGCAACGCGTACATCATTGCTATCGTTCTGCGTAACAAGCAAATGCATTCTACAGTTAATTTTCTCATCGTCAACATGGCATCGTCAGACATAGTTGCCTCCATTGCAAATATACCTTTACTTCTCTCAAGGCTAGCTACTCTTTCAGTTCAATGGAGAGTAGCGGGAACTTTGGGAAGCATCCTTTGTAGGACAGTTCCATTTCTTCAAGAGGTTTGTGTTGCTGTATCCATCTTAAGCAACGTGGCTATCGCATTAGATCGTTTCTTTGCTGTTGTTTTCCCACTGAAGCCTATTCCACGATTCCTTAAAAATCGTATAGTTATCCCTGTAATCTGGTTCATTGCAATAGCAACGCTTACGATTCACTTATTCACCTACCAACTGGTCTCCTATAATGGTGTGGACATGTGTATCAGGAAGTGGCCAGCAAGTTTTGACGAAATCAAGGCAGAAAGCACCTTACACCTAGCTATTATCATTGTTTATTTCGTTGCACCTTTCTTCCTCATTACATCACTGTATCTAGCCATTGCCTGTAGCCTCAAACGACAGAAATTACTCGAACAGCAGTCAACGGACTTTGAAAAGCGGAGAAAAAAAGAAGACACCGCAATTATCAAGATGTTGTTCGTAATCGTGATGTGTTTTTTTGCCTGCTGGATTCCAATTCACACTTTGGTGTTCGTTCATTTCCACGTGTGGAGAGGAGCTACCCCAGCTGCAATCAAGCCCTTTCTCGAACTCTTGTTTGGATGGTTTGCCATAATCTATTTCTTAAGTTTCTTCATCAGTCCGTTCATTTGTTTCATCTTCAGCACTAATTATCGTAAATATCTGAAGAAGACTTTCCCATTCAAGCTATATCGTGCGAACTCAGAGCCTTCTAATGGCGTTGCGTAAACTAAAAGCGAATAAAAATCTATGAAAAAGCAGATATTTATGACTTTATCTAGCAGCAAACGTCTTGTTTATGTACATACTTTCAGTCTAACAAAAGGAAGCAAAAGCCAAAGACAGCCTTTTCCCTCTTGAAATGATGGGAATCAGAATAATTTGATTCAGATGCTGGTCAAAACTTTAGAAGTCAAGGACTGAAAACAAAAATTAAAACCAGCAAGTGACTGAAGACTGCAGGACTGTCGCAACGTATGATCGAAGCCTATTAGAACTAACGAGTCAAATTAGACTGGACGAACATTTGACTGAACACAAACGAAAAAGAAAGAAAACAAAGCAGAACAAAAATTTGATTCTAATATATAAAGTTTGATCGCCGATAATTTTTATTTATCTCAGTTTAGTTCTGAGTTTCTGTTGTCTTATTATGGAATGTACTAAAGTGACTTTTCTTGACTATGAGAAGTTAAGAACACCAAAATAAATTGATATCATAATAATTGTTAATCATCAAATGACTAGTCGAATAATTTATGGATCTTTTTTCCGTAATTCAGTATCAACATTGAATACTGATTCGAGAAAGACTCTTCTAGACGTTTTCAAGACAAGAGAATAACGTGATTCGTTAGTACCTATATTATAATCAAATGTTTATTGAGTGTTTTATTGCAGCTGTACATACATGATCATCGATAGATAGAACATGTTATTGATTGATTATTAAATACCAATTGTTAAAAATGTTGTTTTTAGATGGTGCTACATCATGAAATAAAATGTCCATGGTTATAACACGTACTCAGTTCGTCTGTCCACTCTTTACTACAGGAAAAACAAAAAACAAACCAAAAAACAAAGAAACTATAAAAGCACCAAGGGCATTATGACGAATAATACTACATTCAGGACACTGAAATCTATAGTTTTTAAAATATGCCCCTCTGTTTTCGCTGGGTCAGATTTCAGAATAAATAAAAACTAAAACTTCCCTCTGTTGATTTATTCCATATGTCCATAGAATTAACAAGAAAGACATGATCGTGTCATATTAATGTCAAGGACAACCTAGAGTGCATGCACTTAATCCGTGAAACAAACACTACTAATTAGTAGTAAATAGTGTTGATTAGACAATAGGAAACAAAGGAATTACCATAATTTAGCAATATTTTGTACTATTTATGTTTCACGGATTAATTGCGTGCACTCTACCAGCATTTCTGTATATTTACATAATTACTTGACTATCACGCTGACGGTGCCGTATAGTCTTTCTACATGTTAAACTACTCAAGAGAAAATCGATAAAACTCTCATTCCACGGAGTAAAGACATAATTACTACAAGGCTCAAAAAATCGTTTTCAGCATCTATTAACTTTCTGTCACAAAGTGAAAACAAGAAAAACAACTGTTTTTCATTTGAACCCAAATGAAGCTTTTATCATGTAATTCCAAAAGTCAGAGTACAGAAATATAATTACCATAGCTGGAAAGAGCACGTCAAATTAAATTAGTAAAACTGCATGTGAAGTTTGAATGAAGTAACTTTAATTTCAAACTCGCGAAAATATGAATTTTCCGAAATCGAAATTTTGCATTCTCTACTTTCACCTGGCAAAGGTTTCTTTCAAATTCACACTTTTCAAAAATTCACATTCTCGCGAGTTTTGGAATTAATTGGCCTTCAAACTTCACTGTCTTGCTAATTTCAACATGCTCTTTCCAGCTATGGTAATTCCTTTTCTGTTTTACGAATTTAAATATACCTGATAAAGGCTCATTAGGTGCAAAAATTCAATATCCTATCAGCTCGATTCATTTGATGAATTTACAGTGTTTTCTCAAGACTACACAGCATAAATTAACCCACTGTAATACCTCATGTAAAGATAATGTTAGTGGTTTTTATTTAGATTCAGATGATGAATTCTTTGTATTCACAAGATTCTAGGTTAAGGATAAAATAATGCACTCTTACTTCATAACAATAATAATAATAATAATAACTAGGTATTTATATATGAAAATTTATAATACGAAATATTCACTCACCTATCAAAGGCACTGACCCAGAAGGGGAGTGTTTGAATGGGTAGGAATCTCATCAACAATCACACATTTTTAACAAAAGAGCTGTCAGTTTTATTTCCGCATATTTATAAAATATTTGACATAGAACGCGCGCGCTGATTGTCTGGCTACCAGGTTTATATCGGAGGACAGAGACATGGCTCGCACAAAAACGTCGAAAATATTTTATAAAAGCAATATAAAACGATTGCTTATGTCTCTGTACTGTGATATAAACGCGATAGGAGATGTAGAGCACTCGAAAAGCAAGACAATCCGCTACGCCTGGTGTTTCTTAGCTTATTGCTTTTCTTGTACTCTACATCTCCTATCGTGTTTATATCATTGTACACGCAGACACAAGCAGCCGTGTTATATTCCTTAAGTAAAAAACATATAACCATGATGAGAACACATATCTTTTATCAAATTGTCAATTAAATAGCATGACTTCCCACAAAAGAATATGATCTCTTTATTTTGATCATTGATGAAACATGCCCCATATGAGGTTTTTGTTGAGGATTTTAATTAACACACAACAAGAGACCATAATACTAGTATTGATGTCTATGCGATGTTCGCGGCGACTAAGTAATTTCGCAATCGCGCGCACAAGCTTTATTACTCGAGCTTCCTCGTATAGCCCAAGAGAATGCTATTATAGCGTCTTGTTTTAAGTAACAACGCCATCGCACGCCAGCAAGGCTCCCGAACAGAATATCGAACAGTAGAATTTGATTTTTGACATGCGCGCGGACGGGACCGTTTGCTTTCACACAACTATTGCAGACATTCAATAAGTTCCCGTTGACCTTGACTGCGTTTTTAACACATTTTGCTTTAATCTAGTCTGGCCCTAAAAATACCCAAGAAGTTTTTTCAAACGTGCAGTGTATGTGTCGGTGTGTGTTGGGGGGAGGGGGGTGTACAGTGGGGATGTATGTGTGTGTGTTTGGGGGAGGGGGGAAGGGAAAATGATCCTCATTCTGGATAGGGATCTTGTGCTGCCAGATGAGATCTAAAAACGTGAGCCTTATCAAGACAAACAACATGAAAAATCCATAGGCCTGTTTGAGACAAATATAGGTGATACAGAGTTGACAGATAGGCAATTATAAAGACCACTTGTGATTATAAATTCACAACAAATCCATACCTATTTCTAACAGGCACAATAAAATATAATAAATAGCTGACTGCAGGTACTTTGTTAGAGAAGAAGAATTTCAACCCTGTTTAAGACGCTTTGGGGTAAAATATATACCCTGTTTAAGACAATTTCGTATAAAACGTATACCCTGTTTAAGACAGCAAGACCAAAACCATGCCAGTATCCAGCAGCACATACCTGTATTGCAGCAACATTTTGGGACTATCCTCCCGAAGGATGGTGGTCTTGAGCTAATGTATGAGAGGAATATATGGCATATATATATATCCATTTATTATGCAATTGTGACGTAAATTTACCAAATAAGGTATCATTTGAGGGCCAGTATGGGACGGTAATACCCTCTAGAAAACCGGTTTGCGTATTCGACGTCAACGCTTCAAACTGGTTTTGTTGTTATCCTTTTTCCCGCGCGCGCTGGTTTGCAAAGAGGGCTGTTTTGATAATATAAATAATATTTAAAAACACAGCGAAAAAGCAGTTGTATAATAAATCCTTTATTTGATATTTTCTTGTGTATTACAGGCTGACATTTTACTCAATACATTTTGCCTCGCCTAAAGGCTCGGCAAAATACATACGCGACTCGTAAAATATCAGCCCGTAATACACAAGAAAATATCTAATAAGTGGTATATAGTCACTACATATAAACTTCATCACATAAATATGCCCCACATCTGGCCCGTATCTGCCACATATTTTCCATGGTTTTGCATTAAATATGTTTGTTTGTTTGTTTGTTTTTATTTAACCATTCTTAATTTTAGGTATGTATACATATTTTAGTTAGTACGAATTTTATATCAGCTAAAATGGCGGGGAGATCTGACAAAAGCCGGGGGCTTATCAAAGTTATCAAATTACCTCGTTACAAAGATATTTTCATTAAAGATGCTACGGTATGGTTTTCTTAAGGTGGCTCGACCCAATTTTCAAGTAGAGCTACCAGTCGTCTTTGAGTGAAAATTATTTGTTCATGAGCAGTCTGATAGTAAATTACATATTACACCCTTATCAGACAAAGATCAAAGTTTATGATGACGTATGTTATATGGAGATCGGCGCTATTATGGCGACGCCTTAAAAGAATTCCCCTTTTTACATATTCTCGATTTTAATGAGTTCTAGGCTTATTCTTAAAAAATGCCCTTGTGATCTTGTAGTTAACATCATTGCCTTTAGCTCTAGCAAATTAAATCAATTTCTGAGAGAGCGTTTTTAAGATATCATCGATGAGAGATTTTAACTGCGAAAATCAAGCGTAAACAAAACAACTTTTTGAATCTCCTACAATTAAAAAGAAAGTAGCACATCTAAGTTAATTTTTCATCTCAAATTGTTGCATTAAAGATATTAAATTTGGCTACTGAAAGAGACGAGAGAAATTACATTGATTGATATCGAGAAAAGTGAGCCGAACTCATGTATATGGACATGCTGATTTTGCGTCTGTTGCCCAAATTTCGCTCTATTGTTACATAAACTGAAATATTTAAAGATCCCTTCGATAAATATTGTTTAAAAATTAGTATGGTTGAGTTTTGGTGATAGTTGATATGATATAGCGTTTTCAAATCCATTGAATCATTTTATGGCTGTAAAATATTAGCTTCAAATCAGTATATTTTTCAGCCGGATACAGTGGTCGACAACTCATTGATGCATGATGCAGCTCTTTTGTTTTAGTTTGTCATGTTTTCGTGCATTCTAGCACCTGATGCAAATGACGGAACGTTTCAATACCTTCCGATTACTCTTCCGAGATATGGTAATCGCTAGACGGAAATCTTTTTAACTGTACATTTCTTTGCAGCATGTCAGCAAATCGTTCTATTTTTACTTTGTCTCCCCATGATTCTGCTATTGACGAGTTTCCATCTGCGGTTGTGTGACAAAACGTTTCTTTCCTTTTTGGCATTCTTATGAAAATTTCATTCTAACAATTACCATATTTCGGAAGAGTGCTCGGAAGGCAATGAAGCGTTCCGCAATTTGCATCAAGTGCTGGAATGCATGAAAACATGACAAACTAAAACAAAAGAGCTACATCACACATCAACGAGTTGCCAACCACTGATTCCGGCTGAAAAATATACTGATTTGAAGCTAGTAATTGCGGACCACCTTAAAGGGATTCAATGAACTTGAAAACGCTATATCATATCACCTACTACCTAAACTAAATCACGTTAATTTTTAAACAATATTTATCGAAGAGATTTTGAAATATTGAAGTTTATGTAAAAATAGAGCGAATTGTGGACAATGGAAGCAAAGTCAGCATGTCAACATACATGAATACGGCTCACTTTTTTCGAGATCAATCAATGCGATTTAACTCATTTCTTTCCGTCGAGAAGTTTGACATCCTTATAACAATTTGAGATAAAAAAATCAACTTAGATGCGCTATTTTCCTTCCAGCTGTAGGAGATTCAAACAATTGTTTTGTTTACTCTTAATTTTCGCAGTTAAAATTTTTCATCGATAATATCTCGAAAACGCTCTCTCAGAATTTCGTTTAATTCGCTAGAGCTAAAGGCAATGATGCTATCTACAAGATCACAAGGGCATTTTTTAAGAATAAGCCTAGAACTCATTTAAATCGAGAATATGTAAAAAGGGGAATTCTTTTAAGGCGTCGCCATAATAGCGCCGATCTCCATATAACATACGTCATCATAAACTTTGATCTTTGTCTGATAAGGGTGTAATATGTAATTTACTATCAGACGGCTCATGAACAAATAGTTTTCACTCAAAGACGACTGGTAGCTCTACTTGAAAATTGGGTCGAGCCACCTTAAACAGTTTCATACGGTAGCAACAATAATTTTGTTTTACATTATTTATTATGCATTCAAATATGGTCTACATATTGTCCCCATTTGTCAGATATAATCCACATATGTGATTTTTCACAATCATTTCAAACTTTAATTTCCCTATATGTACCATATTTTTCCATATATGGGCCATATGTGGGTTTTACGCCATATCGATAAACACACATTAAGACATGGCACAACATTTGGCCCTAATATGCCCCACATATAGAATATTTTGTAACATGTATTTCCCATATAGAGAGGTTTCATGGCAGCCATGTTTATGGGCAAGTACAATAGAAAGTTTTTGAATTAGAAAAGATTTCATTTCTCTTGGGCCGACTGCCGTGAAATCCCTCTATATCAACCATATATGGACATTAATGTGCCACATATAAACCACATAAAAGTATCATATATCATCTATCATATCTATCATATATCTTCTAAAAGGACTAACATTAAAGTGACTATAACATTTCGATGTTTGTTTGGGTACATATACCCTTGTTCAAAACAATTCCAGGTTCTTTCTTTGCTATTTCAATTGAAGCTTCATTTATAGCAGTCTATTTTCTAGAAGGGGTTTCCCATCTTTTCCATACGTATACTTCTTCAATACCACTCGTGACATTCCTTTGTGCTGCTTGCATCACTTCCTGTTTGGTTTTTGCAAAAGGTATGTTAGAATATATAAAAAATAGAATATAAAATTGTTCTGGTAAGAAAATATTATAACACCTTGTATTATACGACCGCGCGCTTTTCAGTGCAAATAATGCCCAAACCGAGTGCAAATATGGAGCGTATTGCACGATTTTGAACGCTGTATTAAACGGTTTAGCGCGCGCAAATTAAGGTAAGGTTTAATTTGTTTTGTTTTCCTTGAAGTTAGTCGTAAATAAACAATTTATTACACGAATTAAAGTTGTGTAATACGGGTGAACATTTTTACTCGTCATTTTGCATTTTGAGTCGCCCTACGGGCTCGTCATAATACTAAAATGACTCGTAAAAATACCCCCGGGGGGGGGGGGGGTACTCCCTATTTTGGTGTGCTAGGGATGATCGTCGTACTTTTTAGGGGTTGAAATCGCCGATTTGGTATTTTTTAGGGGTCGTCAGAGAAAATCCAAGGTTTTACAGAAAAGATGGTATTTTTTAGGGGTACAAAATAAACGAGACGATTTTTTTTTACTTACTGCCTATTTATTAGAACACCGTTAAAATCATTTTTTGGTATTTTTGAGCTGTTAGGTATTTTTTAGGGTCGATAATTTTGGCATTTGGGTATTTTTTAGGGTACGTTTTGGAGGTTTCCGACGATCATCCCTAGCGTTTTGACCCCGAAGAACCCCCCCCCCCCCGGGAAAAATACACACCCGTATTACACAACTTTTCGTGTAATAACCTCTTTGTATTCTACATTCTTGAAAATATATGTATTTCGGATTAAGAATCTGAATGTATATATGTTACTGGGACTGCTTGAAATGAAATAATTTTCAGGGTTTTTTAAATATGAGAGATTTTAAAATGACATGCATATTTCTACTTTTAAAGTCAAACAGATGCAAACCTCTTCTGTAGCCTTTCGTAGTTGAAGTTTTCCGACCTTCACTAATTTCAAATCGCAGGCAACCATCTCTGGTAGTTTTTAAATTCCCTGTTGACTTTATATTTTCTTTGGCCTTCAAAGTTTCTTTCTGAACATCACCCACAGGGAGCCCACAGCTACTGGTAGCAACGGGAGATTCAGTTAATTGATTTTTTTGGTTAATTGGATTACTTTAGGAGCGGCCGTTTGGTCTCTTGTGCTATGTTACGTCATTTAGTTTCTCGAATTTCAGCGCAGCACAAGCGACACAACGGCCGCTCCTATAAATGTAATCCAATTAACCAAAAAAAATCAATTAACTGAATCTCCCGTTGCTACCAGTAGCTGTGGGCTCCCTGTGCATCACCACTGAATGGAGACCAGTCTGATAGACTACTTGCAGCAGCTCGGAATGCAGCTCAATTTGGAGGACAAAACAATAAATTCCAATTCTCAGGAGATTGAAATTCTTTTGTTTTGTTCTCCAAATTGAGCTGCTTTGACGTCACGTGAAAGTGGTCTATTGACAGAATACTTTCATCAGCAACCACAGTTCCGTCTTCTTCGATCACTATCAAGACATTTCTTTTAAAAATGTGCTGTTTTTGCGAGCTCCTTCTTCCATATAAGGCGGCCTATCAAAATAAATTACAAAAATTTAGTGTCTGCTTCAAAAGTCTGAATGGCATTCACCTTGAAAAATCTATCTTCAACTGATTGAAGAAAACATATGCAACCAAAACTCCAATAAAAACTAAAAATATATATAAAGTTTAAGATATATTAATCATGCAGGATATTTAAAGTATTTAGTTTTTGCATGACTTTCACTGTAAGTACCTTCTTCTCTGACTTCGTCTATTGTTTCAGCTAGAGCACTGTATTTGATATATATAAATCGATAAATTATCTGTTTTTCTCTGTTTCGAAAAAGTGATATCTTCACATGTGCAGATAACATGTTATTTCACATGTGAAGATAACACTGTTACCATGGCTACGTTTTTCGGGAGCTTCACGGCGACGGCACATTCTAGTTCATCGTTGATTATATATTAAACAGAATATTACATGTGCGCTTGGAGATACGAATTTCATCTTCTCGTGCATGTTGATAATCTCTTGAGATCTCATCAACACTCGAAGATAAAATTCGTATCTCCGCGCGCCCATGTAATATCATCTATATAATAATGATAATGATAATGTCTGTAAATATGTGCATGTTTGTTAGACCTTCTGAGGCTATTAGGAAATTATTATTAACAAGTTCAGTACTTCTACTAAAAATTTATTTATGCGTTCTCCAACTGGAGCTCACGCCCACGGCAGGTGCACCTCGATTTCTACTACGTGGATGAATCACCCCTATAGGTGTTGCCTGAAATTAACCAAAAGTCAATAAGGACATGTGAAGAGGATGGAGAGTGTCAAAATAGCAATTAACAAGAGCAATAGCAATTAGCAAAACCAAATATTATAAATGTAAGAGCATAGCCGAAAGGAAAGCCGAAAGAGCTTTAACAGCACCGAGACACCTTAATTATATGACCTTGATTATACGATAATACGATAATGAAAAAACCTGAACCATGCCAAATGAATATAGATTTGTGCCAAGATATAGATATATTCCCAAAGTGTTGAAAGATAAATGCCAAAATGAGTAAAAATATATTCCCAAAATTGTTGAAAGATAATTTGTATAATTTCGTTGTGTAACACACGACCCAATAAAGTGGCTTTGTGATTACGAATTGGATATACCTAGGGTTCTTAGCAATCGGCGATACTAAATCTCATAAAAACTGTGGCACAAGCCCATGTAAACATATAAACGTCAATAATAAAATCTTGAAATGAATACGTAATATAATGGGCAGCCGGTGTAAATTAAATAATACAGGTGTAATATGACAAAACAAGGAAGCCCTACAATAGGCCTGGCTGCAGCATTTTGCACTCTCTACAGTTTAGGTGGAAGGCCATACAATAAGCTATTGCAGTAATCTATAATTTACCCTTTACTAGTTATGAAAACATGTACTAATGATTCTGTCGTATCACGAGATAGATATTTCCTATTTCTACGAATGTTATATAATGGCAGATGGTAAAACGACCAGCAAAGTCTTAGTACAGTCTTTCCTAGTCAAAATACCATTTTATGGCCAGCTAACATCTGATTGCGAGAAAGTACGTATGAATAAACAAAGAGAGTTTGAATGAATGACCAAAGAAAGTTTGAATGAATGACCAAAGAGAGTTTGTATGAATGGCCGATTAAAAGAAAGTTTGAATGAAGAGGGTCTGAATGGGGGTCACCATTAACTGGCCCTGGTTCCAGAGGCGATTAATAGGAGCGATTAATAGGAGGAAAAGGGCAAGAGAAGGAAAGAGAAAGGAGAAGAGGGGGAGAAAAAATCGCGATTTCTTCTCCTCTCTCTTCGCCTTCTTCTACCTTCTTCTTCTTCGCCCGGCCCCTTTCTCTCCATTAAATCGCCTCTGGGACCAGGGTAGGTCACCATATCAGTTAACAGCTAAATTTTCCGTTATTTATCAGTTACCAGTTAAATATTTGGACCTTTCACAGTTATCAATTAAACTCGTGCTAATAATTAAAAACTGAAAACAAATTTCTTAAGATTTTGTATGTAAATAAAATAGATATTAGGGCAAACACACCAATTTTGAAAATGTGCAGTGTTCTTCTTTCGACCCTTGAGAGAAAATAGCCTGTGATAATTCATCATTTACTACATGGTACGGTTGTCCTTGTACAAGTCGGACAAGAATACTTGGGTTCGATTTTCGTAAAGAGCAGCGTCAAAATTCGATTTGGTTCGCCATAGTATTTAATAATTAATTTAGTATCCAAGCTACAGGTTTTCATTATCACATGATGACCGGCTTCCTACAGTAGGCTATTCGCGATTAGTATGCAGGCATAATTTAGGATCAATAAGCTTCTCAGGCCAGATATTTTGGTGCGTATTTTTCTGCGGAGGAGTTCTTGGACAAAGTAAGTAGAAAAATAAAAATTCTCAGTTAACAGTTAATTTAAAAGCCGTTTTTCAGTTAACAGTTAACCCCATTCAGACTCTCAGGATAATACTAATAACATTTATTGAGGATACTCCACTCATATAATGATTTTCAGGGAGGTCCTAACAGAATGAACAAAAAGACAAAATATATCATAATGAATATATATAGATATAAACATAAAAAGATAACAAATGATAAATAATATGCAATAGAGTTTTTTCGTATCCTTTGTATTTCACATGTGAAATCTATGCCTTCTTGCCTATACATAAACACTGATGCTTAAACATGATAAAACATGAGTGTTTTAACTAACTCTGAAAAAAAACCTCATGTTTATGCATGAGTGTTATATCAGTACAAGGTCTCAGTATAGTTGTCGGATCATTGAACTCGTACAGTACCGACGAAACTTTTAATGAGAGTCATGCCACTCTATTCTGATGTTCAGAATTCTTTTTACGTGTGGGATGAAAATTTGATTATTCTGCGCATGCCTATATGCACAAAAAATATGATAAGCTTATTTCTTCAGTTAAAATGGATATTTTTCATAAATTCATTGCTATAATACTTTTAAATGATGGGTTTTAGAAGTCATTTAAAAAACTCGCTTCTGTGTACCTTTCAACCATGAAAAGATTTGAATTTACATATGTCAGAACCACCATGGTTCAGCAACTATCATATACCATAGAGTCGATGATAATAATGAGTCTTTAGACTATCGAAGTACGGCTGGGTTTATCGAAACTTATTGACATCTTCACAGGCTGGCTTCGGATCACTTGGAAATTGGGTTGTTGGACAACAATCTCATATGTGAAAGATACTGATGAAATATCGTAGTCATTTATGTACGGTGGGATCGTGTGAAAGAACGGATTACTGAATTTGAAGAAAACTACATACACTATCACACAAGATTTTGTGACACACCATGCAAATACTGATCAATGAATTTAATCGTCGACTAGATGCTATCAACCGTGAACGTAAAACTGGCCGGGGTTTGCCCGGCAGCCCGGATAGTCCGGCAGCCCGGGTCTTAGAACCGCTACTTTCCTACTACTGTAGAGAATGGTTCGGAATGTAGTGGTAGTGTGTGTGTGAGTGACAGCAGGCCCACATCAGCCGAATGGCTACCAATTGTCAAGTGCTTGAACAAATAAAGCATCTATTCATTTATTTTATTCATTTAAAGAAAGTTCCAAGAAAAAAGTTTGTTATTCATCTTTGACATCAACTAAAAACATTGAAACAGTCGTTCTTACTGGCCCGGCCAAAGTTTCATTTGCGTACGTTTGTATCTTTAAACAGATGAAGATGAAGTGCCTTGTTGTAGCTGTACTTCTTTCCTTGCTGCCGCTATGTCAAAGTCTTACATCATTTTTTGAAATGACACAGTGCATTGCCAAATTTAACAGTGCCGTCTTGAAAGGAACAGCTGATGAAAAGATTTGCTCTCATGTTAGGGTAAGATATAACACTTTGTTCATCTTTCGCTACTGATTTTGATTATTGCTTTACAATTAAAAGCCCTGTTGAAAGCCCAATCCTCGCCTAATCTCGCTGCGAGATTGGAGAATTTTTGGAAAAAGGGCTTACGGGAATTGGCAAGGTTAGGCGTGATTAGGCGAGTTTGGAGATTTTCTGGGGGAAAGCGTTCGCGGGAAGTGGCAAGGTTGAGCGAGATTAGGTAAGGGTAGGCGAGATTGAGCGAGAATCGGTGAGATAAGGCGATATGGGCTTTCAGCAGGCCTATTTACATATTATATATCATGTATAGGAATTTTTAAAACTTTTATGCGATTTACTATTCTAAGAGAGAAGTCCAGTGTTTGTCCCAGGATACAAGTGACACAAGTGATTTCCTTGACACAACGAGGGCTATGTTCGAGATAGATGCGCGTTTGATTGAGAAGTTCAATTTATGTGATCCTCCAGTCAACTATTCTAAGCTAAAGGAGCTTGTCGAGAAGTCAGGTAAAGATTGATGGTTGGGCTTCCTGTGGCTAAGTGACCTATGGAATGAGTGTAGTCAGGAGACTGAGACACACGCGTCACGTGACGTGCTGCCCTGCGTTCTGGCTATTTTTAGACCACCATCCACATTTGCCACATCACTTCCTACTAGGAATGTATCAAGCTATGGAGAACATGTTTTTTGATGTTATTTGAAGGGATATTTTTTGAAACTTGCTTTTAAAAAGATTTTCTTTTGAGTTAAAATTTTCAACCAATCACAGGAGTCAAACACAATGGAAAAGGAAAAAGCTACCAATTTGCAATGTTACCCACATAGAATTTCTTCGTAGTCAGTTAAACCCAGAAGAGTTATCTCTAAAATATCTCAAAATCCTCAACTTTTTCATCATCTATTTTTTAATCGCATTCGTTCCTTTGTCACCAAAATATACATAATTTTGATGCCCGGTAATGTGAACAACAGCAGAACAGAGAATATTTTGATTTTCACGCTATTTCTGAAAACTAAAATTTGCATTTAAGGGAAGGTTCATTTAATATGACGAGGGGGGGGGGGCATGAAGATTTCAAGGGGGCCCTTTGATTTTCAAAAGATGTTAAGGGGGGCTTCTGAATTTTTGGGATGGTTAAAAAGGGGGCCCTCAAGTTTTTATTCATATAAGAGGGGGGCCTAAAATAATCGACAAGGTCAAAATGTGGGGCTATGAAAATTTTCTGGGTTAGATTTCCAAATAAGGGGGGCCTCAAGTTTTTATTCATATAAGAGGGGGGCCTAAAATAATCGACAAGGTCAAAATGTGGGGCTATGAAAATTTTCTGGGTTAGATTTCCAAATCTTCATGCCGCCCCCCCCCCCCCCCCCCTCGTCATATTAAATGAACCTTCCCTAATGTCTTTCTAAAATTTGCACTATATTTCTAAATGTCTTTTTTCTGTACTTTCCTTGAAACAGCACTCCATGATATGCTCAAAGCCAATCAGCCTCGAGAATGTTTTTTTCACGTATATATTATACAAATGGTACCCTTTCAAAGACAGAATCTCACACGTACTTAGTCTGATACTTGATTCGAGAAATCTCTACGTCCTCTACCCTTACTCTTCTCTACATTTTGTGATGGAAATCTCAAGCCTCAGTTTCAATGACTTCCACAGTGAGAAATGCATCCCTCATTGCACTTACTGATGCCCACCCCCTTCTCCGGCCCCCCTACGGGATATGGATAGACTAAATAACCATAAATATATACCTAATTAAATCCACCTGATATTTTACTTTGATTACTATTGCATGTTTTGCTTACCATTAATAGGAGCGAAGCAAAAGTTCAAGTCATTAATCCAAGCTATAGGTACAGTACGATTCCAGCGAAATCGTGCTTGCTAGTTGACATCATCATTAATATTTCCTTTCTGTTGTAGACAATTATGCCGCAGAACAGTGTGACGTGGAATTCTACAAGACCACAATGGAAAAGTACTATACTTACATATTTCATTCCAACAAAAATACCGATGAGCGTTGTAAAATCCTTCATGAATTCAATTCATTATTTCACAAGGAAGCTAAAAAGTCGGCCAATTGTAAAGCACCTCTTCAACGCCATGTCATTGTCTTCTTTAAGAAGGCGTTTGACTTTTTTATAAAAAATGAATGCGGTGACTAGCCATCATAAATTGATGTCTCACAGATTTCATGCAGTTCATACATGATATCATTACAATGTTATAAAGGAAGAACAGCACAATAATGTAAACGGCTTCAATTAAACGCTAGTAAAATTAAAGCAATTTAAGATAATATCTGTCAATCAATTTTAATAGTTACATACATGAGGCTGTGATTGAAACTTGTAACTCTCGAAACATTCCGTTCGATTCCATCATTGGTAGATTGCGACAGCTCCTACTTATTCTTCAGATTCAGTAAAGACGACTCTTTAGGATAATTGGTCACGCGCACATCGGGACAAGTTGTAGACTATTTGGGAAGGGAGAAGCTGGGGAAAGCTGTTTGTAGACTTGTTTGTAGTCCTTGCTTTTCCTCTGCCATCCCCCTTCCCAAACTGCACCCCATTTTCCGCTCGTTCACGTGTTCTCAAAACTCGGCTTCACTAAATCTGGAGGGAACTCAATCTCGTACCCAGAGCCTGCGTTCCTCTTTGACCGAGAGGAACGCAGGCTCTGGGTACGAGATTGGGTGAAACGGTTCGCCACTTCTCGACTCGTGTGCGTGAACATCTTCTCACGGATAGGGGATCATCTATATTTAAACATCTTAACAGCTCAGAATCGTGCAGATTCGATCGAGATTATCATTTGCTTCCCCGTGGGTCGACCCCCGGGACACCCCCGGCGAACCCACGGGAATCCAGGGTGAATGGTACAGTTTTGGTATTTCTTTTTCCCCGCGAGGAAGGGGAGTTGTTTAGTCTTGGAAATGACTTCGCTTTGACGTACTTCGCTGGACCACGGTGGGTTTGTTCGACGTTTGGTCAGCGGTATATCGCTCTAGACCCGAAGTTTTTTCGCGCCATATACTTTCGTTTCGATGCCAAATTTCGATGCCAAACCCCATTAATAAGCAGATTCTTCTTTCCTTCTACCATTTTGTGCCGTAGTGCCATTATTTAAAGCTCGGGATGTGTCGAGACTGAAAAGAAAGTCTTTGATTGCAGATGATTTTGATGAATTCGTTTCAACTCAACTCTTCCTCGTATCAAACATGGCAGGAGGCACCAATTCATTTTGACATAAATTCAGTTTAATACACAGTCAGTTTTGATACCAATTCGCTTGAAATCCTTAGCTAAAAAGAAACTTGATATAACTTGAGATAACTATCTATTTGAGTAACTCTCTAGCTCTTTTATAATCAGTCCTGCCTTGTGAGACAGACCTCAATTAACTCCAAGGACGGGTGTTTTGGTAAGCACAATCAGATTGGACGGTGCCTTTAATTTCCAATGTGATTGGTTGCACGTGAAAACATTGCCAATCATGGGAAATGTTATTGAATAAGGTTGTTCTACGTATTACAATAACAAATTTCTCGGCCAGAACGACGATATTTCTTTTGATGCGATCTAAGCTAAACATCTCGTTAAAAGCCATCTGAAATTACTCTTGTCAGCAAAATGACAACGAACTGAAGACTATAAACCATCAAATTATTAAAACTAACGCGGTAAACCAAAAACTAATTAAAATTGGAAAAGTGTAGCATAACATTGTGTTGTGGGTGTTCATACTTCTCCCTAAGGAAGGGCTATTTGTCATGAATTTTATGCCCTTTACCCAGGGGCTTTGAATGGTTTTTGTTTGACACGAAAAACAATTCCCCGAGGATGTCCATAAATCCCGAGGTGGGAACCTGTTTGGACTTGACCGAGAAGTACTGGTAACTAACTTTGCCGACGCAGGTTGTGATCGCGTGTTGGTGAGATACGAGCGATCAAATATTTTCATTGTTTGGTGTGAAATGTATGGATTCGCCATGGCGGACAGTAACACGAAAGACCAAAATCACGTTAATATCGCTATAATTCGTGTTTTCTATGCAAATATTCACCAAAACAAACTTATGTATCACTTACAAAGTTAAAGTCGTACGATTTGAATCACATTTGCCTATATTTCTGTGTCTTTACGATATACGTGACAGTGTTGCGTGACAGGAATTGACTCACAATAAATCGAAAACCGTTCATCGAAAGGACTCATTTTTTTGTGTGAGGACTTTTCTTAATGATATAAATAAAATATCTAGGAAACAGTTTCGTGTGATGAATAGTTTAGATTTTAGCTTTTTGATGACATCACGTGCAACCCAAGAATACAAATGCCCCAAGGGGGAGGGACTCCATTGTAAAAGCATCGGGTATGCTCTTCGTATCTCTTAGGTTTAACTCTATCAGATTTTGGTGGAGATCCGACTTAATCTCAATCCATAGTGATTCATAGCTATTTTGACAAGATGAGAGATCCTCTCTTACAAAGTAAGAGAGTTTTCGATATACGAAAATTCCTACTCCTCCAGCATTTGAAAGAGTAGGTTGGGAAAGAAAGTCAAAACCTTCTATTTGGTACCAACCTATTTGGAATACTTTCATCAAGAGATTTGATTTTGGTTTCTGATAGGCCAATCATGGAGAAGTTGTAATTTAAACCAGAAAGAAGGCATTGGAAATTATCAAAATTTGCATTGAGACTTCTTATGTTTGCATGCAAAGCAGAAAACTGTTTACTTGAGGCACAAGACAAAATTGCATTAATATATAACCACAGGAGTCCAATAACTTCTTCAACAGACCTAGTAAAATTATGTATATTGGGAATATATTGAGTTATATTCTGTCCTATCGAGATTACATAGCCAAGATGTTTTTATTTTTGACAGAATTACCTTCTGTCAGATATATTGTTATTGATATTACTAACTTTGATTCAACTTAAGGCTTTTTCATGTCCATATGGACAAATATCTAAGTCAGGAGCAGTTGTCTGTTCTCTTTTGGCCCAAATTGTATTTGGGCAATTCCATTGTCACGGACGTAACATTCAATACCATAAAAACATATTAAAGTGAACATTAAAAAAGAAAGACAAAAAACTTCATAAGTGATATTTAGGTATATACTGACCTATCATTTATGTTTTTATTTTTTACCAATCTGGTAAATTTTTCTAACATTTTCAATGAAAAAATGTGGTGTCACGGACGTAACATCAAATAAACCTTTGTTATCAGGTGAAATTATTAATTTCATATAATCCCTATGAATTTTCACATCTTTTTAAAAAAATACCAGTTGTAGAAAACTATAAAGGGTCCAAACTCAATAACAAGATTGAAATAATTGTCAATCTCTTTCCATCACTAGTCAGAGAGTGGAAGTTTTACTGTCACAGACGTAACACAACAGTGTCACGGACGCAACACACATGAAATCTAAAAAGAAATTAATGTTTTTGCTTGATTTTAAACTCTTTTGAACTTAAATTTGAGCATGTTAATCAATGGTCAGTTGTTGTGCTCACATGAGCATGCTCAGTAAATAAAGTAGGCATGTTCTGTGTGGAGAATTCCTGCTGACTTCAACATCTTCCTTTTTCAACTGAAATTGTGCTTGCCCACTCTATCTACATCTACTTTAACTGCACCCCCCCCCCCCCCCCGAAAAACTGGAACCCTGGTTATGACCAAAACCTTGTTTTCAGGAAGAGCAAAATATATTCTATGTAATCAATACCATATTTCCATCTAAAAAACTAATTTGAAAACTAGATTTTTTGCCAGTCTCATATGGAATTGCCCATTACATAGTGTATGATGATGTTACACAACATTATTTATCCAATTTTATTCGGTATTTTTGGCAATATATTTTACTCGTTTTACAATTACCTTATTTTATATTTTATCCATTTTTGCATTATATTACTCATATTCTTATTCATTTGATAGGGTTCAGTTTTATTATTGTGTTCTTCTATTTTTAATGTGAGCTTAAGTTAAACAATCAAAACTAATCTGTGCTTGACAAACAAAATTGGCTATTAATTTAATTACCAATGTTTTTCAACATATCAATGTACAAGTTTCGTTTGTTCGCTAATCCAGGAACAGAGTACAAGTTTCGTTGATCCAGGAATAATAGACTACGAGTTGGTCTTACAGATTCCTGATAAATTTAGGTGCCTAATAGAAACCACGTAAACATCAACTTGGCCTTGCTGGAAAACCAGTTCTCTCAAGCTCTTGGTACCTTGTTTACAAGCAAAAGGAGACTCCTCCTACTTGTGCATACTAGGTGTTACACAACAGGGTACACACCCAAACTTTTGAGCAAGTTGTTCTTCCAGCAAGTAACTTGTCAAGCAAAACAATTTTGACCACTTAAGTAATTTTGAAATTATCTATTTGGATACAGTTGTAACCAAGTGTTTTGACCCAGAAAACACTAAGAAGTTTTTACGAAACCTTCTCTGTGTTTGATCCTAGCAACCAATTCGTGCGCCCGCGATACTCTCCCCCGTGACGGCTGGTCGCGTGGAATAAGCATTGTTTGGCTAGACCAATCAGCAATCTGCCCCTCGATTAGTATCGCGGGCGCACGAAACCCCGACGGCTGAAATTTCAGCCTAACTGAAGGCGGGATCCCTGTAAACGATACCCTTATAACTGGAAACGCACTGTCACGAGACGTAAAGAAAACACCGATCCACTGTCCGGGAACTCACTTTGCCAGAGCCGAAAACTCTTCGCTTTTGGCCAGTTTAGTTGTACAAGTTCGCTTGATCACTAGAAAAATATTACATCTGAGGCATCAATCGATTTTTTAGGTTCCATTGTGAGTTTACCACCATTTCCAAGATGTCGACTGATCAAACACAAACGGACAAGCAAGAAGCTTATCGGCATCCTCCGTCATTCCAGACCATTGAAGGAGTGATTCATTTCATGGGAGTTAGTAAGGAGTATCTGAAAGAAATCCAGGATGTTCCAGTCCAAGAAGGTGATGTCATCATGGATACCTATCCTAAATCTGGAACAACATGGGCTGCTGAAATTGTAAGGCAAATTTTCCACGATGGTGAAATAGATATGACACCTTTACTCACGATAGTACCATATTTGGAATGGGAAAAACCCTACCGTAAAATGATGCAAAACAAGGACATAAGCCTGAATGAATTTTATCTGAAGAAGCCTTTCCCTCGTGTCTTCAAGATTCATCTACCATACCATCAAGCACCCATGGGAGATGGCGTTACTAAACCTAAGTACATCTACGTGGTACGTAACCCCAAAGACACCGCTGTGTCATACTACTGGCATTATAAAGGGTTTTCACTTTATGAATTTGACCGATCGTGGGATGAGTTCTTTGAGATGTTTATCACCAATAATGTTAATTACGGCAGTTGGTTTGATCACGTGCTTGGATGGTGGGCCCATCGAGACGACCCCAACATTCTGTTCCTCAAGTACGAGGACATGAAAAAGAACCTGCCTGGTGCTGTCCAACAGATCGCTACGTTTCTCGATAAAGACTTGTCCCCAGAGGTGATTGAACGCATTGCTGAGCAAACGACCTTTGGTGCCATGTCTGATGGGAAAGGACGATTCTTTGATGGTGATAAAACATTGTTGGAGGGGCGTGACACAGCAATAAAATTCGTTCGAAAAGGGGAAGTTGGGGATTGGCGAAATTACTTCACTGAGGATCAGAACAAGAGATTTGACGCACTATATATATGATAGCAAGATGGCTGGCAGTGGCCTAGAACTAGAGTTCGAATGAAGAAACATAGCTGGGACGTTGGACTAACAATCTTTTTTAACATGAATATCCCGGGGGGGGGGGGGTACTGCTAATATTTTGCTAATATGGATGTGTGGCGTGTCAGGATCCGGTTTTGAAGCTCTCAAAATTGGTAAAATTGGTTTTGGAGTAAAATCAGGTAAAATTAATGAATTTTCCCGTGAGAAGTAAACCAAAAAGCCTTCAAAATATACTTTTTCCAAACCAGGATTCGTGAAAAAAGTTAAAGTTGTTTTCCGGTTTGGGGTCCGAATTTTTTGGGTATTTCTATCTCCGTTCTAAACCACAGCAACGCGGGTCCGGCTATTTGCGGGCTGCGGGTTGCGGGCCTAAATTTGCGGGTTGCGGGCCAAAATTTGCGGGTTGCGGGCTAAAAATGTGCGGGCATGAGAAAAATGTAGTCAAGCTTCCCCAGTAGTTTTAAAGTCGTGGCTGATTAGCTTGTCAAAAAGATAAGTTATATATTAAAAGCAACATAAAAAACAGACGTCAAAAACGCAAACATTGACGTTGCCCCTGAACTTACTGGGTTAAAAATCTGTACAATCACTATAAACAATCACTTTCAATCTGTAATGGAGCAGGGTGAGTCAAGTTTTGAAGTCCCTTTAGCAGATTACACTAGATACCTGTTACAATCCGAATTTTGAGTCAGCAGTGTCTGTAAACCAATCTATCATCATACACAAAAATGTGTTTTGGTCAAACAAGTCACAAAGTTGAACATTCAACGGACCGGGATATATCTTTCATCGTAACACACCCCAGATTGCGCATGGTTGTGTGGTACAGTGAGTGTCGTGAGTGTGCCAGTTGTTCTGTGCGTCATGGATTCAAATCAGGAGATGAGGAGCTGGTGCCGTTCATTGGCCCAACAATTTCGCCTTCGGGTATGTGAGTTTTTAATTAACATGAATATGCTGCTATAATGGTATTTAGCCACCAAAACACTCGCCACTGCAATTTTAATCTGCAAAAAATGTTTCTCGGAGCTTGCAAACTCAAGATTCTTGGGTGATCTGATCGTAATGGAAATTCACTACCCCGAAAGAACCATTATTTTCAAACTGCTACAAACTCGCGATCGCTGAATTCTCATCAAAATTGCTTCCAATCCTTCATGGCTATGGGTCAAATTAAATTTTCCAATAATGGACCGATCAAAATAAAAAACTTAATTTCAGTTTCAATCCAGTGAGTTATGTCTTTGAGGACAAATTCCGATAGAGGTTCTATTTGCTACATAGCGACCAATCAGGTTGCAGGATTTGATGAAAACATTCATACTGCGCAAGTCACAAAATGTACAGATTCTGTGCTTCCGGTTTTTGATTGTGCCAGAGCCGACACTAGTGAAAAACGTCTGCGCATGCGTGCATATTACGATGTTTTCTTAAGAAATGTTTGAGTTTTAGCCTGAAATGAAATGCTCGTGTTCTCGGTGTATACATAAAATTTCTCTTGTATACTTTTGTGAGACAAAGATATTGTATTTATGAAGACATTATGTTAATACAGGCCCTAAGTTTCAAGAATTGATCTTAAGTTTTGACATTTTGTGAAAACCGTTGTTGAAGGCAAGCGTAAAAGCGAAATTTGCATAAGTTACAAAAGCACGAAGACGTGACTACGAGCATGCGCAGACGATTTTTCACTAGTGTCGCCAGAGCCTAGTATTTTTCTGCGAGCATGCACAGTAAGAAAAATCGGCTCTAGGGTCGAGATTGCTAGAGAGCTTGATGACAAGTCTCACTGAAGTCCAGTGTGTTGTCATAGTGATCACTATTAAGCTTGTCTGTTTGTCTTTATCTATTTATATTTCTCTAGAAGTACATAAAATTTATTCTGGCTGCTTTAAGGGTGTACTGACATATAAAAATGGCCCGTTGCCAGGGAAATCTGAAAGTTCTCATTTTGAAAAGATTCCAAAATACATTAAACGTTGTTCGTTCACATTAACAAATTCTTTGGCAATGTTAACAATGTCGAGCGTGTCTGTAAATGACTTGTGGTTGTGCAACATAAGACAACTGTTCAGACTCTTTTGCTCCATAGTACGTAGATATATGTCTTTATCCGTCGAAGAGAGGAAAAGCTCCGTTCAGCTCCTGAAGAAACAGGGACAGTCAAATATAGCCTTAGCAGTTTGTGGACTTCACATAGCATAGTCTTTGTGACCGGCGAATTGTTAAAGGCTTCACAAACGGCCCTTAGGTCTAGTTCAAACGTCGCATCTCACATGTGCTGAATGCAATGCAAATAAGATGATATAATGAGGTGCTAGAAACAAAAGATTTGACTAATTTGCATTGAATTCGACACATGTGAGATGCGACGTTTGAACTAGGCCTTACAGTCTACTTTGATAGAAACGAAATGTATTTGCGTAGCTGAAAGAGTGTGTCGCGTATTTATATATGTAGATTATTTTTCAGTCTGGAAAATTATCTGCATAAGGGACGGACCATTAGATTTTTGATGGGGGGGTTGGGTAATAACCAAAAAAAAATTCGAGCAAAACCTTAAATGAAGAAAAAAATATCGTGCACAACAAAAGTGCCAGAAAAAAAATTCGTGCAAGCAGCTTAACATTTTCAACACTTCTGGCAAGGATTGTACCTGTCATCTTAGCTCGCAAAGATGTCAACCAAAAAGCAGCCATTTGTGAACGAATTTGGTGAAAGATTTCTGGTAAGCGGCTCGCGCTGCGCGCTCGCAACACCAGGACATGTACAACTATTTCAAACATCGTCGTCGCAAGTCAAGCTGTAAGTGTCAAGCCAAGACCGAAATGAATGCTGGTTTTATGAGCAATTACTAAATATGGTCATTTCTACGTGCTTGTTGCTATATTGCACTTTATTCTGTTGATAACAACAGTGTGATTTGACCAGCATTGATTTTGGTCTTGGCTTGATGCCTGACTTGTGACAACGGCGATTTTTGAAATAAGTGTATATCACTATCTACAAATCTTTTAGCGAGCGGCTTGCGCTTTGCGCTCGCAAAAACTAGAATCATTATATCATCATATTTAACGTCGAACCAACTGTGCCATCTTTCCTCCTTAATTGCATCTAATTACAAAGCATCTATTTCACGCTTTTACTCCCTGTAAGAGCTTTTTATAACAGCAATTTCATTCTACTGTACAGTACATAATATACACAGGCGCACAGTACAAAATAAGTAACTATTCATGAGTATAGAATTTGTAAAAGAATAAAAGCAACAAAAACACTTTTTCTTCGAACACTTTTCTTCTTTTTCTTTGAGGTTTCGTAGTTCAGCCACTGCGCCTCAAAAGAATTTGCTTTGCTACGGCCCCTGTTCCTGGCTCTTAAAGTACCCCCCCCCCCCCCCAATTTCTTCAAAGCTTACAAAAAAGTATAAATCTGGTTTTCTTGTGGAATTTGATCTGCAATATGTTTAAGCGTATTTTCAGAACAATATCTAAAATCAAAAAACAAGAAACGGAACTTAGGGTGTACATTTGTGCTGCTTTCACTGTTAAAATCAGAATTCCTAAAAAATCTAAAATATTAAGAATTAGCTCTCAAAAAAAATATCCTGCAAGCAAATCATGTGGGGAAAAAAATTCCTGCACCGCCACAAAGGACAAAAAAAAATTCCTGCAGCGCCACAAAGGACAAAAAAAAATTCCTGCAGCGCCACAAAGGACAAAAAAAAATTCCTGCACCGCCACAAAGGACAAAAAAAAAATTCCTGCAGCGCCACAAAGGACAAAAAAAAATTCCTGCACCGCCACAAAGGACAAAAAAAAATTCCTGCACAGCAAAAATTGCCCAACCCCCCCCCCCCCCCCCCCCCAAAATCTAATGGTCTGCCCCTAAAGGTGCCGAGTCTCGATTTTTAATTGGTTAACATTTAAATAACTTCCCTTAATAGACTAGGCGCATTTTTTCGGAAAATTAAGTCACCTTGAGGCATTTAATTTTAGGGTAGAAGCTGGTAACACAACTTTTCTTTCACTGATTTTTCATGCTGAATCCGAATATTACTGTTACCAAAGCCAATTTTGCGAAATTAAGATTGTTTTAGTGTGAAAACCTCCTCAATCATATAATAAGCCAGTTAATTACCTCGAACCTCGGCTTTTATCCATATACATATAAAACGGCCCTCGGGATGTAAATGACGGTGAAGTTAACGAAGACTATTATTACAGACAAAACGATTTTTTTGTTGATAAGTTTCCATCAGTTAGCTCATGTAGTATAGAGGTTAAAGGCGGGTATAGGTGTGCAGAAGGTCTAGGGTTCGAATCCTAAAGTTATTTCTCAAGAGAATTTTTTACCAAAATTGGCTACTTAGCACATGATTTCGGGGCTCAGTAGCAAAAATTTCTGAAGGCGCTGTTACACTATGCAATTTTCTCAGCAACTTGTCTCGCAACGGTGTTGCAAAACAAGTTGCAGAGAAAATTATGGCGCTGTTACACTGTGCAATTTTCCCCGGTAACTTGCAATATTTTTGGCCGAGGCAAGCTGGGAGCGAGATTCAAGATGGCTCCTCAGAGCGAAATGAGAATTCGTAGAAAACGTGCCTCAAAAATTGCGAGGAAAATTGCTGGAGGGGTGATACACTGTGCAATGGCATTACAAGTTGCTGCAATGCGTTGCGAAAAGTAGACTTGAGTTCTACTTCATGCAACGCTACGCGCAACAAAAGAATTTGCGAGACAACCACTGTTACACTGTGCAATCCTCCAGCAACTTGTTTCGCCGCAACGCCGTTGCGAGACAAGTTGCTGAGAAAATTGCAAAGTGTAATAGCGCCTTAAATCTAGGGAAGTATGGGATGAGGGCAATATCTGTATATTGACCGAATCGCAATTTGGCGGCAAATTTGAATACCTATTGTTCTGGACTGACTAGCCTCGTGTTCATGTAGAAACACAAAAGCGTTTTCACATGAATGAGAGGCTAGTCAGTATAAAACAATAGGTATTCAACTTTGCCGCCATAATTCGATTCAGTGTATTGCCCTAGGGCAATATCCAATTGAATATCTGTATAATGCCCTTGAATTCATAATGACTAGCGAAATACCCGATATAAAGCCCTACAAATAACAAAGAAAACCGACTCAATCATATGATAATAAGCTTTAGCGTCACTGTAAGGGAGGGCTCTTCTTGTTGTAGTGAGCTTGACATTGGGAATTCACAAGTCATTATTTGAAGAAATTCTGGTGGATCTAGTAGTCATGGGTTTTTACTCTAAACTCCAGGGGGGACTCCATTGTAAAAGGGTCGGGTATGCTCGTCGGAAATTAAAAAAAATACCCCTAAAAGATACCGAAAGTCTTTTAAGAAGGGCGTGGACGATTTTTAACCCCTTAGAGATACCAGCGATAACAGGCTAATGAACATTATTATGATGAACATAAAATTGAACGGTCGACACACTTTTGTTGGGCAAATTTCTTTCATTTGAAAACAAGATAATAAGCGATGGGCTATTTCAATACCCGAAAAGAGACCAGGAAATGCCAAAACTCTAAACTTCAATTTTAACACCCTAAAAGATACCAAATTGCTGATTTGTATAGCTTGCCTACATGCAGGCTCTCCAGGGGGAGGGGAGGGGAGAGCAAAGGGAAAGAGAGCCTGCCTCTTCCTTCATTTCCTCTCCCCTCCCCTCCCCCCCGAGAGCCTGTAGGCAGGCTATGGTTTTTACCCCTAAGAGATACGACGAGCATGCCCTATCCTTTTACAATGGAGTCCTCTCCCAGGGGTCTAAACATGTTGCAGATGTAAGAACGAACTAAACAATACAAACTAAGCTGAGTAAGAGAAGTGCCATTAGTCTCATTATACTCTTTTCAGGAGCACTGCGGTCCGTTACAGTTTGTAATTAACAATAACTGTACTCTATTTTAGAAGAAGCCCGATACAGTTTAGGATTAACAAACCTTGTATTCTATTTTAGGAACAAGAGTTTGCAATCATTTATGATTTGATCAACACTTATTACACTTGTTTATATCAGTGTTTCCAGAATGTCGATACATCAGATCTCGATCTTCGCCGCAGATTGAATGACTCGCGCGTGTTTAAGTAGACTTAGACGTGAATTTAGCATGTATCGCGCTTGAGTTTTCGTGATATGTCCAGAAAGGGTTCTCAATTAGCCAGCATATACGGATTTGAAAATCAGGGTCTCCGAATTTTGAGTGCGACACCACTGCGAACATCTACAGTTGGAATTAGAAACAGAGAAACAGAGGAACATTTGAAGTTTTATGCATTTAGTCCAAACGTTTTTGTCAAATCTTGCTTATCGTTACATTACCAATTTAGTTTGCCTTTCGCTCGTTATGGCTCTAGATAAACGAGGTAACACTATATTTTTGTATTAAGTTATGTTCTAGGTGGCTAAACTTGGTAACGTATAGCAGGTTAGTCGGTAGTCCGGCACCGGAAAACTTTGTGGCCGAAGACTTGTTTCTTGCGTTGCTAAATTGGAAGACATTTAAGAACAATTCTTTTTATTTTTTTTGGAAACTTGTTCCTTTGTGTAATTGTTGTTATTTCTTTGACAGTGTTGGTATTTCAGTGGCTGAGTGTTGGTATTTCGGTGACAGCCGCAGATTCCAACGAAGTCGATGAATGAGAAGTAGAGATAACTAGAAAAAGTGCTTTTTCGCGATCTTAAGAACTGTTCTCCTTATAAATTAAAATTTCTCTAGTTTATAATTTCTGAAATGTCTTGATAGTACAAGCTGGTATAAAATGAATATAAATGTGACCAGTAACCAGAAACCGTGGACAGCTGTTTCGGCCTTGTTGGGCCTCGTCAGCACGGTGAACTGCTATGACTGGTGAAGTTCCTACTGAGAAAAGTGATATGGTGCTGGACGTCATCCAGCCATGTGGG
Source organism: Telmatactis stephensoni (assembly GCA_029948255.1). Taxonomy (NCBI): domain Eukaryota; kingdom Metazoa; phylum Cnidaria; class Anthozoa; order Actiniaria; family Isophelliidae; genus Telmatactis; species Telmatactis stephensoni. Next base: position 284,706 of record JALIZF010001781.1, on the reverse strand, counting down.
ATGTTGGTTCACACAGCTCGAAATACTACGAGCATGGTCACATTTATATTTCTCAAGGTAGTTAAGGCCTGGGTCAGTGGCTAAATCGGGCGAAATATGTTTTTTGTGCTGTAGCACGAATTTTAAACCAGAAATATATGATATTCGTCACAACGTGAGATATTCATAAAACAATGAGCCTTAAGTGCTAAGTTTGTGATTTCAGCGGTCACGTGACCAGATAGGTCGATTATTGTAACAAAATGTTTGAAAATTTTTCCGCACTCGAGTATTAGCGAAAAGAAAACGCAAATGCTTGAAACGTAGTTCTTTTAAGTGAGTCTATTCCATTTTGATTAGAGAACATGACTATCGATTTTCATTAAAGCGATTTTCAGCAAAACAGGTCACGTGACCAAAACTCAAAATAATACTTTGCTTAATATCTCCCAGCCAATTGTCAAAAGTCCAGATGTCTACACAAAACTATTTAGGACTGAACCTTCTTCATGCATTAGAGGTGTTATTTCTGTTTTTTAAGTGAAATTGAACTGCGGATTCAAGAAAAACGAAGTTTCGTCGTAATTGGTCACGTGACTACCCTACATCCAAAACACTAAGTTAAGGTCACTCAACTAGTTATTATTTAACATTGTACCAAGTGAAATAAGTTTTGCATTGTTATACCTTACATAGCACAACAAAAACTTTCCAAGGTCAAACAAGGTCAAACCCAGGCCTTAACTACCTTGAGTTATTCGTCAGTGTTTAAATACACCTTGAGGCATTAGTTTATGCCCGGTTCACTGAGCATGCTCGTAGTATTTCGAGCTGTGTCAACCAACATCCCACATGGCTTGGTGACGTCCAGCACCATATTCACTGGTATAAAATGACGTTACTAACAATAGCATTTCACAAAATCATTTTCACCCTGAAGATCGCAGAATTAGGTTTGGTAACACTCATTTGCGGATTCAGCGTGAAAAATCCGTCAACAAAAGTTGTCTTACCAGCTTGGTACTGGCCGGAGTCACCCGAGCCCCTTGGCTCCGCCGCCTCTGTAAGAAATGTACAAGTACATTTTATTCAAATATATTACTCTTTCAAACAATAACAAAAAGCCCTAGCACTGATTATAGAACTTATCGTCTTGGTCTACTTATCGTCTTGGCCTGAATTAATTCGGCCCATAGACGAGCCCAATTCGAATCGAACAAAACTGATAACTCGTAAAAGAACATTGCCTTCTTCGAAAAATAGCATTTAGCACTTCGCATTTCGTGACCTTGATGTACACTTCGAGAAACATAAACCGCTCGATGACAGATGTGAATAGCTGGACACGCACTGTCACGAGACGTAAAGAAAACACTGACTTGATACACTGTCCGGGAACTCACTTTGCCAGAGCCGAAAACTCTTCGCTTTTGACCAGTTTAGTTGTACAAGTTCGCTTGAATACTAGAAAAATAGTTACATCTGACATCAATCGATTTTTTAGGTTCCATTGTGAGTTTACCACCATTTCCAGACTTTCCAAGATGTCGACTGATCAAACACAAACGGACAAGCAAGAAGCATATCGGCATCCTCCGTCATTCCAAACCATTGAAGGAGTGATTCATTTCACGGGAGTTAGTAAGGAGTATCTGAAAGAAATCCAGGATGTTCCAGTCCAAGAAGGTGATGTGATCATGGATACCTATCCTAAATCTGGAACAACATGGGCTGCTGAAATTGTAAGGCAAATTTTCCACGATGGTGCAATCGATATGACGCCTTTACACGAGATAGTACCATATTTGGAATGGGAAAAACCCTACCGCAAAATGAAGCAAAACAAGGACATAAGCCTGAATGAATTTTACCTGAAGAAGCCTTTCCCTCGTGTCTTCAAGATTCATCTACCATACCATCAAGCACCCATGGGAGATGGCGTTACCAAGCCTAAGTACATCTACGTGGTGCGCAACCCCAAAGACACCGCTGTGTCATTCTATTGGCATTATAAAGGATTTTTAATTTATGAATTTGACGGAACGTGGGATGAGTTCTTTGAGATGTTTATCACCAATAATGTCAATTACGGCAGTTGGTTTGATCACGTGCTTGGATGGTGGGCTCATCGAGACGACCCCAACATTCTGTTCCTCAAGTACGAGGACATGAAAAAGAATCTGTCTGGTGCTGTCCAACAGATCGCTACGTTTCTCGATAAAGACTTGTCCCCAGAGGTGATTGAACGCATTGCTGAGCAAACGACCTTTGCTGCCATGTCTGATGGGAAAGGACGATTCTTTGATTGTGCAACATTGCTGGAGTGGCGTGACACAGCAATAAAATTCGTTCGAAAAGGGGAAGTTGGGGATTGGCGAAATTACTTCACTGAGGATCAGAACAAGAGATTTGACGCACTATATGATAGCAAGATGGCTGGCAGTGGCCTAGAACTAGAGTTCGAATGAAGAAACGTAGCTGGGACGTTGGACAAACAATCTTTTTTAACATGAATATCCAGGGGGTACTGCTAATATTTTGCTAATATGGATGTGTGGCGTGTCAGGATTCGTTTTTGAAGCTCTCAAAATTGGTAAAACCGGTTTTAGAGTAAAATCCGGGGAAATTAATGAATTGTCCAGTGCGAAGTAAACCAAAAAGCCTTCGAATATACTTTTTCCAAAGCAGGATTCGTAAAAAAAGTTTGGGGCCCGAATTTTTTTGGGTATTTCCATTTCTGTTCTAAACCATAGCGACGCACTCGACCATTTTCTGACAAGGTGCATTTGCTCCCCCCTCCCCCCCCCCCCCCCCGCCCCTCCCCCGCATGAATATTCTTTGTTTTTTTTCCCTCGATTATCGGATCTTTCCGCAGTCGTAATTTAGTTTAGAACGTAAATCTTGCAAGACACTTTGATATTGTGTAAAGAAACGTAAAAAAATTTTTCCTCAATTACCGAATCTTTCCGTAGTCGTGATTTACTTTCGATCAAAATAGAACATAAATCTTGCAAGATACTTTGATCTTTGTGAAGAAACGTTAAATTGATTTTTGGGATAAATTTAAAAAATACATGTATTTCAAAACTGTTATAGTATTTAAATAGTTATAGTTTTTTTATAGTATATATAGTTGTTTAAATAGTGTTCCCAATTAGTAGAAATGCTAAAGACTTTGACACTTAAATAAAGTTATTCATATCATTCATTCATTCATTTATTCATAATAATAATAATAATAATAATAATAATAATAATGTCTTTATTGTATAGTTAATAAACATAGCTATACTTACAAAATATAAAATAAAATAAAATAAATAAAAATTGGTAATTAAAAATCCTAAGTCTAAAATAGATAAAAGCGGTACTAATATTATATTGTTTAATCATTCAATGACCCGACCCAATTCATATCATTCAATGACCCGTAAATTATCAACCGGCTAAAATTTCCGAAATGTTCTAAAACATTATATACCTAAAAAAAGTACAATCTGCTTCTGAGTGAGTGGTCATAAAGTACAGGGGTGGGCTGGAAAAACTCATATTTTTGCAGAATTTGCATGGGCCACCCCTATTTTTCAAGTAGAAAATATGATGACCCACCCCCCATAAAAATAGGCAGATCTTTGTTTACAATATTGAAATTTGGCCTGCCTGCATGTTTAACCAAGCTAATGACAAATCGACACTGAATTTCAAAAGCGTATTGCAAAATTAGCTTTATACCTCAAATTAGCTTTATACCTTGAAAAAATGAACTTGATACATGAAATAGTTTTTGAGCAATGAGGTTTTGGAAAGTCTAAATTTTACAGAGAATGTATGGAATGTCAACAATACTAAAGGTGTAGTAATAAAATAGAATACTGAAAAATTATTCAAAGAAAAATTGTCAAAGTTCTGAACAAGGGATATAAAGGGACGGAGAAGTAGACAAACAGTATGGTATCTTGTGACATCCTGCATAACTGCAGTAACATTGCAATCTAACTAATACCTCAGTTTCCCTAATCTCTTCTTCCTTGATTGTTTCTTGTTCACAGTGTTCTCCTCTTTTTCCTCTTCTATTATTTGCTACACCTTATACACTAAAATCAAAAAAACTGTCCCTCTTCAGTTTTTTGTATACTGAAAGCTTTAAAAAAAAAAAAATCTTGTGACATCCTGCATGTGCAACGCATCTCAGTCAGAGTCTCCAAAAATGCCTTGATCGGTAGGTTGTCACAGGCCTCCCAGCTCGTGTTAAAGATGTTCTGTCTTCCTTACTGTTTTGGGCATCTGTATCACCAGGCTCTTCTTCATCAGTGAAGTAACCAATTTCTTGCAGCACAACATCAGAGTCCTCATCATGATCATTGTCTTCAGTACCGCTGATCTCGCTCTCTTGCCCATCATCTTCCTTCCGGCTTCATCTTCGTCTGTTTCATCTTCCACTGTCTTCTCGGTCTTTCTCATTTCTTATAAGTTGATCTTTCCCCAGCCAAGCAGAAATTATACTTGGAGCTTCTCATCTTTTTCCATTTTCTGATTCTTTCCCAGCTTGTGTTTCTCTAAAAACAGATCTAAGACTGGCACTGTTTTCTTCTTCAATGTCCCTTTCTTAAACACGGCATGCCAATCATAGTCTTCGTGTGTTATCCGAGATTCAGCTTCCTTCTTCTTTTTCCTTTCATCCATTCGTTTCAATTTCTTTATTTTAAGATATTCTAGATGTTCCAGATAATATAAGTTCCTCTTGTACAGCAAATACTTCAGAAAATGATGATACTGTTTCACTGTCTGCCAGTGTCAATTTTCCTTCTTCCAAATGCTTCTTGATCTGCGCTCTTCGTTGGAGATCATCAATGGGTCTCGGGCGTCCATCTATTGTTGTGTTTGGTGTTTTGCCATAGGGTAAGTACTTTCAAAAGCTCTGGTAAAGCCATTACATCAGGCTTTGGCCTTGGTACCCGATCTAGTTTTGTAAGAAAATGTGGATATTCTGGTATATCAAGCCTTAAATCAAGCGATATGGAATGGTTGAATATGTTGATAGACGGAAAGATGTTTGCCAAGAGTGCTGTTTTTTGCCTATAAAATCATTTTAATGCGGATTAAAATCACCCGCCCAGAATTATTAACATTCTCTAACAGTGACACCAGTTCTGATGAAGTCAATGAAAGTGAAAAGGATGACAATGTGGATGATGTTCTCTGTTTCACATAAAAGAACATGCACAATCTTAATTTATGAATGTTTTCAATTCAAAACTCATATTGTCTCACTTATAATTGTTTATTACCATTAACTATTTTGAGAAATGTATGTGTAGAGATAATTGGCAGTTGTTCATTTATTTGATGCCCACAGAAAATATAATAATTCACTAGTCCCTGAACCTGGTTTTGTGGATATAAAACTTATGTTGAAGCCGGTACACAATTAAGATTTGTGCTTCTACAGTTGTTGTTTAATATCAGTTGATAACTTTCTTGTTTTTACTTTGTGATCTATATTTCAAGACACCCAGTACGGAAGCCGATAGGGGTCACGAGTTGTCGGGAACAAGTTGTCGGGAACAAGTTGTCGGAAACAAGTTGTCGGGAACCGAGTTGTCGGAAACAAGTTGTCGGGAACAAGTTGTCGGAAACAAGTTGTCGGGAACAAGTTGTCGGAAACAAGTTGTCGGGAACGAGTTGTCGGAGAAACAGGCAGCCCAAACTCAGCTGTTGTACATTACGACAGATTGTAAATGGAAGGGTGCAAGTTCGAATCCCGGTCCGGGAACCGATAATTTTTTTTTATTCTCTAGTTTCAGTGTAAATCTATTTGTATACACATATTTATATCTTTTTTCACAAATTTTGATTGTTAAAGCTCATTTTCAGACAGTTTCTGGCCTCGACCCGTCATCAGCGTCAAAGGACTGCAAAGGGTACTTATACCTTTTGCGTGAAACGTGAATGGCTGGTTTATTTTGACGTGAAACGTGATTTAAGGTCTAAAATCTTTTTGCATCCACGTGAAAGCCACTTTTGTATTTTTTGTGCACGTGAAAGAGACTCTTTTATGGTCCGTCACCGGCGTGAAATATTTTTGCGTGATTTCATTTTGCAAAGGGTATAGGGCACCCTGACTGCAGGTAATAGAAATTTACTATTTTTCATTGTGTTCTTACCTACGACTTTTTAAAGTTTATTACTTTATTCCGTAACATCAGTGGAGAATGCTATATAATGATTGAACTAGTTTTTGTCTTGTTACGCGGTGAGTCTTCTCCGATCGTCGAGCTGGAGTGAAAGATTGTTAAATTCACTAAAAGACTTCAGTTGATTTTTAATAATCTTTAATATTGCTGTTTTAAATATTTCTTTAAGCTTAAGAGAATTTTGCAGAAAATATCTCGAGTTAAAATATAGCAAATTTTTGTTACCTTCAGAGGACGCCATTTTTTGTCCAACTAGATTCCAGTCTTGCTCGACAGTTTTGCTCCGACAACTTGTTCCAGTTTGTTCCAGACAACTTGTTTCCGACAGCTTGTTCCCGACAACTTGTTTCCGACAACTTGTTCCCGACAACTTGTTCCCGACAACTTGTTCCCGACAACTTGTTCCAAACAACTTGTTCCCGACTTGAACTTGTTCCCGACAACTCGTTCCCGACAACTCGTGACCCCTATCGGCTTCCGTACACCCAGCGGTTTGACAGAAAATATGCCAGAAAATATGCAAAACTATGACATAGCCCACCCCTTCCACAGTGCATGGCTTTCTAGTGCCTTTGCTAACCCACCCCATTTTGCTTGCAGATAAAAACTGTGACCTACCACCCTTATTTTTCCAGCCCCCCTGTACTTTATGACCAGTCGCTGAAGAACTTTCGAAAAAGAAATTGGAGTCCAGACGTAATCACAAAAACAGGATTATTTGTAGGTATTTGAATTTTTTATAGACCTTGACTGTTTCGTGACGGATTGTAAACCGTCATTGCGTTTTGTGACCTGCGTTTCGTTTTTTATAGACCGTGACAGCGTTTTCGTGACCGTGTTTCGTGAGTGTTACTGCGCTTTCATGACTTGATTTTCATTGTTTTCCTGTCAGTCATAGCTAAGTTACAAGTTTACCGAACTCCTTCTCAAAACAACAAAACAACAGCAGCAGCAGCAACAACAAAACAAAACAAAAAGCACTTTATAAATTGGATAATGTCGAGATCCATTTTGGTGAATAGAGTGCAAACAATATACAGATATATCCGTGAAATCCAAATTACTAAATAGTACAAAATATAGTGCTAAATAAAACATACAATTTGCATAAAATTGCGCAACTTTAGTATTACAAGTCAGGATTGTTTCACGGATACTTACTCGTTTTAGCAGCCGCGGCGCTTATTTGATTTTTAGGTTGCCGAAGCAGTTCGGGGGCGGCGTTTACAATCAATACGTACAATACAATGATTTTATTTGTACCCATTATATTATTACTAAGAAATCATAAAGTTCATAAATGATTTGAAGTGAAGCAAATGTGAACAGCACCATAAACGTACTTCAAATGTACAAAACCTCTTTTCAACGTTGGGTTATACCGTACTTGTACTTTTGTCTTGTTCAAGCCTGACTGTCTAGTGAAAGTAGTTTAGCGCAGCACGGTATACTGTTTGCATTCTACTATCAACCTTTTCGAAAACAAGAACTGATACCAAGACATGATACCTTCCAGGAAAAAAAGGAAACTTTGCTGGAGCTGTTTAATTACATTTGTAAATGGACAAAACGCTAACTAGTCCGACAAGCTCTCAAAACAGTAAGTTAATTTACTTTTTATTTGCAAGATTTTGCGGAAAGTCCGAAGAGAACACTATCTTTCGAAACCTGAAGAACGATGTTTTGATGTGTAGGTACCGAGTACATAGTGTAAATCCAGGCTACTGGATAACTGGTAACTGTCACTTTTTCTTGGAAAATCAATCGAAAAAGAATTAAAAACGGAAAAAAAGGGTTCGGGCACTCCTTCCTCGTTTCCTATCGACTTTGCAAAGTCCAAGCGCCGAGTGTTCACACCTACTAAGTTTATTCCCCAGCCCTCAATGCACCCCTAATAAAAACGTACCTTCCCTAAGTAAAAAAAGTGAATTACATGTAGATTTTCTGTGGATAAAAGTCGAACTGCTCAGGTTCTGTTTTCATCAGCGTGTCATTTGTGGATGTATTCTGAAGGTCGTTTTTGTTTACAATTTTTGTCAATTTTGTTTACAAAAAGAATGAATCGAAATTAACTTTGTTGTCCCCCACCCCTCCAAAAAAGAGAAAAGAGCAGAAAAGAAAAACATTGAAATTTTGTTCTTTGCGTGACGTATGACGTCATTTCTATGAGTCTGTCCAGGACGCGACAGCCAGCGATCGACCGATCAAATTCAGGGGATCAAATTAGCGAGAAATTAGCGGTGTGTGGTAAGAGAAAAACATCGAAACTTGACCGCGCCTTGCCATATATGTGCTGTTTTCACAGCCATTAGAAATCTGCTCCAACTTACTTACACATACTTACAAACGAAAACTTTGAGAGCTTTTACTCGGTACTCGATACGGTATGCTTGTGGTATTAGTCCAAGACAACGACAGCAAAAAAACACTTAGAAATTTTTACGCCGTTCAGTCATTCCGGATGTATTTACATTCCATTGCATTTGCCGAACCATGAAAGAGAATTCAGTATCACTGGCTCCGCCCATTTCAAAGCATCTCCGCTAATTTATTGATCAAACGGTTTCATGTTTGTCTTTGATCTTATTCGAAATGAATTACTTATAACGTAAAAGATAACTGGATAAGCCAGACAGACTATAGCTGACTTTATAATGAAAGCTAAAGCAAAGCACATTATCGAATGGTTAGTTTCTCTGGGGCTGTTACTTCCAGACGACGACGACCATGGGGAAAATGCCGACAAAATGCTCATCGAAAAACTCCAAAATGGTTCTCTTCTGTGTCATTTGATGAACATCCTACAACCAGGAATCGTCGAAAAGGTGCGAAAGTGTCGTTCTAAGGGTCGAGAGCAGGGTATCAGCGACCGGTAAATGATCAACTTTCTTAACTCAATCTGATTCTGTGATGGTTCTCTCGCTTTCTTTGAATCCAGATCCACGAGCCGCCGACTACGAAGGAAGAAAAGCTCTCTAATTTGGAGTCGTTTGTAAATGCTTGCCGAGACGTGGGTCTCCAAACAGAAGAGGTTAATATACTTCCACTATTATTCTCGTTATTATTTTGAATACTTTATTACATATCTGCATAATCATACATGAATATTTCATGAGCTTTATTGAGCAGACTCGATCCGCGCGGGACTTCACTGGAGCGATAACTAAAACTCTAATCTTAGTTATGTGTGGCTAGGTTCCGTCCCTGAGTGATTTGGAAAACGAAGAAGGAAGTGAAAAAGTTCTGCGGACTTTGGAAGCCATAAAGAAGTTTGCTGAAGGTAAGAGAAGTACTGTTTTATGTCGTATTTGTGATCAGACTGCAAGATGTCAAAGCCGCCATGTTGGATGCGCGTCGAGGTTCGTTCAGGAATGTCTAGCTTTATTTTTTCTGTGCAAACAGCAGGATGACAAACTACAATCACGGAAACGAATAAGTGGTTATGGAAGTTTACATTCAGTTATCCGCTATATTGTGATATTTTTGGGTATTTTGGAGTCGTTTTTTTCAAAGAACTTTCACAATTGCAAAATAAACAGCATGCCTGTATGGCGAACAGAAACGATATTTTCTTGCTTTAATAAATATTCCAAGACTTCATACCCATGTTACGAGGTGATTTTAAATGACTAAAACGTGTTTTTGGACATTTATCTAGGCTTTCGATGGATTACAGCGGACAAACAACTAGCTTAAGTTTTCTTAATGTTTTCATCTCGATCCATTCATTTCCATCGAAGCTTTACTTTCGGTTCTACTTTTCAATATATTACAAAAAGAATCCTTGTACTTCTAATTTTATTTGGTTTTGACAATAGTTAACGTTATTATGCTCAGTATGAACTCATCTGTATTAATGTGGTTTGAAATTATTTTCGGATTGAAAATGTTTAAACCCGTTTGATTTTTATTTGCTATTGTCCTGGAATATGATGATGATGATTTTGTTCAATGCCAAATAAAAATCAAACTTGTTTGAAAATTCTCAAACCAAAAATAATTTTAAAGAATGCATAGGAATTCCCATATACACAGGAAGTGTTTTCCCAACACTGTACAAAACTATAACTCACCCAAAATAGATAAGCTTATATGGTTTTCTTTTACAAAATTTGTGTTCTTTATAATCAGTCTTGGATGAGAACATATGACTCACCCATGGTCTTAAATCATTTATGATTCTAATGTCCCCTTCCTTATATGACAACGTGAAACTACATGATTGTGTCCTTATAACAGCTGACTCTTTCACTTTCCATTCTGAGCTTTGTACTCTATAAATAACATTTTGATGATACAAAAGTTTATATGAAGCCTTGCCACACTGAACCATTTTTGTGAAGTTAAGCAACTTCTAGTTTGTAAGATGTTACTATTTAAAAGACTTTGTCTAAATCTAAAACTCTATGGTGAAGGCAAGTATTTTAAGAGGATCAATTTAATCAGATTTATGTTGAATGTTTGTGGTTGATTATGATAATTATGCTGCTCAAATGTAACTTATGATATACCACAATAATATTGTATGTAGCTCATAAAGGTTTTAACACCAAACTGTTTTGCTTTACACATTAAGATTAAACCTTTATGATTTAATTTCATGTGCTTATATACTGGTTTCACTGGCTAAACCGGGCCAAAAACAGACAATAGTTTCATTTTTGAAATAGGGATTATCGTGTTGAGGTTATCTATAGATGTTTCAACTTTTGCTTTGATCAAAATAAGGAAAGTGAGCCAATTTGAAACCTCGATAGCAAATGAACAAAACATTAAATTAATAATACAGAGCAAAAGAATCCTATTATTCATATCCTCTAGGACTTTTAGAGACATTGGGGTTTTATGTCTTTTATGAACAAAATGTGGTACTAAGCCAGACGGAAGTGTTACATTTGAAAAGTAAAACTGTGACAATTATTGTCATGCTTCAAGGAGAAAAGCAAATGATAGTATTACTTGTTTGACAAGTCTCCAATTTAGATGGTAAATATACTGAATTTTTTAAAGTTTGATTTGGCAGTTAGGTTGTGATCATGAAGTGATCATATATTGCCAGATTTCATATCATGAGAAACTGTGTATGAGTCCCTAAATTGTGACAATAGAGAGCTTAAGCACGAGAAATTTTTGTCAATATGGACGTCATACATACTATTTTATTCGTGCGCATGCCATCATAGAATGAAATCTAGAATGGGAGAAAGCTTCAACTGAGGTTCTAGTGAGAACAGGAACCTCATCTATGACAGCACATGCACAATCCAAAACATATGAGTGATGTCCATGTTGATCAAAAATGTCTTGTGCTCAAGCTCTCTAATGGCAACATAATACTCACATGGCCAGAAAGAGCACATCAAGTTATACAAAATACCGAAGTTTGGTGTTAATCGGATCAATATTGAAAGACTTACAGTCATTCAAAAGTGCTAGAATTTGCAAAGAAATGTATGGGATGTCCGGACACAGTGTTCACAGAGCGTCTGGACACCACATTTCTTGTAAACTTCTAGCATTTTTGAATGTCCTGTAGTCAATCAATAGTGATCCGATTAAACAACCAAACCTTCTGAATTTGTAAAGCTCGATGTGCTCTTTCTGGCTATGTGAGTGTTGTGTTGCCATTGTCTCAATTTAGGGACTTGTACCCAGAGTCCCATGATATGAAATTAGGCAATGTGCCTAAATTTAGACTGCTTTCATAACTGTGCCAAGCCTTTTTGACATCAAGTGCTTCATCACTGCTTCTGCTTGTGGAAGGGAAATATATGCTGAAAATGTGAAAATTGTTGGTAAATTTGCTATCAATAAAGGGTTAAATAATTTAATACTTTAACCCAATAATGAGGATTATCCTCATTCTTCAGGTCATGGATTTACTGCAGCTACAACCAAGCCCCCTGGACTAACATTATCAAATACTGATAACAGTGAAGATAGAAGTAACAGTCCAATCCGAAAAGTAAGAGCACAATAATATTACAGTTATGTACAATTTGAAGGGGAGGGAGGTGATTGCCTATATGTATGTACAATCCCATGGTGACAATTATCCCACCAGGTTTTGTGTAAAAATACAACCTTTATATCAATGTTTGATTGCCTGCTTAGGAGATGACAGACTATGGAAGTGGAGGAGTTCATCTTGTCAAAGCTACTTTCCCTTTTCAGGGCACTGATGATGATGAGGTAATGTTATATTTAAGGAATATAAAACACGAGCGCATGTCTCTGTTCTGTAATATAAACACGATGGAAGGGTAATGTTATATTTAAGGAATATAAAACACGAGCGCATGTCTCTGTTCTGTAATATAAACACGATGGAAGATGTAGAGCAACAGAAAAGCAAGCTTAGGAACACGAGGCGTAGCCGAGCTAATTGACAATGTGGCTTTTGTCCTCTGTAGATCTGTTTTGTGAAAGGAGACATCTTAGAAGTCACTAAGGTATGTATGTACTGTGTTGTGCTTTGAAAATAGTTTTTAAAGAGACAGTTGAAAGTTTAACTCCGAGAAGGATTATAAGTTCAAAAATATCCCAATTTTTTTTGTAAGATGAAAGTTGTTATACAACATTTACAATATACTTTAAATTTATTAGTCCTTATCATATGAAGACATGTATACACTTGTTATTGGCTAAACGGTGAAGGTCATTCTATTACCATTTCTCAGTGAATGTTTTTTATACCAACATGATGTGTGAGGGACTGTTCCTGTAAAAGTTCCCCATGGAAAGCAGCCAATCACAAGCTTGCTTTTAAAACTAGGAAGGAGCTAGAGTAGGATTTGTGTCACTGCTATGCAGATGGACTAAATGAGAATATTTTCCAGATGTGATGCAGGCTAATTTTAAAAGCAACCAAAAACATTATAAAGTTATTAAGATATACCTAATTTACTAGCATAATATCTTAAAATGTCATCATGAGATACTCTTCCTTGCATTTTAATATTTATTCTCTAAATAAGACTGCTCCCCTCCCTGCCAAAAAAATTGGAAGCTTTATTTGCTTGAGTAAAAGGATTAAAATGGATAATTGCTATGGTAGGGTAGCTATAACTGTACATGTATCATAGCATCTGATGTGTTGCATGTGTTTTGTCAGGTTGTAGATGGTGGTTGGTGGGAAGGCTGTATTAATGGCAAATATGGATGGTTTCCTAGCAATTATGTCAAAGAAATATCATCAAGTAAGTTCTTTTAGTCAGTCAGTCAACTTTAAAATGCAAATGGAATATCAGTTTAAGGATACAAAACACACTAGTTTTAGATCTATTACATAACACATACTTTACAGGGGAGTGCATTTGAGTGTTTAATGAAAACAGTTTGAACATGCTGTTATTATACTAAATGTCAAGTGTTGTCAGGGGGCGGAGTCAACGTTTGATTGCTAATTACATGCATTCCAAAGTTCTCACAGAACATTACAAATCTTCAAACTGTTCAAAATGTTTAAATAATAATTGTGAGATACTTTGATTTTGACATGTGATTTTAATTTTGATCAGAGAGCACTTATGTTGTTTTTGCATTGAAGTCTTCATGCATACTAAGACTCATTAAAATGCCAGTGAACTGCATAATTGTAAATGTTTCACTGGATATCATGATGTATCCATCTAACTAAAGGTGATGTTACACAAGTCAATTCACAACAACGATTTACTGTGTACTGGTAACAGTCAGTCAAATTCATAATTTTGTGTTAAAAGTTTTTAAAATTCATATCAACCATTTGCAGATTCTTCACTAAGCAAAAATATTGCTAAAAATAATTGCAGTTTGTATTTTTCACAGCATAAATATTATGGATAACATTTGTTGCACAAAAAGTCGTTGTTGCAAATGGACCTTGTTGGTTGTTGACATCATGAATTTTTGTTTCCAGAAAGTTAATATATATATTATATGTAATTTTTTTTTCTGTAGGTCCTGAAGTACCTGTTACACCCACCACACCTTCTCCTGATGCACTGTCAGCCAACAAGAGGGATAGTGTGAGAGTCTACCATAATCTGGTAGGTAACCAGTCATGATGGCCCATTGCCATGACAACCACTGTCAAGTCCATCATAATGCACCCCATTGTACTTTTGAAAGCTGTTTTTTTCTTCTTGAGATGTTTCTGATAGTGTTTGACTGGCACCTTGGAGTAGATTTCGTATGACTGTGAAAATGGCACTGCACAGTCAGAGTATGGTTACAGCAGAAATAAATTTTGAATGTTTTTATAGACAACATGGTACTGACACAGTAACGGCACAGGGCAGTCCATTTCACACTCATATGAAAACTGCTCTAATGAACTAAACTCTAATGAATTATTAAATAATTTTTATGATAAATATTTGTGTGGCTATTTTTTCCTAAAAGTACATTACCACTACTACTATCTGTTACTATGACTACTAGTATTAGAGATACCAGTAAGCAGAGATCTTTGGAAATATTGTGGTGTCTTCTTCATTTATGGACAAAGTGTTATCAAAGGTCCCTTACTAGGAGTGTTGAATGGTCCCCACAATAAGTCAGAGTGGCAAAATAATATTTGACCACAATTATTGTGGTTAAACTTCATGGGTCTTGAAGACTCATTTTTTTGCCAAAAGCCATCTCAGAGACTCAAATTTTGAAAACAAAGTGTCTCCAGCTTGTAAAAATACCCTGGCTTTTTCTAAAGTTGTGACTTGACCATTTGACACCCTCTTGCTATGGCTGTTTTAGTTGTATCTCAATAGACTAAAATATTTCCATCTTTGTCAGGTTGTTCAAAATATACTTGATACAGAAAGAGCACATGTCAGTGAACTACAGGTAGAGGCATTTTACATTGCACATTTGCTGCATATAGTGGTATCAATTTCTAGTTATTTTAATATTGTATGATTTCTTTAGGCTTTGCTACAAAATTACCTGAAGCCCTTGCAGTTTTCTAATGTGTAAGTATCTAAATCCTCTGGTTGCATGAAGGATGGATAGTCCTATCTGTTGGATAAATCCTCCAATGGATAAATTTATTAGAAAATGCCATCATTTTATATGTTGGATAAAGATTTATCCAATGGGTAGCACTATCCACCCTAGCTTTGTGAAACCAGGGCTAGGTAATTTTCTTTGCCTTACATTTATTTTGGATAACAAGGGAAATTGTATATTAGCAGAATCCCAATTTCTCAAACCCTCACTCAAACCAATTGTTTTTCCTCTTGGATTTGTTTTGCTGTAGTTTTACCCCTGATTTCTCAAAAAACCGCGATTTCTCGAACCAATTTCGTTTCCCTTGGAGGTTTGAGAATCGGGACTCTACTGTATTTGAAATGAGGTTTGTCTTTTGAACTGTGTCTTTCAGAGTGACGCCAGTGTACTCTTAACCATAACAACTGGTACTGATTATTGTTCAGTCTGTATCATACTGTATTTTTATATTATACATTTTGTATTTACTAGCCTTTCTCCAAGAGATCTCAAGGTTCTTTGTGGAAATTTTGAAGAATTGGTTAAGTTTCAACAAAATTTGTTTGGCATCCTAGATGAATGTGCACAGTAAGTACATTTAGATGACAGAATGATATTAATAATGTTCCTTTATAGTTTGGAGTATTGAGGACATTTTCTTAAAATGAGTAAATGTTGTATTGTTGAGCCAATAGTGAGGCATATTGTTTGTCCTTGAGTTGAGTTTGATCATCAGTCAACATGAACAGGTTTAACGGCAAGCCTTTGACTGTTCATCAATCCTTATAGAGGGGAGGGGGGGGGGGGGGGAGATGTAGAGGTGACAGGGAGGGGGAGACATCCAGGATTATGCTTCAGGAGGGGATAGAGTGTTATAGGAATCACAAACTTTCCAGAGACTCCATTGTATATTTTGGAAAAGTATTAAGAAGAAGAGGGCCCAACATTGTCTTCAGGAGGATGTGTGCACCCATTGCACCCCTCCACTAAATCCACCCCGGCTAGCCATCTAGCTGTTATGACTCATAAGGGATGAGATTAGATTTAGAGACTACTTCATTTTAATAATCAGATCTTACCATCAAAATAAATGTTATTAGGCTATAATTTTGTAAGTTAATTTTTCAGTTTGTTACGATCTAAAACAAATTCAGGGGGGGGGATTTAGGGTGGGGGATTTAATGGCTGTGTAATGTTTAATGACTGTAAATTGGATTGATTTTACATGGATTGATTCTTATAAATTACCAAGATACTGTCAGTAGCTTCAGTGGCCTCTTTAAATGATCACTTATATATTATTTTGTTCATTTTTACAGTCAACCTTTAAGTACACAGCGAATGGCTGCAAACTTTCTACAAATTGCACCTCAGGTAATGTATTATAGCTTGTAGCTCTTGTAAAAATATGAATTTCTTCAAATGTTGGTGCAAAATAAAGCATTTTAATTTTAAATTATATTTCAGCAAGTTTTAGTGATGTTTCAGATGGCTAATATTGTTTATATTGAATTGCTTTAAGAAAATTCAACATCTACACAAAATTTAGTTTCTTGTCATGGATGTCTTTCGTGAAGTACCAACTAAGTTTCTTCTAATCTTAGCACAGACAGTAAATTTTGTCTTTGAAAACCTCAAGCAATTTAAATGTGTCTGTGTTGACAAGAAGGTATATGTTAACTATATTTAGTGACTAATCAATTTTAACATTTAATAGATGAAAGAACTGTATTTAACATATTGTGCAAATCATCCCAGAGCTGTGGAAATCCTCACCAGATACAGGTTGGTATTGAACATGTTAAGGTGGCTCACAATAGTTTTTACTGACTACTACTTCCACTTTCATTTTAAGAATTGATCACTCAGCTCATCCTAGACTGGATTCAAATGGCTTTTGCACCAGTTATCAGTCTCTGATAAACGTTAATTTCAGAATAATCAGTGTTACCTTGGCAACACAAAAAAGCTCTTAATCAAATATATGTACCTCATTTGTGGGTAAACAAAGTGTAGGTTTAAGTTATTGTGGGCTACTACATGCATATGATTATGTACATCCAATGACAATAATTTAGGGATTAGATTAATTCTAAAAGTAATTAAGTAAACTTCATAAAATATGAATGATACATAATGCCTACATTTTTTTATTCAGTGATGAGCTTTCAGCATTCATTGAAAGTAAGGGGGCTCCAGCCCCTGGTATTTTAACACTTACAACAAGTTTAAGTAAGGTAGGTATTAATTTCCATTTCTTCAGGTGAAAACTCTGCACTGTATATAGTAATTTTTTAGCCATTGAATTTACTGACCACTAACTAACTAGACCCCTAGGGTTCCTGAGAGTAGGAACTTCCTGTTTGAGCACTTTTGTTGCTTAACACAATAATGTAATTTAGTGCATTTGCAGTGGAATTAAATTGTGTTTGGCTTGCAACAACTATGACTGTGAAGACCAAGCCCCATTTTGGCTGTTCCAAACACAACTGCAGAAAAATCACTGCAATTGCATTGTGTTGTGAGAATTTGGGCTGTGCTTTATGTATTATTATCTTAGTTACCAACCCATCAACCATGAACATAATCATTATAATTGTTCATTTATTTTATTACAATTAATGTATTACAGTAACCTAGCCTATGATTGTTTTATTTCCATAGCCATTTCGCCATCTGGACAAGTACCCAACTCTTCTTCTTGAACTTGAAAGACACTTAGAGGTACATTTTAACTGAAAGCTTGAGAGTCTACAGTTTTTAATAATTATTTCTACAATTTTGGAAATTACAGTGTACAAGCATAAAACAGGCATTCAGCATTTGGGTCTTGACTTACTTGTTGCTTTGGATCACAAGTATAATTTTTCAGGGTTCCCAGTAACCTTGAAAAGTCAGGGAATTCCTAAAATTTTAAGGTCAGGGAATTGCCAGGGAATTTTTAATTTGGTCAGGGAAATTGTCAAAATGTTACAAAAGTCAGTGAAAAGTCAGGGAATTTTGTGTTGGAATGGCCGAACATAACAGTCCTTTTAGCAGCTTGGCTGCAGAATTCCACAAACCTTAATGCTTATTTCCATAGACTGATATCTGTGGAATGGAAATTGTTCTAAATTTGTGGTCAGTAAAAAGTCAGTGAAAAATGGGATTTGGTCAGTGAAAAGTCAGGGAATTTTGTTTTACCAGGAGAGTGGGAATGCTGGTTTTTTTGTATTTTTGTGATTGTTGTCTTTGATATGACTGTTTGTTTTTAGGAAGGACACATTGATCAACTGGATACTAAAAAAGCCATTGCAGTTTTTCAGAACATCAAAGTAAGCTCATTAGTATAAACAGTTTATTAAAAAAATAAAAACAAATAAGAACAAAATGGAGTGGGTATTTTGAGTCTGTACTGTGATCATGCTGGAAGGTGCAGATTTTTGACACTGTATGTGTAAAAATACCATTTTTGAACAGTTGAAACATTTTTTTTCCTTTTAATGGACTAAATCTATCATGTGACAGTATTTTCCCAATTCAATGTGATAAACCTATAAAGGAATAATTAGCTATTGTTTTGAAACTAAGTCAGAATATATAATATTGTTTTTATTCCCTTAAGATACTCACAATATTTTTTTTTGACTAGTGAAACAAATGAAAATGAATCCTGAAAGTTTGCTGTCAGGCTGAAATAGGAAAACATTGTGACATATGATGGAAGTGCTTGTTTCCAAAATTCTCCAAATGTCATTACTGACAGTGCTACTGTACAGTGTTTTTTTGTACTTTTTGACAACTTTGAATACCAATAATTAGATATCAGTACTTCACTTTGATCAGTTTGATAGGTGGAGTTTGTACATTGATGTAACGATATATGATGTACATGTACAAACTCCACCTATTAGAGTCGTTTTCGTATGAGTGGGAACACTGTACGGTTATGATATGATACGGTTACAGGTATGAATTTCGAATGTTTTTATAGACATAACGGCACTGACACGGTCACGGTACGGCGCGGTAAGTTTCCCACTCATACGAAAACGACTCTAAGACATCAAAGTGGAGCATTGGTACCTAATAATTATTGGGGAGCAGGTATTTAAAGTTGTCAAAAAAATGTCAAAAAGTATTCAAAAACTTTGTGGTAGTGGCCACAGTTCCAAGCGTAGCACTGTAAAATGGCTAATCGAAAACAAAGTTACCTTTGTTTAGAAGTTGCACTACAACAGCAAAGATTTGCAAGTCTAAAATCTTTGTAACTGTATAGTGACAGCTGGGTATAACTGTGCTGATGATTATCTGATCCCTAGACAAGCTGTAATGAAATGAGAAAAAAGAAAGAAACAGAACTAGAGATTTTAACTGGTGACATTGAAGGCCTGGAAAAAGAGGTTAGAGTGCTGCATTGAAATCTTTGTTGTACTTACTGAATACATTGTTTAATGAGGTGCTGTCTGCCTTCAGGAGCTATCAAAGTGTGGAGATGTAATTTTGGTTTCTCAATTTTTAATTCATGGCACAGAAGGGGTAAGAATAATATTAATCAAAATGATGTATGTATTTAAGTATGTGATCTCTGTCCCAGCTCAAGTTTATATGCTATATGTCCCAGCCAAAGTTTATACATGTATGCTATGAAATAGTTGTTGCTTGGAGAGCAGGTTTTCACACAAGTGAGAAACATATTAGCTATTTCAAAAAAGGTTGACTGGGCGAATGGTGAATGGCGATCGACGAATTGGTGATTGCACAACTGAAAGGAACTGTGGTCTCGCTATTAGACCGCTATCCAGTGTGCCGATATGAATCGCCTATCAAGCCACTTTATCCAGTGAGGTCTTTACTGCATGGTACCTGACATTTCTTGGGTATTTAATTAATGAAAATGTAAGCATTTCTTGTTACCCCAAGTTTCCTTTCAGGTCGTGCAATCACCAATCGCCTGATTGTCATTCACCATTTCGCCCTGTCAACCTTTTCTGAAATAGCTATATACAGTATCATGCCATAACTTTGATTGTGTCAGTGCTGTGTTTTCTGTGAAAAAAATTCCAAAATTCCTGCCATAAACATGCTGTGCAGTAACTGTGCACTTTTCTCACTAATGTAAAAATTGCTGTAAATGGAAAATCATGTAACATGTTGCTAATTTCATTTGAAAATTGAGTTTTAAATCCACATTATTTTGAGATGTGGGTGTCAGACAAGTTATTAAACATGCAGGCACTTTCTCCTCTGTAATATAACTAGATCCTGAGCATTGATCCCAGAGGCTGACTCTCTCATGACATTTTGAGAGTGCACATGAACATAATATAGTAGTCAAATAGTGTCCACATTAACATTGTGGTCTCAAAATCTTTTTTTTTTCCTTTCATTTTTCACCCACAATGCTAGGTTCCTTGACACCCCTTCTAATTTTGTTTCTAGTTGAATTAAGAGACAGATAAATAGACAGCTAGGTATCCCCAATTTTGGTACTTCCTTCACATTTGTAATAACAATAAACTCACTGATTAAATAACATGAAACATGAATATGTTAATATATTTTGCAAAAATTATAATTTCATTATTATAAAAACATATAATGTAAAGATTCAGGAGAAAAGGCTGTGGTCACTAAGGTAATTGTCTGTTTTTCTTGGTTTGAAAGGGTTGTGCTCTAGCCATAATATTCTAGGTCTGACTACTTATAATTGACTGGCTGATATTTTATTGACCATGTGGTCATGAAGGCAATTTCAACTGTCTACCAACCATATTTTTCCTCATTTATAAACAGGAAGTCAAAGAAAGATACTTTTTACTTTTTCCATCATGTCTTATTGTTCTCCATGTCAGCCCAAAGCTAGATGGTTTTTGCTTTGAGGTGAGTTACAATGAAAACAATGCTATGACTATCTTAGATTGATTCTGTAAGTTGGTCTGTTTCTCTCAGTCAGTTGGGCTTCCTGTGGTGGTGAGCAAAATAGCGAAAAAACTACAACTATAGAATCAGTCTAGATTATGTTATATATTTTCACTTACATGTAACTTATAGATTCCATCAACACAGTGAATGCTTACATGGTAATTATTTATTTATCATTTTAATCGATCTTATATCTATTTTTGTTCTGCAGAAAAAGTATGATATATCAAGAGTTAATGTTCGACTCCTAGAGGACACTGAAGGAATTTTAAATGCTTTTGAAATAAGAGGTGTGTTATATCTGTTAAACTACAAGCAATATCAGTACTTCTCACTGGAAGGGTTTACTCACCTTCCCACATATGGTGTTCAATCACTATGAAAATTTGATATTTGAATTTGAGATTGTGCATTTTGAATTTTGCTTAAATTTACAATTTGGTGTAAGATTCTCCAGGTTTGTCTGAAGATCACAGATCTATTTCTACAACACTTGTCATGGGGTTTTGTCCTGAGGTGTTGCTGAATTGTGCTTATGATAATAGAGTAGATTTGGTATGAGTGTGAGACAGAACGCGCCATGCCGTGACTGTGTCGGTGCCATGTTGTCTATAAAAACATCAGAAATGTCTGCTGTAACTGTGCCGTGACCGTGCTGTGTCGTTTTCGCAGTCATGTGAAATCTATTCTAACTAAGAATATACCTTACAGTATAGAAACACTAATAACACTGTCAGAAATACTGACCAATGAGGACATTTGAGAACAATTCCCTCACTTCAGTACCCAAACTAAAACAAGTTAATGATAGCATTTTCAAGGCTGCTTGAAAGCCGAGCAATTGCAGCGACTATATGGAAATGCTTTGATTGCAATGATCATGGTGATTACTGAACATATTTGAAGGGCTGCCAATGAAAATGGTTAAGTGACATTTTTTATGCTTTTTCAAATTTTATCATGGTCCAAGATGATATTACTTGACTTCCATTTGTTAAATTATCAAAACCTGCTCAGCAAAAGTCACTTAGGTCGTATTTATGGACATCCCTTCATTTTTCAGTGATCATAGCAATATTATAGTGATCAAATCTCAACCAGGCTTAAAAGAGTGAGAATTATTTCTTGGTAAGAATCAAGTTGATGGAGAAATTAAAGCCAACCAACCAATAAATTTAGTATAAAATTTTTGAAACCAAAACAAATGAAGGGTTCCCCATGAAAAGGACCTAAGTGACTTTTGATGGATGTCCTGAGATTAATTTTTTCAGCACAGGAAAGTTAATTATACCATTTTATATTATTGAATAAATATCATCAAAAAGTCACTTAGGCTGTTTTCACACGGAACCCTTCAAATGTTCAAACCACAGCATATAAGGATATAAGGTCAAGGAAATTCAATGTGTATATATTTGGTTTCTCTTTCTTTACAGCTGATGGAGATATCATGAAATTATCTACAAATCATGCGTCAGAGAAAACTACTTGGATGGAAACCATGGCCGACCTGTTAGGACAAGAATTCCACCATTTAGTCCCCAAGCATAGTCCTAAGACATTTGACAAACTACCTTGGGAATCAAGAATCAATGGCAAGATGGATAAGCCAAGTGAATCTACTGGTGGTTCTCCCCCTGGAACCAGCACACCAAAGAGATCAAATAGTACTTCTGTAACAATGTCACAGGTACATAGTATGCTAATCATACAAATCATTTCTTTTACCTTTTGAATGTTCAAAAGAATGTCTTGTGCTTGTTAGTCAGTGGTTAGTGAGGTAATAGTATGAACACAATAAGATACTAGTACACTCGGGAAATGGCGGGAATGCTCTTTGTAACTTTTAGGGGTCAAAATCAGCGATTTGGTACCTTTTAGGGTGTCTCAAACTTTAGTGGACTACCAAAGAGTAAGCTGGTACCTTTTTGGGGTATTTTTCAGTAAATAAATCACCAAAGATAGGCATTACAGATACAGTTTTAACCATTTGATTTTTTTTCCACACTCATCGATAAAGGAATTTACATGTTTAAGATTCATTCAATCATTTGTTTTTGAGTTGGTACCTTTAAGGGGTAAAAATCTTGTTGCCACGCCCACTTTTAATAATTTGACTCAGGTATCTTTTAGGGGTCATTTTCAAAATTTCCAACAAACATCCCTACACTCCGATGTATGGGAGTCCCCCCCCTCCCCGGGCATAAGTGGTCTGTCTAGTTGAAGACCACTTATCAAATGCCATTGACTTGAATTAATTTAACAAAGAAAATTATAACTGAAGAGGAGAAGATTTATGGAAAGGGTTGTTAAAGAGGAGGATATATGGTGCTTATTTGAGGGGGGGGGTGCTTGTTAGAGAGTGAGCACTTGCTTAGCTCGCCACTTGTATTTTATTAATTATAGTAAGTAATATTATTTTTCAGTCATCGACAGAAATGATAAGATCTATGTCAGCTTCCCACTCTGCCAACACCGAGTTGACATCCCTTAATTCTACAAGTCCAAGTATATCAAAGAAATGGGACTTCTCTAAACTCAGACCTACTCCACCCCTTAGACCTTCTTATGCTCTCATGGCAAAAGAGGTAAGGAATGACTGCAGGACCTGCATTGATTGGTCACCATTTAGTAAAAATATTGATTCTATGGGAAGCAAGAGTGGCTGAACAGTGAGCAAGAGCATGTTGGATTCCCAGATGGGGCACCACATGTGACTTGAGTTTGTTCTCTCCCTTAGAAAGTTTTTCCTCTGGGTCCTCCGGTTTTCCTCCCTCAGTGAAAATGAACTAGTGAGCTGAGAGTTGTGTGAACTGAATAATTATTAGAATGGCTAGTTAGAGTTAAGAGAGAGTTAAGTGTAGCCCCAATTAGTGTGCAAACACTAGAACCACATTTGACACTAGATACGTGTAGTTATTATTATTATTTAAGTTTTGAAATTGTTGTATTGATATTGATCTTTTGTTATGTGTTTCAGAATGATACATCCATGGGCCGTTCTGTCAAGGGTCTTTTGCACTCTAACAAGAAAAAGCAAGGTGATTATATAATTCTGATAAACTTTGTATTTAACTGTTTACCATTTCCTGTCATCAGATGTAGAAAATACAACACAAAAACAACTCTGAAGAACATTCTTGATGGCTTAAGATTTAAGTCGTGCAAGAAAAAACTTGAAGGATGACGCTTCGATTTTATTGCAAAATCATTATCAAAAAATACTGCTAATCAAATATAATATTAATGGTTTTGCAATAAAATCGAAATGTCATCGTTCAAGTTTTTTCTTGCACAACTAAAATCTTAAGCCATCAAGGATGTTCTTCAGAGTTGTTTTTGTGTTGTATTTTTTAACTGTTTACAACCATGGTAAGGTACTTTACTGCAGTCTCACAAATTGGTGGTTTGAATATCAAGTATTCTTTGATTCCTTAACTTCCATAATACTTTAAGATGTAGACAAAATGAAGCTAATATTAGTAAGCCTGTGAGGGCTTTTAATTAATGGTCCTTGTGAGAACTATATCTGAACTTTCTACTGACCTGCAGCAGATTGCTTTCCCCACATGACAATATTGAGATTTTCATAATGAATGTATCATCCCATGGAAAACATGTTTATTAAGTAAAGTATATTAAAGATTGGTTCTCCCTAAGGATGTCATAAATGTATGTTACATGTTGCTACATACATAACGTTTACAATGTAATATTAATATACCCTGTACAGTACATACTTTTTATGTCTAATCAGCAGTTTTAGTTTTAAAGGAATCATTTGTTCTAGATTTAACTGTTTTTATTGTATGGGTTATTTTCTTTTTTAGGTGTTTTAATTAATGCACAATAATTGATCATTTCATGTTTATAAGCCAGTTCGGAGTTTAAGAATCAGTTTTCAGTGCGCATGCGATTTTATCCCTGAATTTCTCACCTTCTTTTGTTTAAACCTTCTTTTGTTTTTAATCAAACAAAAGAAGGTGAGAAATTCGGGATAAAATCGCATGCGCATAAGAAACGATTCTTAAACTCCGAACTGGCTTATTGTTTATTATGTTATTGTCATCATCATCATCATCATCATCATCATCTAAAGTAGTATAGACCCTACAGGCCTTAGTACCATAATAGCTGGCTTGTCAAGGCAAGCAAATTGTGCCAGTGCAAAACATTATAATGCAGTATCATGCATCAAGTCATATCTAGACTTGTTATTTTGATACTACTCACTTATAGACTAGAAACAGCATGATGACTTACTAGTAACTATGCCAACCAATAGTCAATTAAGTTAAGCATCCATAGTCTGTTGTGGGGCTTTTTTTAGGGGGGGACTTTTGGCTACACACATGTGTTGTGTTTTAGGATTCCATTTTGTATGTATGGTCTGTACTTGTAGTGCAATAATACGCAATAGGACTGCTTGTTTAAAGTTGGGTATATAATAACTGACCAGACTTAGCCTGCTGCATTCTCATTACTAATAATTCAAAACAGTATGAAACATTTTGGTTAATATCAGTCACTCCATTGGTATCAGTCATTAATATATGTACAGTGTCACAATGATACAGTGATATGACAACACAGACAATACAAGGATACAGACGACAAAATGATACAAATGATATAATGATACTATCAGACAATACAATGATACAGGCAATACAATGATACAGTGGTACAACAATACAGCCAATACAATGATACAGGCGATACAGTGATACAGCAATGTGATACAGTGATACACTCAGCAATACAGATAATCTAGTGATACAGGCAATACAATGATACAGCAATACAGTAATACAATGATACAGGCAATACAGTGATACATAGATACAGACAATACAATGATACAGGCAGTACAATGATAACAGCAATTGATACAATGATACAGTGGTACAGGTAATACAATGATACAATGATACAGGAAATACAGTGATACAGGCAATACAGTAATTGATACAGACAAAACAATGATACAGCAATGGATACACAGTGGTACAGGTGGCACAACAATACAGTGATACAGGCAATGCAGTGATACATTGATACAGACAATACAATGATACAGGCAGTACAATGATAACAGCAATTGATACAATGATACCATGGTACAGGTAATACAATGATACAATGATACAGCAATGGATACACAGCGGTACAGGTGGCACAACAATACAATGATACAGACAATACAGTGATGCAGGCAATACAATGACACAACAATTGATACAATAATACAGTGGTACAGGTGGCACAATGATACAATGATACAGGAAACACGAGCAAAAGAATGACATAGGCAATGTTAGGTTTTAGTGAGATTCAATGAGATATTTTGTCTGCCCCGATGGATGTTTAAACTGACCTGTAATTCTTTTAGAGAAACAAATTTAAAGGTAAAAATATTAAATAAAGCAACTTAAAATCTCAGTATGTGCGAGAGAAGTAAATTGTGCGAGAGAAATAAATTGCAATCATGGAAGATACTTTGTACAGGATTTTCCAGATACATAACCAACTCAACCAAGAATCATGTACATCTGCTATCCATGAAGTAATCTACATGTTCTTTAATTTGGGAGCCTCAGCTGACTGGAGTACTTTTGATGACCCAGAATCTGGGATATCAAGCCTGACTCCAAAGTGCAGCATTTCCAATAAATGCAAATTTGTTTGGAAAGCATTTTTCATTGCTAATGAAATGGTTTGTTTTGCATAATTTTTCTGCAATTCCACACCTCACTATCAATAATAACAACAACAACAACTGTTTATACCATAAGATTGCAAAATATTACAATAAATAAATAAAGTTAAGACTTGTACATATCTGGGTTACTCCAAAGTATGAATAACAAATTTTGTGGTTGTTATTAATGTGAGCAATATGTAGAATAATAAATTATAACAAATTGCAAGTAAAAACCAATTACTCAAGAATTATGAACATTGCCTACTAATACACAAAAAATACAAGGGCAACAGTCAAACAAGTAAACATGAATAGACAGATGAAAAATACAGATAACTCCAGGATTAACAGATAAGCACTAAATAATTCACTTAATAGACAAACAAATAATATTACACATAAAAAAGTTTATCGGTTTGCTTAATTTACTGTTCAAAGTGTTTTTTGTTCACTTATGGTTTTCAAAGAATTTTGTTCAACATTTCCGAAGGCTTTCAAGCAATAAAGATAACAAAAATGCTGGGTTTTGTATGGCTAATTATAAATGCTTTGTAAATATGTTCAATGACTGTGCTTGGATTGCATGTGTAACAAGACTCTGTCCTGTTCTGGAAAGTAATATTCCATGTTTAAATTTTTTATCATGACTATAGACATGAGATGTGCACATTTTAAATATAAATAAGTACCTTGAACACACTGTGTGCCCTGTAATACAAAATTAACCTTAAAAATTAAACCTAATTGATCAATTTTAGGATGCTAATTTTCATTCTAGGTTGCCTAACTGTAAATCCAATCTCTTCTTTCAAAACTTGTACTTCTCAGATATGTACATGTAAGTACGCTTATTTCTCCATCATCTATTACTGTCTTTTAACTATCTGTTTCTTCTTCCCTCAGTGTTGATAGGTTGTATATGATAATATATAAATTCATATTTAAAAGTGTCCAGAAAATCTAAACATCTTAAAGTACACTGTGTATATGATTAAAACTAGTGTTCTCAATAAGATTTGACAGTAAAATATCAGTCAACTTTTTAAGCATGTAGATGGTTGTTGGTTAAAAAAATAAAACATGAAATATAAATGTTAATATTAATAAAGGATAAAGCTGAATGCATTAAGGTAAAGTTAAATACCAATCTCCATGTACTGTATCATTTACAATACAGTTACCACATGAAATTAGTCACCTTGACCCTGTCGCACTTGATCTTGTTAATTGTTCTGTACTTTGTTTTCATACTGTGTACTCATAATTTTCATGTGATCTAGATTTAGCTATTTTCATTGTTTTTAAGCCATAATATTGGTGGTATATTCCAATGCAACATTTGCCATCATAACCTTTCACTAAAGCCACTTTGTCATTAGCCAAATACAAGCTAATGATCGACTCATGACATGCTGCCGCAATGATTATGCCTGTGTCATTACATTTTGTAACATTTCTTGCTGCTACTTTTGTGAGTTATGTAAATAAATGTATGTAATTGACTGTCAACCAACAGTTGGCCAACAGGCCATACATGTACTTTAACCCTGTATTAAGCACATTACCATCCCATTCATAACATGTAAATGTCAGTGAAAGCACTTCTTAGTGTTTGTTAGTAGTTAGGATTTTGTCATGATATTAATTTCCTTATGTTTGATGTAATATATTTTCATCAGAGCTAAGTTTTTGTATGAGAAAACATAGCCTATAGAAGCACCTTCTGTTAGTAATCTTTGTATTCAGTTTCATTTTTGCATTTGCTGCTGTTGTTGTTGTTGTTGTTGCTGTTATTGTTGTGGTTGTGGCTGCTGCTGCTGTTGTTGTTGTTGTTGTTGTTGTTGTTGTTGTTGTTCATTCAGCATTCCAATGTGGAATAGAGAAATCATCTGTGGTCTCCTGCTATTAAAACGTTACTGTTCTGTTTCACTGTTATTTGTGAACATGATTTGGGTTAGATTTATAGCTTAATTGTTATACACCTATTTCAAAAAAGGTTGTCACCGCTAAGAGCGATAGGCGATAGGTAATAGGTCATTCCAAGACTGCAAAGCACTATTGATTTCGAATTCTAATTGATTTACATATGAATAGCCAAATATTTGATGGAAGAGTGTAAAGAAAGATTTAGGATGGCTTAATTAAGAAATCGATAGTGCTTTGCGGTCTTGGAATGACCTATTACCTATCGCCTATCACTCTTAGCGGTGACAACCTTTTTTGAAATAGGTGTATATCTTAATATTGTCAGTGGCGTTTACATATTGAATGACCTTGGGTTATATTCTGTATGATATTTGGGTATAATTATTACAAACTTCAAAAATTACTATAAATAAAGGTTTTCCTGTTAAGATTTTTAAAAGAGATAATGCTGGAATTCCAGATAGCCATACCAGATAATATCAAGGAGAACTGCCAGTTGGTCGAGTTGACAAGTGGAAGATGATAATAATTCTGAGTGGAATGACATGTACAAATGCAATGTGGATGGAAATAAGATATTTTTTGTAAAGTAGTTGCAAAAAGGAGCTGGAATTGGGCTCTTGAAAAAGATTACATATTAAATATTTTAATTTGAGAGAAGACTTCATCCTTAAATTGGAGAATTTCTAGATTTTTTAAGAGGTGCAGCATGAACTTGATACATGTGGATAGACAGAAAACGTCATAATTGGAATTCTTCCATTGAATTGCTTTATTGCTTTCATGGAATTGCTTTATTCCAAATATTTGGTATAACAAATGTGTTTGTGTGTGCATTTAAATTTAGTGGGTGATTTTATTTAAGATTTTGAAGGCATAAAGTATAATATGTGGTACAAGGTATGCGTACTATATGAAATATAAGTGGGAGACTTTTATCAGCATTTAAAATTTAATTATCCTCAGAAAGGTCGGACGTGAATATTTTATATTACTCATTCAACATCTAGTTTAGCTAGGTCATATTTTACTAAAATTTTCAAGATCAAGATGATTTTGGCCAAGAAAATCCAAATTAAAGTTGCATGCAAATCAGGACAAATCTCTTGCTGACTTATAATATCCTTCACGGTTATATTTTCCATTGTGTTTCTCATGAATTATTAATGAGTTTGATAAGACAATCATAGACTGTAAACACAAAATCATGAAACTACTCACAAGTAACTACTTGATATTTAGTGCAGATTTTGTATGAGTGTGAAAAACTACAGCACAGTTATGGCGCAGTACGGACACGGCATGGAACCTCGCCTGCTGATGTCTTTGCAAATTTGTGAAGAAATCAGCAGGCGAGGTTCCATGCCGTGTCTGTGCCACGCTGTAACCGTTCAGTAGTTTTTCACACATATGAAATCTGCACTAAATAGTACTAACTACATGCACTAAAGTAGATAAAAACATGGTAGCTAGCCAATCAGCATACTGGTTATAACTTTGTAATTATTTTATAAGTAATCAATATACTTATAAATATGCTTTTACGCTAAAGGTGTCAAAGAAACTATGGATTAGCTTCACTCATTTTTTCCTGCTTACATCTGTAGTATCAGTGCTTCAAAAAGAATATTTGTAAAGCAGATTCCTTAATTTCTTCCACTTTTTATTTAAGCAATATCAAATGCACGTGCATGTCTCTGTACCGTGACTAAACACACTGGGGGATGTAGAGCACAAGAAAAGCAAGCTTAGGAACATGAGGCATAGCTTTTCAAGTGCTTTACAGCTTCCAGAGTGTTTAAAGCACAGTACAAAGATCTAAGCAATCATTTTATAATACTTTAAATTTATAATATTTTCAAAGTTTTGTGTGAGCCATGTCTCTGTCCCCTGATATAAACATGGTTGCCAGCCAATCACTGTGTTCATTATAATTATACATGGTTTCCAACCAATCAGTGTGTGCGTTATTTAACAAATAGATTCCATTTTTCCCTGAGTCTGTACTCAAACGGATGCACAGATGACGTCAAAATGTGGTAAGAACAAACAAGTACGCCACGAGACAAAGTCGAGTGGTGTGACTGTTGTTCTCACCACATTTTGACGTCTTCTGTGCTGCAATTAGAGTACAGACGCACGGAAAAATGGAATCTATCTGTTTTATATAATATTTATCGAAACATTCCAACCAATCAGAGCGCGCGTAAGATTCGATGACGCAATCTATGTTTCTGAACTCTAATCACACATGGTTGTTCGACCAATCAGAGCACGCGTAATATGCCAATTATTATATAAATAAACATTGTTGCCAGCCAGTCAGTGTTTGTATTTTATAAACATGGTTGCCAGCCAATAGGCGTGTGCATTACATCTCAAATATTTTATAAATAAATACAAATACAAAAAATGTTGCTTTTTGTCATGCCATGTATGAAATAATATACATCAAATACAAAGATATTGTGGGATAACCTCCAATATATTTTTTCTTATTTTCTACAATCATGGCTTTATGAAAAAATGTATTGGAAACAAGGGTGACAAAGTGGTTCGATCTCCACCTCTCACCTGGTTGGATTACGGGATGGGGTACTTTATGCGAGTTTAGTTTGTTGTTGGTTTTTCCCTGCTTTGAGGGTTTTCTATGGGTTCTCCTCCCTCCACCATATAATAATGGTTTGGTGAGTTCAGTTTTGGGTTTTTAGACTATTAAATGTAAGTAAGGAGTGTTTGTGAGTGTTAGGACTTCATGTGCATTTGATTGTATTTCATTTGCAATGGATATCTGTGCAATAAAAGTGATAATTAAAACATTAATTTTGATTCATTTAACTTCGAAGACTTTGATATATTTGTAAATATTTTTTATGTTTTTCTATTACAATAAAAATAAGCTAATGAAATTTTGCATTTTGTTGTAAAATGTAATGTAATTATAATGCAGCTGTGTGTCTATCACATATTATTTCTAAATTACTGATAATCATTAAGTCAGATGTGTTATTTATTATTAAAGGTCGTTCAAAAAGTGAACCAGTTGATGATGACAGACATTGCTCAACTTCTTCATCAGGTAATTCATTTAACTAGAGGAAACAAATCATAATGTTGGGTATGCCATGATAGTAATTAAGTTACAATGTGCTCATGAAATAGATGGCTCTTTCATTTTCCATATCAGATATGGCAGAATGAACCAACATGAAATAACACAATTAAAATATAGTGATTGGCTTTGTGTTTTAGGGAAATACTATGCACTTATTACAAATGCAATGTTTTAGTATAAAGTGAAGTTCAATCCGAATATTTTGGTACATGTATAATATTATTGTCTTGGTCCTCATTGCCACTGCTAGTTTCTTCCTCCACTTCAAGAAAATACTTCGCTTTAGTACACTCCTGAAACTGGCATGGACCAAGCAGGAAATAACTAGTATTGCTACACATAAAAAAACAGTTTTGTAACTTTGATGACCATAAAATGACAAAATTAAAAAGAAGTTACAATGTGACTTTTGGCAAAATTGCAAAATGAAAGTACTGTAAAATGTACAACCTCCAAAAGCACATAATAAAGTTCTCACAAAAATTGCATGTAATA
This sequence comes from Telmatactis stephensoni, assembly GCA_029948255.1. Lineage (NCBI taxonomy): Eukaryota > Metazoa > Cnidaria > Anthozoa > Actiniaria > Isophelliidae > Telmatactis > Telmatactis stephensoni. Next base: position 252,422 of record JALIZF010001781.1, on the reverse strand, counting down.
AGGTAGAAAATTCGAATTTAGGTAGTGAAACATTGTCAAGTAATAATGGTTTTCTTATAAAATGTTTTCTTTCTTCTTTTTTATTAACTGCTTAGTTGATTCTATTTTTGATTTATATTTCCTGAAATGGCTGATTTTTCTAACAGCTGATAGACAGATCTAGTTGGTCAGCCAATCAGAATCTGGGGTTTACATTAAAAATATGAAACTTGATTTTTACTAATGCAGTTATGATGGTGTGACTGTCATTGTTAATGACTAGCCTATGTTGCTGGCGGTCTGTGGTTTTTGGGGTAAAGGAAGAAATGAATCCTACACCCCAAAAACCACAGAAGTCCATCGATGCAGGCTAGCTTATGACTATCATTCAGTTTACATGAAATCACTGTTTTAGTGACAAACATCTTTTTTGTCCTTAATTAGGAGGCAGTCAACTTCTAGAAGAAGACATGTTGATTTTAAAAGTCATCGAGTCTTACTGCACAAGTGCGAGAGCAAGACACACACTGAATTGTGAGTTAACACATTTTGTTATGAAATACAAATACTTATTTCATGATGTGTACCTATATAGTTGAAGAGGGTGTAACCTTGTTTCCATGCAGCATGAAAACAAGGCTTTCCCATTTCATTGATTAAAAAATATATATATGAAGAGTGGTCAATTCCTTAATCAAAGTGCAATTTTCCACTCTATAATTTTATGGTGCACAACGTAGTCCACTTTCTTTGTGTCTTGGCCCTGTTATAAATAAATTTGCAATGATCAAGGTTTCAAGAAACAAAAAAAACGAACAAAAATTAAATGATAGTGCCAGTATTAATGAAAGTCTAATATTAGGGTTGAGATCAATAGTGATGTTATTCATGATGTATTGGTGGTAGTGTGGAGGCTTGGCATGGGAAATAAGGGAATATATTGGCAATGATAGTAATAATAATTATCATTGTCACTATCCCATTATAATAAACCTTTATACCAATACTGGTGCCATCTTGAAAAAAATGATTTAAACAATATTATGGGATGTCCTGGGAACAAAACGTACTTGATGAGCTGTAAGTTTCAAGGGAATTTTTGGAAGAAAATCGTTTCTTTCATGATGAAAATGTTTTTGAACTTCAAAATATGGTTAGACATATTTATAAAATTCCTTCAATGGAAGAAGGAAGTTCATATGAAAACGATATATTTTTATGATGTATTTCCTGATATGATTTGTATGACTGAAATTGGTTTGCTCCTCTGGACATCCCATAATGTTTGATATTACATTATTCAAAATGGTGTCCATATCAGTAAAAAGGTGTATTAGTATACAGTTATTGTGATGGTGATGGAAGGCAAATGGTGAAGATGGTGGCAATGGAAATGATGAGGTTGTTAACTGCATCTCTAAATCACTGGACTGACCTAATCAACCATAATAGAGCTCTTACAACTGCTTAAAACTACTTAAATAAATTTAAACCAGCTTTCTAACCTTTAATTTGTATATCATTATGTCATTATTATGTCTAGAATTTTTGCATGTTTTAGAATCTTGATATGGAGGTTGGGATTAGCAAAACATATTTTGGGGCGAAATCATGTTCTAATAAAGGATGAAAATAGGGAGTTAATTACAGCTATTTTCTCTCCAACAACTAATATTATGATTCTGTTTATCCACTCTGACCCTACGCCCCAGAATATAGAGCTTTTCCTAAATAACCGTCATTGAGGAGGCCTCAGTTCTACAAGCCCTATGGTTTCTTGAGGCCTCCTCTCAACATTAGTACCTACGTTTATATGCAAATATGTATTACCGTAAATATATTCTGTATACTGTATACTGTATATTCTGTGTACTGTATACAAATGCATATATATATAGTTCTCTATATCGTTATCTTGTACTAATTTAATTATTGGCAAACGTAATAAAAAATAAAATATTTATAAATAGATAATGGACTGATCATATGAGGCAAAGTTTGTCAAACATTAAAAAGCGAATAATTTTAATATTTTGATAACATGAATATGATTTAGAGATGCTGTGATTGAGATGGTGGTGTTCATGATGATGATGATGATGATGATGGTGATGGTGATGGTGTTCATGATAAAATAGTGATTCTTTAATTACTTTCTATGATTACAATATTAATGTGATTAAATAATAACATTGATAGTTATGTTATCATGTACCCTTTCATTTTTACTCATGAACATTACCGATAACAACAAGCCATTAATACAGCTTCACCAGGCTTAACCCTCTTTTTGTCTAGCTCATTGGCGATTCTGACTGCTTCGTCGTCGTTTGTCTTGTACATAAAATTGCGTTGCTAAAGTTGCATTAACTGTTCTTTTAAACGTTTCATGTCATGAATCATGTCATGAAAATTATAATGATTTATTGTACGTTTATTGCTTTTGTTAAATACATAATTATACACCAAACATATAATAGTCAAAGACATACAAAAGAAACCATTAAGGTCTGCTAAATGTCTATAATATCAATTTACTCTATTCCGATGTAGGTGGCATTCATTACTTGAAAAACTTTAGTTTGGTGTTTTTACCTAAGGTTATGATGACTACACAATATTTATTCCATATCCAGATATTGATTGAACGTAAAAGTAGTGTTGTCTTCTTGTTCTGAGGATATAACCTTCTGGATCGGAGGGATTCCATAAAGTTTACCCTTTGCTAGACATACATCTTCACTCAAACAAATTGCTGTGCGAGCAAGTGTCTGCTTTGCTCGCAATGCACTCTATTCGACATGTCTTGACGTTGATGCTGGGTAACACTAAGATAGTACAAACGCTTTGTTGATAAGCGTGCGCTTGATGGAAGTTTTATTTGAAGTTGAATTTCATCGACTTCTTGGCGGATTTTGATGCTGAGCACGTTTTAGAGACTTATTTGCATTTTGCAACAAATAAAGAAGAACTAAAAAAGGCCATTTTATAATTCGACGCTGCCTACAATTCCCACGGAGTAATTTATAATTCCAGACACAACTTCAATTGCAAACCAAATGAATTTGTGTGTGTTTTTGTGACCATTGTCGCACTCTTGCAATGAAACTACTTTCAAAGTCAAAATCTGACGAATAGAGTGTCGGCAACTTACTTCCTCATATTGGCGAAGCTCAACAGTTTTAGTTTATTTCTCTACCAAAAGAGTGTTGACTTCGCAGAAATGCAGATCTGGTTACAGGCTTCCAGTTAATAGCACGTTAGCGTTTACATTAAGAGTATATTTTATATCAATACACCAAGTTTAGACTGCTTATTACAATTTGTTCCTGTTCTTATTTACCGTAAAACAAATGTATAAGTACAATTTTTTAACAACATGGAATGTATATAACAGAGGTATATTTATATGTAGACTGTCAGAACGATTCATGGGAAAGGTCCGAGCAGCATCTGTATTATCTCACCGGGTTAAAGTGTAGAATAACCGCGTCTTAAATTCCTTGTTGGTTGACTGTCGGTCAACTGCTGGCGAAAATGAGCCGAGCAAAGCAATAGGTCATGTGTCGCGTCTGTGCATGCAAAACTCCATCTTTGAGGAGTCAAGTGTTCTGTGTTTTGTACTATAAATGTGGTGGCTAGGTACAGGAGAGAGACGTAGTTATAACAGGACCTTTTGTCCAACTGTACCTACCGTTCGTAACTAAATAACCAGAAAAAAATATAACAACCCGTATCAATATTACTCAAAAATGATATATTGATAACCATTTTTATTATGAAATTGTAAATGACAAAGCAACATGTGCATGTCTGTGGCTGAATTATCTGATCAGTCTGTGATCTCTTATTAAGATAGCTTTTTTTAATCTTGTTCAGCACTTACCAAACAGTCAACTCACAGAGGACAAAAGACAACAATTATTTAGGTTTGTTTCTTTTAGCTGATTTATGTTACAATTTGCTGACTTCCTAAGCTCTATGTAAGCTAAAGAGATTCTAAGAGCTATGTTGTTGTGTGCATGTTTTATGAAGGTATAACAGCAGTCCTAAAGAGTATATAATGTCGTTTACTCGCCGCTGGCATGATGTAATATGTATGCCATCACTTACAGTTGTTGGTAAATTAAATTTCTTTATTTAATTTCTCTTTTCTCCCTCAATATTTGTCTCTAAACATAGGTTTAATTTGTTCAATTTATAAATCTCCCGAGTAAACAGTGGTATGGTAAAAGTAAGTCTTAACAGCAGCTTCCTAATTGTACTGCACATAATGATTGTCCTAAGCCTGGGCAGTGTCATGCTTTCCTCCCTAACAAACATTAAGTGCATTTAAACCATGGATGTAGCACACTACCTCAATAACATACCTAACAAGTAACTGGCTGCATTATGTATGATGACCATGCCCCACCTAGTTAGTAGAGAAATGCGAGTGATATCTTACTTTCATTCTAAGACTTCTTGTTATACCTTCATTTCATGCCATAATAGCAGAAGACGTAATCCATCAAAGCACAAGTGGCTCATATGATGGCTCTAGGGACGATGAACATTCTGATGATGAACAGAAGACTCCCAATCTACATCGGGGGGCAATGATTTTAGCACGTGGTTGCTGCCCTGGATTTGCTGGCAAGAGCCGACTTTTCTCTTATTAGATGGTTATAGTGAACAATCTGCACCGTACGGTAAGTGGTCAGTACCTGATGTATTCGTCGACCACTTACCGTTCCTTACCTTATGTGTTACTGTTCTTGCCACTACTTAACCAACCATCATCGACAATCAGTAAATTTAGGTTTGATTTATGGAACTTAACTTGCTTTGGTTTGGCGAAATTTAGTAGTTTGGTTGAAATGGTCACGAAGATGAATTGGTGTCTTTTAGGCTGATATTAAAACGCGGAAAAACTCATACATCAAATAGAAGTCAATCCATTTTCCTTTTTAAAGATCTTTCATAGCAATAACATAAGAAATCTCGTGACAGTTGAAAACTTTGTTGATTCGGCAAAGTGTCTTGCTTCTCTTTTTTAGGTTATAGTCTAATTCTCACTTTGGTGCTTTGTGGAGTCATCTTTGTTAATTTGTTATCATTAAATCCTTTAGTTGATGTGGGGCAGTTTATTCAAGATTTAAAATTTACTTAGCCTCCTTTGCAAACATTCTTAGGTTGGTCACGAACCTAAGAACCTCTGCAAGGGAGGCTCAAGTTCACCATGAGAGATTAGGAACTATTTCCTTACACCTTGCAGTTGTCTTACCACTTACCTTACCGTTATCTGTCACCTTAACATCACCTTACCCTTACCTTACCGAGGGGGTCGTAAGGGGGATGGAAACCGCAAAACCGCGAACAAAATTGAGAAAAGAAAACGCAACAAAAATCGTCAAAATCCCCCAAACCGCAAACCGCGTACAAAATGTGAAGCCAAAAACCGCAGGTTAAAATAACTAATAACCGCAAAACCACATCAAAAATAACGCAAAACCGCATCACCGCAAACCCTTACGTCCCTGACCACTTACTGTTAGATTACCCACCACGTTACTGATACATTATAATACTGACCACTTATCGGCCATATCCAATCTATTATCGACCTTTACCAACCACTTGCCAACCGCTTATTGACTGCTTAGTGACCACTTACCGTAAGGTGCGGATTGTTCACTATAGTTTATCAGATGATAATTTACAATGGTAATTAAAACTGAGTGGAATGCAATTTGGGCTGAAATCATACGAGTGATGACAAAATTGCGCGACCGCATAGCGGGAGTGCAGTTTGATAATCACGAGTATGATTTCTGGGCCAAAATTGCACGACACGAAGGTCAATTACCACTTAATTATATCCATTTTGAAACTCCAATACTCAAGCTTCTTTTATTACAGTTGAATAATTTCATGAATTGTTAAAAAACGTGTACAATGTACAATTGTGATTGGCTGACAAAAAGGTGCGATTTAATTAATGTAACAAAAAGATGTGATTTAGGAATAAATTGCATCCTTTTTAACCAATCAGATTGCAGTATTTGCTAGTGATTTCAAAATGAATATAATTAATAATATAATTGTAGTATGCAAATATTATAATTGTAATTTTAATAGTAGCGATACATTGAATGCCTTGCTAGAGTGATTTTCATAAACCCGTGAAATACATTTTAGCGAATTTAGTACTATTAGTCTCTAATTCCTTTGTTTTCTATTGTTTGAATCTGGCTATTACTAGCTAATAATTAACTTTTGTTTCACGGGTTTATGAAAACCACTCTATTTGTATCTTAATTTAAGTAGTTAAAGTCCAGTATAAGCCCTGGCGAAACTATATATTTTTAAAAGTATAATTTCTTAAATATTTTTAAAACGAAATCAAAGATTTGTAGTATTTTTTTCCTAAGTATAGTAGTTTCCTTGTTCAAAGTTGTCGTTCCTGAACGAAAATTTCTGCTCTTTGGACTGGGAATAATCATGTTAATGATAAACTTTGCCCATTATGGCGTAATTTAATGGACCAATGCCTTATCACTGCATTGAAACCTAGAAAATTCTAGCTGCATTGAAGAAGTAGACTTTGTAGCAGAAGATGGATAGTACCAGTAACATATAAGCTCTTGCTGGTCCCTTAGAACACGTTATCAGTATTGGGTCTCAGTTCTTCAAGGATTCTGTTAAACGTTTTCACCGGATGCCCCAAACGCATTTTTTCTAACTTTGAATGGGGTTTCTCATTTATTTGAATATTATTGTTCTAGTGGCCAAGTACTTTTTAGAAAAATCATTTGCAGCTTGAAATTATGTAATGTCCAGAATTGCTTGTATTTGCACCTTTTCATTTCTGATTCTTGGTTTTTAAGTAAAAGAGAACAAAATACTGTAATTGAAGTTAGTGGAATTTTGAGTTAATTTTAGAATGCTGGACAAAGGATCCAACACATGGATATTTAAGGTGTTTCAAAGTAGTTGTTGATGCGCTACACCTCTCATTTTAAATTCGCGATTTAATGGACTTCTTCTCGTCGGATCAAAATATCCTTTGGACCAATTATCAAGCAAAGATTGAATTTTTGAATGATAGTAATTTTAAGTCAATCTGTGATTTTACAGCAAAGATATTCAATGATCGTTTAAATCAGTCTTTCTAAAATATCTCCCGTTTACGATGAGCTTTTGAAAAGCGATAACATAGGCCTAAAACTTCACATTCATGCACACATACTTATAGTTAAATCAGAGAGTTTAAACAGAGCGATTTCGAGTACTAGACGCAAACATTTTTTATGCGTATTTTGCGTCGCAAAAACTAAGGTATAGCTTGTCATGCAGAAAAGAAATACTCGGCGCTCAAACATATGCGCTAAAATACTGAAAACACGTTGCTATATTGTTGTTCTTTCTCTCTGGTAAATTGCACTGGTTTAAGTGTTCATTTGGCGGAGTTATGATTTTTCTTCTGATAGTATGTGGGATTCACTAGCTGCGACAATTTTAACTTTCAAGCGACGTAAGAGATATCTCTTCAAGTCATCACTGTTTAGAGCCCAAAATCACGGATATACTTACTCAAAGTATCATAAAACACGCTGCAGAAATTTATTAAATTTGATATGTAAAGCAACATTTTTCAATTTCACTTGAATACAGTGCTTCAAACGCGCCGGAGTAGAATCAAACCCGTGTGTACAAATGCATGACGATGGCGTGATGCTTGCTGATTATATCACGCTACATTTCTTCGCACCCGTGTTACGACGCATTTGCATACCGCGGTTTTATTTGAACTAGGAACTATACTGAAAGGATCACACAAAACTCGAAATTGGAAAAATTAGTTGCGGCTCCCCCATTTTTTTTTTCTCTTGCCAAACGTGCAGCAAGTCTACGGTTTTTCTTACTTCTCGAACTTTTAGTTGCAGGCATTGCATCGAAAGAAGTGTAAAGGCACTATATGCAAATGCATCGTAACACGGGTGCGAAGGAATGTAGCGTGACATAATCAGCAAGCATCACGCCATCGTCATGCATTTGTACACACGGGTTTGATTCTACTCCGGCGCGTTTGAAGCACTGTATTCAAGTGAAATTGAAAAATGTTGCTTTACATATCAAATTTAATAAATTTCTGCTGCGTGTTTTATGATACTTTGAGTAAGTATATCCGTGATTTTGGGCTCTAAACAGTGATGACTTGAAGAGATATCTCTTACGCCGCTTGAAAGTTAAAATTGTCGCAGCTAGTGAATCCCACATACTATCAGAAGAAAAATCATAACTCCGCCAAATGAACACTTAAACCAGTGCAATTTACCAGAGAGAAAGAACAACAATATAGCAACGTGTTTTCAGTATTTTAGCGCATATGTTTGAGCGCCGAGTATTTCTTTTCTGCATGACAAGCTATACCTTAGTTTTTGCGACGCAAAATACGCATAAAAAATGTTTGCGTCTAGTACTCGAAATCGCTCTGTTTAAACTCTCTGATTTAACTATAAGTATGTGTGCATGAATGTGAAGTTTTAGGCCTATGTTATCGCTTTTCAAAAGCTCATCGTAAACGGGAGATATTTTAGAAAGACTGATTTAAACGATCATTGAATATCTTTGCTGTAAAATCACAGATTGACTTAAAATTACTAACATTCAAAAATTCAATCTTTGCTTGATAATTGGTCCAAAGGATATTTTGATCCGACGAGAAGAAGTCCATTAAATCGCGAATTTAAAATGAGAGGTGTAGCGCGTCAACAACTACTTTGAAACACCTTAATCTCACTGTTTGACTCATTTTGTAACTATCACAAATCGTCGAAGATAGAACAGCATGCAAATAAAGTGAGACACGAGTTTGACTTGGAGACAGCTCCGGTGGTAGAAAAAGAGAGCCACTGGTAACAACTATTGTTCTTGGACATGGTATTCTGAACTAGATAACTCAGGGAACGATCATATTCAGATACCCAATATTTATAATACGCTTATAATTTCTACAAAACCGCGCGCAAATAACTAGATTTAAAACGCACGTGCAAATCTAACGTTCTTTACATTGAAGAAGGTTTGAGATCGGACCCAAACGTCTGTACAAGCCAGAGGCAACCAGTGAGATTAAATATTACCATGAATCTTGGCTGCAATTTTCACTTATGCATATTGGTTTATTGTTGACACGTAAATTTGGATTATGTGTGACTTAGTCCAGACGCTGGGCCCTCCTTCGCCGCTCATCTTTTTTTTATTTGGGCTTCCTGTGTCGCGGAACAGGAAGCCCAAATAAAAAAGAGTAGCGGCGAAGGAGGGCCCAGCGTCTGGACTAGGTGTGACTTCAATAAAAACTAGATTCTGATCTGAGTTAGAGTCGATAAAAATATAGGAGGAAAGTTTAGGGAACTTGCATCATTGCACAAGTCAAAATAATGTGACTCAAGTTCACTCTGATAAGATAGCAGGTGCCATGTTCCTAAAATGTTAGCCTGCGTACAGCCGTCCCACACCCCTCCCCGGTTTTCCCCGTAGGGGGAGGGGTGGGAAACGGCTGTACACAGGCTACTAAACTGTCAGTCCTTGATTTTATGGATTCTAACTTGGATGATTACCTTGTACATAATGTCGCATAGCGTCATTGCTTTAAATCAGTACTAAAATAGAATTTCCACAATATATGTTGAAATAAAAAGCAGAGGCTTTGTACTACTGATGTTGAATTACAAGCTTCAAAGTACTTGATTAAGGTTGATGGAAACGGGTTGAAAACGATGAAAATAATAATACTCAGACTTACGACTGTGTTTGACACTGCCTATCGTCCACACCTAAATGGAATGGTTAGGACGGTCGGATGTCCATGTTGACCATCCCAATTCTACAGTGAGGTAACCAGTTGCTCAGGCTTTACCCATCATTGAAGCACAATATTCCGTGCATAGAAAACAACGCTGTTTTTACAATATTGTAAATAAAACAGGAACAAAAGGTCATCAATGACAATGGAGACAACTCATTTACAGCTTTCAATTACCTTTAATTATATAATATTGCTTAGTCTTGGCGCACACACATTGACCATTATCAGGGCAGCAAACCATCGCGACAAACACCGCATCAAATGGGCTTGACAATATCATTCCAACCATGTTACGAACAAAAGTGGTCCAACTGTTGTCCCTTGAGGTAAACCCCTCATTTACATCCATTCTGAGTATTGAAGGACCTTGAAGCTTTGTCTAATGACTAATAAGACATTAAGTGCTAATACATGTATATCTACGCAATTCAGCCCTTGGCTGTTAAGTAGTTTTTATAATAAAGCATCCATCCATCTATCTATAATAAACTTGGCTTGGTGGAGTGAAGGGTTGCACTCCATGGTAGAGGTTGTTGGGGATCATGTCGGTGCTGTGATTTTTAAGACAAAACATTGGTTGTCTAAAGCTGTTGAGTTTCCTCAGTCTGATGGTGTGTGCATTGGAATAAACTTAACTCTCACTAGCAGCACTTGTGGTTTTCAGTGCTTTAGTGGAGTGGAATATGCCAAGCAATTATGGAATAGCTTGATTTCTAGAAATAGAAAGGCCTCTAATTATTCGATGCACAATAAATTATTGTCTATTTGTTGTAAGCAGCAAGCCCAATAGCTCCTGAAGTTCCACCTCATACCTCGAGAACCATGTCAACGTCTAGTCTAAGAAGTGATTGGAAGAGAAAATCCAAAAAGAAGCAGAACAGGTAGGTGTGGTTTTAACATCCCAGGGCTGGGCTGATATATAACTATATTATAAAGTAATAAATTAGAATTCACATTCTCGTCCCCAGAGCCCACGGTGATACCGTACGGTATCTCCGGGGGCTCTGGGGACGAGAATTAGCCACTTTCATACCGTGAAGACTGGGTACGAGTCCCTCAAATTTTGACGGTGGTCCCCCACAAGACATCACTATAAGATTCAACTTAGAAAAAAGGCATTCGAGCTTTGGAATCCCGAAGTTTGGTGTTCAATTGGTTCAATTATTGAACGTTTTTAACAGCCGTTCTAAATAGTGGTAGAATTTACAAAGAAATGTATGGTTGTAGGGACAATTATCGGACAAATGTCCCCTACAACCATACATTTCTTTGTAAAATCTAGCATGTTTGAACTGCTGTATCTCTTTCAATGTATATCCGATTAACATCAAACCTCGGGATTATATACAGCTTGATGTGCTCTTTCTGACTACATACGTTTTGTGTTGCCGTCATCAAAGTTTAAGGGACTCGTACCCAGTCTTCACGGTATGAAAGTGGCTAGAATTCACTGATAGTAAGCTTGGGCACCTTGTGCACATGGTTTGATATCCTAAAGCCTCGACGTTTCTGCCTTGAATATTGAAGATCTACATGGTCCATATTTGTAACATGTCAAAAACTTCTTAACTATGTATGTCGTCTGTTTTGGGTGACTGTAGTTCAGAATACTTACAGAGTTTATAGCAAAGGAAAACAATGACTGTTTACTTCCGATGCTCTACAGGCCTAGGCCTGGTTTTTATCTGTCTACAAAACTTCAGCAGCATGAAACTGAAAAGAAAATTGAAAGGCAAAAGCTATATCTTTGGATATGTCTTTGGATAGTTTAAGTTTAAAGTGTGCTAAGTAGTTTCCTACAATCATTGTCCAGTGTGAGATTCATGCTTTGCCATTAATTCATAAAACCTTAGTAAGGCTTTTTTTGAATCAATGGAAAAGCAAAAATCTCACACTGTAACTTTTGGAATTCGACTAGTAAACATAGTAACTATTCACCTTTGGTATGTTTTGGCTTACCATATTTGATTTTTCTCAGTTTTACTCATGAATCCGTTGCTTAGTCTTAGTTGATGTTGCTTATACTGAACCAGGCTTTTTAGATAATGATTTCGTAACTGAGCTATGCCAAAAATATTAAGTGACTTTTGAGTGTGAGGTTTCGAATTCGCTGTCTTTTATGGTAGTCATTCATAAGTTTGTTTGTTTATTTGTTTGTTTGTTTAGTTATTTAGTTATTTAGTTATATATTTATTTTCCTTCCATGCAGGGATGGTCCTGATTACATTTGCTTAAAAAAGACTGTAGAGCACTTACAATATGTAAGTATTTTAAACCATTAATCCTTTGAAATGAATTGCGTGTATATATTGTCACACAGTAAATGTAATTCCAGCTTTAGGTGTAATTCTTACCTAATGAAAAATAATAATAAAACATTTAACTACAATTTTTATGTTGTCAAGATTAATTGGTGATTATCAATTAGTGATTATTAATGTTTTATTAATTAGTGATTTATATAGTTATATGATATTTGCTTGTCATAAAGTAAGTGTTGTTGCTTGTAAGGTAATGCTGTTGATTGTTAGTATTGTTGTAAGTGGATTTTTACCACATATCAAACAATTGTTGCCTTTCGCGGGCTCCCTGTGTATTTACCATTGGGTTTCCTGTTTATTGAAAAGCGAGGTTTCTAAGTAATTTTCAAGATGGTGGACAATGTGATGTGTTTCGTAGCTACAATTTCTGCAAGTTTTGGTCAAATTTTCGACTGTTTTGCCGAAAAATCAGCAAAAACGGATCAGTGCTGTTATGCCGTTAGGGTCTCCACAGACGAGACGATTAGTTGTCGACAACTATTTTTTATCGACAACTAAACTGTGATGTGGTCGACTCAACCAAAAAACATCGTCTGTGAGACAAGTTGTCGACAACTAAACGCGAAAATTTTAAGTTGTCGACAACTTCACGTCCGACCATTTTTTCTCGTCATTTAGTTGTCGACAACTATCATATCTGCGTTGTCTCTGAGCATGCGTATAGAAAGCTAGTTCCCAAGCTTTCGCTGATTTTGCATAGTTATCGACAACAAACTATCTAGTGTGTGGAATGCTTCATTGGATCACTAAAAGTAGTCGACCACATTTACTTGTCGATAAAAAATAGTTGTCGACAACTAATCGTCTCGTCTGTGGAGACCCTTAGCTGCTTTTCAATCTTTTTAGTAAGTTGTCGTCAAGCCATTCACATTATTCCCTTCCTGCAAGGGAAAATAATTTCAGTGTAATGAAAGGACATGATGTAAAAGATGTGAAACACTGACCAGCTTGCAGTATCATGTAACCCACATTCTCACGAAATCCTAATTTTATCCTCGAATCTGCTTCAGAGTTATGTTCCTTATCATCATCGTCATCATGTTTTCCCTCTTGGCCCATCCTTGGCCTTAGGGCACATCTGTTCAGGAAATCGTTCCCTGAGCAGATGACTGAACTTATTTCTGTCCATCATGATCTTTCTAGCTTGCATTGAGTCTATCTGGAGGAGGTCTTCAACTCGCTTCCAGACTCTTGAGGTGGTCCTTTTATCAAAAAGAACCTGTTTTTGGAGGGCGTCATTCTCATTCTTACGCATGTTCTTTATCTACAGGAAACAATGTCGTTACGAGAAAGTCTCGCTGAAGAACAAATAGCGAGAAGAAAAATGGAAAAGTTTATTCGATCATCTCTAAAAGGAATAGTTCCTGACTTAAAATGGGAAGAATTCAAAGATGAAATGTGACAACAAGATTGCTAACCAGAAAACAAACACTTGATTTGCGTTTATTACCAATGATTGGTGGAATCTAATAACGAAACTGAACGTTGAGTTGAATTCCTGTGCATTAAAATTTGCTCAGAAATTTCTGATCATTAAATTGAATCCACCAATAGAGATAGCCATAGAGATGGAAGCTATAGACGTGACATGCTTGATGATTATTCTCTCTGACATTTGGTCAGTCTCCAGCTCAAAGGCCGATCGATATTCAGAGTGATTCATAAAGGTGACCAAATGGTGATGACAATAGGAAATCTTCAAGAACCAGAACATTTATTATAGTAACTGTACAATAGAAATAATTTCGTGGTCAGCAACTCTATTCATGGTTCGCCCCATGTAAGGAAATCCAGAAACCGGAATCCACGAATAATTTCCGGAATCCAATCCTTGGAATCCGGGATTCGGCCATTAGAATCTATAAGACAGCTCTAGGAATCCTATAGGCTCAGATTTCAGCCGTCAGGAATTTGTGCGCCTGCGATACTCATAGGCCCCGTTCACACTACAGCATTAGATCGGATCTGAGATCGATCCAGTGTAGCACATCGCTTCAACCTGGATCGAACTCAGATCGATCTAAAACTGTAGTGTGAACGGGGCCATAGAGTATCGCGGGCGCACGAAACTGACCCCGACGGCTGAAATCTGAGCCTATAGGAATCCGGAATCTCGCATCATTCCGATTTCCCTTACATAGGGCGAAATGGTACAATACAGTCAATCTCATTAACGTTGTCCAACTGAAAAAGACATTTTGATTACAGTACATATCACGTGAATCATCAAATATTTGTTTCTTGCGTGATATATGGTTCAGTGTGCGCATGGAATTCAAGCATGAGCTCGTTCTGAATCCGCTATAATGATGTACTAGTTTGAATGCCTTGTCTGGACAACTGGTGCGATTTACTAGAGCGGTTTTCGTATGAGTGGGAAACTGACCGTACCAGTTACGGTCAATGCACAGTACGGTTACGGCAGGGATTTCGAATGTTTTTGTCGACATTACGGTACTGACACGGTCACGGTACGGTACGGTAAGTTTCCCACTCATACGAAAACCGCTCTATGTCAACAAATGGAGTACAGTCAAGTGCAGTAATATAGCATAACGCTATTAAAATAATCGACTTTTATAAAACCCCAAACTCGTTTATAATCTAAGGATATAATAATTTGTTGTACTACAAGGTATCTCTAAAGTTCTGCGTCTGTTTTTCACTAGAATAGCTTTATAAGACTGCATTAGACGGCAATACCCAGTCTCCTAAGACTGAACTACCTCTCGGCCTCATGGACTACGAGTCAATAGCCGCCTATGAGGCCGAATGCCAAATGGGCCATTGACTCGTAGTCCATGAGGCCAAGAGGTCTAATTGTTTTAGTATAAACCTACTAATCGGTCAAATAAAGGGATGTAAATTATTGATAAAATCCTGGAAAATCACTGCAAAACGCTGTTCAGCGTTTTGATCCGCCATATTGTTTTCGCTACTAGTAGGCTATCGCCAATTAGTCCTCTAGTAGAGTAGCCAATCAGAATGCAGAGTGTGTTAGTAGGTTTATACAAAACTGCATTAGACTGTACTGCTTTAAGGATTTCTATACTTAGCGTGCAACTATCGAGTTTCGAAGTGCACGCGAGAGGTTGCTAAGCACGAAAGAAGCGAAAGAGCTGTCAAAATCTTTTGTGCTGTACTGTAACGCATTTCGGCATTACTGATACATGAACGTTGAGCTAAAGTAGATTTCGAATGACTGTGAAAACGGCGCGGTCACGGCACGGTAGGGTTACGGAAGGAATTTTGAATGATTTTATAGAAATCACAGCACTGTCACGGCACGGCGCCGACCGTTTCACACTCATTATGAAATCCGCTCTAACCGCACGCTGTGTAGTTTATGGGAAGAGAATGTCCCATGATACACTGCGGGCATATACTATGGCATCCCTTATGTGAAAATATCAACTTATATATACAGATTACATATTCAAATGTTTCAAAGCATTCAAATGCTAACTAAAGAGTTCATAAAACAATGTTACTAATTGTATGTGTTTTCTTTGACTCTGAATCTGGTAGTGAAGCCATATCGAGTAGTTTGTAGTAATAGTTGTTATGTGCTTCATGGAGCAGGTCCATTTGACGTTGTTGCAAGAGAGATCTGCTGGTGATGGTGTCAGAGCTCTAGTGCTTTCTCTATGGTAGAGTGCTTACAATATATCCGTGAAAAACTTTGTAAGAAATTGCACTAATTAAACAATAGAAAACAAAGGATTTCGCGCTATTTAGTACAATTTAGTTCGCTGTATTGTAAGCACTCTTAATAATAATAATAAAAGTATTTTGTAAAGCGTCAATATCCCAAGGTTCAACAACGCTTTGCTCCCCAGTTTAAAAGATTAAAAAATGATATGAAAAATTAAGATTAAACTTTTTTTTAAAATATGTATTTTTATAATACATTGATACAATTTATGTTCACATAATACATTTGCATAAAAACATTGGAATAGAAACAATTGGCATTTAGATTTCAAAATTTATGATTTAGCATTTAATATACAATATTTTAAAAGATTATAGATTGAAAAATGTTAAAAACAATCATTTATTCAAACCTTTCCTGAAAGCCTTTTTTAAAAAGAAATGTTTTGAGTTTTTGTTTAAAACTTGTTATATCTTGACATTGCCTTATGTCAAGAGGAATGCTGTTCCACAACTCTGGAGCAGCATTAGAAAAAGCTCGTTTTCCATACGTAATTAATCTGAACGTACCTCTTGTTAGCAAGTGAAGTTCCTTCGTTCTAAGTGAACGAGGTGGACTGTACTGTTCCACAAGATCCCTTATATAGCTAGGAGAAGAGCCATTTAAGGCCTTGAAAGTAAGTAGGAGTATTTTGTATTGAATACGTTGCTCAACAGGCAACCAGTGTAGGCGTTTTAGTACTGGTGTAATGTGTTCATATTTGTGAGAACCAGACACAAGACGAGCAGCAGCGTATTGAACTCGCTGGAGTTTTTGAATTTGATATTTTGGTAACCCATAAAGAATTGAATTACAAAAATCGAGTCTAGAGGAGATAAATGCATGAACCAGTGTTTCACAGGCTTCAAATGAAATAAATTTCCGAATCAGTTCCAGATGTTTTTAATGTGAAAAAAGCAGGACTTACACAAAGAGGTGATTTGGTTTTCTAGAGACACTTTCTCATCAAAGATAACACCGATATTACGAACTGTAGACTTTGGAGATATATCAAGACCTCCACACCTAAGTGAATCAAAGGATGGTCGGGGACGATGAGCCGCTGATAGAAGCAAAACCTCAGTTTTATCAGTGTTTAGTTTCAATTTATTTGTAGTCATCCAATTGTCAATAACATAGACACAGGCTTCAACCTTTCTCTTAGCTTGTTCAATTTCCTGTAGAGAAGAAGTTTCAAAGGTGATATATAGCTGAGTATCATCAGCATATAAATGAAAATCAATGCCGTGTTTTCTGAGAATGTCACCAATCGGTGATGTGTATATTAGAAACAAGATAGGGCCCAGAATAGAGCCTTGTGGAACTCCACATTGAAAAGAACGATTTGTAGATGTACCTCCTTCGACGCAGACCCTAAAGCTCCTACCATTTAGGTAAGATTTAAACCATTCAAGAGCTTGTTCCTTAATGCCAAACCTGGAGAACATCCTATCAAGTAGAATGCTATGATTGACTGTATCAAAAGCAGCTGAGAGATCTAGCAATATTAGAAAAACAGATCGTTTCTCATCAATTGCTTTCAAAATGTCATTGTGTACCCTAAGCAAGGCCGTCTCAACACTATGATGCTTCTTGTAGGCAGATTGAAAAGTTTCGTGGAGACTGTTTCTTTCTAAGTGATCAATAAGCTGATTAGCTACAACTCTTTCTATAGCTTTAGCAATGAACTTCAAATTTGAAATTGGTCTGAAGCTAGAAAATTCTTCAGTAGACATGCCCTGCTTCTTAAGAACCGGTTTTATGATAGCCTTTTTCAGATTTGTTGGAAACTTTCCTGAAGATAATGACAAATTAATAATCTTGTTTATGGTAGGAAGGAGAATGTCAAAGCAACTTTTCAGGATCCTACCCGGGACAGGGTCAAGATCACAAGACTCTTAATAGTAGATGTTGTCTTGTTTCATGATAAAGCTTGCATTCTATACCCACTATGTACGTCCTAAGTTCCGTCTAACATGGTGTTGCTCTGTCAGTATTTACCTTGTTCCCAGAATCCTTTCAAAGTGTTGAGAACATAGACAGGCTCTCTGTTGTTGAGTCTGTCGTTACCGTGTTCTATTGTTGCATGTAGAAGTCAGCTTCTTTGTCTTTCTCTGTTGGTTGGCGTCTTGGTGCTTGCCATTTTTCGGGTATCTGGATTGATTGATTGCATGCAACAAAACTTTGCCGCTTGTGGTATATCTGCCTTGCATGGTTTACGTCCATGTAGCCATTCGGATGGTGAAAGCATCTGATTGTCGAGTGGTGTGATTTCGATACATCCACAAGGCTGGAAACATAGCTCCTCTTCAAAAGCTTCGACTTTCATGTTTCGCTGAACTTGTCTAGCTTGGTATATCTCTCGCCTCATCTAAAGCCCGCCTCACACGGCGAGAAACTGCGTGAGGAAACTGCGACGCGAGGCACTTAGCTCAGACGATTTCTCGCCGCAGACGTTGCATCTTTGGCTACGCGAGGCCAAAAATAGAGCAGGTAAAAGAGCACACGGTGAGAAAAGTGCCTCGCGTGGCAGTTTCCTCACAGTTTCTCAACGTGTGCGGTGGGCTTAAGCTGTTGGATTAATGATGGTATATGTGGTGAGCTGTCATGATGCTGATTCCATTCCCTAGGTTCGCAGTTCTTCATCATGGAACTCCTCGTTGATGTATGATTCCAAAGTCTACATGTTTGGCTTTTTGTACACCATATTCAGCGATAACTCTTGTGAAGTGTTTGCATATGGTGTTGGGATATATTGAATAGTAGTCAACAATCATCACGTTATTCAGGGACCGCGAAGCACCCTAAAAAGTGGTGGGGCTATATAAGAGACCAGTATGGGAAAAAGCGGTGGGGCTAAGATTGGAAAATATATATGAGACTAGTATGGGAAAATGGAAAAAGTGGTAGGGCTCTAGCCCCACCACGTCCTCCCCCTCAGCGGATGAAAAACAATGTATTGTGTCGAATTGTTGCCAGAACAGAATAAGTTGAAATGTGTTGAAAACATTCTATTTTCAAGGTTTTTCTGTGGGTATTTCCCTGTGTACATAATAAGATCATGCTTTTTAGCCCCAAAAAGTCCACAGATTTTTCTGCGGACAATTTTCCTATGATGATGGGAACTTAACGCAGCACTAACTGGTGCTTTTCAGCCCCTAAAAAAGTCCACAGATTTTTCTCGTTCAACATATTTCACGCAACATTGCTGCGATGCAAGTTGCAGAGCAAATGTTGCTCGTATTACCACCACTTCTACTTTGTGCAACAAGGAAAATTTGTTGCGCACGAGGTGTAATACGAGCAACATTAGCTCTGAAACTTGCAACGCAGTAGTGCAAGCTTCTCAGTGAAAAAGACTTGCAGTATGAAAGAGTTCCCAACCGTTAAGCAGATGTTCATGTGGAGTAATATACTACTGGTGGCTCTTGTGAGCGAAGCATTACCGTCAGTCACTCAGCATCAATTAAGTAGAAAAAGAGGTAGCGACTATTATTTTGTAGTTGGTTTGAGCTGTTATAATAGCTGGATCTTGCGAGCTCGATTGATCAGCAAGCGCGAGCTGCTTGGCAAAACAATTGCAGTAAGGTAGCTCACAATGGCTGTTTGGGGTTTATTTGGAAACTGAACAAATTTTTAGTTTTTTGTTATTTCAAACATAAGAATATTAAAGGCTCAAAGAGTTGATCCCCGCTTCCATAGTATATTATGTAAACGGAGTGATCCCCCTTAGATATCCTGCAACCCCCCCCCCCCCCAATTTAATAGTATTACTTCGAAAATGAAATATCTATTAACTCTTATTTCATTCATTCTTTTGTATATATATATTTACTCCGTTTGAAAACTGATCCGAAAAAAATCGAAATCATTCTCCACATGCAAGACTCGCAAGAAGTAAATCACGTGAAGCACATGAAGTTGGTGGAGCGTATGCAGATGTCCTAAAGTGACTTCAAGACAGATGGCAAACATGGTTCGAGGGATTTGCATAAGGTGAGCGACCACCACAAGAAGCCCAAGAAGTGAACAAACTGAACATCAAAAAGAACGATTTTATTAAACTTTCATACAATATTATTCTTTCTTTCAAACATGAGCAAAGGCGTTCTCCCATTCATTCAGCCAATGGCACCTGTTCCTAGGGGGGGGGGGGCAGTCAGTTATATCTCCTTTAAGAAATATTTAGGTATATAGAACGGTGTGTCCTTAGGTTAGGGGGCAACTGTCCCTCTGTCCATTTGCCGTGTAACACCCTGCAATCCACTTTTTTCCCTCCAGATTCAGGAAAATGAGTTTTTAGAATATAGCAAAGAGAGTAAAATAGAAATTTGTCTTTACTAAATCAGGTACAGTAAAATTCCCTGCAGCACAAGCATGTTTAAAAAGGTGCATATATGTCAGCACAACTATTGATAAAATTTTGTTAAAATGTGTATTATTTGTGTGTGTGTGGGGGGGGGGGGGGGGGTTGTACATTTAGTCACCAGGAACATATCTGCTGATGACCAACTGGTAAATCATGAAATTCACAGGTAAATAAGTTTCTAATTTTGCTGAAGGCTGGAACTGCTAATTAAATTTCATGTAATCGCCACCGTCGAAACTGGCCTTCATTGGGTGTTGTACCATTAGTAGACTTCACAGTGTATTGGAAAGTTATCACTGTATCATTCTTAAGAGTTAATGTACATTTACCACATTTGCCATATAGTGACGGTGGTCCTAATATCATGGCTTCCAAAGTATACACAGCATCTGGGACTAGTTTAACAGGTTTGTGAAGCTTAACTGAAAATCCATACAGATCATGTCTTTGACTGCCATAAGTGCCAACCTTTTCACTTTTAACTTCAAAGAACTGCGCTGAAATGATTTCTTCATTTTTGTATATGTCTAAGTCAACAATGTATTGCGAGTCTTTGCTGCCAAACATTTCAACACTCATGAGATATGCAGCTTTGTTAACAGCAAAAGCAATAGCATCTTTCTCTCCATTATAGTTCTTAGTATCATCTTTAGTGGAAATTTTACTGAATAACACACCTGAGGCTAAAATGCCATCTAAGCACCTTTCCTTTGTATTGAACATGTTTGTTGTTGGGGAAACTTCATGAGATATCTGAAACAATTCCATTAATTCATTTTTCTCCGAGAATTGCAGATGGTATGACAACTTCAGAAAACTCCTTGCCCTTTATCAGTGAATATCTAATCAGTCTGATGGCCTCTTCTCCAAGAACTGACCGTTTATTTTCGCCAGTGCTTTCTAAGCCCCTCTCTTTAGTTTTCTCCTCGGCCCATCGATTGACTGCATAAAAAAGATCCAACTCCTCAATGTTGAGTGTATCTCTGACAAGAACTTGACACAGCATTTCTTGAGATATATTTAGAAATGACTCTGATGAAACTGTTTGATGGGTTTCGCAGTCAACAATGTTCCACAGTCGTCTTGTCAGCCTTTCATCGCTCATTTTCTCTACTTCAGCAAGAACAATCAGCACATCTTCTGGTTCAATAAAATTGACACATTTCTCCTTCAGAAATGGCATCATGTATTTATCAGCAAGGTACAGCACTTCAACCACATTACTTCCAGTTAGGTTGACTTTATCTGAATACACATAGCGAAGCATCTCTCGTAAGCTTTCCTCACTGCAGTCTGGTAGGTCAATAGTTGATTTAGACTCTGCTAGCTGTCCGTAAAACATGGCTTCAAACACAGGACTACTTATAGCCAGCATGTACTTGTTGGCTGGAACAGAGACTTTGACTCCATTCGAGTCTACCACCGAGAATGCCACATCGCAGAACAAGGACTTGTTGAACGCGTACTCAGAACGTTCTCTGATAGCAGATAGTTCAGTTTGCCAGTTGGAAGGATCCATTTTACTCAAGTTATTAGCACAATGAGCAGAAATCAATCACTATGAACTTTCCTGCTAGCAAGTAGTGTGGTGGCGGGAATGGTAAGAAATCTACCAGGCGTTCCAAGCATTAGGTGGCCTGGAGCTATATACAGGAATCCCACACAATCTTGAAAAAAATTGCATACAGACAGACTGTTCTTTTAAGGTGTTTCAAAGTAGTTGTTGACGCGCTACACCTCTCATTTTAAATTCGCGATTTCATGGACTTCTTCTCGTCGGATCAAAATATCCTTTGGACAAATTATCAAGCAAAGATTGAATTTTTGAATGATAGTAATTTTAAGTCAATCTGTGATTTTACAGCAAAGATATTCAATGATCGTTTAAATCAGTCTTTCTAAAATATCTCCCGTTTACGATGAGCTTTTGAAAAGCGATAACATAGGCCTAAAACTTCACATTCATGCACACATACTTATAGTTAAATCAGAGAGTTTAAACAGAGCGATTTCGAGTACTAGACGCAAACATTTTTTATGCGTATTTTGCGTCGCAAAAACTAAGGTATAGCTTGTCATGCAGAAAAGAAATACTCGGCGCTCAAACATATGCGCCAAAATACTGAAAACACGTTGCTATATTGTTGTTCTTTCTCTCTGGTAAATTGCACTGGTTTAAGTGTTCATTTGGCGGAGTTATGATTTTTCTTCTGATAGTATATGGGATTCACTAGCTGCGACAATTTTAACTTTCAAGCGGCGTAAGAGATATCTCTTCAAGTCATCACTGTTTAGAGCCCAAAATCACGGCTATACTTACTCAAAGTATCATAAAACACGCAGCAGAAATTTATTAAATTTGATATGTAAAGCAACATTTTTAAATTTCACTTGAATACAGTGCTTCAAACGCGCCGGAGTAGAATCAAACCCGTGTGTACAAATGCATGACGATGGCGTGATGCTTGCTGATTATGTCACGCTACATTCCTTCGCACCCGTGTTACGATGCATTTGCATACCGCGGTTTTATTTGAACTAGGATCACACAAAACTCGAAATTGGAAAAATTAGTTGCGGCTCCTCCATCTTTTTTCTCTTGCCAAACGTGCAGCAAGTCTACGGTTTTTCTTACTTCTCGAACTTTTAGTTGCAGGCATTGCATCGAAATGAAGTGTAAAGGCACTATATGCAAATGCGTCGTAACACGGGCGCGAAGGAATGTACCGTGACATAATTAGCAAGCATCACGCCATCGTCATGCATTTGTACACACGAGTTTGATTCTACTCCGGCGCGTTTGAAGCACTGTATTCAAGTGAAATTTAAAAATGTTGCTTTACATATCAAATTTAATAAATTTCTGCTGCGTGTTTTATGATACTTTGAGTAAGTATAGCCGTGATTTTGGGCTCTAAACAGTGATGACTTGAAGAGATATCTCTTACGCCGCTTGAAAGTTAAAATTGTCGCAGCTAGTGAATCCCATATACTATCAGAAGAAAAATCATAACTCCGCCAAATGAACACTTAAACCAGTGCAATTTACCAGAGAGAAAGAACAACAATATAGCAACGTGTTTTCAGTATTTTGGCGCATATGTTTGAGCGCCGAGTATTTCTTTTCTGCATGACAAGCTATACCTTAGTTTTTGCGACGCAAAATACGCATAAAAAATGTTTGCGTCTAGTACTCAAAATCGCTCTGTTTAAACTGTCTGATTTTACTATAAGTATGTGTGCATGAATGTGAAGTTTTAGGCCTATGTTTTCGTTTTTCAAAAGCTCATCGTAAACGGGAGATATTTTAGAAAGACTGATTTAAACGATCATTGATTATCTTTGCTGTAAAAACACAGATTGACTTAAAATTACTATCATTCAAAAATTCAATCTTTGCTTGATAATTTGTCCAAAGGATATTTTGATCCGACGAGAAGAAGTCCATGAAATCGCGAATTTAAAATGAGAGGTGTAGCGCGTCAACAACTACTTTGAAACACCTTAAGGGTAAATCAACATTTAGATAGGTAGACCGTTCTGGGCCGCAACATCAACTGGCTAATTTTGGCCAATTCGAACGTCCTTAAAACTTTGCTACTTGTAGTATTTGCCTTGGTTTACGTCCATGTAGCAGTTCGTATGGTGAAAGTATCCATCCACAAGGCTGGAAACAACATTGCTTCTCTTCAAAACCTTCTTCAATTTACAACTGATCTCGATCTATCTCTCGTCTCATCTAAGCTGTTGGATTGACGATGTTGCCCACGGAGGGGGGAACTCCCATATATATCGGAGGGTAGGGATGCTCGTCGGAAATTTTGAAAATGACCCCTAAAAGGTACCCGAGTCAAATTATTAAAGGTGGGCGTGGCAACAAGATTTTTACCCCTTAAAGGTGCCAACTCAAAAACTAATGATCGAATGAATCTTAAAGAGATAAGTTGCTTTATCGATGAGTGTGGAGAAAAAAGTCAAATGGCTGATTTATTTACTGAAAATTACCCTCCAAAAGGTACCAGCTTATAGTCTTTGGTAGTCCACTAAAGTTTGAGGTACCCTCAGAAAGTAAAGTAAAGTAAAGCGACCATATTTAACGTCGATAACTCGTAACAGTAATTCAACTGACAAACCTGAGGTCGACGGTGCGCTCATTTTACTCCCCTCTCTCCATCAGTGCTCCGTTTTAAGGGTATTTAAAGCTAATTAAAGCTACACAGATTGGGAAGAAGTCGAAACAAGGATCTCGCATCGAAGGCCGCGCACTAACCAACTGTGCCATCCTTGCTCCTACAAACCCCTAAAAGGTAACAGATAACTGATTTTGACTCCTAAAAGGTACGACGAGCATCCACGCCCTATTCCGAGCGGAGTGCCCCCTCCCCCCGGGAATGATGCTGTGATGATGCTGATTTCGCAGTTCTTCATCATGGAACTCGTAGCAAATTAAACATTAAGTTAAATTTTGACTTTTTCATGTAATTCGGATGAAAGACATGTATTGTGTCGGATTCTTACCAGAACAAAATAAGTTGAAATGTCTGCAAAACATTCTATTTTGGACATTTGAAGCACTCAAATGTCCTTAGATTTTTCTGTGGACTTCCCTATTTACATAATAAGAACTCAACACAACACCGCGCTTTTTAGCCCCAAAATTAAAAGTCCACAGATTTTTCTGCGGACATTTTCCTAATGTACTTGTACGCTTAAGTGCCTAGCTTAGTACCAACATTCATTGTCTATATTTTGCATGGACATTGAAATTCAAAGTACGTGAACATACTCAAAACATCTAATGCTTCAAATTTCTTAGTTTGTCGTATCGCGCGCGATTCTCAATGAATCAAACTTTCATTCAATCTCGTACCCAGAGCCCGCGTTCGTCAGGATTATTGCAGGCTCTGGGTATATGAGATTGCCTGAAAGTTGGATTTGGGGTGTACTGATCCTCCAATCACGTGAAGCTGGCGCAGCGATGCAGATGTCCTAAAGGGACTTCAAGGCGGATGGCAAGAGCATTTACATAAGGTGGGCGACCACCACAGGAAGCCCAAGAAGTGAACAGACCGACGTATAAAATCAGTCTAAAGGAACATCAAAAAGAACGATTTTATTAAACTTTCATATAATATTATTCTTTATCTTTCAAACATGAGCAAAGGTGTTCTCCCATTCATTCAGCCAATGGCACCTGTACATTATCCAAATTCCTGGAGGGGAAAGTCAGTTATATCTCCTTTAGGAAATATTTAGGAAAATAGAACCATGTTTCCTAAGGTTAAGGCACAGGCAGCCCAAGCTCATTATCTGACAACATAAACAGTTGTAAATACACGTAAATGCATGGAGCCTAAAATACGACTTTTGACGAATAATATTTACAGAATACATTAATATAACATTCTATGTAACGTGTAAAGTTGTTATAATTGTAAATAAAGCCTTATTTCACGGTTTTTTTCAAGATCTCCCTCCCCCTACTAAGAAGAGGAAAAGGCTGGAAGCTTCGCTTCGAACGAGCTCCAAACATGTTTGTTGTCAGGGAAAATTTTCTGAAAATTACCCTCCAAAAGGTACCAGCTTATAGTCTTTGGTAGTCCACTAAAGTTTGAGGTACCCTCAGAAAGTAAAGTAAAGTAAAGCGACCATATTTAACGTCGATAACTCGTAACAGTAATTCAACTGACAAACCTGAGGTCGACGGTGCGCTCATTTTACTCCCCTCTCTCCATCAGTGCTCCGTTTTAAGGGTATTTAAAGCTAATTAAAGCTACACAGATTGGGAAGAAGTCGAAACAAGGATCTCGCATCGAAGGCCGCGCACTAACCAACTGTGCCATCCTTGCTCCTACAAACCCCTAAAAGGTAACAGATAACTGATTTTGACTCCTAAAAGGTACGACGAGCATCCACGCCCTATTCCGAGCGGAGTGCCCCCTCCCCCCGGGAATGATGCTGTGATGATGCTGATTTCGCAGTTCTTCATCATGGAACTCGTAGCAAATTAAACATTAAGTTAAATTTTGACTTTTTCATGTAATTCGGATGAAAGACATGTATTGTGTCGGATTCTTACCAGAACAAAATAAGTTGAAATGTCTGCAAAACATTCTATTTTGGACATTTGAAGCACTCAAATGTCCTTAGATTTTTCTGTGGACTTCCCTATTTACATAATAAGAACTCAACACAACACCGCGCTTTTTAGCCCCAAAATTAAAAGTCCACAGATTTTTCTGCGGACATTTTCCTAATGTACTTGTACGCTTAAGTGCCTAGCTTAGTACCAACATTTCATTGTCTATATTTTGCATGGACATTGAAATTCAAAGTACGTGAACATACTCAAAACATCTAATGCTTCAAATTTCTTAGTTTGCCTGTTTAGTAAAACTTTTGTAAAGTTTGGCCTTGAGCAAGTGCAATGAAAATGATCAATAATAATTATGTTTTCACATGCATTACTGACATTACTTCATAAATGGCAGCTTAGAAGGTGGTCGTTAGCCAGTTGCACTACTTCCAAAGTATTGATATAAGTTTTAGGACAGTAATAAATTAAAGCTGAGCCAAAAATCTTACAAATCATACTCTATAATATCTCCTACTATGGTGGTGAAGTGGTTTGTTGTTCGATGAGAAAACGTATGTTTTTTGACAGCCACTTTTATCTTATCATGTTTTGTGTTGTCTTCTTGTAGTTGTTGCAATTTTTGTCCTTAATTACCCTGACGATAGCCACGATGGCCGAAAGCTAGGTAAAAGTTTGTAAAAACTTAGAGTTTGATTAAAGAAATTATGTACTTTCATCTCGTTCTAAATTGATGCGATCCCGGGAACAGAAGAAAGGTCAAGAAAAGCAGCAAACAGAACAATTATTACACAAAGAAAGCGATACAAGGTTATTATTTAGATATTTCAATTGAATGCTCAATGTCTGTTTGAGTGTTTTTCTTTCTAGTGAACCTAAAAGTAAATCGATGCTCTTCCACAACCTTATCCCGCGGTTGCTGTGGCGTTCGTGACAAAATGAATTCAAAAACAATAGAGACATCCCCACCCTCCTGATTCCAGCCTACAATCTCAGCGGTATATACTGCTAAAAACCCTTGTATCGCGCGCGATTCTCAATTAATCAAACTTTCATTCAATCTCGTACCCAGAGCCTGCGCTCGTCAGGATTGCAGGCTCTGGGTATGAGATTGCCTGAAAGTTGGATTTTGGGTGTACTGATCCGCCAATCACGTGAAGCTGGCGGAGCGTATGCAGATGTCCTAAATTAAAGGGACTTCAAGGCGGATGGCAAGAGTATTCCAGCTGAGTTGAATGCATTCCCCGAAAAGGATTATGGGTCAGCTATTTTGGTTAGCATTTCCTAATCTGATTTGAGAAAGTGAAATCGTGTGGTTTTCATAAAAAAAAACATTTTGTGATATTACCAGTTGAAAATCTATTTTTGTATATCAATATCAACTAATGGTACATCATGCCCACGTTGCAGCATAAGCAAAAGTCCTAAACACCAGCAAATTTATCCATTTTGAACTAGTAACTCAGTTCGCTGAAATTAAACTCTACGGTAAGACCAGCTTCCATACAAATAGCTTTGATAAAATAAACGATTTATAAATCATCTCTTTAGAAATAACATCGCCAAAAATGAGAACTAATTTATACATAATGAGTTCTATTTTCGTTACCTTGAAAGGCTGACTAGATTTTCTCAAAAACGGTCTGCTTGATGCATGCTCCGACTCTCGTAAAAACGCAGGAATCACTGAGCCAAGAGAAAACGTCGCTTAAATCCTTGGAAACACTTAGAATTTCTCAAGATGATAATAAGTAGTTTCGATAGCCATTTCTTTGTTTGAAATTGTGGACTTCAAGTGCCTCAGATTCACATTTATAGTAAATTTCTGCTCAAGACTATCTCCTCGGCTCGCTAACCACAAACATCCACAGTCACCGAAACTCAGTGTTGTTTACTCCTCCAAA
Organism: Telmatactis stephensoni; assembly: GCA_029948255.1. Lineage (NCBI taxonomy): Eukaryota > Metazoa > Cnidaria > Anthozoa > Actiniaria > Isophelliidae > Telmatactis > Telmatactis stephensoni. Next base: position 224,208 of record JALIZF010001781.1, on the reverse strand, counting down.
CTTCTCCAAAACTTTGTTTTTCCATTCAAAGAGAACATCATATTAGCAAAGAGATCGGCAAATTGAAGCCATGATGTAATTTTCTATCGTATTTCTTTACGTTTAGTTGGAAACAAATAACTCACAAGTTGAAGGGCTTTGGCTGTCGTTCAAAATAAATGCTTTTTCCCGCCACTGGGCAGCGCGTCCGCTAACAGAAAAGGCGCGAATTTCTCGTATTTTTTTATTAGACTCGGAAATATTTTAGTGAAACTCTCTATTATGTCTTCTATAATAGCAAAATGGATTTACAGCATTCTAGAAAATGAGGCATTCGTATTTTATCCATTATCTTGGTAGGTATGAAGTAGTACAAAGAAATGCAATGCTAATCAAAATAGCATTTTACAACACTTGATACTAATCTCGCGATCTGATTGGTTAATTTCAAATCCTCGATTCTGATTGTTTGACCTTGGGATTGTTGCGAAGGTCAACTCAGCTGGTTTACATAAGGTGGGTGACCACCACAGGAAGCCCAAGAAGCGAACAGACCGACTTATGAAATCAGTCTAAAGGAACATCAACAAGAACGATTTTATTAAACTTTCATATAATATTATTCTTTATCTTTCAAACATGAGCAAAGGCGTTTTCCCATTCATTCAGCCAATGGCACCTGTACATTATTTAAATTCCTAGGGGGGGGGGGGGCGGAAGTCAGTTAAAATGTGTATAATTTGTTGTTTTGTAAATTTAGTCATTTGCTGATGACCAACAAACTGGTAAATCATGAAATTCACAGGTAAATAAGTTTCTAATTTTGCTGGAGGCTTGAACTACTAATTAAATTTCATGTAATCTCAGCCGTGGAAACTGGCCTTCAATGGGTGTTGTACCATTAGTAGACTTCACAGTGTGTTGGAAAGTTATCACTGTATCATTTTGAACAGTTACTCTGATTTTACCACCTTCACCAAAGTGTGATGGTCGTCCTACTATCTTGGCTTCCACAGTATACACAGCATCTGGGACTAGTTTAACAGGATTATGAAGCTTAACTGAAAATCCATACACAATATATCTTCGACTGCCAGAAGAGCCAACTATCCTCCCACTTTCAAGTTCAGAGGACTGCTTTGAAATGATTTCTTCATTTTTGTATATGTTTAAGTCAACACTGTATTTTGTGAGTCTTCGCTGCCAAACATGTCAACACTAATGAGATATGCAGCCTTATTAACAGTAAAAGCAATAGCATCTTTCTCTCCATTATAGTCCTTACCACCATCAACATGAATACTGAATCGCATGCCTGAGAATAAAATATCATCTAAACACCTTTCCTTTGTATTGAACATGTTTGTTGTTGGGGAAACTTCATGGATTATCTGAAACAATTCCATTAATTCATTTTTCTCAAGAATTGCAGATGGTATCACAACTTCAGAAAACTCCTTGGCCTTCATCAATGAATATCTAATTAGTCTGATGACCTCTTCTCCAAGAACTAACCTTTTATTTTCACCAGTGCTTTCTAGGCCCTTCTCTTTAGTTTTCTCCTCAGCCCATCGATTGACTGCATAAAAAAGATCCAACTCCTCAACGTTGAGTGTATCTCTGACTAGAACTTGACACAGCATTTCTTGAGATATATTTAGAAATGCCTCTGATGAAACTGTTTGATGGGTTTCGCAGTCAACAATGTTCCAAAGTCGTCTTGTCAGCCTATCATCTCCCATTTTCTCTACTTCAACAAGAACAATCAGCACATCTTCTGGTCCAATAAAATTGACGCATTTCTCCTTTAGAAATGGCATCATGTATTTATCAGCAAGATACAACACTTCAACTATATTTCTTCTAGTTAGGTTGACTTTATCTGAATAGATATAGCCCCTATAGCGAAGCATCTCTCGTAAGCTTTCCTCACTGCAGTCTGGTAGGTCAATAGTTGATTTACTCTCTGCTAGCTGTCCGTAAAACATGGCTTCGAACACAGGACTACTTACAGCCAGCATGTACTTATTGGCTGGAACAGAGACTTTGACTCCATTCGAGTCTACCACCGAGAACTCCACATCGCAGAACAAGGACTTGTTGAACGCGTACTCAGTACGTTCTCTGATAGCAGATAGTTCAGTTTGCCAGTTGGAAGGATCCATTTTACTTAATTAGTTATTAGCACAATGAGCAGGAATCAATCACCATAACCCATAACTTTCATGCAACTTTATGGCAAGCGATTGGTAAGAATTCTACCAGGCGTTCCAAGCATTGGGTGGCCTGGAGCTATACACAGGAATCCCAAACAATCTTGAAAAAAAATTGCATACAGATAGACTGTTCTTAAAGGTAGAGGTTATTTCGCGAGCTTCAGAACGACATTTCACGTCAAAAGGTCCCGTTATTAGGGCTAGAAAAAGGTTAGGTTTAGGGCTAGAGACTGGGATAGGGTCTACCCCTAACCTAGCCCTAAACCTAACCCTAAAACCTAAAATCTAGCTCTAATAATGGGGTTCTTTGACGCGAAATGTCGTTCTGAAGCTCGCGAAATAACCTCTACCGTTCTTAAAGGGTAAATCAAAATTTAGATAGGTAGACCTTTCTGGGCCGCAACATCAACTGGCTAATTTTGGCCAATTCGAACGTCCTTAAAACTTTGCTACTTGTAGTATTTGCCTTGGTTTACGTCCATGTAGCAGTTCGTATGGTGAAAGCATCCATCCACAAGGCTGGAAACAACATTGCTTCTCTTCAAAACCTTCTTCGATTTACAACTGATCTCGGTCTATCTCTCGTCTCATCTAAGCTGTTGGATTGATGATGTTGCCCACAGAGGGGGGGGGACTGCCATATATATCGGAGGGTAGGGATGCTCGTCGGAAGTTAAATTTGGACTTTTTCATATAATTCGGATGAAAGACATGTATTGTGTCAGGTGATTCTTACCAGAACAAAATAAGTTGAAATGTCTGCAAAACATTCTTTTTGAAGCACTCAAATGTCCTCAGATTTTTTTGTGGTTATTTCCCTATTTACATAATAAGAACTCAACACAAAACCGCGCTTTTTAGCCCCAAAAAGTCCACAGATTTTTCTGTAGACATTTTCCCTATGTACAACACTCAAGTGCCTAGCTTAGTACCAACATTTCATTGTCTTTATTTTGCATGGACATTGAAATTCAAAATTCGTGAATATACTCAAAACATCTAATGCTTCAAATTTCTTAGTTTGCCTGTTTAGTAAAACTTTTGTAAAGTTTGGCCTTGAGCAAGTGCAATGAAAATGATCAATAATAATTATGTTTTCACATGCATTACTGACATTACTTCATAAATGGCAGCTTAGAAGGTGGTCGTTAGCCAGTTGCACTACTTCCAAAGTATTGATATAAGTTTTTGGGCAGTAATAAATTAAAGCTGAGCCAAAAATCTTACAAATCATACTCTATAATATCTCCTCCTATGGTGGTGAAGTGGTTTATTGTTCGATGAGAAAACGTATGTTTTTTGACAGCCACTTTTATCTTATCATGTTTTGTGTCGGTTGTCTTCTTGTAGTTGTTGCAATTTTTGTCCTTAATTACCCTGACGATAGCCACGATGGCCGAAAGCTAGGTAAAAGTTTGTAAAAACTTAGAGTTTGATTAAAGAAATTATGTACTTTCATCTCGTTCTAAATTGATGCGATCCCGGGGGACCGGAGAAGTAAAATTAAAAAGCAGGAAACAGAACAATTATTACACAAAGAAAGCGATACAAGGTTAGTATTTAGATAAAGAAACAGACTTAGCCAAATGTTGTTGTTTTTTCAACTGTATACTCAATGTGTGTTTGAGTTTTTCCTTCTAGTGAACCTAAAAGCAAATTAATGCTCTTCCACAACCTATTCCCGCGGTTGCTGTGGCGTTCGTGACGTCAAAAAGGCAAAACAACATTAAACATGAATTCAGCGCCTAAAACAATAGAGAAATCCCCACCCTCCTGATTCCAGCCTAAAATCTTAGCGGTATACTGCTAAAAACCCTTCAGTATCGCGCACGACCCTCGATGAATCAAACTTTCACTCAATCTCGTACCCAGAGCCCGCGTTCGTCAGGATTATTGCAGGCTCTGGGTATATGAGATTGCCTGAAAGTTGGATTTGGGGTTTACTGATCCTCCAATCATGTGAAGCTGGCGGAGCGTATGCAGATGTCCTAAAGGGACTTCAAGGCGGATGGCAAGAGTATTTACATAAGGTGAGCGACCACCACAGGAAGCCCAAGAAGTGAACAGACCGACGTATAAAATCAGTCTAAAGGAACATCAACAAGAACGATTTCATTAAACTTTCATACAATATTATTCTTTATCTGTCAAACATGGGCAAAGGTGTTCTCCCATTCATTCAGCCAATGGCACCTGTACATTATCCAAATTCCTAGGGGGGAAAGTCAGTTATATCTCCTTTAGGAAATATTTAAAGTGCACCTAACCCCCTGTTATTTCCAATTTTGATAAAATGTCCGACCATTTCTAAGAACTTCTACGATAAAATTACTCGACTTGAATGAATTCCAAAGCTTATACAAAATTTTAAACATATCGGAAAAAGGGGCCTTTTGTTTTGCACAAAAGACTTTTGAAACAAACAAAAGAGTGTGACGTCTATCCAGGCTTAAGTTTTTTGAAAGTGTTCCATGGAACTCCAAACTTTAAAATTGTGTAAATAATTTGGAATTCATTCAAATTGCGTATTTTTTTCGTACAAGTCCTTAGAAATGTTCGAACTTTTCGTCAAAAAGGAAAATAGCAGTGGGTTAGGTGCACTTTAAGTATATAGAACCATGTTTCCTTACATGTCCTTAGGTTAGTTTGTTTTGATTGAAGTTGTACATGGAAATAACAAGACAGTGGTCTCACTCATGCTACATTCTTCTTCCTAAACTGCAAGCAGCTCCATTTTTCCCTTCAAATTCAGGAAAATGAGCTTTTAGAATACAGCAAAGAGAGCAAAATAGAAATTTGTCTTTACTGAATCAGGAGGAAAAGTGGGTCTGCTCTATCCTCTGCCAGGTTTATTTGCAACATTTGTTTACAAGGGTATGCTAAAATATTTTTGTAGTGAATGGACTTAACTGAGGTGTTTGCTTCAAGCGACTTCAAATTATTAAAATGTACACTTTTACAATATTCATCATGCCTTCTGATTCTATTGCTGGCTTTCAATTGACGTCAAGGCGGCCATCTTGGTTGAATTTCAACAAAAGATTGCTCGTTAGTGTCTCTTGTTCATTCAACCAACATGGCTGCCACTCTTTTATATTTTGACTCTCAAGGGAATGATTGAAAACCAGCAATTGTTGTTTATTACATACAAAATGGCATTGATGGCAAAGCAGTGACTACATATATTGTAAAGATGTCTGCATGCAAATTGACAAAGCCAATACAGAAAAGTCTAAAAAACCCTTCCTGTTGATTTTTAAAACTCTGTTCACTAAAATTACAACTATCTAAATGCTGGGTACTATCCAAGGCACAAGGGATTATGGGTGTGTGAATGTAAAGAATATACTGATGTCACATGTCACAAAAAGTTTAAAATGACTGAAACTCTTTGAAGAGTTTCTGATTGAATTCAATGTCCCAACATTTTTTAACCATGTAATTAGACTATTGCAGTCATATTACGATAAAATTTCCTGTGGCACAAGCTGTTTAAAAAGGTGTATATATACATCAACACAACTAATGATAAAACTTGTGTAAAATTGTGTATTCTGTTGTCTTGATAACTAACAGGTAAATGACTAAGGTAAATAACTTTCCATTTTTGCTGGAGGCTGGGACTACTAATCAAATTTTATGTAATCTCAGCCGTCGAAACTGGCCTTCATTGGGTGTTGTACCATTAGTAGACTTCACAGTGTATTGGAAAGTTATCACTATATCATTCTCAAGAGTTACTGTACATTTACCACATTTGCCATAGTGTGATGGTGGTCCTAATATCTTGGCTTCCAAAGTATACACAGCATCTGGGACTAGTTTAACAGGTTTTGGAAGCTTAACTGAAAATCCATACACATCATGCCTTTGACTGCCAGAAGTGCCAACCTTTTCACTTTCAACTTCAAAGTACTGTCCTGAAATGATTTCTTCATTTTTGTATATGTTTAAGTCAACACTGTATTTTGAGTCTTTGCTGCCAAACATTTCAACACTAATGAGATATGCAGCTTTATTAACAGTAAAAGCAATAGCATCTTTCTTTCCATTATAGTTCTTATCATTGTAAATTTTACTGAATAGCAAACTTGTGGTTAAAATACCATCTAAGCACCTTTCCTTTGTACTGAACATGTTTGTTGTTGGGGAAACTTCATGGGATATCTGAATCAATTCCATTAATTCCTTTTTTTCTAAAATTTCAGATGGTATCACAACTTCAGAAAACTTCTTGCCCCTCATCACTGAATATCTAATCAGTCTGATGGCCTCTTCTCCAAGAATTGACCTTTTATTTTCGCCAGTGCTTTCTAAGCCCCTCTCTTTAGTTTTCTCCTCGGCCCATCGATCTACTGCATAAAATAGATCCAACTCTCCAATGTTGAGTGTATCTCTGACAAGAACTTGACACAGCATTTCTTGAGATATATTTAGAAATGCCTCTGATGAAACTGTTTGATGGGTTTCGCAGTCAACAATGTTCCACAGTCGTCTTGTCAGCCTTTCATCGCTAATTTTCTCTACTTCAGTAAGAACAATCAGCACATCTTCTGGTCCAATAAAATTGATGCATTTCTCCTTCAGAAATGGCATCATGTATTTATCAGCAAGGTACAGCACTTCAACTATATTACTTTTAGTTAGGTTGACTTTATCTGAATACACATAGCGAAGCATCTCTCGTAAGCTTTCCTCACTGCAGTCTGGTAGGTCAATAGTTGTTTTACTCTCTGCTAGCTGTCCGTAAAACATGGCTTCAAACACAGGACTACTTATAGCAAGCATGTACTTGTTGGCTGGAACAGAGACTTTGACGCCATTTGAGTCTACCACTGAGAACTCCACATCGCAGAACAACGGACTTGTTGAACGCGTACTCAGTACGTTCTCTGATAGCAGATAGTTCAGTTTGCCAGTTGGAAGGATCCATTTTACTTATTAAGTTATTAGCACAATGAGCAGAAATCAATCACTATGAACGTTCCTGCGACTTTATAGCAAGTAGTGTGGTGGCGGGAATGGTAAGAATTCTACCAGGCGTTCCAAGCATTGGGTGGCCTGGAGCTATACACAGGAATCCCACACAATCTTGAAAAAAATTGCATACAGATAGACTGTTCTTTTAAGGGTAAATCAACATTTAGATAGGTAGACCTTTCTGGGCCGCAACATCAACTGGCCAATTTTGGCCAATTCGAACGTCCTTAAAACTTTGCTACTTGTACTGAGTATTTGCCTTGGTTTACGTCCATGTAGCAGTTCGTATGGTGAAGGCATCTGATTGTCTCGATACATCCACAAGGCTGGAAACAACATAGCTTCTCTTCAAAACCTTCTTTGATTTACAACAGACTGATCTCGGTCTATCTCTCGCCTCATCTAAGCTGTTGGATTGATGATGTTGCCCACGGAGGGGGGGGGGGACTCCCATATATATCGGAGGGTAGGGATGCTCGTCGGAAATTTTGAAAATGACCCCTAAAATGTACCCGAGTCAAATTATTAAAGGTGGGCGTGGCAACAAAAGATTTTTACCCCTTGAAGGTACCAACTCAAAAACAAATGATCGAATGAATCTTAGAGATAAGTTGCTTTATCGATGAGTGTGGAGAAAAAAAGTCAATTGGCTGACTTATTTTCTGAAAAATGCCCTCCAAAAGGTACCAGCCTAGTCTTTGGTAGTCCACTAAAGTTTGAGGTGCCCTAAAAGATACCAGATAGCTGATTTTGACTAAAAGGTACGACGAGCATCCACGCCCTATTCCGAGCGGAGTGCCCCCCCCCCCCCCCCCCCCGGAATGATGCTGTGATTATGCTGATTTCGCTAAGTTCGCAGTTCATCATCATGGAACTCGTAGTAAACATTAAGTTAAATTTTCACTTTTTCATGTAATTCCGATGAAAGACATGTATTGTGTCGGATTCTTACTAGAGCAAAATAAGTTGAAATGTCTGCAAACTGACATTCTATTTTGTGCCTCAAATGTCCTTAGATAATAAGAACTCAACACAAAACCGCACTTTTTAGCCCCAAAAAGTCCACAGATTTTTCTGCGCACAACGCTTAAGTGCCTAGCTTAGTACCAACATTTCATTGTCTATATTTTGCATGGACATTGAAATTCAAAGTACGTGAACATACTCAAAACATCTATGGTTCAAATTTCTTAGTTTGCCTGTTTAGTAATAAAGTTTGGCCTTGAGCAAGTGCAATGAAAATGATCGTGAAATGATAATTGTTTTCACATGCATTACTTTGCAAATTACAACTTAAAAGGTGGTCCTTAGAAAAATCGTGCAAATCATACTCTATAAAGTCTCCTCCTAGGTGGTGAAGCGGTTTGTTGTAAGTAAAATAAGTAAAATAATACCTGTCTTTAAATCTGAAGATGAGACTGAACCAAATAATTACAGACCTATTTCTTTTCTATCTATATTCAACAAAATCTTTGAAAAACTAATTTAACGACTTAAGTCGTATCTAGAAAAATGCAACATTATTTGTCGATCCCTCACAATATGGTTTCCGAGAGAGACATTCTACGTATACTGAACATGTTATCTTAGATATTGTAAATAAAATACAAACTAATATGGATAAAAATTTATACTCGTGCAGAATATTTATAGATTTGAGCAAAGCATTTGATACTGTTGATCACAATATTTTATTAAGTAAATTACACTTTTATGGTATAAGAGGGATAGTCAATGATTGGTTTGCTTGATATCTAAAAGATCTTTACCAAAACTACTCAAATTCGAGACGCTGTATCGGAAAGGAAAGAAACCTTATGTGGGATCCTTCAGGGATCAGTCCTTGGACCCATATTATTTCTCTTATATGTTAATGATATATGTAATTCCTCTGATATATTCGATTTCTTTCTCTTTGCTGACGATACAAACCTATTGTACGCCAATAGTAACTTAAAAGTTCTAGAAACTCTAGTTAACAGAGAACTACAAAAATTGTCAGATTGGCTAATTGCCAACAAGCTTACCTATAAAAAAATCCAATTTTGTCATTTTTAGACCATACCAAAAGAAAATGTATTATCAACCAATTATCAAATTATCTGATAATAGTTCCCATCAAGGTATACCTCTGGAATTCAGAGAGTATGTAAAATATCTTGGTATCTTAGTAGACTCTAATATTAGTTGGAAGCACCATATTGGTTGACATTGCTCTCAAAATAAGTAAAACTGTCGGAATTATCTCTAGACATTTAGTTCCAGTAAGTATTTTGCTGAACTTATATAGATCTCTAATCCTTCCCTACTTATCATACGGTGTAGTCGCATGGGGACGTGCTCCCAAATTGTACAAAAACAAATTACTTATACTCCAAAAACGTGCCCTGAGACTTATTTATTTTAAGCACAGTCAAGAACACGCTATACCTCTATTTATAAATTCTAATTTCCTTCCAATCGATATGATTTATTTTGAGAAAACGGCAAATCTTATATATGATGTTAATTTTAATCAGGCACCAATTTTAATACAAAATCTCTTTCAAAAATCAAGTGATGTGCATGGCTACAATACACGATCAGTAAGCAGAAGTAATTTTAGAATCAAATCCTCAAGATTAGAAATTCAAAAATTATCATTTTCCAGATCTGGCCCAGTTATATGGAACAGTATACACCCTTCTAATAAATGCCACAACGTATTGTTTTCCGTGCTTGACGTCAAATTTGTTCTTTTGAAACTTGTACAATATGAATGCAATTGAAAAGAATAAATTTGACGTCAAGTGCGGAAAACGAACGTCGTGGCATTTATTAAAAGGGAATATACCCAGTTGTATTCGTAATGAACCTAAAAACGTATTCAACGAAAAGTTACGGTTGTTACTTAGAAACATTCTTGAAACTGAAGACGATTATATTGATATCCAAACTATTATCCACAAATCGTCCACATTCCATTTTTGAACTTGATCACGAGAATTCTTTCGTCACTCTAGTCCTTCCTTTCTCTCTCTCTCCCTCCTCTTCTTCTCTTCTTCCATCTCTGTTCCTTTTTCTCTCATCAATAAAGCTTTTAAAAGTTTTAGATATGTAAAATTAATATTTGGTTGTATACGATTGTAAAATATATGTAAAAATGTGTAGAAATTTATGCTAAATGTAAAAACTATGTATTAAGCAATATAAAACTATGTCCAAATGTAAAAAATATATATATGTAGAATAATTATAGAACATTGGATATGCTACCCGCCTCGACTAACAATGCTATTTGCAGTCTAGCATCCCGATTTGTTGCTGTATATTTGAAATAATTAAAGAAGTTTTGTTGTTGTTGTTGTTGTTCGATAAGAAAAAGTATGCTTTTTGACAGCCACTTTTACCTTATAATAATAATAATAATAATAATAATAATAATAATAATAATAATAATAATAATAATAATAATAATAATAATAATAATAATAATAATAATAATAATAACTTTATTTTGACACGATATATGATTAAAGCCTAGGGCTTGTGGGGTCGTGTATAACAAAATTAAGAATAAATAAGTCAATCAATCAATTACAAAAGAGATTATAAAATGAGAAAATTGAATAAATAAATAAAATTACTATTCCTTTTTAGCTATAGAATATATTTTGTATAAAGGTGCGGTAATACGAGCAACAAAATCACTCAACTTGTCTCGCAACATTGCTGCGAAACAAGTTGAAGAGCGATGCTGCGCGTTTTTCCACCCGAGAACAAACTTGTCTCGCAACAAAATTATTTGTTGCAGGTTGAGAAATTTTGTTGCAGAAAGTAGAAGGTCGTTCTACTTCTTGCAACAAAATTTTAAAATGTTGCTCGTATTACCACCTCGGCTGAACTTGTATGTGTTGCAGCAAATGATTTTAGGGGCCAATGAGAATACAGGATTCTCTCAACCTGCAACAATAATTTTGTTGCGAGACAAGTTTGTTCTCGGGTGGTAAAACGGGCAGCATCGCTCTTCAACTCGCTTCGCAGCAATGTTACGAGACAAGTTGAGTGATTTTGTTGCTCGTATTACCGTACCTTAAAGAGACAGCTGTTTGGACAGTGTCTGGCTAAGACAACACCGCCCAATTAGCGTACAGTCAAAACAATCATGTTTTGTGTTGTCTTCTTGTAGTTGTTGTAATTTTTGTCCTTAATTATACCCTGACGATAGCCACGATGGCCGAAAGCTAGGTAATAGTTTGTAAAAACTTAGAGTTTGAAGTGCCAAATTAAAGAAATTATCAGGGGCGTATCCAAGGGGGGGTCCCAGGGTGCCCGTGACCCCCCTTTGAAAACAAAAAGATGATAGAAATAAAAGAATCTGACTGGAGAAAGATTGAGAAATTGGAAGTGTGACCCCCCTTTGGTGGAAAATGGAAAGTGTGGCCCCCCTTTGAAATATTCTGGATACGCCCCTGATTATGTACTTTCATCTCGTTCTAAATTGATGCAATCCCGGGAACGGAGAAATAAAATCGAAAAGTAGCAAACAGAACAATTATTACACAAAGAAAGCAATGCAAGGTTAGTATTTAGATAAAGAAACAGAGGTAGTCAAATGTTTTTTTTTTTGTTTTGTTTTTTTTTTCAACTGAATACTTAATGCGTGTTTGAGTTTTTCCTTCTAGTGAACCTAAAAGCAAATTGATGCTCTTCCACAACATATTCCCGCGGTTGCTGTGGCGTTTGTGACGTACGTTAAAAAAAGAAACGTACGTTGAAAATCAATTCAACGCCTAAAAACAATAGAGACATCCCCATCCTCCCGATTCCAGCCTACAATCTCAGCGGTATATACTGTTAAAAACCCTTGTATCGCGCGCGATTCTCAATGAATCAAACTTTCATTCAATCTCGTACCCAGAGCCTGCGCTCGTCAGGATTGCAGGCTCTGGGTATGAGATTACCTGAAAGTTGGATTTGGGGTGTACTGATCCGCCAATCACGTGAAGCTGGCGCAGCGTATGCAGATGTCCTAAAGGGACTTCAAGGCGGATGGCAAGAGTATTTACATAAGGTGAGCGACCACCACAGGAAGCCCAAGAGGTGAACAGACCGACGTATAAAATCAGTCTAAAGGAACATCAAAAAGAACGATTTTATTAAACTTTCATATAATATTATTCTTTATCTTTCAAACATGAGCAAAGGCGTTCTCCCATTCATTCAGCCAATGGCACCTGTATATTATCCAAATTCCTATGGGGGAAAGTCAGTTATATCTCCTTTAGGAAATATTTAGGTATATAGAACCGTGTTTCCTAAGGTTAAGGGGGCAACTGCCCCTCTGTCCCTTCACCCTGCAATCCACTTTAGCTTAGTAAAGAAAAGTTTCCAAGTTATTTTGATTGAAGTTGTACATGGGAATAACAAATGGTCACACTTATGCTACATTCTTCTGCCTAAACTGTAAGCAGCTCCACTTTTTCCTTCAAATTCTGGAAAATGAGTTTTTAGAAATACAGCAAAGAGAGCAAAATAGAAATTTGTCTTTACTGAATCAGGAGGAAAAGTGGGACTGCTCTATCCTCTGCCATGTTTATTTGCAACATTCGTTTACAAGGGTATGCTAAAATAGTTTTGTAATGAATGGACTTAACTGAGGTGTTTGCTTCAAGCCACTTCAAATTATTAAAATGTATACTTTTACAATATTCATCATGCCTTCTGATTCTATTGTTGTTTATTACATACAAAATGGCATTGATGGCAAAGCAGTGACTACATATATTGTAAAGATGTCTGCAAATTGACAAAGCCAAAGCCAATACAGGAAAGGCTAAAAACCCCTTCCTGTTGATTTTCAAAACTCTGTTCACTAAAATTACAAATATCTAAATGCTGGGTACTATCCAAGGTACAAGGGATTGTGGGTGTGCGAAAGTAAAGAATATACTGATGTCACAAAACGTTTAGAATGACTGAAACTCTTTGAAGAGTTTCTGATTGAATTCAATGTGCCAACATTTTTTAACATTGTAACTAGACTATCGCAGTAGTATTACGATAAAATTTCCTGTGCCACAAGCATGTTTAAAAACGTGTATATATATATACACCAACACAACTATTGATAAAACTTTGTTAAAATGTGTATTCTGTTGTCTTGTAAATTCTACTGATGACTAACTGGTAAATAACTAACAGGTAAATGACTAAGGTAAATATGTTTTCATTTTTGCTTGAGGCTGGAACTACTAATCAAATTCTATGTAATCTCAGCCGTGAAAACTGGCCTTCATTGGGTGTTGTACCATTAGTAGACTTCACAGTGTATTGAAAAGTTATCACTATATCATTCTCAAGAGTTAATATACATTTACCACATTTGCCATATTGTGATGGTGGTCCTAATATCTTGGCTTCCAAAGTATACACAGCATCTGGGACTAATTTAACAGGTTTTGGAAGCTTAACTGAAAATCCATACACATCATGTCTTTGATTGCCATAAGTGCCAACCTTTTCACTTTCAACTTCAGTTGACTGTTTTGAAATGACTTCTTCATTTTTGTATATGTTTAAGTCAACACTGTATTGTGAGTCTTTGCTACCAAACATTTTAACACTCATGAGATATGCAGCTTTATTAACAGTAAAAGCAATAGCATCTTTCTCTCCATTATAGTCCTTATCATTGTAAGTTTTACCGAATATCAAACCTGTGGTTAAAATACCATCTAAACACCTTTCCTTTGTATTGAACATGTTTGTTGTTGGGGAAACTTCATGGGATATCTGAATCAATTCCATTAATTCCTTTTTTTCTAAAATTTCAGATGGTATCACAACTTCAGAAAACTCCTTGCCCTTCATCACTGAATATCTAATCAGTCTGATGGCCTCTTCTCCAAGAACTGACCTTTTATTTTCGCCAGTGCTTTCTAAGCCCCTCTCTTTAGTTTTCTCCTCAGCCCATCGATCTACTGCATAAAAAAGATCCAACTCTTCAATGTTCAGTGTATCTCTGACAAGAACTTGACACAGCATTTCTTGAGATATATTTAAAAATGCCTCTGATAAAACTGTTTGATGGGTTTCGCAGTCAACAATGTTCCAAAGTCGTCTTGTTAGCCTTTCATCGCTCATTTTCTCTACTTCAGCAAGAACAATCAGCACATCTTCTGGTCCAATAAAATTGATGCATTTCTCCTTCAGAAATGGCATCATGTATTTATCAGCAAGATACAACACTTCAACCACATTACTTCCAGTTAGGTTGACTTTATCTGAATACACATAGCGAAGCATCTCTCGTAAGCTTTCCTCACTGCAGTCTGGTAGGTCAATAGTTGATTTAGACTCTGCTAGCTGTCCGTAAAACATGGCTTCGAACACAGGACTACTTATAGCCAGCATGTACTTGTTGGCTGGAACAGAGACTTTGACTCCATTCGAGTCTACCACCGAGAACGCCACATCGCAGAACAAGGACTTGTTGAACGCGTACTCAGTACGTTCTCTGATAGCAGATAGTTCAGTTTGCCAGTTGGAAGGATCCATGTTACTTAAGTTATTAGCACAATGAGCAGAAATCAATCACTATGAACTTGCAAGTAGTGTGGTGGCGGGAATGGTAAGAATTCTACCAGGCGTTCCAAGCATTGGGTGGCCTGGAGCTATACACAGGAATCCCACACAATCTTGAAAAAAATTGCATACAGATAGACTGTTCTTTTAAGGGTAAATCAACATTTAGATAGGTAGACCGTTCTGGGCCGCAACATCAACTGGCCAATTTTTGGCCAATTCGAACGTCCTTAAAACTTTGCTACTTGTAGTATTTGCCTTGGTTTACGTCCATGTAGCAGTTCGTATGGTGAAGGCATCTGATTGTCGAGTGGCGTGATTTCCACAAGGCTGCAAACAACATTGCTTCTCTTCAAAACCTTCTTTGATTTACAACTGATCTTGGTCTATCTCTCGCCTCATCTAAGCTGTTGGATTGATGATGTTATATCGGAGGGTAGGGATGCTCGTCGGCGAAATTTTGAAAATGACCCCTAAAAGGTACCCGAGTCAAATTATTAAAGGTGGGCGTGGCAACAAAAGATTTTTACCCCTTAAAGGTACCAACTCAAAAACAAATGATCGAACGAATCTTAAAGAGATATCTTGCATAACTGTAAGTGTTTTCATACAAAATTTCGATTTTTGAAAATTCGTATCTACTTGAGTTTTCAACTTATATCCTTCAAAATTCACAGTTTTACTGATTTTGATATGCTCTTTCCAGCTATGGTAATTGTTTTTAAGTTTGGGAACTTTGGAATTACATGAAAAAGCCGTTAGTATGAAATGACCGTAGCAATACACAAAATACGTCATGTACACGATAAGATTGCAGAATACGTCTTGGTAACAGTCATATTCGCATTCAGCATGAAAAATTAGTTTAGAATAGTGATGTTACCAGCCTCTACCCCAAAACGCCTCCAGGTATCTGATTTTTCGAAAATGCGCCTTGTCTAAAAGTTTGAGGTACCCTAAAACGTACCAGATAGCTGATTTTGACCCCTGAAAGGTACGACGAGCATCCAAGCCCTATTCCGAGCGGAGTGCCCCCTCCCCCCGCCCCGGGAATGATGCTGTGATGATGCTGATTTCAGTAAGTACGCAGTTCTTTATTATGAAACTCATAGTAAACATTAAGTTAAATTTGGACTTTTTCATATAATTCGGATGAAAGACATGTATTGTGTCAGATTCTTACCAGAACAAAATAAGTTGAAATGTCTGCAAAACATTCTGATCTATTTTGGACATTTGAAGCACTCAAATGCCCTCAGCTTTTTTTGTGGACATTTCCCTATGTACATAATAAGAACTCAACACAAAACCTTGCTTTTTAGCCCCAAAAAGTCCACAGATTTTTCTTCGGACATTTTCCCTATGTCAGTACAACGCTCAAGTGCCTAGCTTAGTACCAACATTTCATTGTCTATATTTTGCATGGACATTGAAATTCAAAGTCGTGAACATACTCAAAGCATCTAATGGTTCAAATTTCTTAGTTTGCCTGTTTAGTAATAAAGTTTGGCCTTGAGCAAGTGCAATGAAAATGAGAGTGAAATAAAAATTGTGTTTTCACATGCATTACTGCTGACATTACTTCATAAATGGCAACTTAGAAGGTGGTCGTTAGCCAGTTGCACTACTTCCAAAGTATTGATATAAGTTTTAGGACAGTAATCAATTAAAGCTGAGCCAAAATTCTTACAAATCATACTCTATAATATCTCCTACTATGCAGGGTGGTGAAGAGGTATTTCGTGACCCGTGATTCAACCTAAATTAGGCTTGTGATTCGTGAAAAGCTGAAAATTCTAGCCGTGATCCGTGAAATCATCTTTGTCCGTGACTGGGATTTGCAGTTTTTCATTGCCGAAATTCGTGATAATAAAAATGCCGATTCGTGAAATATGCGACGCGCAGAATGAAAAACCAGTATTTATTTTTGAATGAAAAGTAAAAATCTTCTATGATTTGTGAAATAGCTTATCATTATTCCGTGATCCGTGAAATTGCGAAAAAATGGTTCGTGATTCGTGATGGGTACCCCCTCTTCACCACCCTGACTATGGTGGTGAAGTGGTTTGTTGTTCGATGAGAAAACGTATGTTTTTTGACAGCCACTTTGATCTTATCATGTTTTGTGTTGTCTTCATGGAGTTGTTGTAACTTTTGTCCTTACCCTAACGACAGCCACGATGGCTGAAAGCTACAGTAGGTAAAGCTAAGTGTGTAAAAACTGAAGTGCCAAAAAAATTGAAGTGCCAAATTAAAGAAATTATGTACTTTCATCTCCTTCTAAATTGATGTGATCCCGGGAGCGGAGAAATAAAATTAAAAAGCAGCAAACAAGCAGCAAACAGAACAATTATTATTACACAAAGAAAGCCATACAAGGTTATTATTTAGATAAAGAAACAGAGTTAGTCAAATGTATTTTTTTTCAATTGAATGCTCAATGTCTAAGCGATTTTCTTTCTAGTGAACCTAAAAGTAAATTGATGCTCTTCCACAACCTAATCCCGCGGTTGCTGTGGCGCTCGTGACGTCAAATAAGAAACAACGTCCTCGGAGACCCAGGGTGTCAGGGAGGGGGAGGGTCTCCGAGGATGCGCTTAAAAACAATAGAGACATCCCCACCCTCCCGATTCCAGCCTACAATCTCAAAAACCCTTGTATCGCGTGCGACCCTCGATGAATCAAACTTTCATCCAATCTCGTACCAAGAGCCCGCGTTCGTCAGGATTGCAGGCTCTGGGTATGAAATTGCCTGAAAGTTGGATTTTGGGTGTACTGATCCGCCAATCACGTGAAGCTGGCGGAGCGTATGCAGATGTCCTAAAGGGACTTCAAGGCGGATGGCAAGAGTGTTTACATAAGGTGAACGACCACCACAGGAAGCCCAATGAAGGGAGGGATGGGGGTTTTATCCTACATGATTTGAATGGAATTTTCATTTTTATTATTTTTATAAAATTTGTCTTATATATTTAATGGAGATAATCAGCTATACAAATATAGGCATTATATATAGAGTGCTAATATATGTTCAATGAGAGGGAGGGAAGGGTGGGGATAATGTATCTTGTTTTTTTACTAGTTTTATAATTTTATTTAATGAGTACACTAAATGTGGAGCCTAGCTCTGTTGTGCTGTCCCACACCTTCCATATTTTTTCTTTTCTTTTACAATTTTTCTATACTTATAGTTATATATATATATTTTATAGTTGTATAATTACTCGTGCCCAGGCCGTAGGCCGGCACGAGTCTAGGTCTGTCGTTCAATCTATCGTCGTAGTCGCAAATGTGTATGCAAATTAGGCAGGCATGGAAACGAGGCCACGCACGTTTCACTTTCGCCATCGCGACATGACTGCCGCATCATATCGAAGCAAAACAGAGAGTTATTTTCACGAGTCAGGAATATTTAGTAACTTAAACTTCACTATAAATGCAGTCGGATCGGGCCATTGTGTTATAGGAGTCTCTCGTGAGTCTCAATCAAGGTAAATTCAAGCTTCTTCATTCAAAATTTACTTACAAATCGTCGACATATTCAAATGTTAGCTTGCAAATCTCGCATAATTTCTCAAACATGACTAAGCTGGTTTGAGACATTTATTTATATCCCTCTGTTGTTTAGACTTTTGGAATTTTTAGATGACTGGCATTTTCATGTTACTGACAAAACGTTCTTAATTCGAGGCAGTTGAATTATACTACTTTGAAACGAATAATCACAGGTAACCATGCAAGCTCTGTGTCAGTAAACTATAAGAGAATGTATGGGGGTTTTCAATACAACAGTTTCAATAGAAATATTCGAATAAAATTTAACTTTCTTACATGTTGTCTATATCGAGTTTTGGTAATTTTCGCCCCCTTTGCAATAGGGATCCTTATTATTATTTGAAAATATTACAAATTGGATGGGCAACCAAGCAAATAAACTGATGGCTGCCAAAGACCATACAGCTTTGGCATCTAGCTTATGTAAGACCACAGGTATCCTAAGCTGGCTCAATTCCTTGGGCTGGGCACGAGTAAACGCACCATTGTGCGTCTAGTTTTATTTTAATATGTGAAGGTGAAAGTTTTGTAAAAAATAAAGAAGCGAACACACTGACTTATGAAATCAGTCTAAAGGAACATCAAAAAAGAACGATTTTATTTAACTTTCATATAATATTATTCTTTATCTTTCAAACATGAGCAAAGGTGTTCTCCTATTCATTCAGCCAATGGCACCTGTTCCTAGGGGGAGGACAGTCAGTTATATCTCCTTTAGGAAATATTTAGGTATATAGAACCATGTTTCATTAGGTTAGGGGGGGTAACTGTCCCTCTGTCCATTTGCTGTGTACCACCCTGCAATCCACTTTAGTTTAGTAAAGGCAAGTTTCCAGGAAATAATAAGTTGTCACACTTATGCTACATTCTTGCAGTAGCTTTTTTCCCTCCAGATTCAGGAAAATGAGTTTTTAGAAAACAGCAAAGAGATGAAAATAGAAATTTGTCTTTACAGGTAAAATAAAATTCTCTGCAGCAAGAGCATGTTTAAAAAGGTGTATAATATGTCAACACAACTGCTGATAAATTTTTGCTAAAATGTGTATAATTTGTTGTTTTGTAAATTTAGTCATTTGCTGATGACCAACAAACTGGTAAATCATGAAATTCACAGGTAAATAAGTTTCCAATTTTGCTGGATGCTTGAACTACTAATCAAATTTCATGTAATCTCAGCCGTGGAAACTGACCTTCAATGGGTGTTGTACCATTAGTAGACTTCACAGTGTATTTATAAGTTATCACTATATCATTCTTAAGAGTTGCTGTGCATCTACCATATTTACCATTGTGTGATGGTGGTCCTGATATCTGGGCTTCCAAAGTATACACAGCATCTGGGACTAATTTAACAGGCTTATGAAGCTTAACTGAAAATCCATACAGATCATATCTCTGCTGATTGCCATGAAAGCCAAGCTTTCCACATTCAAATGTAGAGTACTGCCCTAAAATGAACTCTTCATTTTCATATATGTTCAAGTCAACACTGTATTTTGATTCTTTGCTGCCAAACATTTCAACACTAATGAGATATGCAGCTTTATTAACAGTAAAAGTAATAGCATCTTTCTCTCCATTATAGTTCTTATCATCCTCATTGGAAATTCTACTGAATCGTACACGTGAGTTAAAAATACCATCTAAACACCTTTCCTTTGTATTGAACATGTTTGTTGTTGGGGAAACTTCATGGGATATCTGAATCAATTCCATTAATTCCTTTTTTTCTAAAATTTCAGATCGTATCACAACTTCAGAAAACTTCTTGCCCTTGATCAGTGAATATCTAATCAGTCTGATGGCCTCTTCTCCAAGAACTGACCGTTTATTTTCGCCAGTGCTTTCTAAGCCCTTCTCTTTAATTTTCTCCTCAGCCCATTGATCTACTGCATAAAAAAGATCCAACTCTCCAATGTTGAGTGTATCTCTGACAAGAACTTGACACAGCATTTCTTGAGATATATTTAGAAATGCCTCTGATAAAACTGTTTGATGGGTTTTGCAATCAACAATGTTCCAAAGTCGTCTTGTCAGCCTTTCATCGCTCATTTTCTCTACTTCAGCAAGAACAATCAGCACATCTTCTGGTCCAATAAAATTGATGCATTTCTCCTTTAGAAATGGCATCATGTATTTATATCAGCAAGGTAGAGCACTTCAACCACATTACTTCCAGTTAGGTTGACTTTATCTGAATACACATAGCGAAGCATCTCTCGTAAGCATTCCTCACTGCAGTCTGGTAGGTCAATAGTTGTTTTACTCTCTGCTAGCTGTCCGTAAAACATGGCTTCGAACACAGGACTACTTATAGCCAGCATGTACTTGTTGGCTGGAACAGAGACTTTGACTCCATTCGAGTCTACCACTGAGAACTCCACATCGCAGAACAAGGACTTGTTGAACGCGTACTCAGTACGTTCTCTGATAGCAGATAGTTCAGTTTGCCAGTTGGAAGGATCCATGTTACTAAGTTATTAACACAATGAGCAGAAATCAATCACTATGAACTAGCAAGTAGTGTGGTGGCGGGAATGGTAAGAATTCTACCAGGCGTTCCAAGCATTGGGTGGCCTGGAGCTATACACAGGAATCCCACACAATCTTGAAAAAAATTGGTAGACCTTTCTAGGCCGCAACATCAACTGGCCAATTTTGGCCAATTCGAACGTCCTTAAAACTTTGCTACTTGTAGTATTTGCCTTGGTTTAAGGAGCTGGGTTTACTACTGAAACAGGTAGACCGTGAATTCAAAGACGCACGTGACAGTTGATTTTGGCGGCAAATGTACATCTTTGAAGTCACGTGGACAACTCCTGTGAGATCGAAAGGTGAACGTTGCTCGTTGCATTCCTTCTTCTTCGATCGATGTTTAGAAATGTTGCAGTTGAAAGTCTTTTATAACATCTCTTTTCCTGATGGAGAAAGATGTGAAGCAATATTTATCGAGAATGACGTACTGGATACATTTGAAGATCTAATGAGGATAATTCGGGACAAAATTGAATGTTTTCAATTTATTCCTGACACAGAAGTGAGAGCTCAGTACTACGACGACGAGACACTGATAAATATACGTCCTGGTGATTTACTGAATGATGCTCTAAGATGTGCAAAGCAAGTGGCTGGTGCAAGGTTTAGCCGTTTAAAGATTAAATTAACATGGCAGCCGAAGTCAACACCCGGATGGTTACAGTAAAGCGACGAGAGATGACGGAGGCTAGCAGTGAAACACGCGGCGGTGAACTAAACTCAAAGAAAAAACTGGTTTATGCGGGGAACCATCTACTAGATTCTGATTCTGTGGCACAAGCTTCAAGTAGTACACCTACTCCTCAGCCGCCCACCAACCCTAGGTCTTTATTGCCTGGAATCGATACAAGCAAAACCAATCCATCTCCACCTCGAAAAAGAAACTGTTTAGATCCGAAGCCCGAGCCGAACGGTATGTCAGGTATGTCGTCGAGTTTTGTGCAACCCTTAAAGTACATGTCTCCGCTAGACCTACTGATACTAGATAAACAGAAAGAGGTTAAAGAAGAAGAAAAACGCGTCACAGAAATGTAGAGAGAACTTCAGCAGTTGTCGGCCGAATATAGTAAACAATACGGTATTGATTATTCCAAACCAGCTTGTACCATTTGCCATCGACGCGAAGGACACAACAGATCAAACTGCCCCTACAAGGGCCATCCTTGCATTTCTGCCAAATTCTGTGGCGATCTAAATAAACACAAGGATGAAAAAGACATGGTTTCTCACGCAACAAATGAACTGAATGCCGTGAACAGAAACCTTGAGAAACTAAAAAATGCCTGACAGCGAAGATTGCATTAAAGAACCAAACAACTAACTCGTTCTCTAGTGTTATACGTTCCCGATTGATAAATGAGTGCAAAGAAAGATACCTTACTAGTCAAGGTCATCAGTGAAAACTGGCGTCAGGTAAACATAGATTTGAAGAAACTTGAAAGCTATTATAAAGGAAAGATTCCTGATCCTGGTGTGAGCTTAATTAGTGCTCTGGCGGAATATGACAAGGTACTTGAAGTCAACTCACAAACAAACACTGCTAGAAATGGAAATCCAGTAAGGACTTTGTGGGAACTGAAAGGTATAAAGTGGCCCTCGGAAAGTTCCCATCCTCCTCAGTCAGGTTGAATCGTCTAGTTCTAGTTTTCAGAATGATGCTGCTTCTGTGACAATTCTAATGAATTCATCTAACCACAGTTCCCACGTTCAGATCTAGAGATACTTATTTGAACTCTTCAGTTAAAACTCTTGCTCATCAAACAAGTGTGATGAACAATTTACGTTATACATATTTGAACATTCTGGTATAATCTGTTGAACATGTTAATATTCAGTCTATATATTTTTCTTCACTCTGTACAAATACATTGTAAGTGTAGTGATTGTCGTCAGTGTTCTAGAATTCAAATTTAAATCTTTTTTTCTTAAGCCTTGGTTTTGAATATGAAAAGCCGAAGTAAACTAATTTTGATATTGTATTTTCTAAATTTCACTTTAGAATTTTACATTGAATTTTCTAGTTTTAATATTTTGTAAACAATTCGAAATAGTCCAGCAGTCTTACGGGTTGTAAATTTCAAATGAGGCAGAAGTTGTTCAAGACGATCTTCGTAACACAATAACAAGATTCCACTGTTTAAAACTATTGTACAACTGTTATAAAAATATTTGAGTTGCGTTTATTATTATAATCAATAACCTTGAGACAGTTCATAAGAAACTAGACGCCTAATAGGCGTTCACTCGGGCTACACCTGTGTATAGTACTTGGGGAGAAATGGAGAACAGAGGTTGATGGAAACCAGTTTGACTTGTCAGTGTCTTTTGATTGCAAAAATGCATGACAAGTACTCCCAGAGTAGAACACAAATTTATTAATATACTGCTGGTCTTTTTATCATGCCAGACATATACAGTATACAGTCTGCTTTATTTTGTGTACTTTTTTACCTTGATTTATGGAAACAAAACTTACAAACTGTGTCAGACTGTTTCGATATCCAAGTTAAAATGATTTTGATATTGCCGTTGTCACATTGGTAGATTCTAAAAGTACCACAGTTACCTTTCTATAAAATCATTTCAGTTTCTTAACACAACTTTTCGATACACATATTACCATGTTTTTAATATGGAGCAGATCAATGATTATAGCAGTAGTCAGTTGCTGATGCTTTATTTGAAGAAGTGTAATGTCATACAATATATGCTCATTACTGATACCATATATAGCTCCTCCATGCACATCAATCTGATACTACTACATACAGTAATATCTTCAATTCAATCCACTTTATCTTGTTTCTGTGAACATGGTTGCAAAAAGCTTGTACAAATTTGTGGTTGAGTATCACTTTTCATTGATTGAAAATATCATTTTGTACATGTATGTATTCTAAAATTATTCTTCAACTGTTGTTAATATAAGGTCTCATAAACATTACTATCATTTCCATGATTATCCATCACTATATTTTTATCTGCTAACATTGAGCATGATTGACAATAAAGTGCATTCAATATAAAAATGACATTGTACAAAATACAGATATTTACACTAAATATTTATAAGTTAATAATAAAAAAATCATTTGTTTTCCATTGTTTATTTGGTGTAATTTTGCACCATTTACTAATTCCTGTTTCCTGGCTTAATTATTGAATACACCCTAGTCACCTTATTACGCAAAGGCAAGAATCTCCGGTCCTAGTCATTCTAGTTTTAACTAGAAAGAAACAAACATTGTAGATATTGTTAGTTATTAATTAGTTCGTTTTTAACACGGCTCTCAGGAAGAGCATGACTGTAGACACCGTGTAAGCAAATATTAGGTGCAAGCAGTAGTGAAATATTATTTTAAACAAACTACTGATCTATTAAAGACAATATCTCCGTGTCTTACATGTCTGTCCTCAAGTGAAGTTCGCTGCCACAAATCGATCTGTATCGTGTTCTTGGACGATCAATACATTATAAGTTGATTACAACAGCTGGTAAGAAGGTCATCACTAAATTCGAGAATTCGATATTAACGATTAAAGCAAAGTATCTTGAGATTAAAAGCCAATAGTTCGAAAAAAATTCCGATTGATAGCGTCCGCCATTTTGTTCTCAATCTCTCGCGACCACAGGAAGCCTCGTGGTCAACAGTGTACCCCAAAGGCTTCTGGGTAATTTGCCCATTTGCGACGTTGATAGATAGATAGATAGATAGATAGATAGATAGATAGACCGAAAAGGTAAACCTAGACTCGAGCTACCACAGGTAGCCCGAGTAAATAAACTACTTGCATTAAAAGCATGTTTTGCGGATTTTTAATGTCTGAGATCGTATCAGCCGGCCGCGCGCGCGCGCCATTACTGAGATTGTTGATCAGATAATCTGGATATAGCTAATTCAATTAAGGACGTTCGCGGGCAAATGATCCTGTGTTTAGATTTTCTTTAAAATTGGCATGAAAGCACTTTATGGTATGCTAAATTAAAAAAGCAAATAAAAAAGGGGGGTCACCGTTTTCGTTTCTGAGCTATTAAGTCAACAAAAATGACGATAAATCGAAGAAAAATCGAATGCGTATACCAGACAAAGCAGTGGTCGTTTAAGATTGATAAAAGCTTTTAACCAGAAAAAAACATCTTTAAGAACATGATTAGACTATTTCAAACAAAAATCATCAAAAACTACGGCAATTAAAAGCAATCTAGATTTTTTATGAGCCGTTTCCTTCCGTGCGTTGCTATCCAAATCGCGCGGCGTTCGCTACTATGTAGGGTGAAATTTTAACGAAAAACGGCTGTAGCAAAAAATTGTGTGTTTAGATTTTTTTTAAATTTAAATATGTTTTAGTCTTTGAGAATTTCCTTACTTTAAGATTTAAAAAATTGGGGGTCACCGTATTCGTTTTCGAAATATTTCACGTCAAAATCCGGCAATCCGCTCGCCATCTTGAATACCGAGCGGAGACTGGGTTCCGTGGGTTCCTTTTTTGTCTTTTTCTTTCTTTTTTCTGCGCTTTTTCAACCAAAAGAATTTTTTTCAACCTTGAATTACTATTATTTTAATTTTTCCTACAAACATGAACAATTTTTTCTTCAAAAAAAGAAAAAAAGGAATTATCGAAAAAAATATTGTTTTACGGCCGCCATCTTGGATTTAGTTGAGCGCGCGCGCTAGCCTGCGCTGTAAAAGTGCGCGTGAACAATGCCCGCGAACGTCCTTAACGTTGTCGCTGAAAAAAGCCTAAAGCTTTGAGCGGAATCATAAAAAAATTTATCAGCGTGACATCATTACAATATAAAACTCACTGTATGCTCGCAAATTGTACAACTTGGACAAATATTCCTTAATTTCTCTCTAAGCCTTTAGGCTTTTTTTCAGCGACAACGTTAATTGAAATAGCTATATATAATTGTTGCTAATGTCATAACATTCATACAATCACAAGATGAAGCTGTAAAACCCATACATGTCTTCAACAGTTATCAGTTCCAGTGCTTCATAAACAGCAATGTGAGTGTTCTCCTTTAAAAAGGGGCCGAAATTCTTCCCTTTTTAACACAGTTTTCAATTTATTAAAAACTAATTCTGACACGTTGAACTCTGGTGAAAGAGATGGGGTATAAATTATTTGTGCTCCCATGTGCATTAACCATCTTTGAAGAATGTTTCCAGTCTCATAGCGATGTGTAGGACAGTTATCAAGTATAATATAATCACCAAATTCAATGGCTGGACTGCCAAGTGCTGCCGTTGCTTGACCAGCTTCTGCGAAGAAATTAAGGAATTTTGTAGAATCGGAAGCTCCGTCTACAGTGTTTGCATAGAGTATGCCTTCCAATCCACAAAGTAAGCTCAGAGTTACATGCATTTGCTCCTTTATGATTGCCAGGGATTAATTCGACAGCGGGTTGCCCTCTCAATTAATTTCCATAAACAGGATTTCCAGATCCAGAATGCACACCAGCCTCGTCAAAGAACTTCAGCTTTTCGGGTGGCAAAGCACTCAAAGTATTTAGAAATTGCTGACAGTAAATAACGTTTGCTGGGGTAAATTTTCCGTCTGATACTTTCGCAATCTGCTTTCTTGTGAATGGTCCTTCTGGCAACTTATTTCTAACAACATTTCCGATTGCCGTCTTGGAGGTGCCGCCGTCTATTATGCTATAGTTTTGAAGATGCTCTTTAATAGAATGATATTGAATGGAAGGTTTCTCTTTTTTATGAAACTCGATCAACTTCACATCGTCAGGTTTTAGGTGCGAAGGATTTCCTGATTGCTTCTTAGCTGGTAAATATTCACCGTCAATGGAAAGGCTTTTCCACAACTTTGAGACAAACTGAGACGAAACTCTGTATCGTTCTGCAACATCTGAGAACTTTCCTGGAAAAAATCCAGATGCTAGGTCGCCACCTTCAGCTACTATGCTATCAATAATATTTCCTCGCAAGCTCTCATCTATTGATTTGCCGCGAATAAAACTTCTACCTTTTTTGTTCAGGAATTTGATCACGTGCGTTTACATTTCTTATGGGTTGGAGTTATCCACGTGACTTCAAATGTGTATGAATAACGCCTAATTCAACTGTCACGCACATCATTGAATTCACGGTCTACCTGGTTCGGTAGTACGTTCATGTAGCAGTTCGTATGGTGAAGGCATCTGATTGTCGAGTGGCGTGATTTCGATACATCCACAAGGCTGGAAACATAGCCTTTCTTCAAACCTTCTCTAATTTACAACTGATCTCGGTCTATCTCTCGCCTCATCTAAGCTGTTGGATTGATGATGTTGCCCAAGGAGGGGGGGGACTCCCATATATATCGGAGGGTACGGATGGACATCGGAAATTTTGAAAACGACCCCTAAAAGGTACCCGAGTCAAATTATGAAAGGTGGGCGTGGCAACAAAAGATTTTTACCCCTTAAAGGTACCAACTCAAAAACAAATGATCGAACGAATCTTAGAGATAAGTTGCTTTATCGTTACTGAAAAATGCCCTCCAAAAGGTACCAGCCTAGTCTTTGGTAGTTCACTAAAGTTTGAGGTACCCTAAAACGTACCAGATAGCTGATTTTGACCCCATAAAGGTACGACGAGCATCCACGCCCTATTCCAAGTGGAGTGCCCCCTCCCCCCCGGGAATGATGCTGTGATGATGCTGATTTCACTAAGTTCGCAGTTCTTCATCATGGAACTCATAGTAAACATTAAGTTAAATTTGGACTTTTTCATATAATTCGGATGAAAAACATGTATTGTGTCAGATTCTTACCAGAACAAAATAACTTGAAATGTCTGCAAAACATTCTATTTTGGACATTTCAAGCACTCAAATGTCCTCAGATTTTTTTGTGGACATTTCCCTATGTGCATAATAAGAACTCAACACAAACCCGTGCTTTTTAGCCCCAAAAAGTGCACAGACTTTTCTGCGGACATTTTCCCTATGTACAACGCTCAAGTGCCTAGCTTTGGACATTGAAATTCAAAGTACGTGAACATACTCAAAACATCTATTGAATTTCTTAGTTTGCCTGTTTAGTAATAAAGTTTGGCCTTGAGCAAGTGCAATGAAAATGAGAGTGAAATAATAATTATGTTTTCACATGCATTACTGACATTACTTCGTAAATGGCAGCTTAGAAGGTGGTCGTTAGCCAGTTGCACTACTTCCAAAGTATTGATATAAGTTTTAGGACAGTAATAAATTAAAGGTGAGCCAAAAATCTTACAAATCATACTCTATAATATCTCCTCCTATGGTGGTGAAGTGGTTAATTGTTGTTCGATGAGAAAACGTATGTTTTGTAAGTAAAATAATACCTGTCTTTAAATCTGAAGATGAGACTGAACCAAATAATTACAGACCTATTTCTCTTCTATCTATATTCAACAAAATCTTAAAAAAACTAATTTACAAACGACTTAATTAAGTCGTATCTAGAAAAATACAACATTATTTGTCGATCCCTCACAATATGGTTTCCGAGAGAGACATTCTACTGAACATGCATGTTATCTTAGATATTGTAAATAAAATACAAACTAATATGGATAAAAAATTATACTCGTGCAGAATATTTATAGATTTGAGCAAAGCATTTGATACTGTTGATCACAATATTTTATTAAGTAAATTACACTATTATGGTATAAGAGGGATAGTTAATGATTGGTTTGCTTCATATCTAAAAGATCGTTACCATACTACTCAAATCAGTCGAGACGCTATATCGGAAAGGAAAGAAACCTTATGTGGGGTCCCTCAGGGATCAGTCATTGGACCCCTATTATTTCTCTTATATGTTAACGATATATGTAATTCCTCTGGTATATTCGATTTCTTTCTCTTTGCTGACGATATACAAACCTATTGTACGCTAATAGTAACTTAAAAATTCTAGAAACTGTAGTTAACAGAGAACTACAAAAAATTGTCAGATTGGCTAATTGCCAACAAGCTTACCTATAAAAAAATCCAATTTTGTCATTTTTAGACCATACCAAAAGAAAATGTATTATCAACCAATTATCAAATTATCTGATAATAGTTCCCATCAAGGTATACCTCTGGAATTCAGAGAGTATGTAAAATATCTTGGTATCTTAGTAGACTCTAATATTAGTTGGAAGCACCATATTGGTTGACATTGCTCTCAAAATAAGTAAAACTGTCGGAATTATCTCTAGACATTTAGTTCCAGTAAGTATTTTGCTGAACTTATATAGATCTCTAATCCTTCCCTACTTATCATACGGTGTAGTCGCATGGGGACGTGCTCCCAAATTGTACAAAAACAAATTACTTCTAATGTTGGTTTGCATGTGGGAGTCATGATTAAGTGATAAACTGTTTCCTCCACATTGACTGGCCAAATGTGAGAGTTCGGCTTTAGCTGACCATGCCAATAGTCTAAGCCATGATGTGGCATGGGACGATGCCAGTATACTTACATTGCAAGACCACTGGCTGAAACGAAAGATCACAGAGGCTATGATGATAGCAAAAGACACAAGTGCTCTTACCAACAGAGACTGTGGCAGGAAAATGCCAGACAACTATCTGCCTCTCATTAACAAAATATAATTGTTTAACTGTTTTTTTTTTTTTTTTTTTTTTTTTTAACTTTCTATATGTTTGTAGTTTTTATCTATTTCTTTCCCGTACATCGTATCGTTTATTTGGTTATTTTGTAATGTGTAGTTTTCTTGCTCGCGCGCGGTTTTACACCATGCGCGCGCGAGACGTTTTGACAGTTAATTCAATATATTGACGTTTGTAAATACAATTCCACTGTCATGTCCCTGATGATGGACCTAAGGTCCGAAAGCTCGGAATAAATTACCGTAATTCAATGTGGAGGAAACAGTTTATCACTTAACAAATTACTTATACTCCAAAAACGTGCCCTGAGACTTATTTACTTTAAGCACATGTACAGTCAAGAACACTCTATACCTCTATTTATAAATTCTAATTTTCTTCTAATCGATATGATTTATTTTGAGAAAACCGCAAATCTTATGTATGATGTTAATTTAATTTAATTCGGCACCAATTTCAATACAAAATCTCTTTCAAAAATCAAGTGATGTGCATGGCTACAATACATGATCAGTAAGCAGAAGTAATTTTAGAATCAAATCCTCAAGATTAGAAATTCAAAAATTATCATTTTCCAGATCTGCCCCAGTTATGTGGAGTAGTATACACCCTTTTAATAAATGCCACAACGTATTGTTTTCCGCGCTTGACGTCAAATTTATTCTTTTGAAACTTGTACAATATGAATGCAATTGAAAAGAATAAATTTGACGTCAAGTGCGGAAAACAAACGTCGTGGCATTTATTAAAAGGGTGTATACCCAGTTGTATTCGTAATGAACCTAAAAACGTATTCAACGAAAAGTTACGGTTGTTACTTAGAAACATTCTTGAAACTGAAGACGATTATATTGATATCCAAACTATTATCCACAAATCGTCCACATTCCATTTTTGAACTTGATCACGAGAATTCTTTCGTCACTCTAGTCCTTCCTTTCTCTCTCTCTCCCTCCTCTTCTTCTCTTCTTCCATCTCTGTTCCTTTTTCTCTCATCAATAAAGCTTTTAAAAGTTTTAGATATGTAAAATTAATATTTGGTTGTATACGATTGTAAAATATATGTAAAAATGTGTAGAAATTTATGCTAAATGTAAAAACTATGTATTAAGCAATATAAAACTGTCCAAATGTAGAATAATTATAGATGGATATGCTACCCGCCTCGACTAACAATGCTATTTGCGGGCTAGCATCCCGATTTGTTGCTGTATATTTGAAATAATTAAAGAAGTTTTGTTGTTGTTGTTGTTGTTCGATAAGAAAAAGTATGCTTTTTGACAGCCACTTTTATCTTATAATAATAATAATAATAATAATAATAATAACTTTATTTTGACACGATATATGGTTAAAGCCTAGGGCTTGTGCAGTCGTGTATAACAAAATGTTAGGAATAAATAAGTCAATCAATCAATTAGAAAAAGAAATTATAAAATGAGAAAATTGAATAAATAAATAAAATTACTATTCCTTTTAGCTATAGAATATATTTTGTATAAAGGTGCGGTAATACGAGCAACAAAACCACTCAACTTGTCTCGCAACATTGCTGCGAAACAAGTTGAAGAGCGATGCTGCGCGTTTTTCCACCCGAGAACAAACTTGTCTCGCAACAAAATTATTTGTTGCAGGTTGAGAAATTTTGTTGCAGAAAGTAGAAGGTCGTTCTACTTCTTGCAACAAAATTTTAAAATGTTGCTCGTATTACCACCTCGACTCAACTCGTGTTGCAGCAAATGATTTTAGGGGCCAATGAGAATACAGGATTCTCTCAACCTGCAACAAATAATTTTGTTGCGAGACAAGTTTGTTTTCGGGTGGAAAAACGCGCAGCATCGCTCTTCAACTCGTTTTGCAGCAATGTTGCGAGACAAGTTGAGTGATTTTGTTGCTCGTATTACCGTACCTTAAAGAGACGGCTGTTTGGACGGTGTCTGGCTAAGACAACACCGCCCAATTAGCGTACAGTCAAAACAATCATGTTTTGTGTTGTCTTCTTGTAGTTGTTGTAATTTTTGTCCTTAATTATACCCTGACGATAGCCACGATGGCCGAAAGCTAGGTAATAGTTTGTAAAAACTTAGAGTTTGAAGTGCCAAATTAAAGAAATTATCAGGGGCGTATCCAAGGGGAGTCCCAGGGTGCCCGTGACCCCCCTTTGAAAACAAAAAGATGATAGAAATAAAAGAATCTGACTGGAGAAAGATTGAGAAATTGGAAGTGTGACCCCCCTTTGGTGGAAAATGGAAAGTGTGACCCCCCTTTGAAATATTCTGGATACGCCCCTGATTATGTACTTTCATCTCGTTCTAAATTGATGCAATCCCGGGAACGGAGAAATAAAATCGAAAAGTAGCAAACAGAACAATTATTACACAAAGAAAGCAATACAAGGTTAGTATTTATATAAAGAAACAGAGGTAGTCAAATGTTTTTTTTTTCAACTGAATGCTTAATGCGTGTTTGAGTTTTTCCTTCTAGTGAACCTAAAAGCAAATTGATGCTCTTCCACAACATATTCCCGCGGTTGCTGTGGCGTTTGTGACGTACGTTAAAAAAAGAAACGTACGTTGAAAATCAATTCAACGCCTAAAAACAATAGAGACATCCCCATCCTCCCGATTCCAGCCTACAATCTCAGCAGTATATACTGTTAAAAACCCTCGTATCGCGCGCGATTCTCAATGAATCAAACTTTCATTCAATCTCGTACCCAGAGCCTGCGCTCGTCAGGATTGCAGGCTCTGGGTATATGAGATTGCCTGAAAGTTGGATTTGGGGTGTACTGATCCTCCAATCACGTGAAGCTGGCGCAGCGATGCAGATGTCCTAAAGGGACTTCAAGGCGGATGGCAAGAGTATTTACAATATAAAAATTAGGTACTACCTAATAGCGGAGCTCCCATTTAAATATAATAATAATTTTAAATACTTTGTTTTATTTTGACGTTTTTGATTCAAATGAATTGGGCTTGCTGTGGTAATAGGCAAACAAATATTGCATTTTGTTGTAAAAGTTGAAATAAAGACTATAGATCAAGCTTTATTTCTTGCCCTTCAGTCTCCTGAGAATTATAAGGCTTTCAACTCAGTGACCATAGTGATATTTATTCAGATATTTGTGTCAGATTTTATAATTGACTTAGTAGTAGTGCTTCATAATTCTCAGAAATAGGATGCAAAAATCCCTCAAACTGATTTCATTCACATAAATACTGAACCTAATTCAACATCCTTCAATTAAACAATTAGACATTGCAGAAAATTATATTTAGATTTTTCTGTCTTGACAGTATTGTGGCATCTTGGTTTTTTTTTATTATGTAGAGTACTGAATAACACTGATAAATAGTTGTCTTTACACGAAACAAGAATTCTCTCTTCCAGGTTACACTAATCATGACTTTAGATGAAATTGTAAAACAACTCAAAACAACTACTACCTAAAAGCAAAGCTCCAATTTCAATTTTAATTTTTTTATGTTCTTGATTCAAATGAATTGGGCTTCCTGTGGTAATTGAAAAAGTTGAAATGAAGATTATTTAAAAAGCATTTTTAAAATAAGTTTTGGTTTTGGTTTGTATATTGTATGGGCTTGTATGCTCAGTAACCTTTGTTACAGTAAATTTTAATATTCAGATTCACTGTCAGATTTCATAACTGACTTTGTAAGGGTTCATAATTTTCAGAAATAGAAAGCAAAATCTCCAAAACATTTTTTTAAATTGATACAAGTAATTAAACCTTTTCGACATCCTGAATATTACAGAACAACATATATTGATTTGTCTGTCTTCACTATATTTGTGACATCTTGTTTTTTGTGGTTGTTGTTGTTATTTTGTTTTGTTATTTAATGTAGAAAAGAATGACACACTAGCTAGGCGAATACTTGTCTCCCACTTTTCTCTTCCAGATTACACTGATAATACAATTTAAAGTGATTATAAAAACAGCTAATTGAAATAACAAGAAAACAAGGAATTAAGCATTTTCAGTCTGTATTTAAGGCTTCACAGGGCTCACTGAGCAACTTCATCCAGATGAATAAAGTATAAAAACAATTCTAGTTTGCATGGCAAAATTCCTTCTTTTTTTCCTGTCAATTGTTTCATTAAATTCCAGACCAAAACTTGAGCTGTATTTACACATTAGTGGGGTTGAAATAAGTTCAAAATCAATTTTTTTACTAATTTTATTATTATTAGAACTAGTGCAAAAAGTTCACCGTAAAACAAAATGTCGTTGTACATTATTTTCATGTAAGGCTTGATCGAGTGTTTCTTTAAACTTGGCCACAGTTCAACGTGCATAAAAGGTTTTTTTTAAGTCATCAATCCCAAATCAAAGATAAAAGATCAAATATAGGTACAAGAGACTTTTTGATATCATTTTCTGGCCAGGGTCTTTACCTTGAAGTGCTTTCCTTGTTGTCTTTTCGAAGCATACTGGTCCTTTTTTCACGCTCAATGCAGACGATTCTTGATTTATTTCCAACTTTGGCTAGATTTTTAAGCAGCTTTATTGAAGGCATCTTCACGAAACGAAGAATACACGATCCTCAATGACTTATTCATTATGAGGAATTTTTTTAAACTACGAATCCAACTAAAAAGTCGTCCAACTTTGAAAATATCCTCTGTGTCTTTCGTCTTTCGAGCAGTTTTTGAAACGACACCAGGCCCGAAAAAAATTCAAACGTACGGTTTTTTTCGCTTTAACCTGTCAAGATTGGCACAGATTAATGTTCATCAAAATCGCTAAATTTTTACGAGGTTTCGA
Source organism: Telmatactis stephensoni (assembly GCA_029948255.1). Taxonomy (NCBI): domain Eukaryota; kingdom Metazoa; phylum Cnidaria; class Anthozoa; order Actiniaria; family Isophelliidae; genus Telmatactis; species Telmatactis stephensoni. Next base: position 189,981 of record JALIZF010001781.1, on the reverse strand, counting down.
GAATACTACTTTTAAGCTTTGCAAGTTAAAACTGCAAGGAAACTTGTAAATTTTCAGTTTTCAAAGTGTCAGCGCGCGTCAAGTTGGCGCCAAAAAGCAATCAGCCAATCAGCATCGCGATGTACACGGACGTATGTACGGACGTATGTATGTATGTATGTATGTATGTACGGACGGACGTACAGCCGTTGGGCTCCCTGTGTGTCCATGAAAAATCAACTCGATGGGTTACCATTTTTTCTTAGGTATGGTGCTCCGCTCGCGCGGGCCTTCGGCCCGCGCGGGAGCTCCGCTATAAGGTGAGCGACCACCACAGGAAGCCCAAGAGGTGAACAGACCGACGTATAAAATCAGTCTAAAGGAACATCAAAAAGAACGATTTTATTAAACTTTCATATAATATTATTCTTTATCTTTCAAACATGAGCAAAGGCGTTCTCCCATTCATTCAGCCAATGGCACCTGTATATTATCCAAATTCCTATGGGGGAAAGTCAGTTATATCTCCTTTAGGAAATATTTAGGTATATAGAACCGTGTTTCCTAAGGTTAAGGGGGCAACTGCCCCTCTGTCCCTTCACCCTGCAATCCACTTTAGCTTAGTAAAGAAAAGTTTCCAAGTTATTTTGATTGAAGTTGTACATGGGAATAACAAATGGTCACACTTATGCTACATTCTTCTGCCTAAACTGTAAGCAGCTCCACTTTTTCCTTCAAATTCTGGAAAATGAGTTTTTAGAAATACAGCAAAGAGAGCAAAATAGAAATTTGTCTTTACTGAATCAGGAGGAAAAGTGGGACTGCTCTATCCTCTGCCATGTTTATTTGCAACATTCGTTTACAAGGGTATGCTAAAATAGTTTTGTAATGAATGGACTTAACTGAGGTGTTTGCTTCAAGCCACTTCAAATTATTAAAATGTATACTTTTACAATATTCATCATGCCTTCTGATTCTATTGTTGTTTATTACATACAAAATGGCATTGATGGCAAAGCAGTGACTACATATATTGTAAAGATGTCTGCAAATTGACAAAGCCAAAGCCAATACAGGAAAGGCTAAAAACCCCTTCCTGTTGATTTTCAAAACTCTGTTCACTAAAATTACAACTATCTAAATGCTGGGTACTATCCAAGGTACAAGGGATTGTGGGTGTGCGAAAGTAAAGAATATACTGATGTCACAAAACGTTTAGAATGACTGAAACTCTTTGAAGAGTTTCTGATTGAATTCAATGTACCAACATTTTTTAACATTGTAACTAGACTATCGCAGTAGTATTACGATAAAATTTCCTGTGCCACAAGCATGTTTAAAAACGTGTATATATATATACACCAACACAACTATTGATAAAACTTTGTTAAAATGTGTATTCTGTTGTCTTGTAAATTCTACTGATGACTAACTGGTAAATAACTAACAGGTAAATGACTAAGGTAAATATGTTTTCATTTTTGCTTGAGGCTGGAACTACTAATCAAATTCTATGTAATCTCAGCCGTGAAAACTGGCCTTCATTGGGTGTTGTACCATTAGTAGACTTCACAGTGTATTGAAAAGTTATCACTATATCATTCTCAAGAGTTAATATACATTTACCACATTTGCCATATTGTGATGGTGGTCCTAATATCTTGGCTTCCAAAGTATACACAGCATCTGGGACTAATTTAACAGGTTTTGGAAGCTTAACTGAAAATCCATACACATCATGTCTTTGATTGCCATAAGTGCCAACCTTTTCACTTTCAACTTCAGTTGACTGTTTTGAAATGACTTCTTCATTTTTGTATATGTTTAAGTCAACACTGTATTGTGAGTCTTTGCTACCAAACATTTTAACACTCATGAGATATGCAGCTTTATTAACAGTAAAAGCAATAGCATCTTTCTCTCCATTATAGTCCTTATCATTGTAAGTTTTACCGAGTAGCAAACCTGTGGTTAAAATACCATCTAAACACCTTTCCTTTGTATTGAACATGTTTGTTGTTGGGGAAACTTCATGGGATATCTGAATCAATTCCATTAATTCCTTTTTTTCTAAAATTTCAGATGGTATCACAACTTCAGAAAACTCCTTGGCCTTCATCAGTGAATATCTAATCAGTCTGATGGCCTCTTCTCCAAGAACTGACCGTTTATTTTCGCCAGTGCTTTCTAAGCCCTTCTCTTTAGTTTTCTCCTCAGCCCATCGATTGACTGCATAAAAAAGATCCAACTCCTCAACGTTGAGTGTATCTCTGACAAGAACTTGACACAGCATTTCTTGAAATATATTTAAAAATGCCTCTGATAAAACTGTTTGATGGGTTTCACAGTCAACAATGTTCCAAAGTCGTCTTGTTAGCCTTTCATCGCTCATTTTATACAATGAATACTAATGAGAAAGCCACGCTTTTGATAGCTCTGTACTTTCTGAGCTGTTTTTGCTTCAGAACCGACCAAAAGTCAACTGAAAACTTAACATCATCTTTTCAACAAGTACTGAAACTAATTCACGACGTAGAGCTGAACCCAGGGCCGCAGAAATCCAAGAAGTTAACTTATGTTACCGTCGCTCACCTCAATGTCCGCTCCTTGAAATCTCGTGAAACATTTCACTTGGTCTCAAATGTAATTACTGAAAGCAGTTACGACATTTTTACTATCTCGGAATCGTGGCTTGATACTACTACAAGTAATGCAGATATAAATATAAATGGATATCTTATGTTTAGACAAGACCGTGGTGAACACAAATCTGGTGGCGGACTTGTGGTCTATGTTAAAAACACCTTCAAAGCTGTTGTCATCGAACAATCGTCGTCAGTCTCTGAAACCAACTTCCAACAACTCTGGCTCAAGATTCAATGTAAAAACCTTAAATCATTTCTGCTGTGCACAGTCTACAGACCCCCAAACTCTCCAATTGGTGCTCTAGGAGACCTAACAAAAGCACTTGTAGATTCTTTGTTACTAGGACTCGACATCATATTAATAGGAGACATGAACATAAATATGTTAGCAGAAAGTTCAGACCGTGATACATTGGTTGACCTTTGTTCCACCTTTAACTTCACTCAACTAGTAAAAGATCCAACAAGGATTACCGAAACTTCACGAACATTAATTGATGTCGCCCTCACTACAAATGAAAATATTATTCAAGATTGCAAAGTGATAACCACATCAATAAGCGACCACAACTTAGTATCTCTGACACTAAAGTTAAAAACGCCCAAGCCGAAATCAGGTTACATTACTTCAAGAAGCTATAAAAACTATGACTCAAATAAATTCGCTAAAGATTTGGCAGATGTCCCATTCCATGTTATCAGTATTTTTGACGAAGTAGATTACCAGATCAATGCATACAACCTATTGTTTAATCAAGTCCTCGATACTCATGCACCCGTGAAAAAGATGAAAATCAGATCAAAGCCAAATCCCTACATTACGCAAGAGATAAAAGCTCTAATGAAAACAAGAGATAAATGGCATAAAAGCACAATCAAAACAAATGATCGTTTACATTGGAATGCGTATCGCTTCTTCAGGCAAGAAGTCAAGCGGGAAATCAGGTTTGAAGAAAAACAATACGTGCGTTCTGAGTTAAACAACAGCAATGGGAATACAAACTCGATCTGGAAGACCATAAATCGATGCCTACCCAAGGAAAGATCTCCTCTAGCGCCAGTGGAAGACCCAGTTCTACAAGCCAACAGATTTAATGAATATTACACCTCAGTAGGTCAGATCACGGCAGAAAAGGCAAAAGCTCTAGCTGAGCAATTCAAGTTAAATACACCTCCGGCCGTGAACATCTCACCGCTTGTCGCCGAAAGCCAATCCTTTACCCTCAAGCCGATCACAGAAGAGGATACTCGCAAAATAATCCAAAGCTTGTCAACGAACAAAGCCCCAGGAATTGATCAAATCTCTGCGAGAGCGCTGAAAGACAGCCTACCTACAACACTACCTGCTATCACTTATATAGTAAACAACTCTTTTCGCACAAACTCTTTTCCACTTTCGTGGAAAATGGCCAAAGTAATCCCTTGTCCCAAGACTAAGGACTCAGAAGAACCATGTGACACTCGCCCACTTTCACTTACTGCCTATCATGTCTAAAGTCTGTGAAAGAGCAGCCCACTCACAATTAACGTCATTCCTTGAAGAAAATAATATCATTTCAGAATTCCAAAGTGGTAATAGAAAACAACATTCAACTGAAACAGCGCTCCTCTATTTTACCGACGAACTCTTAAAGAACATGGACCAAAGGAACATTACCATCGTTATCCTGTTAGACATGTCCAAAGCTTTTGATAGCATTAAGCACGATATCCTTCTATCAAAATTGCAAAGATATGGCATTTCAGCAGCATCCATCCCATGGTTCGAGAGTTACTTGTCCAATCGCAACCAAGTTGTACAAGTAGAGAATACAACATCTGAGCCACTCCCCCTTACGTTTGGTGTCCCGCAAGGAACAATCCTCTCCCCTGTACTATTTACATTGTATATTAATGATTTGTTATCTATCCCCAGGCACTGTAAAGCAATGGGATACGTTGACGATACAAAGCTTTTTCTAGCGCTTCCCCAGAAAGACGTGCCCGAAGCCATTCCATTACTAAATGATGATCTGAGAGTTATCGCACAATGGTGTTGCGCGAACTCGCTCCTCATCAACCCAGACAAAACAAAGGTTTTGGCCGTTGGAGTACCACAGCGCCTGAAATCCCTGCCTCCATTCTCATTAACACTACTTGGTAAAGACATCGAAGTTGTCCCAGCAGCTAAAGATCTTGGAGTTATCATCGACAAATGTCTGAACTACAACGAACATGTAACTAAAACCGCATCAAGCTGTTTCTACAAACTTAGTAGAATCAATAGAATTAAGCACCTATTAGACACTAAGACTTTGATACTGTTAATTAGTTCATTTATATTCTCTTCATTATTTTATTGTTCTACCGTATGGAGTAACACTACGAAAGCAAACAAAAACAAGCTACAATTAGTACAAAATTACGCAGCAAGAATCGTCCTTGGTCTAAGGAAGTATGACCACATCTCTGAAGGACTCAAATCACTTAAATGGCTAAACATCCAAGAAAAACTGTATCTAAGTAAATGATTGCATTATGTTACACAAATGTGTCTATGGAAATGCACCGCGATACTTATCCAACAAGTTTGTACGAAGGAACAAGATACACAAAAGAAATACCAGGCAAAACCAAGACCTCGATCTACCAGTTTGCAGATTAGCAACGGGCCAACGAGCATTCACATACAGAGGAGCTAAAATGTGGAATTCATTGCCAAATGAATTAAAGTCTACAGAGCAAATAAAGACTTTTAAGAAACGTCTTATTAATAATATAATAATATCTCGTTAGTATGTATAATTTTCTCTTTTTATATTTATATTCGAAATTTTTAAGAACTGTACAGTATATTTAGTATATTAGTATATTGTTGCTGAAAAGCCTTTTTAAGGAGCACAATAAAGTTTGTATGTATGTATGTATGTATTTTCTCTACTTCAGCAAGAACAATCAGCACATCTTCTGGTCCAATAAAATTGATGCATTTCTCCTTCAGAAATGGCATCATGTATTTATCAGCAAGATACAACACTTCAACCACATTACTTCCAGTTAGGTTGACTTTATCTGAATACACATAGCGAAGCATCTCTCGTAAGCTTTCCTCACTGCAGTCTGGTAGGTCAATAGTTGATTTAGACTCTGCTAGCTGTCCGTAAAACATGGCTTCGAACACAGGACTACTTATAGCCAGCATGTACTTGTTGGCTGGAACAGAGACTTTGACTCCATTCGAGTCTACCACCGAGAACGCCACATCGCAGAACAACGACTTGTTGAACGCGTACTCAGTACGTTCTCTGATAGCAGATAGTTCAGTTTGCCAGTTGGAAGGATCCATTTTACTCAAGTTATTAGCACAATGAGCAGAAATCAATCACGATGAACTTTCCTGCTAGCAAGTAGTGTGGTGGCGGGAATGGTAAGAAATCTACCAGGCGTTCCAAGCATTGGGTGGCCTGGAGCTATACACAGGAATCCCACACAATCTTGAAAAAAATTGCATACAGATAGACTGTTCTTTTAAGGGTAAATCAACATTTAGATAGGTAGACCGTTCTGGGCCGCAACATCAACTGGCTAATTTTGGCCAATTCGAACGCCCTTAAAACTTTGCTACTTGTAGTATTTGCCTTGGTTTACGTCCATATAGCAGTTCGTATGGTGAAAGTATCCATCCACAAGGCTGGAAACAACATTGCTTCTCTTCAAAACCTTCTTCAATTTACAACTGATCTCGATCTATCTCTCGTTTCATCTAAGCTGTTGGATTGATGATGTTGCCCACGGAGGGGGGAACTCCCATATATATCGGAGGGTGGGGATGCTCGTCGGAAATTTTGAAAATGACCCCTAAAAGGTCAGTACCCGAGTCAAATTATTAAAGGTGGGCGTGGCAACAAGATTTTTACCCCTTAAAGGTGCCAACTCAAAAACTAATGATCGAATGAATCTTAAAGAGATAAGTTGCTTTATCGATGAGTGTGGAGAAAAAAGTCAAATGGCTGATTTATTTATTTTAGATATGTAAAATTAATATTTGGTTGTAATAATCTAATATATACGATTGTAAAATATATGTAAAAATGTGTAGAAATTTATGCTAAATGTAAAAACTATGTATTAAGCAATATAAAACTATGTCCAAGTGTAAAAAAAAAATTATATGTAGAATAATTATAGATGGATATGCTACCCGCCTCGACTAACAATGCTATTTGCGGGCTAGCATCCCGATTTAATTTGTTGCTGTATATTTGAAATAATTAAAGAAGTTTTGTTGTTGTTGTTGTTGTTGTTCGATAAGAAAAAGTATGTTTTTTGACAGCCACTTTTATCTTATCATGTTTTGTGTTGTCTTCTTGTAGTTGTTGTAATTTTTGTCCTTAATTATACCCTGACGATAGCCACGATGGCCGAAAGCTAGGTAATAGTTTGTAAAAACTTAGAGTTTGAAGTGCCAAATTAAAGAAATTATGTACTTTCATCTCGTTCCAAATCGATACGATCCCGGGAACGGAAAAATAAAATTAAAAAGCCCAGCAAACAGAGCAATTACTACACAAAGAAAGCGATACAAGGTTAGTATTTAGATAAAGAAACAGACTTAGTCAAATGTTGGGTTGGTTTTTTTTTTTTTTTTTTTTTTTCAACTGAATGCTTAATGTGTGTTTGAGTTTTTCCTTCTAGTGAACTTAAAAGCAAATTGATGCTCTTCCACAACCTATTCCCGCGTTTGCTGTGGCGTTTGTGACGTACGTTAAAAAAAGAAACGTACGTCGAAAATCAATTCAACGCCTAAAAACAATAGAGGCATTCCCACCCTCCTGATTTCAGCCTACAATCTCAGCGGTATACTGCATGCTAAAAACCCTTGTATCGCGCACGACCATCGATGAATCAAACTTTCACCCAATCTCGTACCCAGGCCAGAGCCCGCGTTCGTCAGGATTATTGCAGGCTCGGGTAGGAGATTGCCTGAAAGTTGGATTTTGGTTGTACTGATCCGCCAATCACGTGAAGCTGGCGGAGCGTATGCAGATGTCCTAAAGGGACTTCAAGGCGGATGGCAAGAGTATTTGTATAAGCTGAGCGACCACCACAGGAAGCCCAAGAAGTGAACAGACCGACTTATGAAATCAGTCTAAAGGAACATCAAAGAGAACGATTTTATTAAACTTTCATACAATATTATTCTTTATCTTTCAAACATGAGCAAAGGCGTTCTCCCATTCATTCAGCCAATGGCACCTGTAGATTATTTAAATTCGTAGGGGGACAGTCTGCAGTTATATCTCCTTTAGGAAATATTTAAAGTGCACCTAACCCCCTGTTATTTCCAATTTTGATAAAAAGTCCGACCATTTCTAAGAACTTCTACGATAAAATTACTCGACTTGAATGAATTCCAAAGCTTATACAAAATTTTAAACATATCGGAAAAAGGGGCCTTTTGTTTTGCACAAAAGACTTTTGAAACGAACAAAAGAGTGTGACGTCTATCCAGGCTTAAGTTTTTTGAAAGTGTTCCATGGAACTCCAAACTTTAAAATTGTGTAAAAAATTTGGAATTCATTCAAATTAATTTTTTTCGTACAAGTCCTTAGAAATGTTCGAACTTTTCGTCAAAAAGGGAAATAGCAGTGGGTTAGGTGCACTTTAAGTATATAGAACCATGTTTCCTTACATGTCCTTAGGTTAGTTTGTTTTGATTGAAGTTGTACATGGAAATAACAAGACAGTGGTCTCACTCATGCTACATTCTTCTTCCTAAACTGCAAGCAGCTCCATTTTTCCCTTCAAATTCAGGAAAAGGAGCTTTTAGAATACAGCAAAGAGAGCAACATAGAAATTTGTCTTTACTGAATCAGCAGGAAAAGCGGGTCTGCTCTATCCTCTGCCAGGTTTATTTGCAACATTTGTTTACAAGGGTATGCTAAAATAGTTTTGTAGTGAATGGACTTTAACTGAGGTGTTTGCTTCAAGCGACTTCAAATTATTAAAATGTACACTTTTACAATATTCATCATGCCTTCTGATTCTATTGTCGTTTATTACATACAAAATGGCATTGATGGCAAAGCAGTTACTACATATATTGTAAAGATGTCTGCAAATTGACAAAGCCAAAGCCAATACAGAAAAGGCTAAAAACCCCTTCCTGTTCATTTTCAAAACTCTGTTCACTAAAATTACAACTATCTAAATGCTGGGTACTATCCAAGGCACAAGGGATTATGGGTGTGCGAACGTAAAGAATATACTGTCAGATGTCACATGTCACAAAACGTTTAGAATGACTGAAACTCTTTGAAGAGTTTCTGATTGAATTCAATGTCCCAACATTTCTTAACCACTATTTTACTATTTTATAGCAGTAGTATTACGATAAAATTTCCTGTGGCACAAGCATGTTTAAAAAGGTGTATATATACATCAACACAACTATTGATAAAACTTTGTTAAAATTGTGTATTCTGTTGTCTTGTAAATTCTGCTGTCAGATGACTTAAACTGGTAAACAACTAACAGGTAAATGACTAAGGTAAATACGTTTCCATTTTTGCTTGAGGCTGGAACTACTAATCAAATTCTATGTAATCTCAGCCGTCGAAACTGGCCTTCATTGGGTGTTGTACCATTAGTAGACTTCACTGTGTATTGGAAAGTTATCACTGTATCATTCTTAAGAGTTAATGGAAATTTACCACATTTGCCATATAGTGACGGTGGTCCTAATATCATGGCTTCCAAAGTATACACAGCATCTGGGACTAGTTTAACAGGTTTGTGAAGCTTAACTGAAAATCCATACAGATCATGTCTTTGACTGCCATAAGTGCCAACCTTTTCACTTTCAACTTCAAAGAACTGCCCTGAGATGATTTCTTCATTTTTGTATATGTCTAAGTCAACAATGTATTGCGAGTCTTTGCTGCCAAACATTTCAACACTCATGAGATATGCAGCTTTGTTAACAGTAAAAGCAATAGCATCTTTCTCTCCATTATAGTTCTTAGTATCATCTTTAGTGGAAATTTTACTGAATAACACACCTGAGGCTAAAATGCCATCTAAGCACCTTTCCTTTGTATTGAACATGTTTGTTGTTGGAGAAACTTCATGAGATATCTGAAACAATTCCATTAATTCATTTTTCTCGAGAATTGCAGATGGTATGACAACTTCAGAAAACTCCTTGCCCTTTATCAGTGAATATCTAATCAGTCTGATGACCTCTTCTCCAAGAACTGACCTTTTATTTTCGCCAGTGCTTTCTAAGCCCCTCTCTTTAGTTTTCTCCTCAGCCCATCGATTGACTGCATAAAAAAGATCCAACTCCTCAATGTTGAGTGTATCTCTGACAAGAACTTGACACAGCATTTCTTGAGATATATTCAGAAATGCCTCTGATGAAATTGTTTGATGGGTTTCGCAATCAACAATGTTCCACAGTCGTCTTGTCAGCCTTTCATCGCTCATTTTCTCTACTTCAGTAAGAACGATCAGCACATCTTCTGGTCCAATAAAATTGATGCATTTCTCCTTCAGAAATGGCATCATGTATTTATCAGCAAGGTACAGCACTTCAACCACATTACTTCCGGTTAGGTTGACTTTATCTGAATAGATATAGCGAAGCATCTCTCGTAAGCTTTCCTCACTGCAGTCTGGTAGGTCAATAGTTGATTTAGACTCTGCTAGCTGTCCGTAAAACATGGCTTCAAACACAGGACTACTTATAGCCAGCATGTACTTGTTGGCTGGAACAGAGACTTTGACTCCATTCGAGTCTACCACCGAGAACGCCACATCGCAGAACAACGACTTGTTGAACGCGTACTCAGTACGTTCTCTGATAGCAGATAGTTCAGTTTGCCAGTTGGAAGGATCCATTTTACTCAAGTTATTAGCACAATGAGCAGAAATCAATCACGATGAACTTTCCTGCTAGCAAGTAGTGTGGTGGCGGGAATGGTAAGAAATCTACCAGGCGTTCCAAGCATTGGGTGGCCTGGAGCTATACACAGGAATCCCACACAATCTTGAAAAAAATTGCATACAGATAGACTGTTCTTTTAAGGGTAAATCAACATTTAGATAGGTAGACCGTTCTGGGCCGCAACATCAACTGGCTAATTTTGGCCAATTCGAACGTCCTTAAAACTTTGCTACTTGTAGTATTTGCCTTGGTTTACGTCCATGTAGCAGTTCGTATGGTGAAAGTATCCATCCACAAGGCTGGAAACAACATTGCTTCTCTTCAAAACCTTCTTCAATTTACAACTGATCTCGATCTATCTCTCGTCTCATCTAAGCTGTTGGATTGACGATGTTGCCCACGGAGGGGGGAACTCCCATATATATCGGAGGGTAGGGATGCTCGTCGGAAATTTTGAAAATGACCCCTAAAAGGTACCCGAGTCAAATTATTAAAGGTGGGCGTGGCAACAAGATTTTTACCCCTTAAAGGTGCCAACTCAAAAACAAATGATCGAATGAATCTTAAAGAGATAAGTTGCTTTATCGATGAGTGTGGAGAAAAAAGTCAAATGGCTGATTTATTTACTGAAAATTACCCTCCAAAAGGTACCAGCTTATAGTCTTTGGTAGTCTACTAAAGTTTGAGGTACCCTAAAGTAAAGTAAAGTAAAGCGACCATATTTAACGTCGATAACTCGTAACAGTAATTCAACTGACAAACCTGAGGTCGACGGTGCGCTCATTTTACTCCCCTCTCTCCATCAGTGCTCCGTTTTAAGGGTATTTAAAGCTAATTAAAGCTACACAGATTGGGAAGAAGTCGAAACAAGGATCTCGCACCGAAGGCCGCGCACTAACCAACTGTGCCATCCTTGCTCCTACAAACCCCTAAAAGGTAACAGATAACTGATTTTGACCCCTAAAAGGTACGACGAGCATCCACGCCCTATTCCGAGCGGAGTGCCCCCTCCCCTCGGGAATGATGCTGTGATGATGCTGATTTCGCAGTTCTTCATCATGGAACTCGTAGCAAATTAAACATTAAGTTAAATTTTGACTTTTTCATGTAATTCGGATGAAAGACATGTATTGTGTCGGATTCTTACCAGAACAAAATAAGTTGAAATGTCTGCAAAACATTCTATTTTGGACATTTGAAGCACTCAAATGTCCTTAGATTTTTCTGTGGACTTCCCTATTTACATAATAAGAACTCAACACAACACCGCGCTTTTTAGCCCCAAAAAGTCCACAGATTTTTCTGCGGACATTTTCCTAATGTACTTGTACGCTTAAGTGCCTAGCTTAGTACCAACATTCATTGTCTATATTTTGCATGGACATTGAAATTCAAAGTACGTGAACATACTCAAAACATCTAATGCTTCAAATTTCTTAGTTTGCCTGTTTAGTAATAAAGTTTGGCCTTGAGCAAGTGCAATGAAAATGATCGTGAAATGATAATTGTTTTCACATGCATTACTTTGCAAATTACAACTTAAAAGGTGGTCCTTAGAAAAATCGTGCAAATCATACAAGCGGTTTGTTGTAAGTAAAATAAGTAAAATAATACCTGTCTTTAAATCTGAAGATGAGACTGAACCAAATAATTACAGACCTATTTCTTTTCTATCTATATTCAACAAAATATTTGAAAAACTAATTTAACGACTTAAGTCGTATCTAGAAAAATGCAACATTATTTGTCGATCCCTCACAATATGGTTTCCGAGAGAGACATTCTACTGAACATGTTAAGTAGATATTGTAAATAAAATACAAACTAATATGGATAAAAATTTATACTCGTGCAGAATATTTAGTTATAGATTTGAGCAAAGCATTTGATACTGTTGATCACAATATTTTATTAAGTAAATTACACTTTTATGGTATAAGAGGGATAGTCAATCATTGGTTTGCTTCATATCTAAAAGATCTTTACCAAACTACTCAAATTCGAGACGCTGTATCGGAAAGGAAAGAAACCTTATGTGGGATCCCTCAGGGATCAGTCATTGGACCCCTATTATTTCTCTTATATGTTAATGATATATGTAATTCCTCTGATATATTCGATTTCTTTCTCTTTGCTGACGATACAAAACTATTGTACGCTAATAGTAACTTAAAAGTTCTAGAAACTCTAGTTAACAGAGAACTACAAAAATTGTCAGATTGGCTAATTGCCAACAAGCTTACCTATAAAAAAATCCAATTTTGTCATTTTTAGACCATACCAAAAGAAAATGTATTATCAACCAATTATCAAATTATCTGATAATAGTTCCCATCAAGGTATACCTCTGGAATTCAGAGAGTATGTAAAATATCTTGGTATCTTAGTAGACTCTAATATTAGTTGGAAGCACCATATTGGTTGACATTGCTCTCAAAATAAGTAAAACTGTCGGAATTATCTCTAGACATTTAGTTCCAGTAAGTATTTTGCTGAACTTGTATAGATCTCTAATCCTTCCCTACTTATCATACGGTGTAGTCGCATGGGGACGTGCTCCCAAATTGTACAAAAACAAATTACTTATACTCCAAAAACGTGCCCTGAGACTTATTTATTTTAAACACAGTCAAGAACACGCTATACCTCTATTTATAAATTCTAATTTCCTTCCAATCGATATGATTTATTTTGAGAAAACGGTAAATCTTATGTATGATATTAATTTTAATTCGGCAGCAATTTCAATACAAAATCTCTTTCAAAAATCAAGTGATGTGCATGGCTACAATACATGATCAGTAAGCAGAAGTAATTTTAGAATCAAATCCTCAAGATTAGAAATTCAAAAATTATCATTTTCCAGATCTGCCCCAGTTATGTGGAGTAGTATACACCCTTTTAATAAATGCCACAACGTATTGTTTTCCGCGCTTGACGTCAAATTTATTCTTTTGAAACTTGTACAATATGAATGCAATTGAAAAGAATAAATTTGACGTCAAGTGCGGAAAACAAACGTCGTGGCATTTATTAAAAGGGTGTATACCCAGTTGTATTCGTAATGAACCTAAAAACGTATTCAAAGAAAAGTTACAGTTGTTACTTAGAAACATTCTTGAAACTGAAGACGATTATATTGATATCCAAACTATTATCAAAAAATCGTCCACATTCCATTTTTGAACTTGATCACGAGAATTCTTTCGTCACTCTAGTCCTTCCTTTCTCTCTCTCTCCCTCCTCTTCTTCTCTTCTTCCATCTCTGTTCCTTTTTCGCTCATCAATAAAGCTTTTAAAAGTTTTAGATATGTAAAATTAATATTTGGTTGTAATAATCTAATATATACGATTGTAAAATCTGTAAAAATGTGTAGAAATTTATGCTAAATGTAAAAACTATGTATTAAGCAATATAAAACTATGTCCAAGTGTAAAAAAAAATTTATATGTAGAATAATTATAGATGGATATGCTACCCGCCTCGACTAACAATGCTATTTGCGGGCTAGCATCCGATTTAATTTGTTGCTGTATATTTGAAATAATTAAAGAAGTTTTGTTGTTGTTGTTTGATAAGAAAAAGTATGTTTTTTGACAGCCACTTTTATCTTATCATGTTTTGTGTTGTCTTCTTGTAGTTGTTGTAATTTTTGTCCTTTAATTATACCCTGACGATAGCCACGATGGCCGAAAGCTAGGTAATAGTTTGTAAAAACTTGGAGTTTGAAGTGCCAAATTAAAGAAATTATGTACTCTCATCTCGTTCTAAATTGATGCGATCCCGGGAACGGAGAAATAAAATTGAAAAGTAGCAAACAGAACAATTATTACACAAAGAAAGCGATACAAGGTTATTATTTAGATAAAGAAACAGAGTTAGTCAAATGTTGGGGTTTTTTTTCAACTGAATATGCTCAATGTCTGTTTGAGTTTTTCTTTCTAGTGAACCTAAAAGCAATTGATGCTCTTCCACAACCTATTCCCGCGGTTGCTGTGGCGTTTGTGACGTACGTTAAAAAAGAAAATCAATTCAACGCCTAAAAACAATAGAGACATCCTCACCCTTCTGATTCCAGCCTACAATCTTAGCGGTATACTGCTAAAAACCCTTGTATCGCGCACGACCCTCGATGAATCAAACTTTCACTCAATCTCGTACCCAGAGCCCGCGTTCGTCAGGATTATTGCAGGCTCTGGGTAGGAGATTGCCTGAAAGTTGGATTTTGGGTGTACTGATCTGCCAATCACGTGAAGCTGGCAGAGCGTATGCTGATGTCCTAAAGGGACTTCAAGGCGGATGGGAAGAGTATTTGCATAAGGTGAGCAACTACGACAGGAAGCCCAAGAAGTGAACAGACCGACTTATGAAATCAGTCTAAAGGAACATCAAAAAGAACGATTTTATTAAACTTTCATATAATATTATTCTTTATCTTTCAAACATGAGCAAAGGTGTTCTCCCATTCATTCAGCCAATGGCACCTGTATATTATCCAAATTCCTGGGGGGAGGGGGGACAGTAAGTTATATCTCCTTTAGGAAATATTTAGGTATATAGAACCATGTTTCCTTAGGTTAAGGGGGCAACTGCCCCTCTGTCCCTTCACCCTGCAATCCACTTTAGCTTAGTAAAGAAAAGTTTCCAAGTTATTTTGATCGAAGTTGTACATGGGAATATAACAAGTGGTCACACTTATGCTACATTGTGTAGTTCCAGAAAATATCCATACCCCACCGTGGAGGGAATTGGAAATTCCGGAGGGTAGGGAGGGGGTCAGAAAAACAAAATTACAGAGTTTGTATGGAAGAAAAATGGAAGTTCCGGAGGGTAGGGGGGTCCATTTACAAATTCCCTCCTTGGTGGGGTATGGATATTTTTTGGAACTACCCATTCTTCTGCCTAAACTGTAAGCAGCTCCACTTTTCCCTTCAAATTCTGGAAAATGAGTGTTTAGAAATACAGCAAAGAGAGCAAAATAGAAATTTGTCTTTACTGAATCAGGAGGAAAAGTGGGACTGCTATATCCTCTGCCAGGTTTATTTGCAACATTTGTTTACAAGAGTATGCTAAAACAGTTTTGTAGGGAATGGACTTAACTGAGGTGTTTGCTTCAAGCGACTTCAAATTATTAAAATGTATACTTTTACAATATTCATCATGCCTTCTGATTCTATTGTTGTTTATTACATACAAAATGGCATTGATGGCAAAGCAGTGACTACATATATTGTAAAGATGTCTGCAAATTGACAAAGCCAAAACCTTAATTAGAAGAGATTTTGTATATAATTTAACTATAAAACATTGCGATAAAATATGATACATTCCAAAAAATTCTAAAAAGCAATAGAATGAAAAATGAATTGAAATATATATACAAAAATAGAGACTGAAATTATGCTGGATCCCCTAGAGACGCAATCAATTAAAAAGCTTAGCTGAAATAGAGTTATTCTGCGTATTGAGTGTAGGCTTAAGGTCCTTAAAAGCATTTTATAAAGACGACAATCAAACTTAGTTTGACATCTCTTAAGAAGAGAAAAAAGACTACTAAACCTAGAAGTGTTAATACCACCATGCATATTAACAAAATGCTTGCCTATGGCAAAATACCTATGCTCTTGAAACGTTGATGCAAATGCCTTGAGGTGTAACCTGCATAATCAGCATCACACTGATCACTTTTAAAATGATACACTACGCATTGATTGCTTACAATTACAGGTTTCTTTCCTTTTGGCCTAAGAATCTGTTGAATAGGTTTACTATGAAAAGCTGGTTAAATATCGATACCGATGTTAGAACTCAAGGATTTCAACTGCTCCTTCACCAGATTCACCGAGCTCTGGTTCTTAAAGGGCAAAGAAAACCTAACAGTTTTAACGTCGTTATCGTCCTTAGACTCCATATGAATATTGTCATAAAGCCAAAACCAATACAGAAAAGGCTAAAAACCCCTTCCTGTTCATTTTCAAAATTCTGTTCACTAAAATTACAACTATCTAAATGCTGGGTACTATCCAAGGCACAAGAGATTATGGGTGTGTGAACGTAAAGAATATACTGATGTCACATGTCACAAAACGTTTAGAATGACTGAAACTCTTTAAAGAGTTTCTGATTGAATTCAATGTCCCAACATTTTTTAACCATGTAATTAGACTATCGCAGTAGTATTATGATAAAATTTCCTGTGGCACAAGCATGTTTAAAAAGGTGTATATATATATATCAACACAACTATTGATAAAACTTGTGTAAAATTGTGTATTCTGTTGTCTTGTAAATTCTGCTGATGACTAACTGGTAAATAACTAACAGGTAAATACGTTTCCATTTTTGCTTGAGGCTGGAACTACTTATCAAATTCTATGTAATCTCAGCCGTGAAAACTGGCCTTCATTGGGTGTTGTACCATTAGTAGACTTCACAGTGTATTTATAAGTTATCACTATATCATTCTTAAGAGTTACTGTGCATCTACCATATTTACCATTGTGTGATGGTGGTCCTGATATCTTGGCTTCCAAAGTATACACAGCATCTGGGACTAGTTTAACAGGCTTATGAAGCTTAACTGAAAATCCATACAGATCATATCTCTCCTGATTGCCATGAAAGCCAGCCTTTTCACATTCAACTCTGGAGGACTGCCCTGAAACGATCTCTTCATTTTCATATATGTTCAAGTCAACTCTGTATTTTGAGTCTTTGCTGCCAAACATTTCAACACTCATGAGATATGCAGTTTTATTAACAGTAAAAGCAATAGCATCTTTCTCTCCATTATAGTCCTTATCATCCTCATTGGAAATTCTACTGAATCGTACACGTGAGTTTAAAATACCATCTAAACACCTTTCCTTTGTATTGAACATGTTTGTTGTTGGGGAAACTTCATGGATTACCTGAAACAATTCCATTAATTCATTTTTCTCGAGAACTGCAGATGGTATCACAACTTCAGAAAACTCCTTGCCCTTGATCAGTGAATATCTAATCAGTCTGATGGCCTCTTCTCCAAGAACTGACCGTTTATTTTCACCAGTGCTTTCTAAGCCCCTCTCTTTAGTTTTCTCCTCAGCCCATCGATTGACTGCATAAAAAAGATCCAACTCCTCAACGTTGAGTGTATCTCTGACAAGAACTTGACACAGCAGTTCTTGAGATATATTTAGAAATGACTCTGATGAAACTGTTTGATGGGTTTCGCAATCAACAATGTTCCAAAGTCGTCTTGTCAGCCTTTCATCTCCCATTTTCTCTACTTCAGTAAGAACAATCAGCACATCTTCTGGTCCAATAAAATTGATGCATTTCTCCTTCAGAAATGGCATCATGTATTTATCAGCAAGGTACAGCACTTCAACTATATTACTTCTAGTTAGGTTGACTTTATCTGAATACACATAGCGAAGCATCTCTCGTAAGCTTTCCTCACTGCAGTCTGGTAGGTCAATAGTTGTTTTACTCTCTGCTAGCTGTCCGTAAAACATTGCTTCAAACACAGGACTACTTATAGCCAGCATGTACTTATTGGCTGGAACGGAGACTTTGACTCCATTCGAGTCTACCACCGAGAACGCCACATCGCAGAACAAGGACTTGTTGAACGCGTACTCAGTACGTTCTCTGATAGCAGATAGTTCAGTTTGCCAGTTGGAAGGATCCATTTTACTTGTTAAGTTATTAGCACAATCAATGAGCAGAAATCAATCACTATGAACGTTCCTGCGACTTTATAGCAAGTAGTGTGGTGGCGGTGTCGCAGTGATATGTGTATCCCCAAGTATTTTGTATCCCCGTACCCAGATCCCTAGTGATATGTGTATCCCCCGGTGGGGATACACAAAACGCTGAAGCTTGGTATCCTGGCTCTCACAGCACTTCACAAAAACAGTCATAAACAACATGGAGATGCGGAGAATGTACAGTTTTTATTTTATCTGATTAAGTATCAAAGCATTTTGACAAGTTTTTTATTGAAGTTTTAAAGCGATTTACGATCACATTTGGCTCAGGTATCAGAATTTTTACCTTGGGATTGGGATAACAGTCTTAGGGATCGGGATCGCGGCCTGTTTTTCAGGGATCAGCTCTTATCTGCTGTCTGCCTGGATGATAAATTTTGATACATCTGACAAATATACTGCAAATTTTCTGCCAATCGAGTTAATGGTTTGTAGAGTGAAATCATGTCAGAAATGTAGGATGGAGCCAACTAATACCTCGTTACTAGTTTGTATAAGGGGATACACGTATCACTAGTGATATGTGTATCCCTATGCACGGATACACAAAACACTGAAGTAGAAGGAAAATCACTAGCTAGAAAGATTGAAAACACTAAACCGAGAAAAATAAACGATAAAAAAGAGCTAGATTATCCGTATGCCACGTCGGGCGATGACAATGGAATACTGGTATCCTGGGGGGGGGGACTCTATTGTAAAAGGATCGGGTATGCTCGTCGTATCTCTTAGGGGTAAAAATCAGCGATTTAGTATCTTTTAGGGTATTAAAATTGACGTTTAGAGTTTTAGCATTTCCTGGTCTCTCTGAGGATATCAAAAGAGCCCATTGCTTAATATTTTGTTCTCAAATGGAAGAAATTTACCCAACAAAAGCGTGTCGACCATCAAATTTTGTGTTCATAACAATAAATGTTCATTAGCTTGTTATCGCTGGTATCTCTTAAGGGTTAAAAAATCGTCTGGCCACGCCCTTTTAAAAAGACTTCCGGTATCTTTTAGGGGTATTTTTGAAAATTTCCGACGAGCATACCCGATCCTTTTACAATGGAGTCCCCCCCCCGGGACTGGTATCACTGTCTACCCCACGATGCATAACTGCTATGTTTCCCGATTTAAATCACTTTTACATTTTAATTTTTAAATTTTTAAGTCTTTATACTACCAATTTCAGTAACGAAGATTGCTAATCATATGCATACATCCACTAAGCAAAAATAGTACTTATAAACGAGCCGGTTAAAAACCTACACATTAATTTCAAAATGAAGGGGGAGGGGGGAGAGGGATACAGATATCACCAGCCGCCATCTTGGAGGGGATACACATATCACTAGTGATATATGTGCGGGGATACACATATCACGGGGGTACAGATATCACTGCGACAGGCGGGAATGGTAAGAATTCTACCAGGCGTTCCAAGCATTGGGTGGCCTGGAGCTATACACAGGAATCCCACACAATCTTGAAAAAAATTGCATACAGATAGACTGTTAAGGGTAAATCAACATTTAGATAGGTAGACCTTTCTGGGCCGCAACATCAACTGGCCAATTTTGGCCAATTCGAACGTCCTTAAAACTTTGCTACTTGTAGTATTTGCCTTGGTTTACGTCCATGTAGCAGTTCGTATGGTGAAGGCATCTGATTGTCTCGATACATCCACAAGGCTGGAAACAACATAGCTTCTCTTCAAAACCTTCTTTGATTTACAACAGACTGATCTCGGTCTATCTCTCGCCTCATCTAAGCTGTTGGATTGGTGATGTTGCCCATGGAGGGGGGGGGGACTCCCATATATATCAGAGGTTAGGGATGGTCGTCGGAAATTTTGAAAATGACCCCTAAAAGGTACCCGAGTCAAATTATTAAAGGTGGGCGTGGCAACAAAAGATTTTTACCCCTTAAAGGTACCAACTAAAAATCAGTTGCTTTATCGATGAGTGTGGAGAAAAAAGTCAATTGGCTTACTTATTTACTGAAAAATGCCCTCCAAAAGGTACCAGCCTAGTCTTTGGTAGTCCACTAAAGTTTGAGGTACCCTAAAAGATACCAGATAGCTGATTTTGACCCCTAAAAGGTACGACGAGCATCCACGCCCTATTCCGAGCGGAGTGCCCCATCCCCCTGGGAATGGTGCTGTGATGATGCTGATTTCACTAAGTTCGCAGTTCTTCATCATGGAACTCTTAGTAAACATTAAGTTAAATTTGGACTTTTTCATATAATTCGGATGAAAGACATGTATTGTGACGTGTCAGATTCTTACCAGAACAAAATAAGTTGAAATGTCTGCAAAACATTCTATTTTGGACATTTGAGATTTTTTTGTGGACATTTCCCTATTTACATAATAAGAACTCAACACAAAACCGCGCTTTTTAGCCCCAAAAAGTCCACAGATTTTTCTTTTACAACACTCAAGTGCCTAGCTTAGTACCAACATTTCATTGTCTATATTTTGCATGGACATTGAAATTCAAAGTACGTGAACATACTCAAAACATCTAATGCTTCAAATTTCTTAGTTTGCCTGTTTAGTTTGCCTGTTTAGTAATAAAGTTTGGCCTTGAGCAAGTGCAATGAAAATGATCGTGAAATGATAATTGTTTTCACATGCGTTACTTTGCAAATTACAACTTAAAAGGTGGTCCTTAGAAAAATCGTGCAAATCATACTCTATAAAATCTCCTCCTATGGTGGTGCGGAAGCGGTTTGTTGTAAGTAAAATAAGTAAAATAATTAATATATAATACCAGCTGTCTTTAAATCTGAAGATGAGACTGACCCAAATAATTACAGACCTATTTCTCTTCTCAGTATCGATATTCAACAAAATCTTTGAAAAACTAATTTACAAACGACTTAAGTCGTATCTAGACAAATACAACATTATTTGTCCCTCACAATATGGTTTCTGAGAGAGATATTCTACTGAACATGTTATCTTAGATATTGTAAATAAAATACAAACTAACATGGATAAAAAATTATACTCGTGCGGAATATTTCTAGATTTGAGCAAAGCATTTGATACTGTTGATCACAATATTTTATTAAGTAAATTACACTATTATGGTATAACAACAACACTGAACAACTGTTTATTCTACCCATCCTAGAAAATTACATTGTATAGAATATATAATAACTTTATTGTAATTGTAATAATAAATAAATAACATTACTACTACAACAGGGCCATAGAAGGGAGGAACTGAATCCTCATTGTAAACTATACCCCAATAAATATACTATATAAATATACATTTACATACATTTAACAATACAATACAGTACAATATAATATAAAAATCTGTCATAAAATTTCACTCTCTATAAAATATATATATATATATATGGGATATTTGAATGGAATTGAATATAAACTTGATCATTGAATCTTATATATGGTGATATAATGTACATCAATTAATTTAATTAATTTAATATAATACTAAATACGTACGTAAACATACTTAGTGCCTAATCAATTAATGTTGACTTTATATATGGAATATTTGAATGGAATTGAATATAAACTTGATCATTGAATCTTATATATGGTAATATAATGTACATCAATTAATTTAATTAATTTAATATAATACTAAATACGTAAACATACTTAGTGCCTAATCAATTAATGTTGACTTTAAAGCTTTTTTAAAGCTATTTACTGACTCATGTTCTACTACTGATGCCGGTAGACTGTTCCATGTGTCTATATATCTATGCCAGAACGAGTACTTAAAAATATCTGTACGGCAAAATGGCTTATAAAGTTTATAGCGATGACTGTTTCTTGATTGCCTATTACTGAATGACATGTAATCATTAGTGTTTCCAGCAGAATGTCCTTTGATGAACTTGAAAAGTTGAACCAGACCCAGGATTTCTCTACGATGAGCAAGCGTCGGAAGCTTAAGGGATTTCAGTCGATCTTCATATGGAGTGTCTTTACCAATGATCCATCTTGTAACATTTCTTTGGACGCGTTCAAGTTTTTCGGTCAAATATGCTTGGTGGGGGTTCCACACCTGACAGGCGTACTCAAGTATTGGGCGAACCATCACTTTATAACCAGTAAATAAAGCCTTAAAGTGAGTCCCAAACGTCCGCTTGAGTAAGCCCAATAATCTGTTTGATCTTGCAACCACAGAAAGTACGTGAGATTTCCATGATAAATCATCAGAGAGAACCACTCCAAGATGTTTATGCGTAGATACTTTTTATAGAAATATAAAAAGGTAGACATTTATAATTATAGCAACAGTGAGTATCGCAGCTTAGAATAACTAAAAAGCTCAATACCGAGCTAAGCTGCGAGTAAAAAGTGTTCAAGTAAATTTTTACAATATAGTTTAGTCAGACGGCGTAGAAAAGGAAGAAGAAGAAAAAGAAACTAAGATAAAAAAAAGACAGAAAAAAAAACACACTAAAAGGTGATTTATATATACAGAAAAAACATATGAATTGTTTAGATAATTAGAAGATAGCACACATTAGTAAATGAAGCACATCGACAGGAGTTGGTAAAAAGAAACAGACATATTAATAAGTTTTAATGAAGTTCTCGGATAAGCATGTTTTGAAATTACAACGACTTTTTGATTTAATATTATCATTTATAGAGTTCCACAATTTAGCACCTGTAAATCTGATGTTAAATTTGCCATAATTTGTTCTTATTTTTGGAAGACGATAGGACTCTCTACTAGCTAAACGAGTATTGTATTGATGTACTTCATTTACTTCACCAAAAAAGGTCTTGAATGCAGTAGGGAGTCTGTTGGTAAAAAAGTCATACATGGCATTATAAACTTGAATCAAATCCAAAAATTTTAAAAGTTCTAAATCACGAAACAGAGGTGATGAGTGTTGGTTAAAGTCAGAGAAGGTAATGATTCTAACAGCTTTTTTTTGTAGTGTAATTAAAGGTTTGAGTGATGTAGAATAGGCATTACCCCAAGTAATGATTGCATATGTCAAGAATGGGTAAAGAAAAGCATAATGCACCAGTCAATTGAAACCCCGGCCCCCCCATTCCCCGGGGAGGGCCGGGGAATTAACACATTATAGCCGGGTTTTTAACACTGTTTTAACAGCACAATCAACGGGAAGGCGGGGGAATTAACGTCTAATTCAAAGAAAATGATCTGTTTCGCCACCGTTATTGGCCTCTAAGGACCGGGAAATGCCGGGACTTTAACATTGTAGAAATGTTAATTCCCCCGGTATTGCCCGGGGGTTGGGGGGCCGTGGTTTCAATTGACTGATGCATAATAAATTTGTATCAGGACCTGAAGGTTAACAAAATGCCTAAGTTTAAACAAGATTCCATTGCAGCGTTTAACTTTTTTTTAAATATAAGAGATGTGACTTTTCCAGGTCAAACTAGAGTCAAAGTAAACTCCCAAAGGAACTATTAATGATAAATAAGTCAAGTTAACAAATTGAAGATAGTTTTCCATTGTCAGTACTCTTATTAATCATGGATGACGTCAAAAAATGTTCAAAACTAAAGTGGAACCACGAGCAAGTAAGCATTATATACTGCTGTTTAAATCAAACAATTTCATTATTATCAATTACGTTATAAACAAAAATTTTCAATGGATTACGACAAGTGGATCGAAGCTGTAGTACAAGGTTTGGCTTGTCAGGAAAAGAGTAGCAAGAGTTCGTGCCGGAAAGAAAAGAGGAGCAGTACCATGAGAGAGAACGGAGAGAGCCAAGGAACGAGAACACGAAAAGAGAATACGCGAAGAAGAATTGCAATTGAAAGTACTAGAGCAAGAAGCTGCTGCGAGAGAAAGGAGTTACAAGAACGAGTTGGAATAGTTTAACAACTGTGCACGTGTCCCTTACCAACGACAAATTTGATGGGATTCCTGTGTATAGCTCCAGGCCACCCAATGCTCATACTATTATGGGAGCCTGGTAAAAATCGTACCATTTGTCAAATCCCGCCACTTTTCCATAAAACTTGCAGCAAAGTTTTTGTGACTGATTCCTGCTCTAATAACTTAAGTAACATGGATCCTTCCAACTGGCAAACTGAACTATCTGCTATCAGAGAACGTATTGAGTACGCGTTCAACAAGTCCTTGTTCTGCGATGTGGCGTTCTCGGTGGTAGACTCGAATGGAGTCAAAGTCTCCTGTTCCAGCCAATAAGTACATGCTGGCTATAAGTAGTCCTGTGTTCGAAGCCATGTTTTACGGACAGCTAGCAGAGTCTAAATCAACTATTGACCTACCAGACTGTAGTGAGGAAAGCTTACGAGAGATGCTTCGCTATACATATTCAGATAAAGTCAACCTAACTAGAAGTAATATGGTTGAAGTGCTGTACCTTGCTGATAAATACATGATGCCATTTCTGAAGGAGAAATGCATCAATTTTATTGGACCAGAAGATGTGCTGATTGTTCTTACTGAAGTAGAGAAAATGGGCGATGAAAGGCTGACAAGACGTCTATGGAACATTGTTGATTGCGAAACCCATCAAACAGTTTCATCAGAGGCATTTCTAAATATATCTCAAGAACTGCTGTGTCAAGTTCTTGTAAGAGATACACTCAACATTGAAGGAGTTGGATCTTTTTTATGCCGTAGATCGATGGGCCGAGGAGAAAACTAAAGAGAGGGGCTTAGAAAGCAATGGTGAAAATAAAAGGTCAGTTCTTGGAGAAGAGGCCATCAGACTGATTAGATATTCACTGATCAAGGGCAAGGAGTTTTCTGAAGTTGTGATACCATCTGAAATTTTAGAAAGAAAGGAATTAATGGAATTGATTCAGATAATCCATGAAGTTTCCCCAACAACAAACATGTTCAATACAAAGGAAAGGTGTTTAGATGATATTTTAACCTCACCCATACGATTCAGTAAAATTTTCATTGATTGTGATAAGAACTATAATGGAGAGAAAGATGCTATTGCTTTTACTGTTAATAAGGCTGCATATCTCATTAGTGTTGACATGTATGGCTGCAAAGACTCAAAATACAGTGTTGACTTGAACATATATGAAAATGAAGAGATCATATCAAAACAGTCATCTGAAGTTGAATGTGGAAAGGTTGGCTCTCATGGCAAGCAGAGATATAAAGAGTATGGATTTTCAGTCAAGCTTCATAAGCCTGTTAAACTAGTCCCAGATGCTGTGTATACTTTGGAAGCCATGATATTAGGACCACCATCACACTGTGGTACATGTGGTAATTGTACAGTAACTCTTAAGAATGATGTAGTTATAACTTTCCAATACACTGTGAAGTCTACTAATGGTACAACACCCAATGAAGGCCAGTTTTCACGGCTGAGATTACATAGAATTTGATAAGTAGTTCCAGCCTCAAGCAAAAATGGAAACGTATTTACCTTAGTCATTTACCTGTTAGTTATTTACCAGTTAGTCATCAGCAGAATTTACAAGACAACAGAATACACATTTTAACAAAGTTTTATCAATAGTTGTGTTGATGTATATATACACCTTTTTAAACATGCTTGTGCCACAGGAAATTTTATCGTAATACTACTGCAATAGTCTAGTTACATGGTTAAAAATGTTGGGACATTGAATTCAGTCAGAAACTCTTCAAAGAGTTTCAGTCATTTTAAACTTTTTGTGACATGTGACATCAGTATATTGTTTATGTTCACACACCCATAATCCCTTGTGCCTTGGATAGTACCCAGCATTTAGATAGTTGTAATTTTAGTGAACAGAGTTTTGAAAATCAACAGGAAGGGGGTTTTAGCCTTTTCTGTATTGGCTTTGTCAATTTGCAGACATCTTTACAATATATGTAGTAACTGCTTTGCCATCAATGCCATTTTGTATGTAATAAACAACAATAGAATCAGAAGGCATGATGAATATTGTAAAAGTATACATTTTGAATAATTTGAAGTCGCTTGAAGCAAACACCTCAATTAAGTCCATTCACTACAAAACTGTTTTAGCATACTCTTGTAAACGAATGTTGCAAATAAACCTGGCAGAGGATAGAGCAGTCCCACTTTTCCTTCTGATTCAGTAAAGACAAATTTCTATTTTGCTCTCATTGCTGTATTCTAAAAACTCATTTTCCTGAATTTGAAGGAAAAAGTGGAGCTGCTTACAGTTTAGGCAGAAGAATGTAGCATAAAACAAAATAACTTGGAAACTTTTCTTTACTAAACTAAAGTGGATTGTGGGGTGGTACACAGCAAAGGGACAGAGGGGCAGTTGCCCCCCCTAACCTAAGGAAACATGGTTCTATATACCTAAATATTTCCTAAAGGAGATATAACTGACTGTCCCCCCTCCCCCCAGGAATTTGGATAATATACAGGTGCCATTGGCTGAATGAATGGGAGAACGCCTTTGCTCATGTTTGAAAGATAAAGAATAATATTGTATGAAAGTTTAAGGTGGCTCGACTGGGTTTTGTTTGAGGCGCACCTCCGCTGTTTGATCGCAAAATGCGTCGCAGCAAAAAACCTAATTTCAAAAAAAATTCCACAACAAGTCTAGAGATAGATTAAAGTTTCTTTTGACGTTTAAATCATTTTGATCGGAGTTTTCAATTTATAGTGGCGGCATGGCGATTTTCATAAACCCGATTTTTTGGAAAAACTAGAGTTTTGTACAAAACCGCATTTATAGGTTCATAAAATCGGGATCAAGTTCTGCACTCTTACTCAGCTTCAACGATTTCTATGGAAGCGTTTTTGAATAAAACGCGCTTGAACTTTTACGCATCAAAAAAGTAAACAATTTCAAGCATTCAGTTTACTTGGCCGAAAACTTTACTTTTAAGTCTCGGAAAAAGCTTTTTTCGAGCTCATATCGTCGACACATTCAATAACTGTTCGTTTGGAAAAGTAGAACAAAATTACGCCGCACGATTTTGAGAAATATGAATTTAGGTCAAGTTGATAGAGGTGCGCCTTTTCAACTTTTGTTTATCATTTCACTCATGCACTCCAGTTTTTTCTGAACTTGTGAATTCCGATTCCGCTTGTTGCACTCATCCTTTGTTATTTTAATACAAGCCATTGAAATTGCTGTTTCAAATTATCATACTCGTAGCCACTTGGAAGGTTTTCAAAAGGCAAACAAGAGCGGCATATATCGGAATTCACAAGTTCAGAAAAAAAAACTGGACAATGGAGATGCTTGACGACCAAAACATCGTCAACGCGAAGTAAGCGGCCTAAAAATTTACGTTTTTATAATTTATTTTGGATATCTTACAATGCTTCAATGGCCATGAAATGTGTAGGATTAAGAAACAACTTGGTGAAAATGCTGATACTAATGTTAGAAAAAAATATATCGAGCGATTCGTAAGTTTTCTAGCTTTTTATAAAGATAAGTGAAATGATAAACAAAAGATGAAAAGGCGCACCTCTATCAACTTGACCTAAATTCATATTTCTCAAAATCGTGCGGCGCAATTTTGTTCTACTTTTCCAAACGAACAGTTATTGAATGTGTCGACGATATGAGCTGCTCAAAAAAAGCTTTTTCGGAGACCTAAAAGTAAGGTTTTCGGCCAAGTAAACTGAATGTTTGAAATTGTTTACTTTTTGATGCATAAAAGTTCAAGCGCGTTTTATTCAAAAACGCTTCCATAGAAATCGTTGAAGCTGAGTAAGAGTGCAGAACTTGATCCCGATTTTATGAACCTATAAATGCGGTTTTGTACAAAACTCTAGTTTTTCCAAAAAATCAGGTTTATGAAAATCGCCATGCCGCCACTATAAATTATTGAAAACTCCGATCAAAATGATTTAAACGTCAAAAGAAACTTTAATCTATCTCTAGACTTGTTATGGAAAATTTTTTTTTAATTAGGTTTTTTGCCGCGACGCATTTTGCAATCAAACAGCGGAGGTCGAGGTGTGCATCAAACAAAACCCAGTCGAGCCACCTTAATAAAATCGTTCTTTTTGATGTTCCTTTAGACTGATTTCATAAGTCGGTCTGTTCACTTCTTGGGCTTCCTGTGATGGTCGCTCACCTTATGTAAATACTCTTGCCATCCGCCTTGAAGTCCCTTTAGGACATCAGCATACGTTCCGCCAGCTTCACATGATTGGAGGATCAGTAAACCCCAAATCCAACTTTCAGGCAATCTCATATACCCAGAGCCTGCAACCCTGACGAGCGCAGGCTCTGGGTACGAGATTGAATGAAAGTTTGATTCATTGAGAATCGCGCGCGATACAAGGGTTTTTAACAGTATACCGCTGAGATTGTAGGCTGGAATCAGGGGTGGGGATTTCTCTATTGTTTTTAGGCGTTGAATTGATTTTCAACGTATATGTTTCTTTTTTTAACGTACGTCACAAACGCCACAGCAACCGCGGGAATAGGTTGTGGAAGAGCATCAATTTGCTTTTAGATTCACTAGAAAGAAAAACACTCAAACAGACATTGAGCATTCAGTTTTTACATATATTTTACAATCGTATATATTAGATTATTACAACCAAATACTAATTTTACATATCTAAAACTTTGAAAAGTTTTATTGATGAGAGAAAATGGAACAGAGACGGAAGAAGAGAAGAAGAGGAGGGAGAGAGAGAAAGGAAGGAAGGACTAGAGTGACGAAAGAATTCTCGTGATCAAGTTCAAAAGCTCTCTGTTAACTATAGTTTCTAGAATTTTTAAGTTACTATTAGCGTACAATAAGTTTGTATCGTCAGCAAAGAGAACTGAGAAATCGAATATATCAGAGGAATTACATATATCATTAACATATAAGAGAAATAATAGGGGTCCAATGACTGATCCCTGAGGGACCCCACATAAGGTTTCTTTCCTTTCCGATACAGCGTCTCGAATTTGAGTAGTTTGGTAACGATCTTTTAGATATGAAACAAACCAATCATTGACAGTACTATCCCTCTTATATTGCTTAGGGGCCATTCATTTTTTATCAGGGAGAGGGGGGCGGTGGAAATATGGGGGGGGGCCATTCAAAAAAATCAGGCCTATAGAGGGGGGCCACATGTAGAAGAATCAATGTCAAAAGGGGGGGCCATTCAAAAACATCATACCAATGAGCTTTTATCAGTTATTTTTATTAAAGTAAAGGAAACAGAATAGAACATTTCTGAGTTACTACTTTACTGCCTATCGCTGAGCAGCTCGCGCTTCGCGCTCGCAAATTAAAATGTACTGATATTACAAAATCCAAAACTAGTTATATATGCTAACTACTCATTTACTGAATCAGAAATGTAGTACTTTTGAGTTACTTTCATGGCCTTACTTTGACGAGCGGCTCGCGCTTCGCGCTCGGATAATGTCGTTATTGTAAATGGTTTCTGAAAATGTTCTGCTTGCTCTCAGAAGAGCAAGAGCTTTATTCTTTACAGAAAATTGATCCACCCTGATTCCGAAACGAATCCCCATTCAGAATGCAGCCTACGGGCCTGTAAATGATCATGAAAAACGAAATAATCTGACATTAAAGTACATGGATTGCTAACATTTATACAACTGCAACAAACTTTTGATATCCTTTTAGGGATCATTCATTTTTTATCAGGGAGGGAGGGGAGCGGTGGATTTTTTTTGGGGGGAGAGGGGGGGTCATTAAAAAAAATCAGGCTTATAGAGGGGGAGCTAGTTTTTCTTGTATGGACTCCTGCTGGAATTCCACCGCCCCCCCCCCCCCCCCCCCCCCCTCCCTGATAAAAAATGAACGGTCCCTTATGAGTGGTTTAAATCATATCTATATAACAGAAAACAACATGTAATCATTGACAATGCAAAATCTGATGACAGACTTTTAACCCACGGTGTCCCACAAGACTCTGCATGTACTGGGCCCTCGATCTTCTATTTCTCATCTACATTAATGATTTTCAAAACTGCTGCAACTTATTTGATTTTCATATTTTTGCTGACGACACTAATATCTTCTGCACTAACAAAAGTCTACTTGATCTTGAGTCTATCATAAATGAGAATCTACACCATATTTCCAATTGGCTTTTATCAAATAAACTTTCTCTGAATGACAAAACCAGCTTTGTTATCTTTCACTCACCTCAAAAACGTATCAAAAATTATCCATTTAAACATGTTAAATTGTATATTGGAACTAAGCAAATTAAGCATGACAAATGTACCAACTGGAAACAACACTCGCTGATTCCACACAAGGAACAAAGATTGCTGATAAACAATCTAATAATACGAAAACAAAAGCGAACTGAACCTCTTCGGAGGATGTGTCAGCCTCGTAAGAATTCACGGACAGCTATACAATGGCTCTAGCCACATGCGCATATTATGCACCTATTTTTGTCTCTGTTGCGGTGCTATTACAGTATGTCATACCTTATTTTGTTCCTTCTATCTATAAACCGCTTTTTTCCTTCGACTGAAAATCCCTTTCTTTTCCCTTTGTATTTTCCTTTTTCTGGAGCGCGTTTTTGGGAAGTCGTATCCAACAAAATTGGATGATTAGATGTAATCATTTGTGACAACTGGAAAATGGGACGAATTGAGAAACATTTTCTGTCGACATCATACCAACGTTCGTTTCAAGAAGCGATGTTTGGCGGTAATTGAGACTGGTTAAATAATTATACGCAAACTGTAGATTCGGACTAAAAGGATGAGGTTAGAAATTGCCGTCCGCATTCTTTATAGTGAATCGTAGTCGATCTCCATTTTTTTAACGATGTACAGTTTCAATCTTAATGTTTATTGTGACTATCTGCAATCTGTATCTGTATCTGTATGGTCCCAGCACTTGGCAAAGCTCATTAGACTACTTGCCGCTGCTAATTAGCATAAATAGTGAACAATTACTATTTCTGGAACTGTATCAATTTGAAATTATTAAGATTGTTGATTTTGATAATTTTTGCAATTTTCAAAACAAAACATTAAATCCTTGACAAGATATGGGGATTTAAAATTCTGAAAATGCACCAAAACGAGGCTACCAAGGCTTTTGGTCAAAATTACATACAAAACTCTCTATTTTTGACAGCGCATAACTTTTTTGATATTGAACCAAAAATGATAAAATTTTCTGAAAATATTTGTCTTGAAGTAATTTCTCACATAGCATTGATAATATCTTGCACAAGGCCCTCATTTTCTCTACTGGAAAAAACTGAATTATGAAAGTGGTCTCATGTCTCATTGACAAGTAACCCATTATTGCATTTACGCCAAGCCGACCTCAATGCTGGTAGTGTAGGTCAGACCACACCACCGGCAGCTTCATGGCCTACTCTCCCCGAATAGTGGTGTGGGTTCTTTAACGTCCCTCCGGTGCAAGTGGTGAAGTGTTAGAGAGACGGGGCCTACGGTTTAACGTCCTTATCCGATAAGACGTGAAGATCTAACCATTTGCAGCTGTAATTACAAAGGCAGCAACTTCTCCTCAGTTATTTTAAGACCCTGAGTGTTGGTCCGGCCGGGATCTGAACCCCGGTCTCCCGCCACACTAGTCCGGCCGCCCCTACCAATACTGAGCCAACCGGGCGGCGGCAATCATCTACTATGCAACAAAAACGTAGAGGAGATGCATTCATGAAGAAATGATAAATTTATCAGAATTTAAAATTAGGTTTAGGGGCACGCTTATGATGTTTCAGGTAGGGCCCAAGGAATGATGTTTTCACTAAGTGTCCATATTTGCTGCACAGTCACACTTAATTAAACCAAATTTGTAAATCGTGGATTGTGGGGGAGGGGGGTTGGGGGAGAGGGGTAGCAGCATGACGTTGTATTCTCTTTGAAGGGAAATTTTAGGCATAGAAGTTTATACAGAACAGGGAATCCATTTCCTCATCTGTAGTTAATGGGGCAACTGCCCCTTTCTGTCCCTGTGCTGTGTACAATCCTGCTGTGCTCAGAACCTTAATGAGAGATAAAAAACTAAACTTACAACTTTGCAATGCCTTTAATTAATTTGTTGACTTACATAATAAGTATTGGTGTTGTCTTGAGCCTGGTTTTCACTAATAATGTAAGCACAGCACAAATAACGCACACAGAGTCAGTCATTTGACACATAAGTGTGAAAAAGACAAGCACTGCTAATGAGCAGTGCACTAACAGGGTCTGTATACACCTATTTAAAAAAATGTTGTCGGGGGAAAGGCTTTAAGCCTACGCAACTAGACCACAAAGGAGTATGGGTAGTTGAAAAAATCTACTATTTTGGCTTTGGTTTTTATTTTAAGCATCATTGAATAAAGGAGTTTGTTGCATAACCTCAACACTAGCTGGTTGAAAATAATTATTGTTGTGATATTTATTCGGTTTCATAGCTTTTAGTAATTCCTACCCATACTCCATTTTGTGTGAGTTGCATAGACTTGAGTCTATTTGCTGACAACGTTAATTAAAAGAGGTGTATGTTGCTTGTGCTTGTGCCAGTAGTGAAAACCAGGGTTCAATTCAAGAACACTTTTACACTTGTAATAGCTACAGTTGAAAATTACAAGATTAAAGGTTTTATTGAATTGAATTGACCCCAGGCTTTACAAATGCTGTTTTTACATTTCATAACATCAAGGAGATATACATAAGATCATGAAAATGGATGATGTAAAAATTAAAGTCTGTGGAATTCTTTAATTGAAAAAAAAAAACTAAGTTTAGATCATGTTATTTTTCAGCAAATTATATATGCAATTAACATAGAGCATACATTGTATCATGACAGCAATATTGACAAAAACAGCACTTTCCCAAATAACAATATCAGTGTCTGAAACCAATGGCTCTAACTGAAGGCAAGTAGTTTCATACATTTATTGTATTTTACCAATTCCTGCAAATTAAAACCATTGTTTAGAGGCACTGAATTACACAGCCTCCTCCACTGTCTGCATGACTGGATCCTAAGGGAAGAGAAAAGCGAGAGAAAGGAAAGAAAAGCCAGTCATGCATACTACCTTCTCTGCAAGCAACTCTGACGTTTAAGGGGTCTTAAGAAAATTCAAAGGCAAGAAGGACAATATGCCCCAATTTACAAAGGAATCCCAAATCCAAGGAGTTGCCCATAGGGAAGGCTTGACACTGAAGCAAATTTATATTTTTCTCTTGGAGAAAAAGCACATACACATAATTATATGCAGCCTACTGTCTATAAAGGACTTGACACCAGTAGACAAGTAGACTATTGGAGATCAATGTTTGGATATGGAAAAAGGGTTTTCTTTTTGTATTCCAAGGGAAATTGGTAAAAATCACTTATAGCCTTGAAACTTTGTTGTTCCTCTAAAGCTTCTCTTTCCCATATTCATGCATGTACCTATTTAAACTAATATCTTGAATACAGAGGAAGCATGCCAGGAAAGATGGCTAAAACACTGTTAACCCTATCTATTTTTTCATAATTTCTTATGATTTTATCCCTTTCTGAGAAGACAAAAAGTTGTAACAACAGCATGATAAATTTCATAGGGGAGGGGAGGGGCACAAAATGGTACACTAGTTAAGCTTAATGCAAGCTTTGCTGGTTTGGGTTCCAGACACACAGAGTAATGTCCCCAAGACTTGCATTACTCTTTTACCTCCCCACGATTTCAATTATTCTCTACCTGCGCTAGGTAACCTACACTTACAGTATACAAGCACACTTTACTAAATCTCGCTTTCTTGGTGGCTTTCTTCATGATAGTTATTGTTTTATACCACACATTTTCCATGAATGATTAATGTCACTACATGAAGGGATTTGTTGACTGTTGTTGCATCTGTGGTTGTCCCTACAATATTAACAGAAGGAATAAATACTTGACACCTAAAGTACCTGTACCCGTAGGTTGCTACGTAAACTTCATTAAAGTGAGGGAGGCATGATAGTTTCGTTGGCGAACTAACTTGGTGAACTCTAACTTTGATTGTGTTAACTTCTTTGCTTGTTCAATTGGTACAGCAGACAATCAACCACAAAATTGTTTATTCATTTAGCTTATATTTATATATTATATATTTATATATTTAAGGGGTTTTCCAAACAAAATTCTGAGATTTATATTATCATTCATATCAGACAAAAGTGCACTCATTCATGCACTAACATGCACAGTGCAGCATGAAATGTGTCCCACATGGAAGCAACAGTGTAGAGAGGGTTATTAGTATATGCCATGCAATTGTCAAAGACTTTGGTCAACCATGAAAAAAGTCAGTGATTTGCTAGTTGAAACTTTTCTCATAGTGATTTGCCAAATGAGCCATTTAATGACTTCCAGTGTATAAACCCCAGGGGTGCTATATCATCCCCGACATGTTATAAGCCCAGTAGTAGACATTCAGTGAAACTGATGACTGAGGCAAATCCAAGAAACTAAATAATTTAACAAAAACCTTAATAACAAAGTTATACCAAAGTTCACAAACCCCAAAAGGCTGCAAAAAATAGAGTACTTACAATATATCCGTGAAAAATTAGCGAACTAAATTGTACTAAATTGTGCGAAATCCTTTGTTTTCTATTGTTTAATTGGTGCAAATTAGTGCAATTTCTTCCAACTTTTTCACGGATATATTGTAAGCACTCTACCTATAAAAAGCAAAAGTGATATTACTACCATTTCTTACCATAAATGGGTTTGGCTGAGAACTCTGTTGCCATCCACCAAATTGTTGCTGTTGTTGAGGCTGACCAAATTGGCTTCCTCCTCTCATTAAACCACCAGCAAAGCCACTTCCTTGGTTGGTAGGCTGACCACCAAATCCACTCCCCTGGCCACCAAAACTACCAGGAAATCCTGACTGTTGTTGACCACCAAATTGGCTAAAGCCTGACTGTGGCCCTCCAAAGTTTGATTGCTGCCCTCCAAAACCAGGTTGCTGTGCACCAAAAGCAGGTTGTTGCTGACTGGGCTGACCACCAAAAGCACTACTTTGTCCACCAAATCCATCCATCTGACTAGGCCCTCCCCCTTGAGATCCAAATGTACTTCCCTGACTGACTCCTGTTAACCCTTGGCTATCAAATGATCCCCATCCTCCTGAAGAAGGTGTTGTATTCATCCCAGGTCCACCCATCTGCATGCCTCCTCCAAACCCACTTTGCATACCACCAAATCCACCTGGTTGAATTCCAGTGGGTACATTCTGAGATGGCATTTTTCCAAACTGATTTGCAGCCATGGCAGCCATGCCAGCTCCAGCCATACTAAAATTCTGTGAAGCACTACTTTGTTGCATTCCCATGCCTTGACTTCCCCAGCCTAACATAGCTTGTGGCTGCTGTGCTGTGGGCTGGCCAAATGAAGTAGTAGAAGACTGACCACTACCAAACCCAGCACTGGATGTGGACGTACTACTAGCTGGACTCATACTTCTTCCTGGGCCATTCATTTGTGAAAATGTGCTTCCTGAACCACTGAGGCTGCCAAGACCTTGGAATGGATTAGAGGAATGAGCTGCTTGTGGTGCACCCCCTGCAGAAAATGGATTAGGCCCTGAGGACATACTTAGTGATGTACTGCTACTGCTGCCAAAAACTGATCCTCCACTGGTAGATGTATTAAATGTACTTGAAGAACTAGCACTAGGACTTGGACCAAACAAACTGTCAAGTTCACTTAATGCTGCATATTTGTCAGAAAATGTCTGGGTAGATGGTGCAGTTGTTGGGCCTGTAGCTGACACCATTGGACCAAAGCCACTGCTGGTACCAATGCTTTGAGAAACTCCTAATAAAAATAAAAAGTTCAACAATGATCAAAACAATAATTCAATTGATAGGGCAGTATGGTTTTGAGAAAAGAATAACAAGCAAAATCAACATGTGAGTTGAGCGATGTATGTAAATAGTTAATGTAGAGGTAGTGAGTGCGAGTGCCAGCAGATGAAGAACCACTAAGTAGATATACTGCTGTGAAAAAATTATTTATTTATTAATTGATTATTAATTTCATCAATCAATTAATTATTAATCTGATCAATTATCAATTAATTGTTTAATTACCAGATGAAGGAGGAGAACTACTAAAAGAACCAAAGGCATCAAATGTCTGTTGCTGTTGTTGTTGTGGCACTTGTTGCTGAGGTTGTTGTTGCTGTGGCTGCTGTTGCAGCGGCTGTTGTTGCTGTGGTTGTCCAAAGTTAGCAAAACCACTTGGCTGTGCTGATTGAAACTGAGTTGATCCAAAAGGATCAAATGATGGCTGAGATGCAGGTACTGTAGCAGGAGGTTGATTGAATGCAGCAAAACCAGAAAACCCGCCAGCTGGTTGCTGCTGCTGCTGCTGCTGCTGCTGCTGTGGTTGAGATCCAAATGCTCCAAAACCTAAAACAATGACATATTGCTTGAATTATTAACCATTTCCCAGTCGAAAAGGGGACTGTATGTTTAATGATACAAGATTCCAAATTTTGATAGTATTTTGCTGCATATTTCCACAGTAGTAGCCTTTCAAAGATTCATAAAATTACAGGGGAATGTATGGTTTGGAGGGACACTGTAAATCAGTAACTATTTTCTTGGTCATTTTCTTCTTCATTTTTGGTCACAAAATGCAGATAGTTCCCTACAATGCATGCGGCATCATCAAGGAGCACAGGGCTATCACTGGAAGGTCAATATGGATTCTAAACTGGAACTATCTAGTTTAATTAGCAATGCAATTCTGACAACTCAATGCTAGTACAAAAAATTATTTGTGACCCAAAAAATAATTATTCATACAATGATACCAACCTATAATAAAATATTTCATTCTACCTCAACGACATCAAATAAAAGTAAGCTACATATATGTACATGATACCTTGTGAATGTTGTTGTGTTTGTTGTTGTTGAGCAAATGGGTCTCCACCAAAGTCTGACAGCAAATCAAATGATGTCGCTGGTTTGGCTACTGGTGGTTGAGGTTCTGACTGAGGTACTGTAGAAGAAACAGGGGGTGGTACTGCACTTGGTAGACTAGTCTGACTAGATGTACGAGGTCTTTCTCTTGTTGCAGTCTGTACTGTGGGTGAGATCTGAAAAGAAAAATATACTTTGAATCAAGACTAAATATTATTAATAGTAAATTTCCTGGAGAATCTCTAAGTTGCCAGGCCAAAATGTGTTGGCCTGTAATAGTTGGGTGGCTGTATTAATGGGTTGGCCGACCGACTGACTGACTGACTGACCGACTGACTGACTGACTGACTGACTGACTGACTGACTGACTGACTGACAGACAGACTGACTGACTGACTGACTGACTGATTGACTGACTGACTGACTGACTGAAAAACCAATACGTGTTTCCCCAGCCTTCCAAGCAAGATGTCATATAAACAAACACAGTGACCACTATACCATTCTGCAACTAAAGTGGCCACTTCGCACCTCAGTCTATAAATACAACAATCAATTAGATTTAGCGCAAAAAGAGATATCAGTACTTACACTACTGGGAGAATCTTTTCCTAGTAATTGCTTAAGTGGTTTAGCTTCTGGCATAGAGTTACTTGTCGAACTTGAAGATGTGCTAACTTGTTGAGGAGGTATATACCATCTCCGTCTTTCATACTTTTGAATCATAAAGTCTTTAACTTTCTGTTCATCTCTAGACTCTGGTTCTGGGTTGTTTGCAGAATTCCACAATCCTAACCATGTCTTTTTACACATCTGTGAAGTAAATCAATTATAGCATGGTTTTTCAGCCTAAATCTCGCCCCATTATTAGCTTATACAGGGGTTACTATTTGGGATAAATACTTCTAAGGTAAGATACAATACTATTATAGAGCAGTTTTCATTTGAGTTTGAAATAGGCCGCAATGGTACTGTGACCATGTCAGTGCTGTGTTGTCCATAAAAACATTTGAAATTCCTGTCGTAACCATGCCGTACTGTGACTGTTCCATTTTCACAGTCATGCGAAATCTACTTTTAACTTAAGGCCCAGTAATACAAGCAACAAAATTGTGCAACTCGTCACGCAACATTGTTGTGTTGCAAGTTGCAGAGCAAATGTTGCTCGTATTACCAGAAGCACTGTCTACTTTTTGCAACAAAGAAAATTTGTTGCGCGCAGGATGGTAATACGAGCTCTACAACTTGAAACGCAACAATGTTGCGCGACAAGTTGCATGATTTTGTTGCTCGTATTACCAGGCCTTTATAATAAGTTGTTAGTAAATTAAGACTGTGATGCCACATTATAAGTTATTCTAGAAGAAAAGGAAGCTGATTTCAAAAATCCAAGGTACTAGACAGACAATAGTAAGTGGTTACATACAGGTTAAAGCAGGTAAAGAAGAGTACTATTGAATAATAATAATAATTGGATAAAATGTTTACATTAATGCAACTATCAAGCTGAGGTGGACCTGCTAATATAACAAAAATCATAAAGATAAATTTTATGAATTATAAATTATAAGTATTTAATTAATAATATATGAACTCACTGTCCTTTTTTGTTATCATAGTGGCTTCTTTCTTAAATGAAAACCTGGAGATCTCTCATGCACATTTTTTCAATACTATAATTTGAACCACTTTTTCTAATGTTTTTCTAAATGTTTATTGACATAGTTCCACAAAAGTAAACCTCTGTATTGCAAGGTGTTGCGTCCTGATTCTGATTTTACTCTGACAATTAATATCCTATTGATTTCCAAATCATGGTGATGGTGCCAATGTTTTCTAGTTGAATAACTCAGATATTACCAATGTAGACCTGATGCATTTTCATCAGTATGTGTGTTCAATTGATAATCATTTTGATATTGATTATAAGCATGCATTGTCGTCTATGGTGGATGGAATATGATGAATGATGCGGCAAGCATGGGCATGCACTGTATTTAAAGATTTAAGTGCTTCTTAAGTGCTGGTAGTGAATAATTTCCTCATATGTTTACGGCATAGAAAATGCTTGCCATATAATTTTGTAGTATATCTCCACCATGACGCCTAACTGAATAGGTGGTAGAGGGTTAGTAAAGTTTAATTTTCTCAGGATCATTCCCTCAGTTTAATTAAGTAGGGTGAATAGTGAACTTGTTTACTGAACCATCATTTGGTGATTTCTGCCATAATTGAGTTTAGGCAAGTAATAACAATATTTCAACACTGGATCCTATATGAACAGTGAATTATAGTTTAGCCTCCCTCAGTGGATGCACATGAGTATTGAGCACTTATTATTTGAAGCCAGGTTGAAAACTGCTAATAACTCATAAGCCTGTCACTGACCATTTTTTTTTTTGACTATATGCAGAACAAAATTTAAATTTCCGTTATACATTATAAGAAATTTAATGGCAAGAAATATTACCAAAAGGGGTGTGTTGCTTTACAGTATGTGCTCAATACATTATTTCATCTCCATGCCCCAGCCAGTATCCCTCTCTTTATCCCTCCCTTTCCTAAAGAGATGCGAATCAAGCTGATGTCTCAAAAGACTAACCCCCTCCTGTGTCACTTTGCAGACTTAGCAATTGCATGTCACATGAGCCAAGCATGGAATTTCTTAGCTACATGTCAATTAAACATCCAGGAACTGGATTGAAAGTGTTAGATATTCTTAATTCAACCAAACTCCATCAAAAAAGATCTATATAATACATGTAATAAAGTCAAATCACAGCTCTGTGTAGACTTCTCAACATCATTGAGGTTAAAGCAAAGCTGGTGGTATGGTTTTCATAAAATATAAATCACAAATGCTAAACAAGATTACACAAGAACTGTACTTAAGGCTTTAATGATATATTCGGTGATGACATCAAAAAGTAAGTGACGCTGTAATTATAGGGGCAAGGTTATTGCACCAGATGAAATGTACAAATCTGTAATGAGCTAAGGGAAATATAAACAAACAAATTCATCATTTATTGCTAAAAATCCAAACGGTAGAATTTATTGCTTCTTAAATAAACGGTAAAAGGTTATAATTCAAAGCTACTGCGAAAATCAAAATATAAATAAGCTAGAAAGGTTTATTTGAATAAATCGTCAACGAATTTGTACATGTTAGACCCATAATCTCTTGCAAAACATCGAAATATCGTTGTATATAATATGACAGAGAGTATACCAAAAGAAGGCGGGAATTTTAAGACTTAAGCTTATATACACAGAAAAGTGCAGCAATTTATAATCTCCATAGAACAGGAACTGCGTGTTCATGATTGTTAAGTTTCGTTGCAAAATTGACACGAGACAACATAATCAAATTCACGACACATACAATAGCTCTACATAATGTTAATTCTACGGATTCGATCTCTTCTACGTCTGAACCTATCTTCTGAAGATGTATGCTAGAAGATAGATCTCCAACTTAGGATATCGAAAAGGAGGTTTTGGAGCCAGGAAGAAAGTCGAACCAAGTTCAAGGGGGTGGTGTGAAGAGGTTGACAGTCGGTCAACGACAAGCTTTTATATTCACTATTAAAACATTTCTTATTTTATTTAAAACAAGGCTTTGCACTGTTAGTTCACTGGACGACATAACGGCACAATAATAGCACCTAATCAACTAAGAGAATTTGTATTCTAATAAAATAAGAATGGACAATCGCTGCTCTATAAACCTTATCCAGCATCACGAATTCGATCGAACATGTTTGTAAGCTTATTTCTATACCTCGTTTCCCGCTCCTTGTAAGAATTCTATTTCTTGTGGCGTAAAGCTTGTCATAGATATAGACTTTACTCTTTGAGGTGGGTTTAAGCCCCGTCTAGAGAAAGAAACGAAGACAATGTCAACTCAAAGTCGGGCTCGACAAATACAATCAACTCAGCAATAACCAAGTTCACTTACAAAATTCCACTACACGACGTACAAACGAAAGATCCAATCGTCATATTCACGTATGTAGGCCCTCGTTGACCACAATCGAAGCATTTTTTGTTGTAAGGCTGAGAGGCGAGCTCGCGAAGGAGTTTGAGGTTCTTTTCATCCTGTTTCTTTTTGGCCGAAGCCATCATGGTAGATGTGAAGACAGAACTTTGGTATGGGAACCGCTCATCATACACTGCGCTCCCACAGCCGCTTGAGACATCTATCCTTAGGGAGAGGAGGGTAGGGATGAACGCAATAAATAACCTATAAAATCAAGAAAATTCACACAAAAATAGGGGGAAATTATCACATGACTTTTCTGGTTTTGTTTTTGGGCAAACAGAGTCTTCTTTGATTTCAGACTCTGAATTTGTAGCATTCACGTGAATCAGCTGAATACACCACAGGAATCCCATAAACGAACATGAAATGAAAAATTGTACGCTGGAGCAGGGACTCCGAAGAACGCTCCGTATAGTTGTCCTAAAGGGACTACAGAAGTTTGTACACTCTTCTTCGTCGTCTTCGTCTTGTTCGTCCGTGTAAAGACCTCTAACGAACATGCACAATAGAAACAGTGATTGGCTCAAACTTCAAAACCATGGAAGCCAGCAGCGAAAACTGTCATCAGGCAGTGTGCGATATCAAAGGTCATGAGTTACAAATGCTTTAGGGATGCTCAGGATTTTGTGGTACCAAAATAAACACCACAAGTCAATCGACCGTGCATTTTCGTACTTGGGACAAGGGCACTAGAACCATGAAATTGAGCTTATTATTAAGCTGAGATCATTGATAATAAACAAAGTTTTACTTAACTCAAATGTCGCTTGTTATGTAGTAATTGTAGTAACATTTTGCTGCTTATAAGCCTTCAATTGCCTTCTTTACCACTCAACGATCCAAGGAACAGTTGTATACTACGATCGTTTACCGCTGTACCGCCTGTACCAGCCAACGCCGTCGCGACAGTTGTTATTGATTAACTGATAAATTGAACTAAGTCGCCTCTTTACACCAAAAGGGTTAGGGGTAGGAAACAACTAGCGGCTCCTTTGACCATTCGTCTGCCTGGATAATTGGATTAAGTTGGCAGTACCTAGGGCAATTTGTTCACTCAACGATGACGGATTAACCTACGTCGGTTGAGTAATCGTACGCCGAAGTTGGCTTGGCAAAACGTCGGGATTTGAAAAACGATCCCGTCGCGATGACAGGTCGTGCTCTGTTTTGAAACGTTGTCCTGCTG
Organism: Telmatactis stephensoni; assembly: GCA_029948255.1. Lineage (NCBI taxonomy): Eukaryota > Metazoa > Cnidaria > Anthozoa > Actiniaria > Isophelliidae > Telmatactis > Telmatactis stephensoni. Next base: position 147,629 of record JALIZF010001781.1, on the reverse strand, counting down.
TAACCATCTCTGTCATTCATTGCTCTATTCCGTCAAAATCCGATCAACGTACAAGAAACTGTACAAAACTCTAGTAGGTATTTTAATTTAATATCCCGTTTACTTTATGCCAGTACTATTAGAACCACAAACAGCAAGTAATCTATTACTGTCAACTACGAATACCGAGGTACCCCAAATTTGCTCCTCCAAGGTTGGTCTCCAGAGAAAGAGTACTATTGGTGGTGGGTTTGAAGATGTTCTCCTCTCCCTGGTATATCAAATAGTCGTAGTAATAGCTGTCAGTTTTATTTATGAAGCCCGTTACAGCAGGACAACTAATAACCCGTTTCAAAACAGAGCACGACCTGTCATCGCGACGGGATCGTTTTTCAAATCCCGACGTTTTGCCAAGCCAACTTCGGCGTACGATTACTCAACCGACGTAGGTTAATCCGTCATCGTTGAGTGAACAAATTGCCCTAGGTACTGCCAACTTAATCCAATTATCCAGGCAGACGAATGGTCAAAGGAGCCGCTAGTTGTTTCCTACCCCTAACCCTTTTGGTGTAAAGAGGCGACTTAGTTCAATTTATCAGTTAATCAATAACAACTGTCGCGACGGCGTTGGCTGGTACAGGCGGTACAGCGGTAAACAATCGTAGTATACAACTGTTCCTTGGATCGTTGAGTGGTAAAGAAGGCAATTGAAGGCTTATAAGCAGCAAAATGTTACTACAATTACTACATAACAAGCGACATTTGAGTTAAGTAAAACTTTGTTTATTATCAATGATCTCAGCTTAATAATAAGCTCAATTTCATGGTTCTAGTGCCCTTGCTTGGGAAATCTTTCCGAAGGAATTAGACTCCAATTTCCTACGATCTCTTGTGCACGAAATGGTCAGATCTCACAAGACGCCACGCCGATGCATGCATCAATGAATTCGTAGTCAAGAATATAATTATGCTCAATCCTATTTATATATTTCAACCTATTAAATGTCAGCAATAAAAACTGGTAGGTGTATCCTACAAACAGAAAACCTGGCAAAATTTTTGTAACGAAATAGCCAGGAACAATATAAACTCGAGAGTATACGTAGGGCGTCCACTTTGGGTTCGCGTGACACGTGCCGGTTAGAGTAGATTTCGTATGACTGTGAAAACGACACCGCACGGTCACGGCATGGTTATCGGCAGGAAATCACGGTACTGACACTTTCACGGCACAGTCCGTTTCACACTCATACGAAATCTGCTCTAAAGTAAATATACATACATGGTGCTTGGATTAGACACAGCAAGCCCAACCTGACAGTCCCTCAACCTCGCAAAGCACACAGTTGATGGCTCAATTAAGTTGTCAGTATCTGGTTTCGTAGATTGATTAATAATCATTTCTAATTGTCAATCATATATCTCTGAACGCAACTGAATTTAAGTTATCGGTTAGTTATCGATTTGGTCTCTCGTAACGCTGATATCATTCTCTATATCTGAGATGTGATCATTCACCTGATAGTGAGGGGTTCTTCTATAAGTGCACCTAACCCCCTGTTATTTCCAATTTTGACGAAACGTTGGAGTATTTCTTATGACTTGTACGAAAAAATTACGCGATTTGAATGAATTCCAAATTTTTTACACAATCAGTTTAAAGTTTGGAGTTCCATGGAACACTTTCAAAAAACTTAATAGATACTGGATAGACGTCACACTCTTTTGTACGTTTCAAAAGTCGATCTATCGTGCAGTACAAAAGAATGTGTTGTCTATACCCAGGCGGAAATTTATTTACTCCGACAGATTCTTAGGAATTGCAGCTTTTGCTGGGCTATTTTCGCCTATAAATACGAAAAATCAGTTTTCAGCAGCTTTGCGCAGTGAAATTCAAAGTGTATTCAAATCTACATCACTTCAGGGATCGAATTAGTCAACCAAGTTCCCCTACCGTATTTACTCGAATACGTGCCCCGGCGCTTATTTAATTTTTCACATCTAAAACGGGGCGCTTATTCGGGGGAGGTGCTTATTCGAGGGAGGCGCTTATTCAGCGGGAGGAAGTATGCTTTCCTCTTAATATCAATAATATCAATGTTATACTACTACAACAGTACTGGTATTATTATACTATAACGAGGTGCGAGGCGCTTATTCAGGGGAGGCGCTTATTATTATTTTTTGTCCAAAGGCGGCGCTTATTCGGGGGAGGCGCTTATTCGAGTAAATACGGTATATTCTCAGGTGTGCCACCACAGGAAGCTCAAAAGCCCTTTTTGCCGATGTTTAAAATTAATTGTGTAAAAGCATGATTTGGAATTCATTCAAGTCGAGTCATTTTATCGTAGACGTTCTTAGAAAGGGTCGGACTTTTTATCAAAATTGGAAATTACAGGGGGTTAGGCGCACTTTAAACAGCGGTTTATATAAAAAGACAAAAGTCGTTGTTCTCCCCGGCCGCAGAGAGCCTAACCACTATTTTATATGCATTAATCTGAAGATAAAATAGTCCAAATATAGTTGTTACCTTTTTCAACTTTTTACTGTGTACTCTTTATTTCACCTAAAAAATTGGGATTTTTGAAAGAACTCTTCCATCTGACCATAGTCAGATTAGGTCATATATGGGTAATATCAAAGGACAAACGTGGTGTATGGTCGGTGTATGCTTGAACTTTCACTTGCTCCGAGAATCGCCCTGAGTTTTTCTCGATGAATCACGGTGACTTATTTGCTTTTGCTGTTACTTTCTCAACATGTTTGTTCCAGTTAAAGTTACTAGTACGTTAGTCTCAATGCCGCGGAGGCATAGCCGGTTGGCCTCTCCTGACGTCTAGTTGCTGTTTGTCTATATTTCATATTGGAATTCCGTTTCAGTTAGTGTTACACTAGCTTTTCTATGGTGGCCCATAAGGGACATCCTCATTTTGGAATTGCATGTTTTTAAAACAGGTGTTAGCACGTAACCTCGTCACCTTTTTAAAACACGCGATCGTGCCTCTTTAAAACACGCGATCGTGCCTTGGTCACGATGGCGGCAAGTAACAAGATGAACGTGGATGTTAGTAGTGAATACGACAAATAATGTTTTAAAAAGACGCGATCGTGTGTTTTAAACAGTCGAAAAGCAAGAGAAACACTCGGCTACGCCTCGTGTTCCTAAGCTTGCTTTTCTCTTGCTCTACATCTTCCATCGTGTTTATATCACAGTACAGAGACATGGAGTCTCTTGGGCTGGTTTTTGGACTCATTTGTGCGCGTTTTGTGGGTTTTTGACGATTCTCCTTTTCACACTGGTTCTCTCCAATACAATGTTTACTAAAGGCACAGGCACCCCAAGCTCTGTTTCAGAGAGGGTGTTTTACGCGCGATGATTATTAGTTTGGGCTACCTGTGTCATTTGTCAATTTTATTACGACCATTGGGGAAAAACAAAACTTACGAAAAAATCAATAAATTTTAACAAACTGAAACAAAATGTCTCTTATTTTATCTAGATTCAGCGAAAAGAAAACACTGTTTCACTCTCACTTTTAGAGTAGCCACGACTTCTGTGCTTTAGTTGGTCATCGAACTTTTTGCCGAAGAAGCAAGCATATTATTCACGATTACTTGAGCATGAGGGTGGAGGGGGTCAGTAAGACCCTGTCAGACTAGCCCACCCCTCTAATGTTTCTCCGTTCCGGTTGTGATACCACAGGCTTACCATATTGTGTCGGTGTGATGGTTGGGCTTCCTGTGGATTTTAACGGTTATTTGCTGCTACGTTTAATTATTCCTCCAAATTCGCCGAAAACTTAGATGAAATATCCCTCAAGACTATGATTGAAATAAAGATTGACTGTTTATAAACACTTCTGGCGTATTTGGTTTTGATTTGGGTGCGATTTAGGGTGGGTTTTGAGGCCGGTTTTGAGCGATCCTTTTCGACCACGCTTTCAAGTGTAGAAAGAAGGACACAAGTGTATCACCACAGGTAGCCCAAGCTCACTATTAGTGGCTATTTATAAGAGAATGTATGTCACTCAATATCACTCAAAATTTCTGTCTTAATTTTAATAAAATTCCACGAGACTTCTAGAGTGTGTTGTTCATGCTTTCTTCTAACCTCTGAATGAGTTTCAGTGAAATTCGTCGATTTTAACTGCTCGCCCTAAGCCACTCATTTTTGGGCTACCTGTGGTATCACAACGAAGAAACATTAGAGGGGTGGGCTAGTCTGACAGGGTCTTACTGACCCCCTCCACCCTCATGTTCAAGTAATCGTGAATAATGCTTCTTCGGCAAAAAGGCTGCCTTCGAACTTTTAGTTTTTAAAATTGTTTGTGCTCAATTTTATTAAATTTAATGACTTCAAAAATCCTGATTTCGATGACCAAAAGCACAGAAGTCGTGGCTATCTAAAAGTGAGTGAAACAGTATTTTCTTTTCGCTGAATGTGGACTTTATAACTCACCTTGAAACTCACCTGGCGATGCATTTTGTGGTTCAAAGTTAAGAAGAAGAATTTAGAGAACGAAAAAAAACTTTCACTATCAAAATAACCCTCCAGTTCTATCAAAAACACTTCTTAGAAGGTACGTTCATTGATGAATAATTATCTTTTTCTGAAAACGTAGAGGAAAATACTTCTGAAGTACAAGACTGAGGGTATTAAGTGAGAGGCCGCCATTCAGTTTTGCTTTGACTGAAAAACTACTGTCACAAAGTTCGACAAAGTGTTGATTTTGTCATGTTTTGAACATTGGTTAGATTTGTTTTGATTTGTTATCATAAAAGCAAAAGGAGAATGACTCGGAGGTACGACGCAACAGAGTACATCCGTGAAGCCTAGTCTATAAGCTTACCTGAAGGACAGAACATACAGCATACAGCGCCAGATGAACCAACAATGACAACAGGACCACCGTCTTCCAAAGACCAACCACCACCCACAGCTACAACCAGACAAGTGGATCAACCAGTGCCTGCTGCTGAGGATACGTCCAACAACTTCAAGAGGACAAGCAGTGGCCGTATTGTGAAACCACCGTCAAAGCTGAACATTAAACATATGGAATTTGTTTGACACTTAAAGACATTAAGTTAGTCATGAACACTGAACAGTTTATTATTTCGTTCTGGTTTTAGTAATATATGTAACTCAGTTGTATTGCAGACTTTCAATCAAAAGGGGGAGGTGTAAAGGAACGGGCTCCCTGTGTAATACTTTAAACAACGACACAACACGATTAGAAGGCTCCTGATACGTCTACAAACACTACCACAGATTTGGGTATACCACAAGGCTCCATACTTGGTCCGTTGATCTTCAACCTATATGTGGCAGATCTACAAGATAACATTGGTCCTCAAGCAACTTGTTTTCAATACGCCGATGAAACTACTATCTATAAGCACTGTAAGTACGCTGACCTACAACACTGTGAAACGGAGATGAATACTACCTTAAGTCGACTTACAGAATGTATGGTTCTATCCACTCAAGAGCTGTCTGGATGTCATTCTATATCCTCATATCAAACTAGCCTAATGGTGGATGGAAAGCCGTTGGAACACATTCAAAGTACAAAATTGCTTAGTTTGCAAATTAATGAAAACCTTACGTGGAATGACCACATAAAATATTTGTCATCCACCTGCTACAGCACCCTGGCCACTCTTAAGAAGATAAAGAACTTTACTCCCTTCCATCTAAGAAAGCAATTGGCTGAGCAGCATGCATATTTTGTCAAAAATGGACTATGGTGATCTGGTCTTCAATCCTCTACTACTATCTTCTAAAAAGGTTACAAAAATGTTAATTTTGTTTTGTTTTGTTTTGCTTTGTTTTGTTTTGTTTTGTTTTGTTTTGTTTTGTTTTGTTTTGTTTTGTTTTGTTTTGTTTTGTTTTGTTTTGTTTTGTTTTGTTTTGTTTTGTTTTGTTTTGTTTTGTTTTGTTTTGTTTGTTTTGTTTTGTTTTGTTTTGTTTTGTTTTGTTTTGTTTTGTTTTGTTTTGTTTTGTTTTGTTTTGTTTTGTTTTGTTTTGTTTTGTTTTGTTTTGTTTTGTTTTGTTTTGTTTTGTTTTGTTTTGTTTTGTTTTGTTTTGTTTTGTTTTGTTTTGTTTTGTTTTGTTTTGTTTTGTTTTGTTTTGTTTTGTTTTGTTTTGTTTTGTTTTGTTTTGTTTTGTTTTGTTTTGTTTTGTTTTTAGAGCAAACGCAAACCCAACAATGTTGAAAGGGGGTGGCAAACGACTTCAACATTGATTTTCAACAAAATCGAAGTGATGTTGAAGCAAATGTTGAAGTCGTTTGCGCGGGCCTTTACACAGTAATAAGTCATTTATTTATAAGTTATGATTATATTTATATACAATCTATTTCATCTTTTATAAATATTACAATCTCTAAGTATTATTTACATATGTACATACAAATCTATTTCAATTCTACTTTATTTTATATAGTTTTCTTTTATTGTCCTTTATCAGTTGTAGATTAGGTTTCAATAGAAGAAGAGCCACCTCGTGGATTTTATTGAATAAAGACATTATTATTATTACTATTACTATTATTATTATTATTATTATTATTATTATTATTATTATTATTATTATTATTATTATTATTATTATTATTATTATTATTATTATTATTATTATTATCCATCAAATTCATCCAATGTCAAACAGTTCTGCGCAAAGCATTAAAATCATCTACTAATGACTCAATAAAACATCTCTGGAACTCAACTAGCAATGGTAGAAACATTCAGTATGACGTGTACACATAGATCTACAAAACAAGTTCTTAAAGATTTCCATTCTTCACAAGAGGATAAACTCCAAAATCAGCTCACTAATCAAGGATCGTTCTTTTCAAGTGTCCTTAAATACTCCATGCAACAACTTAATAAAATCTGGTCCACCACGCAGTCTAACTTGCCGAAAAACATCTTTAACTTTACCATCCGGTACATCAACAACACTCTCCCTACACGGAAAAACCTTGTCAAATGGGGTATTTCCTCCAACTCTGACTGCTCCCTATGCCTAATGCCTGAATCTCTTCTTCATGTTGTCGCGGGTTGTAATCACTACCTACAAGAAGGCCGCTTTTCCTGGCGTCATGATTCTGTCCTGAATTTCATTGCTCATAGTCTTCCATCCATCAAAAACTCTTCCCTATACGTCGATCTTCCTGGTTTTCCGAGCCCGGCCCTCTATCATAACTGGTGACAGCTTGCGTCCTGACATAGTGTTGTCCATATCAAATAAGTGCTTGTATATTCTAGAATTAACTGTTGGTTTTGAAACAAATCTACAAAACAACTTAGACCGGAAACAACGTAAATATCACGAGACTGTCATCGACCACAAGAGTCAATTTCAGCAGGTTAAATTTGTAAACCTTTCCATCAGTACTTTGGGTGTATTCTCCCATCAATCGTCTGATTTTATTGAAATGCTAAAAGAACTTGGCCTAGAGGACAAGAAACAACAAAACTATATTGTGAAAAAAATTATCAACATTACAATCAGATCAACTTATTACCTTTTCTGCTGTCGAAACAAAGAATGGAATAACCCAGACTTATTGAAATTTTGATATATATATTTTTTAAATCATTTTGTCGTTTACATTTATAAATGCATGTATCACTCGAGTAGTCAATTGCAAATTGCCTTTAAGTAGAGAGATTTGTAATTGTTGTATAAATATAGAATAAAGTTTCCATTATTATTTCTACATCTCTCAGTCAACAAGACTGGTATTACTTCTTAGATATCAGGCTGCCTCCCGCAGCTTTAGGTCTTCCCAAGACCTTTATTTTTTCTGATGATCTTTGCTGATCCAAGTATACAAGCTTTTTGTAACATTTTAATTCCCACTCCCATATTCGGCATCTTCAGCCTGCTTTTTAAGTTTTAATTTCATGAATTGTGCCAAGTGCTCCTATAATTACTGGCACAACCGTTACAGACTTACAAGACCATATTCGTTTAACTTCCCTTTTCAAGTCATCATATTTTTCAATCTTCTCCCTGTCCTTCTCTGCAATTTAATCCTTGTGTCAAATGGACATGCAACATCAACCAGAAAACACTTCCTGCTTCTCTTTTCATATACGACAATGTCAGGTTTAGAATGTTCAATTTTAGCATCAGTCTGAATTTTCATATCCCACAGGATACTGAAATGAATCTTTACACAAGCTGGTTTTATGCTGAATGATTGCCCTAGAGAGCGGATCATAACAAATGATCAGGGTCCAAAGGGCTCCCTCTTCGTGAGTTCATGATTGCAGAACTCTTCTCAAAATCCTTGCTGTTCCTACCTAGGAGTGCTGTCTTCTGGAGAAAAGCTGTGTTGATTTGAATGTCTAATTTTTCCAACCATTTATCGAAGCTCTTAGTAACACACCCCAGAGCACCTATCACTACTGGAATTACCATTACCTTTCCCATGTTCCATAATCTTCCAATCTCTATCTTAAGGTCCTGATACTTTTCTACTTTTTCTGTTTCCTTTTCACAGATTCTACTATCACCTGGGATCGCAATGCCAACTATTTTTCCCTCTTTTTCAATAACAACAATATCTGGTCTTCTTGCTCCAATTACATTGTCACACTGTGTATATTCACATCCCAAAGTATCTTAACAGCATCATTCTCCATAACACTCTCTGGTTCATGCTCATACCACTTTTGCTTTTTGTCAAGGTTGTATTTCCTACAAAGTTTCCAATGAACTATTTTCCCTACCTTATCATGCCTCCTTTTGTGTTCTCTCTGTGCTAACTTTGCACACTCACTAATAACATGGTTTACAGTCTCACTTTTTTGACCACACAATCTACAGGACGGTGACTCCACTGTTTTATCAATATTAAATTTAACATAGTTTGCTTGTTCTTGGGCTGCACATATCAAGGCTTCTGTTTGAACTTTTAGGTCACTTTTTCTAAGCCATTCCCAACATTTACCAGTATCAGCAGTTTCATCAACCTGTCTTATAAACTGTCCATGCATCCCTTTCTCCTTCCAGGTGTTGAAATTTGAAGTTTTGATACCCTCTTTGAAGTCATCCTTACTTTTCACATCTTCTGTCTCTATCACACCCACTGCCATTGCTCCCTTTAAAAGCTTTTCCTTAGAATTCTTGATATACCATCACAGGTTATTTTCTTCAGTTCTAACACATTCCTCACACCCGACTAGCTAGCCCTCTTCCTCCTTTCTTCCTTGGTACATAAAGTCTGTGTACATCACTTTTAGGATGCAAAGCTCCATTCATGGTCATCATCTTTCGTGTTGCTCTGTCCAAGTCTCTCAGTTCTTCTGCTAACCATTTGATAATCCCTGCCCCATATCTTAATACTGCCACTGCCCATGTACTTATTGCCATAATCTTAAAGCGTCCATTCAGTTTGGATGTAAGTACCAATTTCAGTCTTCTTTTATATTCTTTAATAAATATATCTTTTATTTCCTTCTCTTTAATCTTGTCCATCTCAACAATACCTAAATACGTATATCCATTTTCTTCAATTGTCTTCATACCCCTCCATCTAGCAGCTTAAAGCCATCAAGATTTATTATTTTTCCTCTTTTCATAATTACTAATACCCCGCACTTCTTTAACCCAAACTCCATGCCAATATCCTTGCTAAACAAACACACCGTTTGCACTAGAGAGTCGATTTGAATTGATCTTGGTTTTTGCCAAATAATTTAAGGTCATCCATGAACACTAAATGGTTTATCTTATACTTCCCTTTCTCCCAATAGTACCCAGCTTTTGTCTCTCTCAATATCACAGTCATCGGCATGCATCATGCATAAGAAGCTATAAGATCAAACAATAACGGTGACAAACCGTCCCCCTGAAAAATTCCTCTTTTTATCCCTACTTCACCAACTATATAAGTGTCTCTCCTGACGCTGTCAGTTCAGTCTTCCATGCTTTCATACTTTCTTGTATAAAGGTTCTTATATTTTCTGCCATTCCAAACAACTCTAAACACTCATTTATCCAAGAGTGAGGCACCATGTCATATGCCTTCCGAAAATCTACCCATGTCATGGCCAAAGCTGGCCAAGTTCGTACACCTTTTCTTACAGTCTCGTAGTACTTACTGCCTTGTCTATGAGCAGAATTTGGTAGCAGTAGGTAGCGAGCGGGAAAGCACGAAGTCAGTGACCCATATCCTTGTGAATATCATGCCAAAAAGAAATCCCTGAGCGACCAATAAATCACCACAGTAACTTTGGGGGGAGGGGGAGGGGGTAGACGTATGTAGGTACTCGTTTCGTTTCGTTGATTATAGTAAGCCCCTCTAATAACTATAAACAACGAAACGAAATGAGATTTTTGTCATGTCCCTCCCCCAGGTGGGTGGGGATTAAATTGCAACCATTGTGTTGAAGCGTAGTTGATTACAGTTTTTCCTGTTTGGAGCCGTTGTTCAATGGATTTTGTCCAGAAATGTTGTAGTTTGAATGGCAAAAGATATAATAAACCTCCAAGAAACGTGTGGTCATTTATTGGTCGCTCAGGGATTTCTTTTTGGCATGATATTCACAAGGATATGGGTCACTGACTTCGTGCTTTCCCGCTCGCTACCTACTGCTACCAAATTCTCGGGTGTTACTAAAACGAGTAACGCAGTAATGAGTAACGAGTAATCACAGTAATGGAAAAACGAGTAATAGCCAAATTTCGCTACACAAAAATTTTAAAAGACACTTTTTACACAGGAAATTTCAAAGTCCATTGCCGGTAAAACAAAGTGATTATAGATCGCACCATGTTTCAAATGTGACTAATGCACGCAAAACAAAACAATAAAAGTATTCTGCTTAAATTCTCGATCTGCAGTCACAAATTGTATTTATTTACTAACCTGCTATTAAAAGCAAGGGTTTTGTTTTTGTTTTTCTGCGTTTATCGATCGAACAGCACGATCTTCAAGGCGTTCCTCGTTGATCACTTACAAATATGCCAGGCGTTCCTCGTTCCGATGAGCAGTGTACGATCTTGCAAAATCTCTTGCAAATGTGAAGTTAGGATCAGTTAGGATCAGTTAGGCGAGGGAGGAGAGGTTTAGAAGAGGTAAGATAAAGTTCCTAAACTTTCTTCGCAGCCTCCGACTTCGTAGCTTCGCAATGCCTTCGCACCATTCTATTTTTGCGACTACGACGAAACATAGATAGATAGATTGAACTCAATAAACATCCAGAGTGTGACTAATCAAACGCCTGGTGAGAGTTTGTTGTTGATTAATTCACAATCAGGAATGGAATTTTTAATTAATTTCCTGTGTAAAAAGTGTCTTTTAAAATTTCTATGTAGCTATGTGGCTATTACTCGTTTTTCCATTACTGTGATTACTCATTACTGCGTTACTCGTTTTAGTAACACCCCCAAATTCTCGACTAAATTCATGGCCATTATAGTTTTGTTGGCACGACTGCATGAGAGAAATGGTTGTAAACAAGGTTCTCAAGGTTTTTGGTCCAGGATTTCAACATATAATTACGGCGAATATCTGTGTTGAGGTGAGTAGGCACTCGTGTAATCATGGCGCCATCGATTGTGAAATGTATTGGCCTCATTAAATACATGAGACTACTGTGTATTCACGCTTACAAAGTTTTATTTTTTTCTTAATTCTGGTCTCGTTTCGTTTCGTTGAACGAAACGAAATGGTTTCGTTTCGTTTCGTTTCGTCGTTTATAGTAAGCCCACGTCATGTCTTATTGTAGGATCAGTATGTGTGATCAGCGGTTGCTTCATACCGCCATGCCCGAGTTTTAGCTTGTCCTCGAACGTAAGAAGAAGTAACACTGTACTTCTCTTGATATCCGCCTCTATTCGTCGTTTCCACCAAGGCTCAATCTTTTTGTTTTTAACGCCTTTCTTTAATCCGAGTTCTCTTGCAACATAGACACTGGCAGCTTTGATAAGGTTGTTTGTTTCAGTTATGGTATTTATTTGAATATACATTATCACATTATTTACCCTCCTTGTAATATCATTCAGTTGATTCTGATCAACTCTTTTAAATGATATATAGTCATTGCTTTCGTTTGATCTCATTAATGTCAAGATTTCATCTACAATTTTTCTTTCCACAGGTGTCAAGTCATCAGTTTTCCATATCCTTGTCCATATATGTACATCACTTTGAGCTTCTACTACTACAGTTTCCTCAATATCCTGCAATGTGCTATGTTCCTCCAATATCTCACTTTCCTCGTCACTGATTTCCTCATTGCTATTCTCATTGATTGTCCCCTCTGCTGCGATCATCCTCTTTATCCCTTCTAATTCCACATCAGTTAACCATCCATTCTTTCTTATAGCCCTTGCTTGATCACATATTCTTTGTTCTGTTGACTGAAACATATCCCTATCTTTAAATTCTTGAAACATATGCTTTCTGTAATCTCGTTTTGGAACACCATTCTCATCAACTGGTTTGCTCCTGAAATAACACTCCATCACCACCTTGTTTACTTCTTTTTCCCACTTTGTTCTAGCAGTAGCTTGATTACGACCGGGTCCACCCTGCTCACCAGTGGAGCACCTCCCGGACGAGACATCATTACTACCTGTAATGACCTCATTCACGTCGTTATCTAAACTGTCTTGGTTTGACCTTTCCATCACATTTGTGAGTTGTCCCATTAGTCGCCTCTTACGACACGCAGGAACGTTGCGGTGGTTGGATTCTCACCCCAGTCCACAGGGTTATTATTATTATCATCATCATCATCATCATCATCATCATCATCATCATCATCATCATTATTATTATTATTATTAATCTATCTGTCAGTGCACTTGGTGTTTTCGCTAAAGACTCTGATAATTTTTTTACAATGTTAGATGAGTTAAGTTTTGACAGCAAACAACATAAATATATAATCAAAACCATCACAAAAATAGCAATTAGGTCATCCAGGAGCCCATTATCTTTTTGCTGTAGAAACAAAGCTTGGAATGACCCAGATCTGATGAAGTTCTAGTCTCATCAAAAAAATATATTGTACTATAGCCATAGTTAGATATTTGTATAGGATTCAAGTAGCCAATTATAAATTACCTACACGTAGCGAGATTTGCAATTGTAGAGTTAGGCGAAAAATGTAATAAAGTTTCCATTATTATTATTATTATTATTATTATTATTATTATTATTATTATTATTATTATTATTATTATTATTATTATTATTATTATTATTATTATTATTGAAAGTGAAAAGCCTCTTTAAGGCCAAAATGATGGGTAACCAAACATTTGTCTACCCATTTAGCTCTGAACAAAGAGGATTAAAAACATCTATAAAAGCAAATAAAAATATCATTTAAAAACAAAAATGTAAAAATGTGCATTTTTCCATAAAAATTCTCTTCGAATAAAAAAAAAAAAAGAAATTAAAAAATTCATTTACTTAAAAGTTATCTTTACTTAAAAATGATGTCCTTGATAGCAGAAACAAAACGACTATTCCCCTTGGATTAGTCCAGATAAAACCCTTCTTATCAAACTTTCACTCTCCCATAATACAACCTTTGTCATTTCTCCCAATACTTTATCAGCATTGTCCTGAAGTAGTTCCTTCAGGACACTTAATACTTTGTTTCCTCCACCACCAAAGCATCCAATAACCACCGGCAATATAAACACTTTAAACCCTCTCCTCCTCTCTCTCATCTCAAATGCAATCTGCTGATATTTCATCAGTTTTTCTCTCCTCTTTTCCTCAACATTTTCTTCCATAGGGCATGACATATCTATAATATAAATCTTCTTTTTGTCATTATCTTCAATAACTAAGTCAGGTCTTCTTGCACTTGTCTTCTTTCTCATCTTAAATTCAAAATCCCAAATCAATTTTTTCCCATCTTTCTCCAACACTGTACCCTTCTGCCAACTCAGCTCATACCACTTTACATCTTTATGAAGAAGCCCATTTCTTTTTGCCCACTCCACTGCCAGAACCATCAGTGCATTGTTATGCCTCTTCAGGTAAGCGCCACCTGCCAATTTTTCACACCCAGCCAATAAATGATCAACAGATTCTTTGTACTTTCCACATAGTCTGCACATATCAGTTACAGTCTCAATACCTCTTGCCTTCTTCCAAGCTCTTGTTTCTATCATTCTTTCCTGCATTTCAACAATTGCACCAACTTTTTGAGGATCTACATTACATTGCAACCAGTGGTGACAGTTTTCGTCCAAATTTCCATAACCCTTCCCTTGCATATTCTTGGCAATCAAGTTTTCTTTCCTTCTATTTGTGATTTTGTCACGCCAAATTTTCTTTAGTTTGTTTTTAACTTCTTTCCAGTTTCCAACTACTCTCTGACCATTCAGTAGTATTTCTTGATTTCCAAGTTTTAGGTGCTCGCCTACAGATTCCCATGCTTCCTCTACCTCCTTTTTGATCGACCAGTGTTCCTTGCTTTGTTCATATTTCCAAACCTCATTCATCCATCTATTACCAGAGAGGGTTAAATAACAGGCAATTCTAGTCTTAGTTTCCTTATACATATCCCTCAAACTCTTAAGACCTCTCCCACCAAATTTCCTATGCAAATACAATCTTTCATCACTACATAGCCTTCCATGCAACTTTTTTTCCCTCAATTTCCTTTTTACAATCATGTCCAATTCATTAAGTTCTTTTTCAGGAATCTTGCAGACATTCATTACATATCCTGCCACTGGGAGTACATATACATTTATAGCTTTAAACATATTTTTATCACTTAACCCTGTATTCAATAACTCATCTAGTCTTTTGACCATTTCCTTCTTCACTCTTTCCAGAACCTTCTTAACGTCAATGCCATTGGCCTGTTCACAGCCCAAAAACTTGTAAAACTCACTTGCCTCAGGATCCAAAGCTTGCATTCTTTCATTAAGTACATCAAGTCCCTCTCCTCCAACCATCTTCCCTCTCTCAAATACCACTTCTGCACACTTCTTCACCCCGTACATAGCCCCTGTGTCACTACTAGCTTTTACGATTGTTTTATTGACGATTTTCAGATTCTCGTGACTTTTTGCATACACTTTAAGGTCATCAATAAATAAGCTATGTGTTCTCTTATTTTCCCTTCTTCCTGAACATCCCATTACATACCCTCGACTATTACTTATCAGCTCACCTATAGGCACTTCGGTTAAACAGAAACCAACTGGGGAAAAGCTATCACACACTTTATCTGGCACACCCATCCATTTATAAACTCTGATCATCCAATCATGGTGCACCATATCGTATGCTTTTTTGTAGTTATTATTATTATTATTATTATTATTATTATTATTATTATTATTATTATTATTATTATTATTATTATTATTATTATTATTATTATTATTATTATTATTATTATTATTATTATTATTATAATCGTAAGGAAAAAGATGATGCCCTGCGTGCACGTGAAGAGAGCTTGAAGGATCAACTACCAAAGAAATCTAAGAGAGCTTTGCTTATGGCCACTGAAAAGGGTGCATCCAATTGGCTAACAGTAATACCCATCAAGGATATGGATTTCAACTTGAATAAAAGGGAATTCAGAGATGCAGTCAAGTTAAGATACGATTGGCCCATCGACGATATCCCCTCGACTTGTGTATGTGGTGCTCCGTTCAACGTGGATCACGCTATGATATGCAAACGTGGTGGTTTTATCATCCAACGCCATAACGAGCTAAGAGATCTGGAGGCAGAGCTGTTGAACATCGTTTGTAATGATGTTGAAGTAGAGCCTGTTTTACAAACGATCAATGGGGAAGAGCTAAATAGAGGTTCCAACATAGCCCCTGATGCTCGTCTTGACGTCCACGCAAGAGGGTTTTGGGAAAGGCAAAGGTCTGCATTTTTTGATATACGGGTGTGTCACCCACATGCAGAATCTTATAAAGACCTGAACCCACAACAAATATATCGCCAACATGAAAACGAAAAAAAGCGCATGTATGCAAGACGTGTCATGGAAGTAGAACAAGGAACATTTACCCCACTGGTATTTACGAGCCTTGGAGGCATGGCAGATGAATGTAAGAGATACCACAGCAGGTTAGCCGAGTTGATAGCCAACAAGAAGGGGGAAGATTATGCAGTAACAATTTCCTGGATTA
This sequence comes from Telmatactis stephensoni, assembly GCA_029948255.1. Taxonomy (NCBI): domain Eukaryota; kingdom Metazoa; phylum Cnidaria; class Anthozoa; order Actiniaria; family Isophelliidae; genus Telmatactis; species Telmatactis stephensoni. The sequence goes on along the minus strand of JALIZF010001781.1, from coordinate 131,497 downwards.
GAGCGAAAGTATCCTTCTCTATTCTACGATCAGCTCTTCTATGCTTGACAGGTTCAAGGACAGTAAAACGTTCCAATTTGAACATTAGAGACATTGACTTTGATATAGAATCGTCTGTTGCCAAAATTAATTAACTAGAACATTTTTCATTTTATACCATGTATATGGTATATATATAGTATTTATAAGTATATATATTTTTAGCATAATATTTTTAGCATATTTTTATCGTTTTTTGTTTTATTTTGGTTATCTTAATAAGAATTACTATTATCAATATTTACTACATAATATCTGAAATTATATAGCAGAGGATATCTATTTTGCAATATATCATGTTTTACAGTTTTTTTTAACAAGTCAGTCATTAATAATAGTGAATATGGTTTTTGTTTATCAATGTTATACCTATACATTTATGAAAATAGGATAATTAAGATAATTTAGATTTACTTACATTAGAATGTTACTAGATTGGTTTTATAGATTTAAATAAAATCATTATTTCTGTAATTTCACAGTAAAAAAAAATTATTATTATTATTATTATTATTATTATTATTATTATTATTATTATTATTATTATTATTATTATTATTATTATTATGGCATCTTTATTTTGTTTTCAATTCAAATCTAATTACATGCAAATTATTATTTATCCTGAGGGTGACACACCCGTATGGATATTATTATTATTATTATTATTATTATTATTATTATTATTATTATTATTATTATTATTATTATTATTATTATTATTATTATTATTATTATTATTATTATTATTATTATTATTATTATTATTATTATTATCAGCAGCTCCCAAGTCATTAACATTTTCTATTCCCTTCCAAAACAGGGTGTTAAAGTTCAAAATAATGCCTTTAATTAAATATTAGTGTAATATGCTTTTCTTTTTGAAAACTTAAATAAATTAATGCAACTAGAAAAGTGCATTGAATGTTAGCCTTTTGTTTGTCCTTTTTTATGTTGCTGACTACAGATAGGCAATATATTATTATATGCAGCATAAACCTTATTTGTAATACTTCTTAGGCTTGTACTCCAGCCATAGTGACTTCTGTGTACCTTTTAAACTTCTCCTTTACAGTCGTTATGTCCTGTCTAAGCTGTCTTGGCACCTTACTGTTTCTGACATTCCCAAAACATGGATTACAGAAAATCTTGATTCTCTAGTGAGCAATTATATCCGTAAATGGCTAGATATTCCCATATCAGGTACACTGAGTAATGTTTTCCTTGCACGTAACAAGTTTGGTCTCAACATCTGTCTCCCGTCTATTAAGTTTATACACTGTCAAACGGTCCTTAGAAAGGCCTTAAAATCTTCTCGTAATGCCTCAATTAAAGATCTCTGGAAGTCGACTAGCGCTAACACTAACATTCAGTATGATGTCTTTAAATCAACAAAGGACGTCCTTAAAAATTTTAAGGCAGGTCAAGAAGATAAGTTACTTAATCATCTGCCATCACAAGGTTTCTTTTTTACCAACATCACCAAGTACTCCTTGTCATCACTTCACTCAACTTGGTCTATTGTTCACTCTAATCTGCCGAAAAACATATTTAATTTCGCCATACGATACATTAACAACACACTGCCAACACGCAAAAACCTTGTCAAGTGGGGCTTATTAGGCACATCAGATTGTTCGTTTTGCTGCTCTCCAGAATCTCTTTGTCACGTAGTAGCAGGATGTCAGTCTTATCTCGATCGCTTCACCTGGAGACACGATTCAGTTCTCAAATTCCTCGCCTCCTCTCTGCAACCCGTACTTAACAGTTCTTCGCTGCTCTACGCTGACATTGATGGTTTCAACAGCCCGTCCATCATAACTGGTGACACACATCGTCCCGACTTGCTGGTGTCTACTCCAGATTGCCTTTATGTACTGGAACTAACTGTTGGTTTTGAGTCTAATCTAGAGAATAACGTTAATCGAAAAGAAAACAAATACAAAAATACTACCGAAAGATTACGTAATCACTATAAATCTGTGAAATTTGTTAACCTTTCCATAAGTGCACTTGGAGTCTTTTCAAATGAATGTTCATCGTTCTTAGACATGTTAAAAAGTTTAAAAATAGACAAAAAACATCAAATGTATATAGTTAAAAAAATAATTAGCATTGCTATTAGATCTACTTATTTCATATTTTGTAAAAGAAACAAGAATTGGGATAATCCCGACCTGATGAAATTTTAAACTTGCTATATAAATATAATATGTAGCTTTAAAGATATTATATATATGAGGAATGTTAGCACAAAAGGAGGCTTATCAAAGCTCGTTACTAAGCAGATTTTCCAAAACGCTGACCATCAAAAGGCGCTTAACAAGCAAGACTCCTTTTAAAATAACAGACCTCACGTCATATAAGTGCAGTCACGAGAACCTGTTAAGCTGCAGAAACCCCTATTCCAGGCATGACGCGCGCACGCACTACATCGATTGCCAAGGCAATGCCAGGAAAAAAGGGGATTGTAGCCAGGATTTTCTGGCTTTATTGATTGAAAAAAAGTTCCCATCAGACCGACAATTGTGACCAAGGTTTTCTTTATTTCATTCACAGTAGAACTCCAGCCAGGTGTGCTTGAGACAGCGCCGACATTACATTGTGCAACGAGCAAAATATACTGAACTTTCGCCAATTAGGAGGTACGTAAAATTAAGCGCGCCTACACTACATTCTCACATAAGACCAGTCCAGAAAAACGTTTTTTAGCAGCCCTCTTGGCCACTGAGCGCAAGTTGTAGTCTTTGGACATGACGACGTCATATAAGTGCAGTCACGAGAACCTGTTAAGCTGCAGAAACCCCTATTCCAGGCATGACGCGCGCACGCACTACATCGATTGCCAAGGCAATGCCAGGAAAAAAGGGGATTGTAGCCAGGATTTTCTGGCTTTATTGATTGAAAAAAAGTTCCCATCAGACCGACAATTGTGACCAAGGTTTTCTTTATTTCATTCACAGTAGAACTCCAGCCAGGTGTGCTTGAGACAGCGCCGACATTACATTGTGCAACGAGCAAAATATACTGAACTTTCGCCAATTAGGAGGTACGTAAAATTAAGCGCGCCTACACTACATTCTCACATAAGACCAGTCCAGAAAAACGTTTTTTAGCAGCCCTCTTGGCCACTGAGCGCAAGTTGTAGTCTTTGGACATGACGACCGTCATATAAGTGCAGTCACGAGAACCTGTTAAGCTGCAGAAACCCCTATTCCAGGCATGACGCGCGCACGCACTACATCGATTGCCAAGGCAATGCCAGGAAAAAAGGGGATTGTAGCCAGGATTTTCTGGCTTTATTGATTGAAAAAAAGTTCCCATCAGACCGACAATTGTGACCAAGGTTTTCTTTATTTCATTCACAGTAGAACTCCAGCCAGGTGTGCTTGAGACAGCGCCGACATTACATTGTGCAACGAGCAAAATATACTGAACTTTCGCCAATTAGGAGGTACGTAAAATTAAGCGCGCCTACACTACATTCTCACATAAGACCAGTCCAGAAAAACGTTTTTTAGCAGCCCTCTTGGCCACTGAGCGCAAGTTGTAGTCTTTGGACATGACGTGAGGAATGTTAGCACAAAAGGAGGCTTATCAAAGCTCGTTACTAAGCAGATTTTCCAAAACGCTGACCATCAAAAGGCGCTTAACAAGCAAGACTCCTTTTAAAATAACAGACCTCACGTCATATAAGTGCAGTCACGAGAACCTGTTAAGCTGCAGAAACCCCTATTCCAGGCATGACGCGCGCACGCACTACATCGATTGCCAAGGCAATGCCAGGAAAAAAGGGGATTGTAGCCAGGATTTTCTGGCTTTATTGATTGAAAAAAAGTTCCCATCAGACCGACAATTGTGACCAAGGTTTTCTTTATTTCATTCACAGTAGAACTCCAGCCAGGTGTGCTTGAGACAGCGCCGACATTACATTGTGCAACGAGCAAAATATACTGAACTTTCGCCAATTAGGAGGTACGTAAAATTAAGCGCGCCTACACTACATTCTCACATAAGACCAGTCCAGAAAAACGTTTTTTAGCAGCCCTCTTGGCCACTGAGCGCAAGTTGTAGTCTTTGGACATGACGACCGTCATATAAGTGCAGTCACGAGAACCTGTTAAGCTGCAGAAACCCCTATTCCAGGCATGACGCGCGCACGCACTACATCGATTGCCAAGGCAATGCCAGGAAAAAAGGGGATTGTAGCCAGGATTTTCTGGCTTTATTGATTGAAAAAAAGTTCCCATCAGACCGACAATTGTGACCAAGGTTTTCTTTATTTCATTCACAGTAGAACTCCAGCCAGGTGTGCTTGAGACAGCGCCGACATTACATTGTGCAACGAGCAAAATATACTGAACTTTCGCCAATTAGGAGGTACGTAAAATTAAGCGCGCCTACACTACATTCTCACATAAGACCAGTCCAGAAAAACGTTTTTTAGCAGCCCTCTTGGCCACTGAGCGCAAGTTGTAGTCTTTGGACATGACGTGAGGAATGTTAGCACAAAAGGAGGCTTATCAAAGCTCGTTACTAAGCAGATTTTCCAAAACGCTGACCATCAAAAGGCGCTTAACAAGCAAGACTCCTTTTAAAATAACAGACCTCACGTCATATAAGTGCAGTCACGAGAACCTGTTAAGCTGCAGAAACCCCTATTCCAGGCATGACGCGCGCACGCACTACATCGATTGCCAAGGCAATGCCAGGAAAAAAGGGGATTGTAGCCAGGATTTTCTGGCTTTATTGATTGAAAAAAAGTTCCCATCAGACCGACAATTGTGACCAAGGTTTTCTTTATTTCATTCACAGTAGAACTCCAGCCAGGTGTGCTTGAGACAGCGCCGACATTACATTGTGCAACGAGCAAAATATACTGAACTTTCGCCAATTAGGAGGTACGTAAAATTAAGCGCGCCTACACTACATTCTCACATAAGACCAGTCCAGAAAAACGTTTTTTAGCAGCCCTCTTGGCCACTGAGCGCAAGTTGTAGTCTTTGGACATGACGTGAGGAATGTTAGCACAAAAGGAGGCTTATCAAAGCTCGTTACTAAGCAGATTTTCCAAAACGCTGACCATCAAAAGGCGCTTAACAAGCAAGACTCCTTTTAAAATAACAGACCTCACGTCATATAAGTGCAGTCACGAGAACCTGTTAAGCTGCAGAAACCCCTATTCCAGGCATGACGCGCGCACGCACTACATCGATTGCCAAGGCAATGCCAGGAAAAAAGGGGATTGTAGCCAGGATTTTCTGGCTTTATTGATTGAAAAAAAGTTCCCATCAGACCGACAATTGTGACCAAGGTTTTCTTTATTTCATTCACAGTAGAACTCCAGCCAGGTGTGCTTGAGACAGCGCCGACATTACATTGTGCAACGAGCAAAATATACTGAACTTTCGCCAATTAGGAGGTACGTAAAATTAAGCGCGCCTACACTACATTCTCACATAAGACCAGTCCAGAAAAACGTTTTTTAGCAGCCCTCTTGGCCACTGAGCGCAAGTTGTAGTCTTTGGACATGACGACCGTCATATAAGTGCAGTCACGAGAACCTGTTAAGCTGCAGAAACCCCTATTCCAGGCATGACGCGCGCACGCACTACATCGATTGCCAAGGCAATGCCAGGAAAAAAGGGGATTGTAGCCAGGATTTTCTGGCTTTATTGATTGAAAAAAAGTTCCCATCAGACCGACAATTGTGACCAAGGTTTTCTTTATTTCATTCACAGTAGAACTCCAGCCAGGTGTGCTTGAGACAGCGCCGACATTACATTGTGCAACGAGCAAAATATACTGAACTTTCGCCAATTAGGAGGTACGTAAAATTAAGCGCGCCTACACTACATTCTCACATAAGACCAGTCCAGAAAAACGTTTTTTAGCAGCCCTCTTGGCCACTGAGCGCAAGTTGTAGTCTTTGGACATGACGTGAGGAATGTTAGCACAAAAGGAGGCTTATCAAAGCTCGTTACTAAGCAGATTTTCCAAAACGCTGACCATCAAAAGGCGCTTAACAAGCAAGACTCCTTTTAAAATAACAGACCTCATATGTATATGTATTTTTAGTAGTATTGTCAGTTCTGGTAGCCAGTTGTAAATTACCTGTTAAGTGAGATTTACAATTGTATTTTATGAGATAAAACATATGAATAAAGTTTTCATTATTATTATTATTATTATTATTATTATTATTATTATTATTATTATTATTATTATTATTATTATTATTATTATTATTATTATAATAATAATATATGTTTGACCTCGGTGTTATCCAGATTAGAGTGACAAGGCTCGCTTTCTCTGGGGCTCCTGTGTTTGAATTTGATTGGTGCGTTTGGTTTCATCGAGTCTTATCAAACGAAAGTTTCAAGACAACAGTTCTGAAAGGTCATATCCAGTGATTTCCTGCGTCCTTCTTGGGATTCCTGTGTTTGAATTTGATTGGCGCATTTGATTTGGTCGAGTGTTCTCGAATGGTTAGCTTTATCTTTAGTTTTTGTTAATCTCCGGAGGAGTATTCTTAGGTGAGATGACTCCAGAAAGTACAAAAACGGGTTGAAAGCCGAATTTGCTATTCCTACGACTATAAACACCCTTTCGAGGGCTAAGTCATTGCGAAGTCCAAGGTTCAGTGCAAAACTCGCAGTGATGATTCCGTAAACCACGTAGCCAAGGTAGGGCATCACAAACGATAAAATCACAGATGAAAATAGCTTAGTAGCACGCAAGTTTCTCCTGTTTTCCTTGCGCTTGCGCAGTGTTTCGAGACCGCTGTTCAATGCAAGATCTTTCCTGGTTTTTCTGAACTTAAAATATATGCGACAACAAACGTAGATTAACGCAATACTTGGTAATGTGTAAACAAAACCTGAAAAAAATATAAAAATCACCTTTTTTGAAATGCCTTCTGAATCGTATTGGCAAATCAAAGTATAATCTACTTCTCCGATGAAGTACTTTTTTCTTTTAAAGACAGTAAATATTAGAGTTGGAGATTCCATCAGTCCAACCAACCAGGATAAGACAAGCAACTTTCTAATGACAGATTTGCGAAAGATTTCAGTTGGTCGAAACACTGCAAACCAACGATCAAGACCCAGAACCATAAGGTTATTAATTGTAATATAAGCTAGTGATGCAAAAACCAGTCGACTCCCAAAACATCCACTGGACGACTCAAGCAAATTGCTGGAAAACTCAACCAAGAGTAAGGAATAGGAAGTGGTACAAGCAAGAAGGTCCGACATCGCGAGACTGACAATAAATCGATCAAAACTTCCACGACACTCTTTCTTCTTCCTTTTAGTCTTTTCTTTTCTTTGAGTACACTTCAAGTACAGGACGACAGAATTCGAAGAAATTCCAATGATCATTAATAATGCAACGGCAAGAATAAGAATAATACTGATGGCATTACTGGGTTGAATGAATACATAGTTTCTCTTCTCCACAGTCTCATTCATGCTTTAAGTTTGGGACACGGTTAATATCAGCAAGACCTCGGAAAAAAGAAACAAAAAATTAGTCGGAATTAAAGAAGGTACGTTCAGGATTTGAATAAGCGCCAGGAATCCCCTATTTGATGAATTTCAATGGTAGAGAGGGGCCTATTTGAGATGGGTCGCGTACCTGTTTCATTGATAAAAATACCCGGGAGGGGGAGGGGGAGGGGGTACGATTCCCCCCCAAAGGGGAACCAACAATGATTCACCAAAGTTAGCATAGACTTTGACTTCGTGAGATATATCTCTAGGGTATATTGGTGACAACTTTGCTGAACTATTGATGCGATGCGACTTTTAGGCAGAAATACCATATAGTTTCAATGATGAAAATAATTTTAGCGACTTTGAAGCTGGCCAAACGCAACCTAATAACATATGGAAACGGTGAGGAAAGAAGAAAGAGACTACCAATGAGCTGCCTTATGCATGAGCCAAAACTGAAGAGAATAAATTAATGGTGAGAAATCAAATAATTACTCGGGATATCCCGAGGTATAAAATGGGTCGTTTCCGTCTGTGTAGCAAAATGCGCAATTCTTGACTTTCACATGACGTCATCAAAAAACTTACATGCTTCATATAGATCACTTAAAGTTGGGTCTATAGTATATTCTTTATATCCACAACAGAAATTGTTCCTGAATATTTGAACTATTTCCGTTGTTTGGTTTCCGAGTTATCAGAGGTATAAATCTTGTCACGTAATATTGTCACGCGTATTCAACAGACGCAAAAACAGAAAATTTGCTACAAATTACGCACATTTGGCTTGGTATTTGAATGAAACTTTTGTTTATAAGATATCTGTATCAACTTAAACGATTTAACTGTTATTATTATATGATTTTGCCAATTCGTATTTTGTCCGCCATGTTGGTGTCGCTCAGAGCGACACCAACATGGCGACGACATACATTTCTTACATAAGAATGAGTTTGGGAAATTGTTAATATCTTTGCAAAAAAATTCTCTTTCGGACTGAAAATTTCTTGGACATATGGAGCTTTACTTGCTCTTTACAAAGATATACATTGAATTTACTCAGGGATGTGAAATCCGCTGATATTTTGGTGACCCGTAGAGTGACACCAATCACAAAGTGCCATACATTTCTTACTAAAGAATGAGCAGTTAAAATGGCAATATCTTCGCAACAAAACCTCGTTTCAATTCAAAATTTTGCAGAGCTAGTTACATAGTTTTATGTGCTCTTTTGAGTGAATTACATTTGATTTCACTCAGGATCCTGGAAATTTTTCGATGACGTAAGTGAAAGTCAAGAATAGAAACCACTAGGAGGTTATGTCATTGGTTAAAGCAGACCACGTGGTGCAACCTACAAAGCATTACATCACCTGGAGCAAAACGTGGGCGTTCGAAGCGATTGGAGCATTTCTGTTCTGTACTTGTACTGCATCGGATTATAGTATGTATTTTTAAGGGTGTACTGACATATATCGTTGCTGTGCAACAGTTGCTATGCAAAATAGGGTCTTATTTTGGCCGGCAAAATTGAATAGACGCACGCGCGCGCGTTTTTGGCGCGAATCATTTAACTTCCGGTAGAGCGGCGCACACCTGACAAAAAGGACTCATTTTCGTTCTTATTGCGCATGCGCGGGACACTTTACTTCCGGTTTCTTTAAAAAGCTATAATCTTTGGCGAATTTCATCAAAACGAAGTGTTTTTTCAATATTTATATTCTTTACAGCCTTTTCTTCAAAGCCGAGCATGGGATTTGCGAAAAATTGAGAAATACGAAAGTTATTGGCATAAATCGATCATTTTTGACGTTCAAAAAATCCTAAAAGGCTTATTTGGAAACCATTCTTAAAACCCATGCTCGATTCTATGCACCTTAGTCTCAAGATTAAAATATTGCATTCTAAATTCTCAAATATACAGTGCTAAAAAAAATTATAGCTTTTTACTGTATCTATGACGTCACATGATGACGTCATGCAATGGCGCCATAAAATGCGAAAGTTCCCTCAGGGAAGAAAAAATACAAAATATAAAAGCGATATGACAATTTGGTGGCATTTTAGAGCATTTTCAAATTTCCCTAGCAACGGGCCATTCACCCTTAATAGTCGTAAAAATGTAAAAATACCGACCAGCGTAATAATCTCTTTATGTCCACTGTGTGGGGCCACTCTGAATTTTAAGATTTTCTGATTGTTGTTTATTTGCACTCTTTTTTTGTACATTTAAAAAAAATTATAAATCAATTTTTTGTGCAAAAAATTAATTAATTTATTAATTAATGAAAATAGTGAGCACAGCTATACTTAAAATAGTCCAGTATTGTGTTGATGTACTCTATTTACCCTTGTGAAAAATTCATTAAAAGCAGATGGAAGTCCATTATGATGAAAATCATACATAAATAATGCATTATGAATAAAAATTAAGTCTGTAAATTTAAGTAACTTAAGTTTAAAGGAGCACTTGGATCAAAATCAATGAAAATTGAAATTGACTTGAAACTCAGTGAAACCTATGCTTACGGCACCAATAATCACCATGGAGCAACATTTTCTTCACAACCGAACGAGACGGATAAAATTGTCAAAGTTTTTAGCATCTAAATTATGAGTAAATGACGTCATGATGACGTAGATCACTCAACCCTATTGTTCTTTTAGGTTTTAAACCAAAATTTCTCCGTGATAATGAACTTAAAATGTAGATTTTTGTCGGAGATTAGCTAGTTATTTAACTATATTAATCTACATATAGAAATAATCAGTTTTCAATTTTTACCGATTTTCATCCAAGTGGCTTTTAAGAAAAAGTGGACTTGAGTGAGAATTGTAGTCAGAGAAAGTCAGTATTCTAATAACTTTTTTTGAAGAGTAATGATTGGTTTTAGATTAGTTGGGTATGTATTTTAACGTCTAGAACGTCTGACATCGCTGCGTCTTGTTCTGCAGCGCAGGACATCCTGAGTGAACGCTGATGGAGCGTCTTCGGTTTGGCGATAAATGGCATGACCCTTCTAGCCGCTCCACTTTAGCGCATACATTTGGTGTTTTCCGCGTTGAGACAGGGGCGAGTTCTACGAAAAAGGCCTTTGCTTCTGTTGTTCTAAAAATCCTTTATCGGTATTATATTCTTAGGTTCTTTCGATCAATTTTAGTAATTATTGCTGTTTGCTAGATTTGCAATCCACGAGTTAAAAATCAAGCTCAAAAATCAGAACCGAACAACAGCAAATATAACTTAAGGTAGTTCCGGACCCTTGCTACTGCGCATTTCCCGCGCGCATTCGAGCGCGCGCACTTTTATTAGAGAGCATTGGTATTTCCGTGGGGAGTCTGGGCACTAGTAAGCGGGCGATTGAAAACTTAGAAACTCTAACTTTAGTAGAGAAAAATAATATTTTATCATCCAAATATCGGAAAAACTTTAATCAAGAAATCTTGTACACTATGTAATGTAGGTATTTAACCTGAAACTTTTAAATTTAGTTAATCTCATCCATCGAAAAAGCCGGCGAGAAAATCGCTAAAATGGGTGATATTTGGTGTTCGTTTTCGGTGTGTTTTCTCTTTTTTGCTTTTCTAACTCTTGAAATAATACGGTGACCCCCTGTTTTCTTCTTTGAATTCAAGAGAGTACTTATCATTTTTTTGATTTAAAAAATAAAAATACAACTTCATTGATTGGATTGTCGTAAATTTTCCACATTTTTACAGTCCGTACACGATTTTGGAGCACGTAATTGGGTAAGAATTTGATTCTAGAATGCCCTTTTAATCATATTTGCAACTCATCAAACAATACATACGATTAAAACTGCTAGATAAACCTCACATCTATCTTTTGAGACGGTCAAGGCGTTTCTCGGAAAAATTTTGTTTGCATTCTTCCGACCATATGAATTACGTACATTTTGCAAAAAATCGCGGAAAATCATTGAAAATACCACCTTTTAAGACATCTTATAGCTCGGAAACCAATACGGTGACCCCCTCTTTTTTTCTCGGTTTTTGAATTGCCAAACAATTATCTTTAAATCACAGGATTTTAAAGGAAATTCATTGATGAAATCTAAGGCTCCGGAACTACCTTAAGAGAGATAAGGGTGGTTATTTGGGCTTACCAATTCGATTTATTCCCAGCACAGTAGAAAAGAAAACTTTACTTCTTGATTCTTGATAACTTTAACTTGTAGCAGACCACCTTCAAATCTCAGGCAGTCTTAAAAATGTTTTCCCAGGCACACAGTTTCAAATAGAATGACTAGATGGTATTTTATCATAACATTTTACCAATTTTGCTCCCAGTTTCTCGAGCCTTGAAAACAATAATTTTTCTGTAACGACGCTTGCTTTGCGTCTATTTCAAGCCACCAATAATCCACCAGAAAGTCTTTTGGTAAAGATAATCGACAAGGAAAAATTGTTGCAAACCGCGGTGGTCAGTTGAACCACCAACGTACTTCTCAACTCTCTGCGATATGCCGTGCTGGACACTTTCAGTATGGACTAATTGTTGTTCACCCTTTCGCTGGTAAACTACAAAGCGAAATCAGTTGCATGGCCATTCAATTTGGCTCTGTTTAAAGATCTCTTTTAAAATATGTTGGTCGCTTTAATTTCCGCTAGTATTTTTACTTCTTTTTTATTTTTACCCATAAGCATTTGCATATGTTATTGCGATATTATATTATTAACTGGCATTACTATATGATTGGTCACTACCATTGCCGACGTCATTGCAGAGGTAATAATTAGGGGTTAATCTTAATTAGTATAGGACCAGGGTAATAATCGTTATCGTTGTTGTCGGAAGAAAAGAAAAAGAAATGATTTATATAAAGATATGGCCCTCACTCTTGAGTTTCAATCATGCAATCCCTCGCCCTAGCGTTTGAGCCGATTTAAAAACCTCCATCCTTTATTTATTTCATGCATTGTGTTCACTTTATGAATTATTTTTTAAAGCTTTTTAAGTAACAAGAGCAGTCAACCGTCTCCTGGCCATGGGAGAGAAACATTTCTATTGATCTAGCAAGATGTCCACTAAAACATTTTACCAGCCAGCGCTATACCAGGAACTTAGACCAGTATTAGTCTTCAATTATTACCCAGAATTCACCGGGTTTTCCTAATTGTCATGCGCATCACCACTGCTTAGTAGAGAGTCCTTAAGGTGACTCGAAGTAGTTCTTTTTAGACCGCACCGCACATTTGCATTTGGCGCAATGGACAACTTAATAATCACCAATGGACTTGGTTTCTACACCAAATATGAGGATAAGATTGAAGTTTTAATTGGTGCTATAATTAATCGATCAACGTTTTTAAAACAGCGAAAATCGAACATCGTCAATAATGGTTTTCCTCTAATATCTCGCAAAATCATTCAGCTTAATTTTAGATAAGCGGTAAACTGCATAGAAAAATTCATACAGATGCACAACATTTCAAGGTGATTTTAGGAGATTTAGTCTGTTTGATTTTCTTTAAATCACAAACGTTTTCACACATGCTGTATTTCTATTCTTGGACATAACGACAGTGTAAAATATACTTGAAGTACGCAAAACACCACGAGAACACTTTGGGGCGGGAAATATTGCTAAAATATACACTTACCTTACGTGAAAAAGCCGACTTTCAACTCTTCATCGATGGCAAGATATATTTTTTCTTTCCAAGTCTCTTGTGAGACATTTTAATTCTCCGCAACTTGTACATCAGAAGTTGTTTTTGAAAATCTCAAAAACGCAGGATTTTTTTGCTTGGCGTTTTTGTAGGGCATTACTTGTTCTATACACAGCAATATTGCAGCAGCTCATTCAAATACAAGTACTAAATTAAAACGACCCGAAACTTAAACCTGATGTTGACCCAAACGCCAGCTCAAAACTTGCATTGAGACAACCATTCTCTTTTGAAATATGTTGGTCGCTTTAATTTCCGCTAGTATTTCTACCTCTTGTATTTTTTTATTTTTTGTTGAAAATCAGAACAACAACAGCAAATATACCTATTTCAACATATTTTAAAAGAGATCTTTAAACAGAGCCAAATTGAATGGCCAACTGATTTCGCTTTGTAGTTTACCAGCGAAAGGGTGAACAACAATTAGTCCATACTGAAAGTGTCCAGCACGGCATATCGCAGAGAGTTGAGAAGTGCATTGGTGGTTCAACTGACCGCGGTTTGCAACAATTTTTCCTTGTCGATTATCTTTACCAAAAGACTTTCTGAGAAATTAGTGGCTTGAAATAGACACAAAGCAAGCGTCGTTGCAGAAAAAAAATATTGTTTTCAAGGCTCGAGAAACTGGGAGCAAAATTGGTAAAATGTTATGATAAAATACCATCTAGTCATTCTATTTGAAACTGTGTGCCTGGGAAAACATTTTTAAGACTGCCTGAGATTTGAAGGTGGTCTGCTACAAGTTAAAGTTATCAAGAATCAAGAAGTAAAGTTTTCTTTTCCACTGTGCTGGGAATAAATCGAATTGGTAAGCCCAAATAACCACCCTTATCTCTCTTAAGTTATACACCTATTTCAAAAAACGGTTGTCGTACGAGAGGTCTCAAGCCTACGCGACAAGACCGAAAAGGACTATGGGTATTAGGTAAAAAATCACTCTTTTTCAGGTTTGGTCTTGATTTTAGCTTCAGCAAGTGAAATTCTTTAGTGTTTAAGGTCAAGGCAAGCTATTGTGAGGTGTCGTATGGCTGATTTATTTGGGTTTATAGCTTTAGTAATTTCTACCCATACTTCCTTTCGGGTGAGTCCGCGTAAGCTTTTGCCGACAACATTAATTGAAATAGGTATATTTGCTGTTGTTGTTCTGATTTTTAACTCGTGGATTGCAAATCCAGCAATCGATCAGCAATAATTACTAAAATTGATCGAAAGAAGCTAGCTAAGAATATAATATCGATAAAGGGTTTTTAGAACAATAGAAGCAAAGGCCTTTTTCGTAGAACTCGCCCCAGTCTCAACGCGGAAAACACCAAAAGTAAACAATTTGCGAGTGCAATACGCTAATTAGCGAGTCGAATGGTTGTCTCAATGCAAGTTTTGAGCTGGCGTTTGGGTCAACATCAGGTTTAAGTTTCGGGTCGTTTTAGTGCTTGTATTTGAATTTTTTATTTTTTTTATTTTTGTTAAAAATCAGAACCGAACAACAGCAAATATAACTTAAGTGAGATAAGGTTGGTTATTTGGGCTTACCAATTCGATTTATTCCCAGCACAGTGGAAAAGAAAACTTTACTTCTTGATTCTTGATAACTTTAACTTGTAGCAGACCACCTTCAAATCTCAGGCAGTCTTAAAAATGTTTTCCCAGGCACACAGTTTCAAATAGAATGACTAGATGGTATTTTATCATAACATTTTACCAATTTTGCTCCCAGTTTCTCGAGCCTTGAAAACAATAATTTTTTTTCTGTAACGACGCTTGCTTTGGGCAGGCGCTTATTAATTTTTTTTAAGCTTTTGCCGACAACATTAATTGAAATAGGTATATTTGCTGTTGTTGTTCTGGTTTTTAACAAAAAAATAAAAAATCTTTAAACAGAGCCAAATTGAATGGCCAACTGATTTTGCTTTGTAGTTTACCAGCGAAAGGGTGAACAACAATTAGTCCATACTGAAAGTGTCCAGCACGGCATATCGCAGAGAGTTGAGAAGTACGTTGGTGGTCCAACTGATCACCGCGGTTTGCAACAATTTTTCCTTGTCGATTATCTTTGCCAAAAGACTTTCTGGTGGATTATTGGTGGCTTGAAATAGACGCCGTTTTAGACGTAAAAAAGGCGTTTATTCGAGTAAACACGGTAATTGTTGTTCACCCTTTCGCTGGTAAATTACAAAGTTAAATCAGCTGGCCATTCAATTTGGCTCTGTTTAAAGATCTCTTTTGAAATATGTTGGTCGCTTTAATTTCCGCTAGTATTTCTACCTCTTTTTTATTTTTTTTCCCATAAGCATTTGCATATGTTATTGCAATATTATATTATTAACTGGCATTACTATATGATTGGTCACTACCATTGCCGACGTCATTGCGGAGGTAATTAGGGGTTAATTTTAACTAGTTAATTAGTATAGGACCAGGGTAATAATCGTTATTGTTGTTGTCGGAAGAAAAGAAAAAGAAATGATTTATATAAAGATATGGCCCTCACTCTTGAGTTTCAATCATGCAATCCCTCGCCCTAGCGTTTGAGCCGATTTAAAAACCTCCATCCTTTATTTCATGCTTTTGAAAAGAAAAAAAATCAAAAATTATGAATTCTCGTTAAAGAAAATCTAGGTTAAATTTGATGTAAATAGGATAAGTCTTTAGTGGAAATTTAAGACCTCCGTCATGGTTTTCATTGTGTTCACTTTATGAATTATTTTTAGTTTTTAAAGGTTTTTAAGTAACAAAAGCAGTCAACCGTCTCCTGGGAGAGAAACATCCGTTCTATTGATCTAGCCAGATGTCCACTAAAACACTTTGCCAGCCAGCGCTATACCAGGAACTTCATTAATTTATTTTCCAGCTAACCTAAATTTCTTTTATCAGAGGAGGGTTAGGCCTAGTTCAGCTAGTTCAACGTTCGCATCTCACATGCGCCGAATTCTATTCAAGAATATACGACATTTGAATCAATTAAATTCGACAGTTTCAAATTAAATACGACTTCCGTCGAATCTGCGACTGAAGCTGTCGAAGATACGACTTTGGTTCGACAGTTGCTTTAGACGTCGCATTTCACATGTGCTAAATGTAATGCATACGGTATTAGACCAGTATTAGTCTTCAATTATTACCCAGAATTCACCGGGTTTTCCTAATTGTCATGCGCATCACCACTGCTTAGTAGAGAGTCCTTAAGGTGACTCGAAGTAGTTCTTTTTAGACCGCACCGCACATTTGCATTTGGCGCAATGGACAACTTAATACGCACCAATGGACTTGGTTTCTACACCAAATATGAGGATAAGATTGAAGTTTTAAATGGTGTTATAATTAAATCGATCCCCTCTTCCCTTCCCCTCCCCTCCCCTCCCCTTGTCCTTTCCCTTCCCTTCCCCTCCCCCTCCCCCAGAGAGCCTGTTCACAGGCTAAACATCGTCAATAATGGTTTTCCTCTAATATCTAGATATATAATATAGTCGACCAAAATAGGAATTGAATTCAGCACATGTGAGATGCGACGCGATTGAACTAGGCCTTATTCATTAATCAAACCTAAGAACGTTTCCCAGCTAACCCAGGATTCTGTGACCATGATAGCATGTACCATATATTTCATAAAAAGGTTTCCCAACTAACGTAAATTTCTTTCATCGAGAATTTTTCATTAAGTCATGAATACAATTTCATTACGCGCTCACTTCTATAGCAAATAAAAATATATTCAGTTTGGAATGACTCCGTAATGAATACAATTTCGTTACGCGCTCTCTTCGATATTCAGTTTCGAATGTTTTCGTCATGAATGCAAAATTTATTACGGGCTCTTTTCTGTAGCAAATGGTAATAAATTCAGTTTGGAATTGTTTTGTCATTAATGCAAGATTACGCACTCATTTTTGTAGCAAATGATAATTTATTCAATTTGGAATTTGTTTGTCGTCAATACAATTTCATTACGCGCTATCGTCTTGAGCAACTGATAATGTATTCAGCTTGGAATTGTTTCGTCATGAATACAATTGCATTTCGCGCTCTCTTCTGGAGCAAATGATAATTTATTCAGTTTGGAATTGTTTCTTCATGAATACCATTTCATTACGCGCTCTCTTCGGTATTCAGTTTCGAATGTTTTCGCCATGAATGCAAAATTTATTACGCGCTCTTTTCTGTAGCAAATGATAATAAATTCAGTTTGGAATTGTTTTGTCATTAATGCAAAATTTGATTACGCGCTCATTTTTGTAGCAAATGATAATTTATTCAATTTGGAATTTGTTGGTCGTCAATACAATTTCATTACGCGCTCTATTCTGGAGCAAATGAAAAGTTATTCAGTTCAAACTTGCTTAGTCATGAACACAATTTCATTACGCGCTCTCTTCTGGAGCAAATTATAATTTATTCAGTTTGGAATTGTTTCGTCATGAACACAATTTCATTTCGCGCTCTCTTCTGGAGCACATTGCTCGGGCTTCCTGTGGCCAAGACACAAGTGCGCCAAAGCCCGCAAAAACTCGCGCATACCCCCATCCCCGCAGATCAACAAGTCGATCGACAGTTACAAGTGTCCATCGACAGTAATAAGTGTCCATCGACAGTTATAAGTGTCCATCGACAGTTATAAGTGTCCATCAACAGTTATAAGTGTCCATCGACAGTTATAAGTGTCTATCGACAGTTGTGTCCATCGACAGTAATAAGTGTCCATCGACAGTTATAAGTGTCTACTTAGTATATGTCTGTGAAAATTTCGATTCTAAGTCACTTGGTGTTCACTTATAGATGACCTAATGAAGTATAGAAAGAAATTATAAATTCAAGTGATTTATCTAGATAAATCCCGGGGAAGATCTAGACCTAGATAAAACCCTTGAATTCATAATCACCGGGATATAAGCGATGTAAAGCTCCATGAATAGCAAAGATACCCGTCTCAATCATATTATAATAATGTGTTAAATAACGTGTGATTACCTGTTTTAAAAACATGCGCTTCCAAAGGAGGATGTCCCTTATGGGCCACCGTACTTTTCGATATTGAATGACATCTGCCATTTGGATGCTCACTGGGAGAGTTTATTCAGGTCATTTTCAAGTTGAGCAGCGTTTCGATTGCCAAATATAGGCTATGTGAATAGTTTCAATTTAGATGTTACGCCATCACCAATATCATTTATGAAAAAAAAATCTGGGGGGCCTAAGACAGTCCCTTGCGGAACACCGGATCGTATCTTAGCTGGGGTTGAACATTGACCATCAAGGGTTACTATCTGTGTCCTGTTTGAGCCAACTAACTCCGTACATGATTTCGGTAGGAAAATTACGAAAGTACAAAATCTAAATAGCCAAGCTGATCGCTTACGAGAGGTGGTTGATGGAAAAAGGTAGGTTTGACTGTAAGAAGTATATAATACATGAATTTAACCCTGGGTTAGCAGCACTAACCCACCTTTCAGCAACCTGACCCTGATGACACAAACACATAGATCTAAAATCCATTCATATTTGTACAAAACTAACTTTTATTTTGCTTTTAACAAATAATTACTTTACATAAGATGCCTCCCCATTTTCCCCTGAAGCTAGCTGAGCAGGCTAATTAAGTTGACTACATATACTGCCTTTCATCAAAATCAAAATGTGATTGATTTGATCTTTAAACCCATTTCAAAAAAAGTTGTCGAAAGTCCGCAAGTCTACAAGTTAACACACCAGGCCAACAAAAAGGAAGGAAAAGTGAAAGTATTGCTATGGTTTGCATCGAGCCGTTTTGGTATGACTGTGACAACGGTACGGTTACGACAGTAATTACAGTTCGTATGAATGTGAAAACGGCACCGCACGGTCATGGCAGAAAGTTCGTATGTTTTATAGACATGGCACTGACACGGTGACGGCACGACGCGGTTCGTTTCACACTCATACGAAATCTACTCTACACTGACAAAGTCTCCACTCATACGACAGCCGCTCTAATAGAGCAGATTTCGTATGTGTGGAACGGTCCGCGCCATGCCGTGTCAGTGCCGTGATCTCTATAAAAAACATTCGAAATTTCTGCCGTAACCGTGCTGTGACCGTGCGGTGCCGTTTTCACAGTCATACGAAATCTGCTCGTGTGCTGTATCAGACAAAAGTCTTGACTAAGACTAGGGGGATAGGCTTAAATGTTGATCCAGTACAATATTCTGACAGTCACACAAATAGGCAGGGTTTTAACCAAATGATGTCTTTTATCTGACGCATGCGCAACGTGAAATCATGCAGTGGCAATGTTACATGTGACGTCACGACAGCCATCTTGAACTTCAACGAAAAGAAAATGTTTCTGTTTAGAACTTCAACAAGATTTCTGATTAGTGTTTGTTTGTTCGTCCAGCATGGCTACTGTTTCTTTGTCCTTTGATTCCCGAAGGAATGAATGAATGAACCCGACAATATCAGTATCCAACATCACACTTGCCCTAGGTGCCCAAACTGGATGCTAGACATCAAGTGGCAAGGGCATAAGGCATCTCTTCTGACAACCTTTTTTGAAATAGGTATACGTATTTAATAGATATACAAACTGCTTTTGCAGCAATTACAAAAGTACAGAGATTGTTCCTTGAATAGTTATTGATTTTATGGAAATTACACACAAATTAATTCAATTTGCGGTACTCAAAGGGTGGGTTTTTTTAACTACCCATGGTCTGTTAGGCCCGGTTCACACGAGGACATAAGCATAGCCATAAGCATAAGCATGAGAAACTTTTTATTTTCTTATGCTTATGACGTTATGCTGCGTGTGTGAACCAGTATCGCTTATGCTTATGTATACACCTATTTCAAAAAGGTTGTCACCTAAGAGCGATAGGCGATAGGTAATAGGTCATTCCAAGACCGCAAAGCACTATTGATTTCTAATTGATTTACATATGAATTGCCAAATATTTGATGGAAGAGTGTAAAGAAAGATTTAGGATGGCTTAATTAAGAAACCAATAGTGCTTTGCGGTCTTGGAATGACCTATTACCTATCGCCTATCGCTCTTAGCGGTGACAACCTTTTTTGAAATAGGTGTATGCTTATGTCGTCGTGTGAACCGGGCCTTAGGACTTGTCCTATCGTCCTAGACTAGGTAATTCTCAATCATGACTGGATGACTAACCAACCAATAAGACTTTTGTAAAAAAACGTTATCCATTTGATTATCATTTGTCAAATAGTTTTCTATTGTGAATTTAACATCGTTAAGGTGGCCCGTTACTATTTATTGGAGTGCTGGAGATATTTTTGATGCGCGCTTTTCATTGATAATTTCGGGATAGCATCAATCTTGCGGAATGTAGCTATGGCTGTGTAGCATGTCTGGATTAAATCCTCCAGTATTTGTTTGAGAGCTAACATCAAATGCATTAGTAAAGGCGGTGTTACACGAGACGATTTTTAACGACGATTTTCAGCGCAACGGCGTTGCATTAAAAATCTTTCTCGTGTAACATCACACTTGGAACGATTTTCCTTGCAATTTTCGCTTCGGCAACGCAGAAACTCGCAACGCAAAATATTGCAAGTTGTTACAACGTTGCGCTGAAAATCGTCGTTAAAAATCGTCTCGTATAACACCACCTTAATGCAAAATCATGGTAAATCGAATACCGATTTTTCCCAGCGAGCTATATGGTCAGTTTTGAACGATACATTACAGATACAAATCTTCAGGCCTTGGCTGCTTATTTGCAAAGTGTTAAGAAAATCCATCGAGGGA
Organism: Telmatactis stephensoni; assembly: GCA_029948255.1. Taxonomy (NCBI): domain Eukaryota; kingdom Metazoa; phylum Cnidaria; class Anthozoa; order Actiniaria; family Isophelliidae; genus Telmatactis; species Telmatactis stephensoni. The sequence goes on along the minus strand of JALIZF010001781.1, from coordinate 110,520 downwards.
TTTGAAACTGAATTATTATATACATAGACCCATATTTTTTGGGTAAATTGAAGTTTTTAAAATATGCTCATATCTCTGAGATTTGCACACCGATAAAAACAAAAACATTTCTTTAGAATTCAAACATTCTTAAGATCCAAAATTTACACAAATTATGAACATTTTGGCCGATGAAAAGCGCGCATCAAAGTATCTCCAACGCTCCAATAAATAGTAACGAGCCACCTTAACTTATTCCTACGTACACTTGGTGTATCTACGAGTTACAAGATTTGAAGAATTTCGCTGAAATATTCATACTACGCAGGTCACAAACAACCAGATTTTGGTTGTTCCAGGTTTGGGATTTGCTAGAGCCAAGTTATTTTTTGACTATGCGCAGTTAGGAAGAATGGCCCTGGGGACAAGATTTGGCTTTAACAATTTCTGAGATCCGGACAGCTCTTTTATGATATATAAGGGAGCTTAAGCAGGAGACGTGGTCGTCAACGCGGACGTCGCCGCAGTGTACGTTCTTCTTCATCCGTTTGCCATCATAGATGATGTGCCCGTTTTCGTTAAGCAGAAGGTCAGTTAAAGCTTTTTCATCTTCTACCAAGAACAGCAACCTCATCTATAACGGCGAACGGATGAACGAAAACGCGCGTGTGACGTCCGTGTTGACAAAAACGTCTCCTGCTTAAGCTCCCAATTATTACGATTTACGGTACTTGAAACTAATAGGTCAAGTCTCTAAACACTTGGTACAGTGATGTATTTTGATGTGTCAATGAATAGTGGAATTTCCTACAAATTATCTCAAAATTTGTTGGAAACATGATTAAACATATAAGGCTTGAAATAAAATCAATGATATATGTCCAAAAACAAGTCTCTGACTCTTTTTTTAACTTGTGGATTGCTAATTGGTCTAGTTATTTAACCTGGATTTTGCAGTCTGAGCAGGTTTGCCACCCCTTGCATGAAATAAGAAGCTGAGTACCTGAAGGGGTACCATTGAAAATGACCTAAGTAATGTTTTCAAAAATCACCAGCCTGATATTTGGCTTACAAAGACTATTGATTCCAATTTGGACCATTTGAGTAAACTTTTTCAAACAAGTCACTTAGGCCATTTTCAGTGTCACCCCTTCAATTCAGCTTTTAATGTTTTACTTTTGTGGATAAAATACTGCTTGATGCTGCAAGGTTTTAAACTGTTTAAGCACCAGGTCTGTCTTTGAGAAGCCGGACATCGGCATACAAAGGATCAGTGCTGAAAATGTTATGAAGCTCTTCAAAAGTTGGTCTGTGTTCTGGTTTAAGATCCCAGCATTTCAGCATTAGTTTGTACACATGCTCTGGACAGGCTTCTGGCCTTTCTAACCTCTTGCCTTCTGTTTCTAGTAATTTGATAACCTGTTGAATTTTGAAAATTAAAGATATGATAAAAATGAACATCACGGGAGCTACAACGGCGTGCAGAACCTGTTGAGAGACTGTCCCAATTTTGGCCTTAATTAGCCAACCCTGTTTTATACTCCCCCTTCCCCCCTCTCTCAATGTTGAGTAGGCCGGGGAGATTCCTGATAGGTCCAACACTTGACCCAACCAACATTGTGTCGGGGGGAGGGGGATTCAGAATATATGGCGGTTCCACGACTTACATGGTGGGTATAATATCAAAGAACGTCAATTTTAGGGCACAATGTCTCAACCATTCTGCACGCCGTTGTAGTTTTATACAACTTGTGAGTGCCTGACACACACACATTACAGTTAATCTATTGCTGGGGTGCATCCATACCTTTGGGAATCCAAAGACAATGAAGCGGTAGCCATGTTGGATGACCAAACAATAAACGCTAATGAGAAATCTTTTGTTGAAGGTCAAACAAGATGGCTGCCGTGACGTCACATGCACCCCAGCAATAGGTTGTGTTAAAGTTTAACAGTGATTATTTAATTACTTAGCAATGTTTCAAAGTGTCTAACATAGGTGGAACCTTAGTTAACACTCAAGTCTTATCATAACCCAAGACATATTTTATAACAGATTTCGTATGACTGTGAAAACGGTACCGCACGGTCACGGCACAGTTACGGCAAGAATTTCGAATGTTTTTATAGACATCACGGCACTGACACGGCCACGGCACGGCGCAGTTCGTTTCACACTCATACGAAATCTGCTCTATGTGTTTATGTATGGAAGTCATTGAGGTGAAACACATAACATGACAGCGATATTGAGTACGAAGTGGTCCACACCCACCTCTCCTCCTGTCATTTCTCCATATGGTAGCTGACCAAAAGAGTACATCTCCCATAATGTTACTCCATAACTCCAGACATCACTTTTGTGTGAAAATGTTCCATAGTTTATAGACTCTGGAGCATACCTACAAGGTAGAAAACCACAACACAAATTGATAATCATGATTATACAATTAATTTGAAAAATCATTCCTTCTATAGTACAATTAGGTTACAACTTCAACCTCATTCCTGGGCTAAAAACCTACATGTACAACTACTTTATATGTATTTGTTTGGGTTCCCTTTGTTAATTTGGGGGGGGGGGGAGGGGGTAAAAGTGGTAGCACATGAAAGATGATATTATGACAAACATAGGTCCTACATTGTGCTCACTAATATGCTCACTATGATAAGACATTATATGATATCTGCATAATTCTTCAGAAATTCAGAAATTCATATCAAAAAATTTCCATATGTCTCACCTTCTATGGGCTTTTTTCTTTTTATCAATACTTTTTTAAATGTAAGTACTTACCATTTAACAGGCCATCTTCCTCCTTGGGAGGCTTTGTAATAATCACTACCTGAACCAACTGCTCTTGATAAACCAAAGTCACTGATTTTCAACTGCAATTGCAAACATTTGGTTGAAAAACAATTGTATAAATAAAGTTACATTTAAGCTTAGATGGCTAACAAGAAAGAAAGAAAAGAAGAAAGGAAAGAAGGGAATTCAAGAACATAAAAAGAAGTATTAGTAGAAGAAGGAATCAGAAATGAAAGAAACTGAAAGGAAGCTGGAAGAAAGGAAGCTGGAAGAAAGGAAGCTGGAAGAAAGGAAGAAAAAAGAATGGGTCAAAACTTTTCTAAAGTAATAGAATGAGTGGAACTGTCTGAACAACTATACACTTTAAATTAAAACAAACCTGATGTTTTGACGCCATTAAAATATTTCTTGTTGCAAGGTCTCTATGTACAAAACGTTTCTTTTCAAGGTAAGTCATTCCCCAGGCTATTTGAGCTGCCCATAGCTTAAGGTCCCTTGGAGTTATGTCTGGTTGGTGATCTATCAAATAATCCAGAAGGGCACCCATGGACACAAGTTCTTGTACCTTTATACAATAAAAATTATAAACAAAAATAATATCTGTCAGACTTTTAAAGCTTGTAGGCTGAACCTCCAGTTAGCTAGAGTACTTACAATATATCCGTGAAAAAGTTAGCTAACTAATTTGTACTAAATGGTGCGAAATCCTTTGTTTTCTATTGTTTAATTAGTGCAAATTAGTACAATTTCTTTCAAAGTTTTTCACGGATATATTGTAAGCTTGCACTCTATATAACAATACTTTAGTGTATGAAACAGTGGCTGTAAACCATTAAAGTTAACAATAAACAGTAAAAAAAAAGGTAAAGCAACCTTATTTAGCATTAGCAACTTGTAACAGTCATAGACTGAAAAACTTGAGGCTGACGGTGCACTCAATTTACACCCCCCTCTCTCCTCAGTGCTCCATTTTAAGAGTATTACACAGAATACAGATAAGTCTAAACAAGGATGCAAGGTCTGGACTGGGGATTGAACTAGGGACCTCTCGCACTGAAGGCCACACACTAACCAACTGTGCCATCCTTGCTGCTTCTGTAAATACTTAGACAGCACTTTAGTGCATCAAACAAGGGCTATAAACCATTAAAGCTAACAATAAACAACATATTTATATATAGAATTCTAGCTAGTGGATATCTTACCAGGATAAGTGGAGGTCCCAAGCACACACCAATCAAAGAAACAATACAAGGGTGATTTAAACCATACATTACTCGAGCTTCTCTGAGGAATTCCTTAAAATAAAGAATGGAATAGACAAACTGGTTATTTCACAATGAAAAAACTAAAAATTAAACTTGTTTGAAAACTGAAAAAGGTGACTATTTCAGAAGCTCTAAAAACAGTAACCTTGGTGTACAAGCACAGTACAGTTCCACTCAAACGTTTTCCCTCAATATACCACCACAATTCTGCAATTGTGGTAATATATATAAACATGTTTAAAGTTAAGCAAATGGGAAAACTTGTGGGTGGTACCATGGTTGATTGCCTTACCTGTTCTCCATGGGTAACTTTATCTGGATGCAGTGTCTTCAGTGCAACTGGACGCTGTAAGTTTTGAAAAAAAATCATAAATCCTCATCATCATCATCATTATTACCATCACCACCACAATCATAATACATAAGGTTCAATAAAATTTAGAATCTTGACAAACCTTGTTTCCTTTGGGGTCCCTCCACATTCCCCTTAGAACAGATCCAAACTCTCCTTGGCCAAGTTCTGGACCAAGCTCTAAATCTTGTCTGTTTATTAGTGTGTGTTGCTGTGGTTTGGCTGCTTGTGGAGATACTAAAATATTCACACAAAAAGAGTTAGCTTGATGCTTCCCATCCATATATATATAAATATAGTACTTGATCTTTTCTGTCATCATCATCGTCATTGAGAGTAATAATAATCATCATCATCATCATCATCATCATCATCACCATCATCATTATCAATTTGTTACCAGACTGTATGTAAATCTAAAATCTCATTTTGTATTTCAGCTACCAATGACTCCTCAATTCACATATCATCCTTTCCATTTGAAGATTGAATATCCCTTAGGGTATTGTACTGCATCAGATATCAGATATCATTAGAGGTAAAAAGTTAGCCAAAGTCATCAGTACAATATAGAAATTTTGTGATCAAAAAAGGCACTTTCAATTGGTCATTTTCATAAGCATCCCTTCAATTGTCTCTTCATATAATAATTATTACATGTTATCAAATGATAATCAATGAGATCAGAATAGCAATATACCTTGAGGAGGCTTTGATGGTTCTTCAGCATTCATTTGTGGTAATGGTGGTGGTGGGCGTCGGCCCTTGATAGAGGCTTTGGTTGGAGAAGGAGGGGGAGGTCTTGGCTGGCTTGGAGCTTCAAATTTGTCTTCTCCCTGAGGGAAATTAGGATGCTCACTCTTGGATCTTAAAAGCTTGGGTTTGTTGGGCGTGGCTGCTTGTGAGGGTGAAGTTGGACCAGTGATCATGTTATCCTTCAAGAAAATATGATATGATACATGTTCATGGTGTATACATGTTCATGATATGCATGTTCAATGGTAAAATGTGATGTATGTGTTTATGATATAATGTTCATTATGTGATTTGTGTTTATAACAGTTGACGTTTAATTATGATAGACATACATGTATGCTAGTTTGAACGTGTGGAGTGTAGACATGGTGGTAGATGTGCAGATGGTAGACAGTATGTGCTCATGGTGTGTGTTCATGGTAAAAAATAAATAAATGTGATATATGTTCATGATGTGTTTTTGTTGTGAAATGCTTCAATGAAAACAGAGAAAAGCATGCACAAATATTCATCCAAAATTTTTTTGGATCTCAATAGAGTTTCCATCACATGTGTGTCCACCAGCATAGCAGAAAGCCCCCAAAGCTGCTGATTTTTAATATTCTTTAATCAACTGGCAATGCCACATCAAAAACTGTGTGCTGGTAACCTTATTGTAAAAGGCCATAAAAGGTTTTTGTCATGTCATGTATTATTCTCTATTTCAGACTTGCACTGATTTTCAGTGATCTGCATTGTGCTTTTGACTACTGCTGCAGGATCTTTCCAATAATTATGTTGTTAGGTTCTAACATTCAGACCTAATATATTACTCTGTATTCTCATGCCAAGTTTTTTAAGTTGTTTTTTTATGATAATAATAGACGTCCTCTTTAGCTTCGTATGCAAATTGTCCATTTCAGACCACATAACATTTACTTGAGAATTGTTCTTTTATGAAGAACATGTTAAAATATTTCATACATAATTATAAAAGAATTAACTCCTAAGAGTGACATCATATGGTCCAAAATGATACAACACACAGTGAAGCTCAAGCGGTCTATTCTAATATATTTGATCATTCTTTATAATCAAATCCCACATTGTCTTTCATTCTTTGTTAAATTTAAGCAGTCTACAGCAAATTACAGCAAATTTTCAAATTTGCACCTTCTGGAATTAAGCAATGTATCAAATGTTCCATAAATAACTTACAACAGAGGAGCTTCTTGTAAATTTGTTTGTTGTTGGATGGACAGGGAAGAGTGATATTGGCGGTCGGCCATCAGGCGGTACAGCCAGTGATAGCAACACAGGAAGTCCATCTGCTGTTTTACTATAATGGTCTACTACATGAGGAAGGGTCTCAAATAATGGACCATCGTCTATATAAAACCAACGGTCAGACTGAAAAGGGTAAAGAAGTAGAAAGATCAATGTTTATACTGTTATGACACACCAGACTGCTCTGAGTCCCAATGATGGACAATGCTCAGCTAGCCCTTAAACATATTAAATGTCAAGGATTGTTTTGTAGAGTTGTATATAAGCTGCAACATCTCATTCATACATGGATGCAGGGGCAGATCTAGGATTTTCTTCAAGAAGTAGTGCAGCATTATAGAAATTGGAAATTATCCAGAGGATATTTTGGAAACATATCAAGAAGAAAGGACCCAAAGTCATCTCAGGTGGGGGTGCATACCCCTCCCCTAAATCTGCCCCTGGGATGGTACATATTTAGCTAACACAATGCAATAGCTCATTTCCACTTACTCTGCTTTTAATCTGATAATGATAAACCTGTTTACCAAGAACAACAGACAGGACATAATAACCATGGTCTCTTGTACTTAGTCTGATAAGAAACTGACCATCTTTTAGACCCCACTTTTGAAATAACTTCACAGTGCCCTGGAACAACAATTTATAATGGTGGTGAAATTAATTTTTTTAAAAGCAGAATTATTAGATAGCTTAAGCATGCAATGTTTTTGTCAATGTGGATGTCACATGTTTATTCTTTTTCATGCCATCATAGATGAGGTTCCTGTTCTCACTAGAATGTCAGTTGAGGCTTTCTCATGTTCTAAAATCTCATCGACAACGGCACACTCAAGAAGAACCCACGTGACATCCATGTTCACAAAAACGTCTCATACTTAAGCTCCCTAGTGTGACTTTACCTGTCTGTCCAGGTGTTCATGAAGCCATATACTTGAGGTAGTTTTAGGTGCAGCCATTGGATAATTGTCTATTAAATCAGCAATTTCAACATGTCCATATCTTAATGCTAAATCCCTAGGTGTGTCCCCATCATTTGTTCTAGGGTGTAAGGGGGCACCAAGTTGTACAAGTGTATGAAAACAATCAGTTAATCCTCTTGATGCAGCCTCATGAAGCGCTACCCATCCTGTATTGGGACATCTATCTTGAACGTCAGCTTTGCCTTGTATCACCAGCACATTGCATGTTGATGAATTGTTTGCTACACACGCACACTTAAAAAGAGAAACAAATGGCTAAGTTGAGTTCCAGCTTTGTGAGCAGGCTGGGGTTTCCATTTCTGGCCAGACCAACAATCAGGGTCTTTATAAATAAATGAGGACAAGGTGCTGCCCAGGGGCAGATTCAGGATTATCTTCAGGATGGGGTGCACCATCTTCAGAAGGGGGTGCACTATCATATAATCTGGAAACTGCTAAGAGGATATTTTGTAAAAATATTGAAAAAAAGGACTCTAAAGTCGTCTCACCCTAAATCCGCCCCTGCTGCCTTTGTAATTACATCTGCAAATGGCTAGACCTTCACCTCTTCTTGGATAATGATGTTAAACTATAAGTTCCATATCTTCACACTAAAAAATTAACCCTGCCTTGGAGGGACGTAAATTAAAGTACCCACGCAACTTTTCAGGAAGAGCAAGGGAGATCCTAGTGTGTGTGTGTGGTGTATTATTAAAGCTGGAATTAATTAATTTTTTCTCTTGGTTAAATTCTTTTAGGCTTTTTTTAGGTCTGCAATTGATATCATGTCTATATAATCCTTTAAACTAACCCATACACACACCTTACCCATTTTTAAACCTGAAATCTAACCATGTATCTACACTTAGAAATATTTAAAAGGATGGAAAATTAATTGGCCTTCAGCTCAGGACTCCCAATGAATTCTTTTGTCCTCAGGCACTGTATGCAAAGAATGAGCCATGCTCCAATAGTTTAATATTGGATGACAGCAATATTATTATTTAACAGAGTTTTGGAAGGTTGTCAGTGAAGGAACTGTGCACTTATGGTGGGAATGTTCACAAGGGGATTTCCTACCCTATTGTTTAATAATTAAACAATAGATTAGCAGACTGAGGCATCAGCTAGTGTCAGCACTTAGTTTAAAGCATATCAGTTACAGCCCAGTCAAAATATGTTATCAGCCAGCAATTGTGCTGCACAAAGTGGAATATTTTGTTTAATCATACTTATTTACAGTAAACATTATTAAGAAATACGGCATGTACAACTTGCTGTCAACTATATACTTCAATGAGCTTTTACTTTTATGATGTTTTGCTTCAAAAAACCTTTTTGGTAGCTTCTTTTGCTTTGCTAATTGTCACTAATGTCTTGTACTCTCAAAGGAGTTGAATTGACAGTTGAATGAAAAGAGATTTTGAGGATTGTGGTAGTTTAAGTAGATATGTCATTTATCAGGGTATGGGTATTTCTTTTAATATTTGTTTTTATTTGTTTTTCCTATTTTTTCTATTTTCTTTTTCAGTTATGAATAATGATTATCCCATGTTAAGATCATGATATATCATTTTATTCATGAGTTTTTTATTTCATATCACAAATGAGTGAGTTTATGAGCAAGTGATATCAAAAAATGGTGAATAATAATATCATGTTCTGAACATGTAATAAATAAATAAGAGTGGATTCAAGTTTCTAAACTAGAGCTTCATTAACTTAGTTTGGTAACCATCTTTTTGATCACTCTTTCAGTGATTACATGAGCATCATCATTGGCAGTTGAAGGAAACTTCAAAATTTTGTATTACTACAGCCAACCACCAGGGCCCGGTTGTAGGAAGGTTAGATAAAGTTATCCATCGGATAAGAGTTATCCACTGTATAGATTTTGTATAGATTTTATCTGCTGGATAAGGATTTATCCGCTGGATAGCGCTATTCACCCTTCATACAACCGGCCCCAGAAGAATATAGTCTTGAAACTACAATTGTTTGTCAGCATGCTTGTTCAATGTCTATGCCAAATATTATGTCAATATACCAAGACAGTATTAGTGGCAAAATCTTCAATTTCCTTACAATATACAGAATATGAGTAAAGTACAAGATTACTTACAAAATTGCAAAATGCAAAAAATTGCCAAAAACAGCAAAAATGACCATCTATACTCTCTTCCACTGTGATTCCACCATCTTGATTTATTAATATCCAGATCGCAGGGAATAACTCACTTTTAACCTTGTCACTCCCCACCCTTCCCTCCCCCCAATAATCTATGTTTTGTCTGTTGCAACAGATGACAACATTTGGTGCAGGTTTGACAAAACTTGTGCAAAGTATGGAATTATTTCATTGGCTTACTTCTTAGACAACAAAATTAACCAAAATACTTCCATTAAAAAAATAATAAAAAACTGTTTATTTAAGTGTCCAAGTCTTCTAGCGCTTGCGCACTAATTGGGGGACACTGTACTCTCTCACACACTACCTCTACATTAAGTATTTTGCAAATAATCACTCGACTCACATGTTGATTTTTGCTGAGGGAAGAAAAACTGGAGAACCCGGAGAAAAAACCCTCGTGGCATGGTAGAGAACAACACATCAAACAAACTCAATTCACATATGATCCAGGCCCTCGAGCTGGGACTCGAACCCGGACCACAGTGGTGAAAGGCCAGTGCTCTAACCGCTTGGCCAACCATACCACCCAGTTAAAAATGCTGATTTTATATTTTATGAAAGAGATATATTGAAAAAAGCAATTCATCTAAAAATGCTGGAAGTGTATAATAATGATACTAATCCTGCATGAAGTAACTTAAAATATCAATAAAATTAACGCCAATTTTGCCAGTGCAGTTACCTCAAATCAATATTTAACTTAATTATAATTACTTTTCCTTTAGCACATGGAACAAAGCAAAGTGCAAGAAAGTGATTATTGCTGCTTTATCAACAAAAAATATGAACTTAATGCATTTTTGCTTAGTTTTCATCTCTGAATGATAGAAAATTATCAAATTTATATTGAACTACTGTACTTGGATGTTATTCAAAGAATATACAAGGCATTTTCCAAACAATTTATCCAACTTTGATATATCTAATTACCATTTGAATATTTTTTATCCAAAGTTTTATGGTCTGATAACCAAACTGGACTATCACCTTGATTATATGTGTCTGAGTACTTTGATATTAGATTCGCTGCAATAGGCCATATGCACTAACAGGTCACGTGACCATATCTCCCCTAAATCAAGCAGCACCATCAAAATGAGCTCCAAAAAGTGAAAGAGCACCTCAATATTAGTAAAAGTGCAAAGTTTCAGCTAATAAGATGTAATACAGGAGAAATGACTCACAGTAAATTTAAGATGGGATATTCATCTTATAAACTGAAACTTTGCATTTTACTAATGCCAAGGTGCCTTTCATTATTTTTTTTGGAGTTTGTTTTGGTGGTGCTACTTGATTTAGGGGAGATGGGGTCATGTGACCTGTTAGTGCATATGGCCTATTTCTGAGCATGTTTCATTTTGGCAATAATTATTGTAGGGTCGATCATAGTAATATTGTTGCAATCAAATGTGAACCCAGCTTTAAACAAGATCCAAAATAACTTCTGCAAATACTTTACCCCCGGGGGAGGGGGGGGGGGACTCCTATATATAAGAGGACAGGGATGCTCGTCGGAAATTTTGAAAATGACCCCTAAAAGGTACCTGAGTGGGAGTGGCAACAATTTATTTCTACCCCTAAAAGGTACCAATTCAAAAGCAATAATAAGAAATTAAAGTAAGAAACACTTTGTTATCGATGTGCTTTGAAGATTCAATTCAGATCATCGAAATCGTCCCTTTCATGCGTATTTTAGGTAGTTTATACCCCAAAACAGTCCCTAAAAGGTACCAGCTATGTCTCTGGTAGTCCACGTAAGACTGAGACACCCTAAAAGGTACCAGATTGCCGATTTTGACCCCTAAAAGGTACGATCGGAGTCCCCCCCCCCCCCCCGGGACTTTACCTATACATACCAATCTCAATAAAGAAACCATTGTTTTGTTGCACTTATTTGCACTACTTTCAGGTCCAATCAGGAAATCAGATGTGCATTTGTCAGGTAAAAATTTATTAGAGCAAACGTGATTGGTCAGTGTAATTTCTAACGAGAAATATGATTGGGCAGTATCACTTGACTGTTACAGATTTTATTTACAGATTATTTCACTGATATCAATGCTTAGTAATGTGTCATAACTTGTTATTAACACTACTAACCTGCCTTTCTTCTATATAAATCCCAAAATTTGATTATTTGGACTTATGACAAATACTCATTACCAAGAACAAATTCGGAATGTATGTTGCAGGTTTCAGTTAGAATTAATTTCAACCAGTTGAAATTGATTTCCACTAGTCAAATTTTATTTCAACTGGTTGAAATTAATTTCAACTAGATAGAAATTAAATTTGACTAGTTGAAATTAATTTCAACTGGTTGAAATTAAATTTGACTAGTCAAATTAATTTCAACTGGTTGAAATTAAATTTGACTAGTCAAATTTAATTTCAACCAGTTGAAATTAAATTTGACTAGTTGCAATTAATTTCAACTGGTTGAAATTGGTTGAAATTAATTCCAACCAGTTGGAATGAGCATTCCAGGACCTTGGGGTTAGGGTTAGTATTAGGGAAGACTATATAGGAATAACTCCCAAGTACCTTGGGGTTAGGTTTAGGGTTAGTACTGGGGAAGACTATGTAGGAATAACTCCCAAGTACCTTGGGGTTAGGTTTAGGGTGAGTATTAGGGAAGACTATGTAGGAATAACTCCCAAGTACCTTGGGGTTAGGTTTAGGGTTAGTACTGGGGAAGACTATGTAGGAATAACTCCCAAGTACCTTGGGGTTAGGTTTAGGGTGAGTATTAGGGAAGACTATGTAGGAATAACTCCCAAGTACCTTGGGGTTAGGTTTAGGGTTAGTATTAGGGAAGACTATATTTGTAGTAGCTAAGTACCTTGGGGTTAGGTTTAGGGTTTAGTATTAGGGAAGACTATATTTGTAGTAGCTAAGTACCTTGGGGTTAGGTTTAGGGTGAGTATTAGGGAAGACTATGTAGGAATAACTCCCAAGTACCTTGGGGTTAGGTTTAGGGTTAGTATTAGGGAAGACTATGTAGGAATAACTCCCAAGTACCTTGGGGTTAGGTTTAGGGTGAGTATTAGGGAAGACTATGTAGGAATCAACAATCCAGTGCTGTGTATGTAATAAAATAATAAAAGTGAAATTATTTGGACTTTTGTGTCTTTGAATGAATTGTCTTTATTGATCATTTATAAGGTAAATCATTTATCCTACTGTGCAAGAGCCATTTTACATGCTGCAGTGAATGTAATTTCTTTGCTAGTGTCAAGTTCAATTCTGACATTGTCAATTTTTTCAAGGCGGTTTGGAGATATCAATGTTTTAATGATACCAAATTTTGTCACCACTTTGGCATATCTATTTTCAATGGCAAATATTTTTCCAAGTAGAACATTTGGATGCATTGGTGTCTTATCGACTTTATCAATTTTGATTCTTACAAAATTATTGACTTGGAACTTATTTGGATTTTGACTTTTTCTTTTCATTGTTTCATTATATTTCTGTTGCCTCACTTTAACTGCTTTGTGTGGTTTTTGAGTTTCTTTTGGCCTTTTTCTTTTTTGGGATTTTTCTCCTTGATCTGATGGATTTGCACTTTCTTCTATGTCACTTTCATCTTCTTCTTGACTTTCTTTCTCACTTTCATCTTCTGAGCTTTCTTCTTCCTCACTTTCATCTCTTTGACTTTCTTCTTCCTCACTTCCATCTTCTTCTTGACTTTCATTCTCACTTCCATCTTCTTCTTGACTTTCATTCTCACTTTCATCTTCTTCTTGACTTTCTTCTTCCTCACTTTCATCTTCTTCTTGACTTTCTTCTTCCTCACTTTCATCTTCTTCTTGACTTTTATTCCCACTATGATCTTTATGACTTTCTCTTTCTTCTCCACTTTTTGTAAGTCTTTCTTTCCATGGTGGTATTCCAAATACCAGGCTGTAAGGACTTTCACCTACTGCACGGTGCACAACGATATTTTTCTTGTAAGCAGCCTCATCTAGTCTTTTGCACCAATTATTCGCCTTTTCTTTTTTCTCTTTTATAATATTCCGCAAATTCTGCTTGATAGTCTGGTTATTTCGTTCTACTAAGCCTTGTGTTGATGGCTTTCTCGGTGCACCAAAGGCTTGTTTGATATTGTTCTCCTTACAGAAGCGAGCAACTTTTCTATTCTTGAATTCTTTGCCATTATCACTTTGCAATTTTTTGGGATAGCCAAACTGCCAACATAGTTTTTGTAGACATATCAATACGTCTTCTGCTTGTTTGGAATGAATCGCATAAAGCCACGAGTACTTGGTGAAATGATCGATGATGTGAACGATCCACTTATGCTGTACACTGCACTGACATGGAAGTTTCCTCAGATCCATGAGATCAATTTGTATATGGGCCAGGAACTTGTTAGTCATAATTGGCTTGACAACTTGTGTCCTCTGATGATTTGTTATAGATCGTTGTTCCTGGTGAATTGGGCAAAGTGACACAAAGAGTTGCACAATTGCCTGTGAAATTTCTGCATATTGACCACGAACATAACTTAGTGTTTTGTCTCTCCCACGGTGTGCTGTGGCTGAGTGGCTTTGACAAAGTACTTTGTGGAGATTCTTTTTCGGTATTATAAGTTTGTTGTCCTTGTTGACGATCTTGCCAGACAATCTTTCAACTCTCCATCCTTTTCTCTTGAGAGCAGCTTTTTCGTTATTTGATAGCTCTTGATTGCCATTATCTGACTGCAGCCAATTTTTGGCTCTTTCGTAGAACTCATCCTCAATATAAATTGAAATTTTGCTTGCATTATGTTTTGTAGACGCTTTCTTCTTATCTAATTCTTCGTAGAATATTCCCTTCTCCACACACAAATGGAACGCCATCTTGAAATATGAATATATGCGCATGCGCAAATTTTAATATATGAATGACGTAACCGATTTGAGTATTCAATGAATAAATAAAAAATTCATGAAGGTTTTTCCATCGAATCCATCGTGGTCTAGTGGTAAAGCAATGGCTTGGTAAACGAAAGGTTAGGAGTTCAATTCCCAGGTAGGACATGATAAAAATGCTAATTAACTTAGACAGGAAGTGAGGTAGACAGGAAGTGAAGTTGACAGTATGGGAATAGGAGGATGGTTGGGTTAGGAGAAATGGAAGGGAGGGTGGAGTGAGTAGGATATCAAGGGAGGGGCTGGTGAGTAGGATATCAAGGGAGGGGTGGGTGAGTGGACACCAAGGGAGGGGTGGGGGAAATGTTTGAGTTCTTTTTAAGAATCCCCTAAAAAATCCAAGCCCCTGTTTTTTAATGAGTCCCCAAAAAAGAATAAATCCCTTTTTAGAATGCTTGCAATCCAAATAAACTAGTTAAAATTGAACTGAACTAGTTAAATTTGATTTCATCCAGTTGAAATTAATTCTAACTAAAATTTGAATATTAACTACAACATGTATAAAAAACAAGTTGAGACATGCATATATATAAGTTAACCCCTGTTGCTCACACCCCCTAAATATCCCAGTGATATTCAATGAAAGACTTCTTACCATTAAAGCTGTGTGGCCATTATTATCTCTACATCTGGGATCAGCACTACACTGTAACAACAATTTCGTTATTTCGTCTGAGCCTTTTAAAGCCGCTAAATGTAGAGGCGTTCTGCCATTTTCATTACGAGCGTTTACATCAAGAGGGTTTTCACGAAGTAGTCTTTGTACAAGTCTTACGTCCCCATCCATGCAAGCTTTGTGCAGTGCTGTTTGGAAACCAATTCTTCTGGCTGAAGTAGGAGGTGGTTTACCAATGCAGTATTGAGATAAGCGCATCGGCAGCCCATCTGGGTTTTCGCGATAGTATTCTATCAATGAATCCAAACCATGGAAAACCGGACCATCATCGATTGAAAAATAAATATCCCCTCGACGTTGAATTTGAAAGTGTGATGCTTGATTACAATTCCAAAGTGAAAGAACGTAGTCCCCAGGAACTTGTTTGCTCTCTCGAACAAGGAATAAACCTTCTTTTTTCCCATATTTTATGAGAAGACCTATTGCTTCTTCACGAGAAAGTAGGCCATGAAACCACAAATTGTCCTCTCTGACACTCATAATTTGACGTACGATTATGTCCAGTTTTCTTCACATTGGTAAGTAAGTGTCACCCAACCCGGAAAAGCTGAGGTATTTCCTGTAAATGTGATAATTCTGAAATCTAGAATGCATTCAGGGTCGTCATGCTCGTTGATCATTCATCCTGTCGGTACGATGACACTTGATCACATCGCAGCACTGAAACGAGACTGCAAGCAAGAAAAGGAAAGAAAATCACAAAAAGGCACAAATATCAGCTTGAACTCCAAAAGTCCTTCTGTATATAGAATCCTCTTGCACTGAAATTATTTCCCGTGAGGAATTCACTGGTTTTAGGGGTCAAAAAATGAAAATACAATGACTCGTAAAAACAACGGGCTACAAAACCGAGGAAGCCTCAGCACAAGGTCCGAGACCGCGATACTACTACTCAGCGCGCTCACTTCGATGTTATGCGCGCGCACTCACTAAAGTCTGTTACCATGGTGATTATGGAAACTTGTCATGAAATGAAAAATACCAAAATATTTTCTCATCGAAAGGCATGTATTTTGATTGAATATGAGTTCTAAACAGCCTTCAATCAAGACAGTTGTTCCGGGAAGTCGTAGTCTTGAAGAGATCTACGAAGATGAAGCTCATCAGATTGTGGATGAGGCCATTGATAATGCTACGAGACGTTTGATGGCAAAATTCGAGACAAATGAATCTCGACCAGATGCTGTAGAATTAAGCTTACAGAAAGAGAAAGACGAAGAAGTAATTGACCGAGAAACAGGCAAGGTTATACCCAATATTAAATGGATGAGCGCAGATAATTTCACGGTAGCCGGAGGGCTAGAGAAAGTGGAAGAATTCATACAGGTTGGTTCACTAAATCGAACGTACGACTTATCGAACTCAATCGAATCTAATCGCGTTATTGGATTCGATTGTGTTCGATAATCGAACGAAATCGAATTCTCACGAAAACATGATTTTTTTGACTTAGTATTGTTGTCAGTCTGAGTTGCACTGAGACCTAACCATTTAATGATCAAGTGTCCCCTAGGTTCAAATTCCAGCCATGGTGGCTTTGGTGCGCCCACAAATACAATCCTCTGCCCATACGACACCCCCATGGCTGAAAACCGAGCCTAAGAGTTGCCCTGACCCCTCTAGGACTATGGTATTAATACCACCCACTGCAACTTGAAGCAATGCTGGTATAAACTTATGCTTATAAAATAATATTATAAATGGCATTATAAATACACATCCATGCATGTAATGGGAAACCTTTATGGATTAAAGTTGTAGATGTACATGTAGATGTAAAATTCAAGCCTCCATGAAACTAATTTTGTTGCTACATTTTATTTTGTACTTAGACCTGGGAAAGAGATAGTAGTTGGTTACATTGTATAGATTTCTTAAGAGAGGAAGATCATCCATATAGCAAACGATATCGATATGCAGTAAAGTGGAGTGTTCCAACTAGAAGGAAACCAATTCCAAGAGCTACAGCTAGTGTTTATTTTACTTTAGAAGTCAGCAAATTTAAACCCAAGGTAAGCAGGGGTTAAAACAAGCCAGGTGTATTGCTCATATGTTATTGCTCACTGTTCTCATCACACAAGAGATATTTGACTCTGCAATCTTACCAGGACAAGTTTTATAGTTTGAAAAATCTTGCAGTTGGGGCATCATAAATAATAATTACAAGTCAGGATTAATCAGGATACTCCCCTCCCTTGCCCTCCAGAATTTCCAATTCTCTCCATGGTAGGGTATGGATATTTTCTGGAACATTACACAATAATATTAATGGTTTGATAGGCATGTCAATACACCATATTCCACCATTGACTTGTTAGTCAGGCCGAATAAATTAATAATGTGTGGCATTAAAAATCAGGCCCTCATGGGAGGAGATGGCCCAGAGTAAAACACTCAGTGACTTCCTTTGAATAAAACTTTATAGGAAGTTGAGCACTTTTAACATAAAGTTTTTTATTGATGTTTTTTTTTTCATTTCAGTCATTTCCAGTTGAAGTATACTATATTTTTGAAAGTCACCACCTTGTCCACAGGTAACCTTGATTTAAATTTTGAAATAATACTGTACCATACAATACTATTGTTTTTAGCAATAGCTATACTCACAGAAATTCCCTCTCCATTTTTCCCTGCAAGTAGAAAGGGTGGGTAATGGCTACACACAGGCCGACACAAATAATATTATATAATATTAACTTTGAATTTGTTTTTTCTCAGGCCTGGAAAATCAAAATTCAGAGAGAAGTGGTTAAAGGACATAATAGAAAGCAAGATTAAATTAATGGGAACAGTTTTCTTTTAGAGTACATGTTATCATCTAAGGATCGACAGTGCTGTGTTCCAACTGGAGTTGAGGATTCACTGTCCAAGAGTTCTTGTTAATTTCATTATTCCCAGTGTCTATAGAATGATGTAATTGTTTACAAGTGTTGAACAAATCTATCATGTACATACAAGCCAAAATTTTGTTAAAAATATAACCTATTTTAACTTGTACTTATAAAATATTTGAGATATACAATAATGTGTGTATTGACAATGGCTAGCTTAACCATCATGATCAGTCGCTGCATATACCTGCAACTTGTTCCCTAATGTGTGGCAAGCTTCTCCTAAATGTGTGTCTGTAATCTGGAAAATAAACATGATGGTTATAAGCTAGCCAATCAACACACAAAAAGCGAGGGACATTGGTCCCCCAGGTCTCCGCCCTCTGCCTTGGATCCACCACTGATATGAGACAAGAACAAGTCTCAATCAATATTGCAAAGCAGGCAGTGATTGCTTAAATGCCATTCCAAAACTTGAATACCACAAGGGAGCATTCACAAAAAGAATCCTAACTGTATGTTCCAAAATCTCATATCAAATTTATTGTGTACCACAAATTCTATTGTTTTCATTGCTGATCATGTCCCTGGAATGTCTTCATATCATGTCCCTGCAACATATCTTCATATCATGTCCCTGCAACATGTCTTCATATCATGTCCCTGCAACATGTCTTCATATCATGTCCCTGCAACATGTCTTCATATCATGTCCCTGCAACATGTCTTCATATCATGTCCCTGCAACATGTCTCCATATCATGTCCCTGCAACATGTCTCCATATCATGTCCCTGCAACATGTCTCCATATCATGTCCCTGCAACATGTCTCCATATCATGTCCCTGCAACATGTCTCCATATCATGTCCCTGCAACATATCCCCATATCATGTCCCTGCAACATGTCCCCATATCATGTCCCTGCAACATGTCTTCATATCATGTCCCTGCAACATGTCTTCATATCATGTCCCTGCAACATGTCCCCATATCATGTCCCTGCAACATGTCCCCATATCATGTCCCTGCAACATGTCTTCATATCATGTCCCTGCAACATGTCTCCATATCATGTCCCTGCAACATGTCTCCATATCATGTCCCTGCAACATGTCTCCATATCATGTCCCTGCAACATGTCTTCATATCATGTCCCTGCAACATGTCTTCATATCATGTCCCTGCAACATGTCTTCATATCATGTCCTTGCAACATGTCTTCATATCATGTCCCTGCAACATGTCTTCATATCATGTCCCTGCAACATGTCTTCATATCATGTCCCTGCAACATGTCTCCATATCATGTCCCTGCAACATGTCTCCATATCATGTCCCTGCAACATGTCCCCATATCATGTCCCTGCAACATGTCTTCATATCATGTCCCTGCAACATGTCTTCATATCATGTCCCTGCAACATGTCCCCATATCATGTCCCTGCAACATGTCCCCATATCATGTCCCTGCAACATGTCTTCATATCATGTCCCTGCAACATGTCTCCATATCATGTCCCTGCAACATGTCTCCATATCATGTCCCTGCAACATGTCTTCATATCATGTCCCTGCAACATGTCTTCATATCATGTCCCTGCAACATGTCTTCATATCATGTCCTTGCAACATGTCTTCATATCATGTCCCTGCAACATGTCTTCATATCATGTCCCTGGAATGTCTTCATATCATGTCCCTGCAACATGTCTCCATATCATGTCCCTGCAACATGTCTTCATATCATGTCCCTGCAACATGTCTCCATATCATGTCCCTGCAACATGTCTTCATATCATGTCCCTGCAACATGTCTCCATATCATGTCCCTGCAACATGTCTTCATATCATGTCCCTGGAATGTCTTCATATCATGTCCCTGCAACATGTCTCCATATCATGTCCCTGCAACATGTCTTCATATCATGTCCCTGCAACATGTCTCCATATCATGTCCCTGCAACATGTTTTCATATCATGTCCCTGCAACATGTCTTCATATCATGTCCCTGCAACATGTCTCCATATCATGTCCTTGCAACATGTCTTCATATCATGTCCCTGCAACATGTCTTCATATCATGTCCTTGCAACATGTCTTCATATCATGTCCCTGCAACATGTCTTCATATCATGTCCCTGCAACATGTCTTCATATCATGTCCCTGCAACATGTCTTCATATCATGTCCCTGCAACATGTCTTCATATCATGTCCCTGCAACATGTCTTCATATCATGTCCCTGCAACATGTCTTCATATCATGTCCCTGCAACATGTCTTCATATCATGTCCCTGCAACATGTCTCCATATCATGTCCCTGCAACATGTCTCCATATCATGTCCCTGCAACATGTCTCCATATCATGTCCCTGCAACATGTCTCCATATCATGTCCCTGCAACATATCCCCATATCATGTCCCTGCAACATGTCCCCATATCATGTCCCTGCAACATGTCTTCATATCATGTCCCTGCAACATGTCTTCATATCATGTCCCTGCAACATGTCCCCATATCATGTCCCTGCAACATGTCCCCATATCATGTCCCTGCAACATGTCTTCATATCATGTCCCTGCAACATGTCTCCATATCATGTCCCTGCAACATGTCTCCATATCATGTCCCTGCAACATGTCTTCATATCATGTCCCTGCAACATGTCTTCATATCATGTCCCTGCAACATGTCTTCATATCATGTCCTTGCAACATGTCTTCATATCATGTCCCTGCAACATGTCTTCATATCATGTCCCTGCAACATGTCTTCATATCATGTCCCTGCAACATGTCTCCATATCATGTCCCTGCAACATGTCTCCATATCATGTCCCTGCAACATGTCCCCATATCATGTCCCTGCAACATGTCTTCATATCATGTCCCTGCAACATGTCTTCATATCATGTCCCTGCAACATGTCCCCATATCATGTCCCTGCAACATGTCCCCATATCATGTCCCTGCAACATGTCTTCATATCATGTCCCTGCAACATGTCTCCATATCATGTCCCTGCAACATGTCTCCATATCATGTCCCTGCAACATGTCTTCATATCATGTCCCTGCAACATGTCTTCATATCATGTCCCTGCAACATGTCTTCATATCATGTCCTTGCAACATGTCTTCATATCATGTCCCTGCAACATGTCTTCATATCATGTCCCTGCAACATGTCTTCATATCATGTCCCTGCAACATGTCTCCATATCATGTCCCTGCAACATGTCTCCATATCATGTCCCTGCAACATGTCCCCATATCATGTCCCTGCAACATGTCTTCATATCATGTCCCTGCAACATGTCCCCATATCATGTCCCTGCAACATGTCTTCATATCATGTCCCTGCAACATGTCTTCATATCATGTCCTTGCAACATGTCTCCATATCATGTCCCTGCAACATGTCTTCATATCATGTCCCTGCAACATGTCTCCATATCATGTCCCTGCAACATGTCTTCATATCATGTCCCTGCAACATGTCTTCATATCATGTCCCTGCAACATCTCTTCATATCATGTCCCTGCAACATCTCTTCATATCATGTCCCTGCAACGTCTTCATATCATGTCCCTTGCAACGTCCCCATATCATGTCCCTGCAACATGTCATGTCCCTGCAAGATATCCCCATATCATAATCATGTCCCTGCAACATGTCCCTTGTTTCCCAAGCTTTAAAAAAACAAAGGACATTTTGTACAAGGACTATAAAATGGTTGCTTGTGTCTCTGTAAAGTGAGATAAACAATCTGAGTGGTATACAGAGTACTTGAAAAGCATAAGAAACACTTGGCTTTTCTGGTTCCTAGATTTGCATTTCTCAAGGTCCTCAGTTACACACTTTAGAGTAGACTTAGCCTCACAAGTTTTTATATACTTTATTGCTTAAAGAACAATATCCACAATAGTTTTCTATTGCATGCTTTGAAAGGCCACTCAAATGAAAATTGGAAATGACTTGAACCTTGGTTTAACTTATATGGTGCCAATAATCACGAAGCAACACATTTTCCTTGTATTCAAAACAGACAAAAAGTATTCTTTTTGCTTTTAGACCCAAATCTCTTAAAATGCTGAGTTTTGGGGGGAGTAGCTCTATATATGCATTTATATTTATTATTGAGTTACTTCCACTAAGAATAATCAACTTCCATTTTTGACCAATTTTCATCAGTGGCTCTTTAAAATGATAAATAGACCTGATGAACGATTTGTAACAATTTTGGGCCATTCTATAACAATATTAGCCACTAAAAAGATTATCAGTAATACAGAAGACAGGGTTCATGCTGAGATATGAATTAAAAATTCCAGGAGAATTCAAGGAGTATTAAAGGACCCAAAAACGATTTCTCAAAGAGTGCTGTTACCCAATTTTTAACTAATGGTTTTACTGAAATACTTATTATAAGGACATCCTCTTCCATCACTTACATGTAAAAGAAAAAAGTGAATTCCTATGTTTCCCATCCCATTCAAGTCCCTTACGTTTTTTGTTCAAAGTTATTAATTCAAGGTGTTTTCAAGAAGTTTGAGCCAGAATTTCTAAAATTCAAGGGCTTTTCAAGTGCCCTTCAAAATGTAAATGAAATTCAAGGAGTTTAAGGAGTAGCACAAACCCTGGGAGTTGTAGTTATGAATCAAGAGATGCATGCCTGACAATAAGAGTATTATTTATGTATGAATTCTTGGAGACAATTTACATAATACAAAATATGTATGTATGCTTGAGTATGTATGCTCTAGGTATGAGACTATGCATATCTGTGCATATTCATGTATATATTCATATAAATTAGTGTATCTCTATTTGCTTGTAATTTTAAATAAATAGTCATGATGAAAATTTTGAGCTCAAAACTTGTAATTCAACAGGAAGCTCAAAACTAATGTATTTGCATACTTTTGTCTCACCACCCTCTAATTAGCACTTAGATAAGAGATGAGATGAAAGAATTCTCAGATGCTGATTGGATAATAATCTTGCTATTTCAAAAGAATGCAACATTATAGCTGGTCATACTTTTGGGCTTTGCACTGTAACCCAAGGCCTACATGTAGCTCATGCACAATCTTGGAAAATGTCAAATATAAGAGTTGTAACAGTACTTTTACAGCCATTTAAAGGTGACTTTACAGTGGTTTAATGGTTGTTAGCTTTCAAGGAGACAAAATCATTAGACAGCCATGAAGTTATGCTGAACAACTGCCAAGTTATAGTTAGATGTGAATGCTTCTTCGAGTGTGAATTTTAGCTCGGAAAAAATCCGAGCCCTCAGCTTGGTTTGAACCCAAAACCTTTGGATTTCCGGTCTGACACTCAACCACTGAGCTATTTGAAAGCTCTAGTAGGGAGCAGGTCGAAGTGCGTTATTTATGCTGAGCTCAGGACAAACGTCTGATAACCCGGGGGGAATGATTTGAATGTACAGAAACTCTGCAGAACTAGAACATATGTAAGTTCAAATCCACACTCGCAGAAGCATTCACATCTAACTAACACATTTCTGAGTGACAATCCATTCATTAACTGCCAATTAAGTTACCATTAAACAGCTGTTTTATGCTTGTTGATTAACTGTTAATTTCTCACCCATCTGTCAGCCATTTAATGACCATTAGTGCTGATATTATGGATCAAATCCTTAGTATAAATATTTTTACCACATTAATTAAACTATACTGGTCCATTTGTCATACGACCTGTACAGGGCCTTTACATCTATCACAACAATCATAAGTTACCCTAAAACTATTGGTCATAAGTCTACTGTGATAGCTGTTCCCTATGTATTGTTTGCCTAGTCTCTTTATAACAGTGTTGTCTTCTGGTTCATCTGTGTGAAGTTCAACGTCAGATCGTAGCACCTACACAATTTAGAAGAATGATTTTTACACAGTTTTAAGTAAACATCAAAGTCAAAAGATACTTTTTTCTGTCTGCCATGAATTATCAAATTCACTTCATAAAATAATATTGCTCTGACAAGTAGCAATAATGTTAAAGCTGGCTTGATATGCCCTATTTCACATACTGTATTTTTTTGGGGAAAAATTTCTTAACATAACATTCAATCATTGTCCTAAAGATGGACAATTTTGTCCAGAAGCTTGGTTGAAATCAAAATGAAGAACATAGTCAAAATTGTTTTATTCAGATGTTTTCTTTTATTTGGCTACAATCTTTTAATTTCACCATGATATCCAACATGTTTCCTAAAGAATATCAATAAACTCACTTGAATTGCAAGTTTTTCCCCAGGTGTAAGTTCCACTGTTTGGTTCCCACATTCTGTCACAGCAAATGTCTCAGTGGCAACAGGATTGCAGTCATGTAATGTTTTGGTGATCAGTTCTTGTACAAAGCAGCTAATAAAAGATCCCAGCTCTAAAACACTCTGCTGTCCTAAATGGTTTTCATTGTCTGGAGGATTATTATAGGAGCCACCATGTTGCATACTGTCACTGAGTGTGTACAGAAGTCTGAAATGAAGAACAAAGATACATGTCTTGGCATTCAATGAAAACTAAACACTTTTTTGGGGGGAGTGGAATTTGGAATTCCTGTGGGAAAATAATTTTTTTAATTATTATCAAGAAGCAAGTGTAGCTCAGTTGGTTAGTGTGCAGATTTCTGATGCAAGACATCCAGAGTTTGATTCCCTGTCACTTCACACTTGTTTCAAATTCTTTCCTTTCTGTGTAGCTTTAAGTAGTTTTAAAAAACCTTTAAAATGGAGCACTGATGGAAAGAGGGAGGGGAGCACACCATCGACTTCCTGGGAGACCAGCGTTCAGCTGAAGGAACTACCGATGCTAAATATTGTCCTTTACCTTTTTAAAGGAGTGAGATTGGAATGGAGCAAAATCAGGGCTCACACATCAATACCTCCCAACTCCAAATAACCATAAGAATGCCTACAGCTGCAGCTATTTATTCTCATGAAGACCAGAATTATATCCTCTCACCTTTTGGTCCTTATAAGATATTTCTTCAACTCTTCTCTCTCATTTAAGATTTTTCCCAGAGCACTCTGTGACTTCTTGAATTTAGTGTAAAGTGTAGTTTTCCAACTAGACAGGTCATCTGACATCATTCTACAAAATTTCAATAAACATGAAGCGCTATTTTATAACTTCACCTAATAATTTTGGCTATCATGTGTGAAAATCTTATAGCCTGCAGTGAAATACTGAACCCAATATTTTTTTTGTGACAATATTTTTGTTCACCAGATAGTTTTAGTATAAGTCTTTATAAGTGTAAAAGATTTTCTATTGCTGAAATAGAATAATTAATATAATTAGTTATATGTTGTTCTTTTTTTTGCTAGTACATTTATTTATTTGACATAAGTAGACTAGTATAGTTTCATTGATTTCATACTTTCTTGTTATCAAGCAACTTTATTTCTTTATATAATGTCTTTATACGAATATGCCAAAAGTTACCTAAATGCACCTACATGTATTTGGGTGCCTATTTTTATCTTTAGCCTTAGTTACCAAATCTACACTGCCCAGGCACTTTGGAAAAAATAAGGCTGCAGCTTGCAATGGGAACAACAGAAAGCAACACTACTTACTTAGCACAAATCAGTTACTACCAAATTTAGAAGTTATTACCAAAATGTAATCATTTTTGCAATAAATCCCTTACCTACTAGCCATAAATTTTGTTCTCCAAACATCACATTCAATAGCCAGCTTTGTCTGATTCCTCAGCATACTCCTCTGATAATGTCTTCCAGTGTTTTACTTCCACAGCACTTTGAGAATTTCTCATCAACAGAGCTTCTAAACTAAATACACCAGTTCATAGTTATATGTAGCTAAATCTCAATCTCTACTTAACATAACAATATTATTCAAAACTTCAAGCAATTATGCCTGTGGAAATTGAAAGTATTTGCTTTGTTCATAGACACCTCCCTGGTTCATCTTTGTGCATTCCTTGCTTTTTTGATGGGCAGTTTCCAAAACGATAAGGAATATATTACATGCAATAATATTGAGGGTGACATTGAGCAAGATGTCACTGTGAAACATGTGGTTTATTCATGAAACAAGAGCACATGTAAACAAGATAGAGAGTGCTCCCTGTAGCTACTTTCAATATTTCAACTACTAAAAAGGCCATGGCTCTGATAACACTCATTAATCAGTTTTGTCAAGAGACATCCTTACCTATTTTCTAAGTCCTCTCCAACTGCTGCAACCAAAAGCTTTTTCAGTTCTGCATTAACCTGTGAAAGGCACAAGAATATCATTTATAAACATATTGGAGACTCAATGAATGTTTAAGGTGGCTCAAAGCAGTTTCTCATTGTTTTCATTTTAGGAATTAATCTGTGTTTACTGTTGTTATGGCAACACAAATTTATCAAGGCGAAATTGATATAAATCAAAACTTTGATTCAATTCTAATAACTGGTGTGAAAATTGTGTTCATTGGTAAGCCCTGGATAAGTTATTCAATTTGTTGATTGAAAAAGGGAAGCATATAGTCAAAAAAATACTATTTTGAGCCACCTTAATTCTATAAAATGAAAGTGAAAGGATGGTATAATACACCGGAGGAATTAATTACTCAAACAGAAATGACTGTACCTCAGACTGAAGTCCTAACTGTACACACAACTTTGTCTTGTCTTCAACCAACATTGCATTTCTCTCCTCCAGATCTTTGACAACATTTTGCAGTTTTGAAAACTCTTCTAGTGGGATTGTCCTTCCACAATGTAATAGTGAGTTATCATGTCCATCTACTGTATCATTGTAGCATTTTGTTGAATTGTTTGGAGAATAGTCTGCAAATGCTTCCTTTCCTCTGTCAATCACAGAAGGTACTAGTTCTTGTTGAAATCCTACTCTGTTGGTTCTAGAGACATTACTGCTCTCTTGTCCTAGTTTATCATTTTGAGCTTGTACCTTATTAACTGGCTGCCAAGTATCTTGAATTGGTGTACTTTGAACTTGAGCTCCATATTTTACTGTGATATTTTGATGTTTCCCTTGAGGTTTTACAGTGCTGCTCTTTAAAACTATGGTAGGTTTATCAATAGTTTTATCTACGTGGTGGCTAATTGGTGTAGATTTCAGTGCATCAGTGCTTGGTTCAGTGTTGTTCCCAGAATGTTCCATACCATCACCACTAGATCTAGGTAGCTTTCTGTAATCTATTCAAAAATGTATACAATTTATTGTTTAACTTTATTTGAATGCCAATTTTTGTGGGAACTAGTATAAGTCAGCTGGTCTGGTGGGTGGGTGGTTGCATTGGTTGGTCAGTCAGGGAAGCAAGGGTGGCCGAGTGGTGAGAGCACCGGTCTGTCACCGCTGTGGTCCCTCGTTCGATCCCCGGACGGGACATCACATGTGGCTTGAGTTTCTTGTTCATTCTCTCCCTTGCTTCGAGGGTTTTTCTCCAGGTTCTCTGGTTTTTCCTCCCTCAGTGAAAACAAACTAGTTTCAATCTAAGCCGTGCTCCATGATCAGACATGGGTCGTATGGTTGCTGCTACGTATGTGTATGTAAATCTGTATGTAAATGTGTGATTGTTCAATTGTTTGTAATGAAAGCGCCCTTGTAAACCTTCGACTCGATCACGTTGAGCTGCGCCCTTCGCAATTCAGCACTTAGCTGCAAGGAAGGGTGATGAGCTACTCCTAATTTATTTTATTTATTTAGTCAGTCAGTAAGTAAGTTACATGTCAAGCAAGTTAGTTACATATCAATTGTTTTATAATAGAAAAATAGAGCAGTCTTTCCACCAATCAGATTCAAGGAAACTTTGATTGTTATGAATGAGGTAATAACTGGATAGTATGTTCAAATTAAAACCCATTATGGTAATCATATTGAAAATTCACTATTGAGGCAATACATAAAACTACTTGTAAAAGTTTGCAAGGAATCAAAATCTCTTATAGTTAGTTAAATATGATCCAAATTATACATTGTCTTACCAATAAAGTCTTCATGTTTGGACTGAGCTTGAGCCATCAATCGTTCTGGGACCCTATGGAAGAACAACATTTTATAATACCTGGTTAGCTCAGGTACCATTCTTCGGTGGTAGGTCATACTTTGAGCCCTGGCTGGACCAACACTAAAGATCTTAAAATAATTGAGGAGAAGTTCAAGGTGCTGCTTTATATCTACAACTTAAGTAGACATTCAGTAAATGTTTGTAGGCCACGTTCAGATTCATAACTCAATCTTTTGCTTCATTAGCCTTACACTATTTTTATTTACCGAGCTTTTAAGTAACTTGCTCTTCATCAGGGTAGACAGTTGTGACAAATATCAAGAAAATCACACAAATACACTGTACGCACTTAAGCTATGAACTATTTGCCCATGAGCTGCACTGTGCGTGCACCATATTCATCATCGTCTTTTTCAAATCATTTGTTTTTAAGATGACGACACTTATAATGCGTGCTCTGATTGGCTGAAAAATCTATGAACTATTTCTCCATGGGCTGCACGGCTCCATTTTTAATGTTCTAGGCTCTGTTATAAATCAATAAGACAACAGAAAGCCACTTACCCATTGCATTATAGACGCACTTGAGAAAATATAAAGAACTCTTAACAAACTAGAGTCGCACTTGGTTACGCCTCGTGCCAGGCCACTCTTACGTTTGTTAATCGTTCTTTATATTTTTTCTTGTGCGTCTATAACGCCACGGGCGCACAGCTTTCTGTTGTCTAATTGATAAATTTTTGAAAAATACAAAGATCATATGAGAGATATTACAGGATATTTTCATTATTATTTCCTTTGGAAAAAATGATCTTAAAGCTGTTAATCTCATTAGTGAACCAACCATCCATTCTTTTACACAAATATATAGCTTGGGTTGCCTGTGATGCATGTATAGATGCAAGTATAAAGGTTAAGATACCTGTGGCTTAAACTTCAGAATACCTGGCCACATTTTTGCATAATTTTTGCATTGTTTTTAAAGAGTGCCACTCTAGAAATTTTACGGCCTTGATGTGTACTCTGAAGTTACTCCCATTCTGTAACCTCAAGCACTTAAAGCAAACCACAAAGTCCACAGATACAACTGCCAAAGTAATCTGAATTCCTCAATGTACATCAAAATGTCCTACATGTACAATGCTATATACTAGTAAGATATCTAGTATTAAATTATTACCCAAAACTTCCAATGCACTTTATCCAAGGAACAAGCGAGTGAGAGCAATATATTAGACAATAGAAAGAACCTATCTGAATTAGCTTTATATTGAAAGAAAAGAGTTATGGAATAATTCCAATTATGGAATAATTCCACGTAAGCTTGATTCCATCGTTTAATTAAGAACTTACATACACTGACGACCAACACACGCCAATTTTTCTCACCTTGAAATACGCATGATGCCTGGCTCCACCAACGCCATCTTTCAATTCCTTCTAAAACAGTTCCTGCTGCTTTACCCTTGGCACTGGCAATTATTTGAATTTTGTACCCGCGTTTTCATCATATCGATCTTTAAATAGTTAACACAATTAATGCGGGATTAATACAAAAGAATCGGCGGTGACCACTGTATTGAGTTGCTTGAATTAGTTAGTCCCTAATCTGTAAAGAAGTCAAAATACAAGAAAATAAATAATGAATTCAAAACTTATCGTTCAATGTTAAGGCAAAAGGATAAAAAGAAAAGAAATGTAAGATTCCTCTTACGAAATAACTCATATGGAAATTTTACGTAATAATCGAAATCTACTTCCTTCCATTTTTGACAAGAAACTAAACCGAATTATAAAACAATTTTAAAACTATTATATGGCCAAGAGAATTTTCATATTATCTAAATTACCCTTAGAATATTCAAGCAGCATGAAGGTTCAAATGAACCAAGTTTAACTACGTTTTACTTTCAGACTTACCGTCCACCATCTTGAATAATCACCTAGCCCAGAATGCAATGCATATGATAACAAAACACTCCCCAGGGGAGGTACCTCGTTTGTTTTGTAAACAGTAGTTTATTTATCTTTCTTAAAAATTACTTTTTTTCGTGTATATGTCCTATATTGTTAAAAATTAAGTGTTGAAAGAATTGAATGAGTCGTTCTATTGTTCTGTTTCAAGGTGCAAACAAGTTTTTATTAAGAAAGCAGATTCTATAATTTGTTAAGCCCCTCCCCCTGTGGTTAGTCTTTTTGAAACATCAATCCCGCGTGTGCCTTTTTTCGCGCATAAGTTTGAATCATGGCGAAGGGTAGTTTGTTTGGTAGTCGGTTGCTCTGATAGATATATAAATCCACTATGCGGGTAAGAGCAAGACCAACAGGATTAAGTCTTAAGAGGAAGGCACTTAGAGAAGCCGACGATTTTGGAAAAGGTAGTCGTATGAACGGACAGTGTGTGGAAGATTCACCAAACAAGTGGAACCGTTCTGCATCTTGCGAACCAGATATTCCTCTTCCAAATTTTACTCCTACGACTGCTTCATTTATTATAGCCACAGTTTCTCTTTTATGTTACTGGAATTCATGTAATGGAGACTTCGTTTTCGACGATTCGGAAGCAATCGTGAACAATAAAGACCTCCGTCCGGAGAGCTCATTACTGAACTTATTTGTGCACGATTTCTGGGGTGGAAATTTGGCAGCTAATGACTCACATAAAAGCTATAGACCATTAACTGTTCTGACATTTCGTTTAAATTATTGGATTTCTGGAGGCTTGAATCCTTGGGGATTTCACTTTGTGAACGTGCTTCTACATACTGTTGTATCAGTTCTGTCGCTACGGGTTTTCAACGTAGTCTTCGAGAATTATACTCCAACCAGTACGACTTTGTCTCGGGAGAGCTTCCTGTGTGCTTTGATATTTGCGGTTCATCCAATTCATACTGAAAGCGTAAGTATTTGAACGAATTTTTTGATTAATTTCGGTTTATTCGTACTTGTAGTGCGATAGTTGATTAACCGATGTGTGTTTTAGCCCAATTTGTTTGGCTGACAACTCGCCGTGTGTTGTGAAGTTGGATGTCACATTTTGGGTTCTTTCTTGTCAACACGATTCGTAACATGAAGGTGTTAATTTATTAATGAGCATTGTTTCTTGTGCTATCATATAAATAATTCTTTTAAGGCAAATCTGCGGGAGTGTTACCCACATTTTACAATGGACTCTTTTCTGTGGACCCTTTTACAGCACTCGACAAGAGCTCATTCATTTTCAACACGATTCACTATAAGTCAAACTACAAATTGTTCGCACGTTCTCACCTACATATACCAGTGGTTTTGACAGATTAGCAGCTTATCTCATTTGCAATCGAACTAAACTTTGTGGAAAAAATATTAATTATAAAGGTGTCACAATTGGCAATTTGTTTCGATTTTTTGCAGCTTTTTATCTTGGTAAAAATACTATGAATGTTGTCGATTTCTAAATCAAGAAATGGACAAGAACCTCCTCAACCGTCCATTGTCAGACAAAATATATCATTCCTACTGACATTTTGGTAAAATATACTAATTACTTGACAATGATCCAAAAACCTCTCAAATAATGATCAATATTTAAAAGTTCATTTTGTAAAGTCCATAATTGGAAAATTTTCTCAATAAACAATTTGTCATGCATGAAATGTAAGTTCTAATTCTTGATGATTTAGATTCCATATATATAGTTTCTAAATAATGTTTCATCTACAATATGAACCACAATGCAGGTAGCGAGAACTGTGTCTGCTAACCCTGTCAAACTGAGAACTAAATTGGCTTAAGAGCATTTCACAAAGACTTGGGATTAAAAATGATTAACAAGTAATAAGAGAGGGAGGGGTGGAAATTTGTAACAAGGTATAGGTATAAGATTCCCATGTGTTCTCAACAAAATGTGGAAGTTGTGGAAGTTAAATTGTTTCAGTTTATTTGATGAGATCATATGTTTTTGGAATCAATAATTAATTGCTTTCATAGTTTGCTTCTATTGATAATGCATAACAACCAGACCTTAATTTTGAGTCTTTGTGCACTTACAAATCTATTACCTGATCTATAATTAAGCTTCCAAAGACTCAAATGTTAAGTTCTTAACACCTATTTGTTTATAGAATATCTTTGATTGGTTTTTAAATTAGACTTCATAATAAAATTATTATTGCATAGTGAAATAAATGGAATTATATTAATCAAGTACTGGAAATATCTGCGAGGAACAGTTATTTAACTTGGTTATTCAATAATAAGCCTAAAATTACCTCGATGCAAAGATTTAAAAAAAAAAAGTTCTCCAAAACAAAATGTTTTTAAAGTAGTATCTTCAATAATTTATCAAATTCTAAAACTTGCCTTGAATGATAATGACTTGTCTATTCATTTCTATAGTAAGTTTATGCTTAATGTATTTTTAATAGTAGGGTTGCCATGTGATATTTGATGGATTACATAACCCTAGGGCATAATCCTTTAACCACAAGTAACACGTATGGTCTACTTGATTATTTAAGGTGTCTATATTTTATGAACGTATAAAGTGCTTCATTAATAATATACAGCTTGCGAGTAAAGCACATACATATATAGACAGCCTATGAAATGATTCCCTTTTTTTAATCAACTCATTTGTAATTGTATGAATAAAGTTAGATATAACTGAGTCGTTAATTTTCTACTTCTTTCACTTAATGTCATAATTTAAGTATAATTATGTCCTTGCAAATGCTATATATAGTTAAAATTTTCAACCAACTGGTTTAATTTTTCTGTGGGTAGACACATAGCTGGATTAAAGGTTTAGTAATGGCTAAGCTGTGGGTTAGTGTTAAAGCTAGAATTAATTGCAAAACAAAAACAAAGCCTAAAAATTTTAACTCCATTAATGATTATATTTGATGGAGTGACATACTCAAAGAAACAAGTGCCAAAATGTATTTACCTGTACTGCACATGTGTTGAATTTCAAAATGAATTTCATATTAACACAGTCTGCCTAATACCAGTAACCTAGAATACCTTGAAATATCACATGATATAAAAGTGTTAATGGCGGGGCTCTAAAGAACCACTTGGATGAAAATCAATCAAAAATAGAAACTTATAAATAATAATGATTATTAAATAGTTTAAGGAATTTGATGATGAATATTAGATTGATATAAAGAACTTCGATTCTCTCTCCAAAATTTTGCATTTAATCACATTATTACTGCTTAATTTCTGTTTAAAAGCTAAAATACTGATAGGGATAAGTTGATTTTTCACAATTTAGATGCTAAAGAACTTGATATTTTTATCTGTCTCTCAGTGATTATTGGGGACATATTTAACCAAGTTTCAAGTCATTTTCAGTGTTCATCAGTTTTCATCCAAGTGCCACTTTAATAATAATAATAATAATAATCAACTTTATTTTCACGAGGGTAACACGTGACAGTAAACTGATAAACTTGTGGCCCTCAATCTGGATTATCTTACTATAACAACCAACATTGCTCTATTTTATTGTTATCCTTCATCTAATTTGAAGTACTTTGTTATTGGCTATTGTTATGTCATTCAAAAATACTAACATTCGATCCCCATAGAAATCACTATAATTATTGGTACCTGAGTCCTGTACATGTAAAACAAACCACCTCTTGTAAGTGGACTTGGAACACTTTTGGAGCCAATATATACAGTTTGTCATTTTCTATTGTTTTCCCACTGGCACTCCCCCATATATGCTATATACACCTATTTCAAAAAAGGTTGTCAGAGCTAAAGGCGATAGGTGATAGGAGATAGGTCATTCAAACTCCGAAGTAATCAAGAAGTTTTAAAAATAGCCTCATTATTCCATTCGTTTTGCTCAGAACATTGGATATGAATGTCTGATTGTTGACTTAAATCTTAATAAAAACAAAATAATAGAAATCTCAACCGTAAATAGTGGAATGACCTATCACCTATCACCTTTAGCTCTGATAACCTTTTTTGACATAGGTGTATACAAGTATGTGCTGCCAGACAGGGTATACAGTTTTCGACAGCTCCCAGGTCTGGGATAGGGTATCATTTTTTGCCTTTTTAGTCTGGTATAGGATTAATCATTATGGTCCAGGATACGGTATAGTCTCCACGGTAACCCCACTATCAGTTTACTTCAGTCTTAATCACACTTTCAATTAAACAATCAGCTCAACAAAAGAGGTCAGGAAGCATTTCTTAAGAAAACTTTTACTATGATTAGAGTTTAGGACAAAATTTATTTTAGGTCTGAGATAGCAGGAGGCAGCATGGCCGAGTGGTCAGAGCGTTGGTCTTGCAATCTGGTGGTCCCAGGTTCGATTCCCGCTCTGGCCACTAGCTGAGACTGAATTTGTTCCGATTTCGATTAGTTCAAATTCAGTTTCTCGGCCATGCTTGTAATATAGCCAACTGGTTTGCCTCCTTGCCAGTTGGGATTCTTAATCCATTTATGTTTGATTTATATGATTTAGTTAGGATTTGTAAATTGAGCTGAAAAGCCCTGTTGAGGGAGTCTCAATCATGTATGTATGTATGTATGTATAGCTAGGGTCAAGGTTTTAAGGTGCCCGTGGCACGCCCTGTACCCAAAAATACCCTTAGGTACCCCCCTCCCTTGGGCTTTTCACCTCCCACAAATGACCAGTAATCTTGATATATAATCCTCTATCTCTCTCACCATGCATATGAGCTCTAGCTGCAGTTTGCTGTCATTATACTGGATAAATGCTGTTCAATATGCATGGTACAAAGCTGAGAAAATGCTCTTATTGCGTACAGTAAAATATATACACGACTGTCTCTGCACTGAGAATTGATGGGAATAAAATATTTATCTACTGACAGTTATTATAACATAGCTACAATCTTACGTGCGCTCCGATTGGCCAGAAAGCTATGAACTATTTGCCCATTGGCTACACTGCACGCGCACTATCTTCGTCATCGTCTTTTTCAAATTGTTCGTTTTTAAGATGGCGACACATATAACGCGCACTCTGATTGGCTGAAAAATCTATGAACTATTTCCCCATGGGCTGCACGGCTTCATTTTTAACGTTCTAGGCTCTGTTATAAATCAATTAGACAACAGAAAGCCGCTTGCCCATGGCGTTATAGACGCACTTGAGAAAATATAAAGAACTCTTAACAAACTAGAGTCACACTCGGCTACGCCTCGTGCCACTCTTACGTTTGTTAATCGTTCTTTATAATTTCTCTCGTGCGTCTATAACGCCATGGGCGCGCGGCTTTCTGTTGTCTAATTGATAAGCATATGACTCAAAATTTAGACCCCCAATGTTACAAGAGGTTTGACTGTAAATTAATATATTCTCCACAGTATTTTGTAGTTCTAAATGTTTTTCTATTTCAGGTTGCGGGTATTGTTGGCCGTGCTGATCTTCTTAGTGCCCTGTGTTTCTTTATTTCATTTTTAGCTTATGTAAAATGCTGCAAATTATACAGTAAGTATTATTTATAATATGTAAATGTTTGTACTTGCAAATGCAACTAGTACCTGACCTATATAATCAACCAGTTTTCTATTCTTTCATTAAAGTCATCAGCTAAGGAGCAAGGATGGCACAGTTGGTTAGTGCGCAGCCTTCTGTGCGAGAGGTCCCTAGTTCGATCCTCAGTGACTTCACATCCTTGTTTCAACTTCTTTCCTTTCCGTGTAGCTTTAATTAGCTTTAAATACCCGTAAAACGGAGCACTGATGGATTGAGGGGGTGGAGGGCACACCTTCAAACGCTTGATACATGAGCCTTTGGCTCAGGAGACTGGGCAACCGATCCCCGCGGACTCGAAATGAAATAAATAACCTTTACCGTTTAACCTTTTTACCTTAAGCTACGATGAAGTTGGGGCTACAGCTGTAGGTACCCTGTTACTATTCACAGTCTACAACCTGGCACAGGCTGTCCCCACTGCTCTGCAAAGAGATTAGAAAAGTAGCCCCTACTCACAGGGTATTTTCAAATGTGTGAATTATATTATTAATATTAGTTTACCTATTATAATAATTTAATAATTCCTGACTTCTTAATATGTAAATTTACTTTCAGACTCCCTTCATTCCCAGTCAGCTCTGGGCTACTTGTTATTGAGTGTTGTACTGTGTGGTTTGGCAATGCTCTTCAAAGAACAAGGAATAACTGTTCTTGTAAGTGTTAATAACTAAATCTATGAAGGTGCTAACAAATTTGAAGGGGTGCCAATGGAAATGAGTAATGAAGTAATGAATTCCTAAAATGAACAGACATTGATACTTGGCTTAGAAATAAAGGCTTTTGTTGCCGATTTGGACCATTTGATTACACTTCATCAGAACAGTCACTTAGGTCATTTTCATCAAAAGCCCTTCATTTAGGATGACTGTGTTTGTGATTGATTCACCAAGCAATATATAGCAGATCCAGAACGATGCCAATAGTGATTAAGGGATGAATAAGAGAACAAGTGTGCCCAAAATTTTGACATGCTCCCTTGCTGTAACTCTGAATTTATTGCATTCTAGGGTTTATGTTGTGCATATGATGTCATAGTGGTTTGCAAAATAGATTTTATTCAATTAATTAAGGGTGTGTTCAAAAGCAAGAAACATGCCTCTCCAAATGGGGTAAGTGAAACTGAACCATTGATGTATACAGTGAGTTAATTAATACTGACTGCATTAACATGAACCTTGGCAATACTACTGTTTGAATCACGCATCCCACCAGACTAAAATCTCTATTGGGAGTTGGTCAATAGGCTACCAGGCAACCAACAAAGGGTTCAAACATTAATATAGAAAACTGTGATCTTCCTCTGTCTGAATTTTTGGTAGCCTATTGACCAATCAAGACTTTAGTCTGGCAGGATGCATAATTATGCAAATGGGTGGTAATTATAAACTGCAAACGAAATTTAGTCAGTGGAATTCCTCCAGAGCGTTCAGGTGCTGTGTTTTGCTGTACTGTACTGTGCTGTCCCATGCTGTGCTCTGCTGTGCTTTGTCATGCTTTGCTGGGCTCTGTTCTGTTGTGCTATCTTCTTCTGTGTTCTGCTGTGCTGTACTGTACTGTGCAGTATGTTCTTAATACTTCTTTTGTGTCATGATCAAGATCAAAATCACCAAGTGAACATGCAATGTCTTTTGCTCAATCCTTCTCCTGGGAATGCTTGCAAACCAAGAATAAATGCTCATCAGTTTATTCTCCCAGAGTTTTTGAAACTTACTGGTGGATATGAGCCTCCATGAGCACCCTTGCTGATGTGACCCCATAACATTTTTTCCTTTAACCTCTATAGAATAATGGTACCAATATATCATTAATTAGAGGACTGTTATATAGACAGTCAGTGTTAGTAATGATTGGAGTCACACTACTTCTTGGTCGCTGGAATGTCATGGGCTCAACAACACCTCGATTTCAGGCATCTGACAATCCAGCTTCATTTGAAGAATCTTTTATAGTTAGGGTAAGTATAACCCTTTTGAATGATGGTAATGATGATGTAGGCATCTTTTAAAAATATATATTTATTTCCAATTTGGATTGACAGGTCATCAATTATAACTACGTTTATGCAATAAATCTATGGATACTTGTTTGTCCCTGGTGGCTTTGCTTTGATTGGTCAATGGGTTGTATCCCCCTTATCAAGAATCCAACAGATCCAAGGATACTAGCAGTATTTCTAATGTGGGCTGTGGTATTAGCCCTTCTTGTGTTCTGTCTAGCAGGGCTACCAACACGCAATAGAAGGTATTCTATTCATTCATTCATTTATCCATCCATCCATTCATGCATTCATGTTAAAATCAATGGTTTTCTTTTAATTTAACCCTGGGTTAGCCCCAACCTACGGACTTTGCCATTCAAGTTAAA
The DNA here is from genome assembly GCA_029948255.1 of Telmatactis stephensoni. NCBI lineage: Eukaryota > Metazoa > Cnidaria > Anthozoa > Actiniaria > Isophelliidae > Telmatactis > Telmatactis stephensoni. The sequence continues at coordinate 72,621 of JALIZF010001781.1, read as the reverse complement.
AACACTCCACCATCCCAAATTCTGAGACTAAATATATTCCATCCAATGTTTGTAGAATATGCACCATGGCAGTGGCTTTCCTAGTGATTCCCTTTCTCCCAGCATCCAATGTCTTCTTTAGAGTTGGGTTCGTAGTGGCAGAACGAGTACTGTATCTATCAAGTGTTGGTAGTTGTATCTTAGTAGTACTTGGACTGATGGCACTAAGTAGAAAGACCCAGTTAAGAAAGGTAAGCAGTGCACCAATAGAGTAGTTTTTGTTACTGCTGGTTTCCCTGTGGTCCGTGGAGCGCATGCCCACAGAGATCTTACCCTTTGTCAAGCGTTTTTGTAAGGATTATTAGATCGTTTTATTCATCATTTGCCTTTGAAATTGTATACAAAATGCTGTCAAGGTGTTATGCTTAAGCCTGCTTCACATGCGAGTGATGCAAATGCAAATGCAATCCAGTGTGCGTGTAAACTTGAGAAACAAGTGTAAGCACAAGTGCAAACCAAGCATGTGGGATGGAAATTTTTTCATTTTTTCAATTTTTCAGTTTGAGCAAATTTACAGTAGTAGCTCTAGTGTCTCACTGTTTGAGAAGCCCCTTCAGTTATATTTATTATTCTATATTGTTTTCAGTTTGTTGTCTTTGGTGTTTCCACAATGGTGGTTTGTTTTGCTATTTGGACTGTCAAAGTAAGTTGTTTAGCCAGTATGCATTGAACACTGCAATCTCAGTGCTTATTCTCTCTAAGACAGATAGCCTAGTGACCTGAGCATTTGTTCAGTCAGTATGGTTTGTAATTTTTCTGAATGAATTATGGGAAGCAGTTTGTGAGAAGTTTGTGGTTCAGTGAAAGTAGCAATACAAGCGTCAGTTTCCTTGTTGTCTTTTCTTGTCGCATCATGTCTATTAATCCATGGGAATTCTCTTTAACAAAATTGAAAGCTTCATAGAAACCTGGCTACTGGAACACATACACTGACTAACTAGTCTTTTATACGTTTTGATAAGTTATTGAGCCAGCGATACACACTGCAATTTTTTTTCTCGCGCTGGCAAAGCAATTTTAAATTTTGTTGCAGAGAAAAATTTCAGTGTATACCATCACTCTGTAACATTCAATACGAGTCGTGCAACGTTCAAAATGTCGCAGAGAAAAGTTCAACCTTTTGAATGTTTTCGAGAAATTGTTGACGGCTGTTGTTCCCACACATCATACACTCAGCAAAAATTTTCTTATAACATAGGTAATATATAACGCGCGCTCTGATTGGATGATAAGCGCGCGCGAGCGTGCGTCCAGAACTCGATGGACAGCACGCTGACGTCAATGTTTCCTTTTCTTACAGCGCGCGCCATGTATGGAGAACTTCGAAGGTCATCAGTATTTTTATTTAGGTTAAACGTGCGGCTTATTTCGTTTGTCTATGTTATAAAAGAAATGGTCAACACTCAGCAATGCGTCCATTGAGTTATGGATGCACTTGGTCGGCTGCTAAGCACTCGAGAAGCTATAGTCGCACTCGGCTACGCCTCGTGCAACTCTTACGCTTCTCTCGTGCTTAGCAGCCTCCCGCGTGCATCCATAACTCAATGGACGCACGCTGAGTGTTGACCATTTCTTCATTTCACAACAAAATCTCTAAAATTGCATTGTCAGCGCGAGAAAAAAAATGCAGCATGTATCACCGGTTTTAAGAAGACATTAAAAACAAAAAGAGCCTGCAAAAAGACAACCAAGCACACAAACCAACACGAAAACTAACAAAAGGCCATTATTTTGTTAAGTATTATGACAATGCAGTCAGGGATGATTAATAGGGATGATAAATAACGTTATTTTCATTAGGAAAGTCTTTTTTCCGTTTCTTCATTTTCTTAGCGAAATGGCCAGTGGCTTACTGAAGATGCGTTGTTTACATCTGGCGAGGCTGTGTGTCCCTTGAATGCAAAGGTATTGACATTAGACGCTCAAATCAACAGCTACCATCATCATCATCATCATCATCATCATTGTTATTATAATTGTTTTACACTGTTATAAGCAATGAAAGACTTTTTATAAGAGGGAAGCTTTATTCAGAATTATTATATGATTGAGTCTGTTTTCTTTGTTATTCATAGGACTTTATATCACTAAATTCACGATGATTATATATTCAAGGGTTTTATATAGAGCTTCTCCGGGATGTATCTGTATAAATCACTTGAATTTATAATTCCCGGGATTTATCTAGATACATCACTTGAATTTATAATTTCGTTCCATACTTCCTTAGATGATTTATGTGTGGACATCAAGACTTAGAAATTTTCTTAGAAATATACTAAGTAGCGATTTTTGGTGGAAAAAAAGTCTTTGATAAATGACAGAGATTCGAACCCGAAACTTTCTGCACTCCTATACCCGCTTTTAACCACTATACTACTGAGCTAACTGATGGAATTTTCTCAACAAAAAAATCTTTTGTGTGTTATCATGAAGTTCGTTAGTGTTTCTCTGAATAGAATTGAAAAACAATTATTTAAGATTTCCTTCTGGGAATTCGGTAACAATGATCTAATTAGTGATTGTCTTTTTGAATCGCTTTTGTGTGAAAACCTCCTCAATCATATAATAAGGCAGATAAATACCTCGAAGCTCGGCTTTTATCCATATACATCCCTCGGGCCTACGGCCCTCGGGATGTATATGGCTAAAAGCCTCGCTTCTCGGTATTTATCCCTTCCGTATAATTCCACCAATATATAGTTGAAATTGATTTCACGCTTTTGATTTTGGGATTACGTTAATTGACATGACTTTCATTTTACAAAAGTTGTACATATGCGGGCTTTCTTATTTTGTTAGGTTCATTACAACATCGGTAAAGTACGATCCAACCAGCATAAAGATGAAGAGGCATTGCGTTACTACAGACAAGCAGTTAGGTAACGCAATATCTGTATTAGTTCATTTAGTCACTCTTATTGATCAGTTTCAAACGTTCTTGATATAATATAATAATATAATATAATTTCTATAGCGCTTTTTCCATATGTCCAAAGGCGCTTTACAAACAAATGATGGACTATAATGTAATATAATTAATATTCTAAAGACAAGTCTACAGCTTGGATTAAGTAATAAATAATGAAAAATTTCTATCCTAATGATAACTGTTAATAAAATATTCAATAATAATGAAATTAGGAAACTCGCGGCCCTAAAAGTAATAAAATATTCAAGTATAATTAGGAACCTCGCGGCCCTAAAGGACTCGAAATTAATATCGAGGCTAACATGGATGAGATGCTCAAGCACATTTTTAAAAGTGGTCTATTTTTGTCAGTGATGTTACGCGTTAGACCACACACATTTTCCGTGCAAAACCGAGCGCGTAACTCGATGTTATTAAGAAGGTTTGTGACTTCGAGTCACAGACTCAGAAAGTGGTAATTGCGCGCCCAGGTCGCCGATTCGAGCATTTCAGATACTTGAAAGTGCTTTATTGTTTTTGTCTTGACATGTGTTTCTCAGTTTCCCATCCATTTCCCTTTGCTCTATTTCTTCTTCTCAGCTTACTGGATTAGTTTATTAAAAATGAAAAGCTAAAACGAAAAGCCGCTTTGATCACCGTCGTAAACTACATGAGAGGCATACCTCTCCTTGGGCTTCCTTTGTAGCGGTTATTTTTACCGCGTGGAGACTTAGAACGAGAAATTTTCCCTCTTCTCTCCCCACTCTTCTTATCCCTTCTCGCATTTCACCTAAACAGGAAGCCCGCAAACAGTGTTGCCTGCAGAGGAGGCTATTTCATGTGTCGTCTCAATGGGAGAGAGAAAAAAACAAAAACAAACAAACAAACAAAAACAGAAAAACCCAGAATGCTTAACCATTCTTTAATAGTCATAATCCATAATCTTTTAGGCGGGCGTTTTGCTAGCTAGCATCTCATCCCGACTCTTTGCAACTTTCATTCCAATTTCATTTTTAGGCTAAATCCAACGTATCACGATGCCCTGAACAATTTAGGAAATCTTTTAAAGGTAAGCACGAACTTTTTCCTTAACGACTAAGGGTTTGTCCTTCAAAAATCCCTTTTGAACTACAATGAAAGTGTCTGGGTTCTACCCTGGGTTCTACCCTTGGTAGTATTTGTCAAGTATACTCATCATTTCGAACATGAACCCATTTTACTTGGATTGCTATTACAGTCAATTTCTGGATTGGCTACATAAGTTAGCATATCCAGTATAAATCCAGAACTGTCTGTTTGCAGGAAATGGGTGAGATCAAAGAAGCAGAGGAATTACTTGAACGAGCAGTTAAATCAAGGTACAGTTATGATACTCTTTTTGGTGGCACTATACCTTTCACCTGGTAGCCATAAGTAAGCCCAAGTCCCTGCTACTTGGCAGGGCTCCTACGGGCCATGGAAACCTATTTCGTGATTTCATTTCCATGCAGGCCTGGAAAGTCATGGGATTTAGATGGTCATAGAAATCAAGATAAAGATAACGCTTAGGATTCGACGTTTCGAAGCCATCTAGACTTCATTTTCAAGAATTTATTTTGAGAATAATGGTAAATGCACGAGAAAAATATTGGTAACTTCATCTTAGGAAAAACGATAAAACTTTATTTTTTCCATTGGAAAGTAATCCAGTTTATGGAAATATCAGAAAACTCGCATATGCAAATTGTCCAGTTTTGAAAAGTATCGGCTGAATTTTAAGTCGTTGAAAATAGAAAATAGTCATGGAAAAGGTCATTGAAAGTCATGGAATTTTGATACTCCAAAGTAGTACGAACCCTGCTGGAACCTTTCCACTTGAATTTCTAGTCTTTTCCACGTGGATAGAATGAAAACGAAAATTTTGAAACACAAACGCGCTTTTGAAACACAGTGGTTTCCATTTATCCATTGTTATTATACTGTACGCATCCGTTTCTCAGGCTCAACCCAAAACTATTATTTACTACTCCCAACAACAGTTGAACAGATTTCGAATGAAATCTGGGTGTGAATAAATAACATTATAATACACTATACAAAATTACTCGATTCTGATTGGACGAGAGGAGTACAATTATATCGTTAATTGTACTCTGTAGAGTACCTATTAAGTCGCTATGGCAACGATAGTGTATTATAAATAAAAAATCGCATGATCTTCTCGTACAATTCAGAATTAATAGTTACTCGTAATGTTTTGAAAGTTCTCAAAATAGGACGAGCCTTTCTATTAATTCCGAATTGTACTCAAGATCGTGCGATTTCCTATACTAACACGGAACGCAAGGTCTCATTTTCATATCGTATACAGCTATTTCAAAAAACGTTGAATACTGAATACTGCATTCTGCACACTGAAGAGTGCATTGAAAGACCAAAATACCTTGTAGTTGAGTATGTTTTGGAGATGGCATAGTGAAAATCCTCTAAAACAGCTATAACTAAGGCAAATGAGTGGCAAAACGACAATGGAAACGATCAACAATGCAATTTGTAAGTCTTGGAATACACTATTCAGTATGCAGAATACAGAATTCAATATTCAACGTTTTTTGAAATAGCTGTACCAGAACATTAAACATTGCGTTTTGTTGGGTTTTTTTTTGGTGACATTCATGCATACGAAATTTACTCCATTTTTTGTTAAAGGCAGTTTACAATTATCATTCATAATTCACGGATATATGAATATCTGACATTCATGAACTGACTGTGTTGAGGGTTTTTACGTTTCTTGGTTTCCACTAGTGACATAAACATAAGCGCAGACACAGGAGATTGTATTTCATGGTGGTACAAGCAAAAGCGGTAGGTCATGCATGCACTAACGTGTTAACAAGCATGGGTTGCATGGCTGCACGATAGAATGCTAAATAACTGGAACAACTTGTAATCGGATAAAATTTTAAATTGTCTCGGATTCATGGGCTTTCGGCCATCCACATAGAAACCACAAAATCCTTCTTAAATCCGTCTTAAAATACAATCAAACCATCAGAAAACCACAAAGCATGCAATAAAACACTAATACACTGGTAAACGATGCACTTTATTTTATTTCAAAGAAATTTTACGATCTCACGTGCATTATCTATATTTGTATCGATCAATAGATTGGGCTACCTGTGTAGAAACCACATGTTTCTGTAGTGTTTTCAAATGTTTGCATGCATTTTTGATTGGCCGCACTGATCAGGTCGACCAATCAGAGCAGTCAACATCGTATATATTGACAAATGACAAAACCATTAAAATACGTTGCTGAATGGGATACTCTGTTTAAATAAAGTATTTCCCTTATCTTATCCTAGCATTACAGGTCAAAAGATTTGGATTTAGTTGGATCAAATCATTATCCATTACAAGGTTTTCCAGTTAACTTACATCTGTCATTGCAATTCATTCTTCTGCTTGTGTTTGTGCTTATGCATGCCTACACTTGCTAAGTTACTGACCACAGGTAAAGCACGATTTGCAACATTCACGATTATTTTGCTTAATCTAAACATATAATTGATTTACTAACATTGTCCCAAAATCCACCTAGTTAGGGGATGTTTGTCTGAAGTCGAGTTGTCCCTGCTAGCCGGGATAACTCTTTTGTTTTCTTTTGCCTACCAGGGACAACTCGCCTTTCATATACACCTATTTCAATAAACGTTGTCGGCAAAAGCCTACGCGACTCACCCAAAAGGAAGTATGGATGGAAATTACTAGAGCCATAAAACCACACAAATATCCTCGTCATAATTCAACTTCAGCTTGCCATGACCTAATACATCATGCTGATGCTAAAATGAAGACCAGAATGCGAAAAAGAGAGTAAAATTTTGCAACTACCCATACTCCTTTTCGGTCTAGTCGCGTAGACTTGAGATCTCTCATACGACAACCTTTTTTGAAATAGGTATATAAACGGCCACTGGACGAAAAAAGAGTATATAGAAGCATTCTTCTAACCATCTAACCATAACTTGTTAATAAATTTGAAAAAAGTTGGACTAATCATGGTTTTTATCATCTCACATCATTTTTTAGTTTTATATTATTTACTTTATCTTGTACATGACATGAACCAAAGCATTCAACAACAAAACCATTACCATTGACCATGATGCTTTGCAAAGCCCTTCAACAAAGCGAAAAATCAAGTTAAATTATCGTAATGATTTAGTAAACACCAACTATTCTAAAATAGAAACTAAAATGTAAAATCATTGAAAGATCGAAATGCTCGCCCCATGCATGGATTTCTGGTCCCGGTTGCACAAACGACTGCCAATAGCACAACCTCGTTCCCAGGGCCCTCTCACCAAAAAAGACCCTGGGAACGAGGTTGGCAATAGCATAATCCGCTTAGCCTGGATAAATCCTAACTCCAGTGAATAAATTTAAGCCTCTGGACAAGGATTTAGCCGAGGGATAGTGCTATCCACCCCTTACGTACACCTGTAACCAGTAGGCTTGTAAATAGAAATATCATTTAACATAATTGCTTTGTAATGCAGCCATACATTTGCTGCTGGATGGATGAACCTTGGGACGGTGAAGGCAGCAATGAACAAGATGGAGGTAGGAAAGTCGTTCTTTCTTCCCATCATTTTTCCCTTTTTTTTCTTTTCATTTCTTTTCTATCTTCTCTTTCGATTTTCTCTCTTTCTGATTATTTCTTTGAAACATTCATGTCATGTCATTCATATGTGGATAAAAATATGTTGATATGTTAATATATAGGAGTTAAATTATAATGAATAATAGATCCAATTTGTAAAATAATTAAATAACTGTTTATTCAAGTGTCCAATGTCTTTTAGCGCTTGTGCGCTAATTGAGGGGACACTGTACTCTCTCACACACACTACCACTACATTCTAATATTCTATTCATACAACGCTGGGATTACTAGTTCGTTTTTATTGCGGGAGGAAAAACCCACTCGACCCAGAGAAAAACCCTAAAAACAAGGGAGAGAACGAACTGACCAAGTCAAGTCATGTGATGCTTCGTCCGGGAATCGAAACCGGGACCACAGAGGTGACGGACTGGCGTTCTCACTGCCCGGCCACCCTTTCTTCCCGTTTTTAAACTTTTTTTGTATTTTTGTTTAGGAGTCAGAGAGATGCTATAAAAACGCCATCAGATACAGGAAGAAGTTTCCAGACGCGTATTTCAACCTCGGAAATTTGGTGCGTAATATCTGATGGCAAGTCACATACTGATACTGCGAAATATCCGCAAGAAAGTTACAAAAAGTGATTATATCGCCTGCATAGCAATCATTTCTTTTTGGGGAAAGAAAGAGAATTGGGTTTCCTGTGTAACCAACGATGGGGTAACATAGGAAACCCAATCCCCTATAAACCCCATTCTCTTTAATTAAACACTTGCTACGCTAGCCGCTTCTTAGGGGAGGAATCCTTGCGTGACGACACTAGGAGCGGCTGCGAGGGAGACTATTGCTACGCAGGCTAGTGATTATAGTAATGTTCCTTATGAGAACTAACTCTCTCAGCGAGAACCCGTAAGCGACCTCTGATGAAATTTTTTAAGCGTCCGCGACCACATTTTGTCTAAAAATCTGACGTTCTTACGCACATTGTTATAAAGTGTTTGGTTCCTGTGGTTTCATTTGTCCTTGTCTTTAGTATATAGACTGGGAGAAAAGTGAAGACGCCATAACTGCATTCAAGAACGCTGTAAGACTAAAAACAACTCATGTGGGAGCCTGGTTAAACCATATCTTACTGCTTGATAAGTCAGGTAAGATAAACAAGAGGTTTTATAACGGGTCAGGTTTAGCCGTGTATAGACTTAGACGAGGGGCGAGGTGTAATAATTTCGTTACCAATCCCAAAGCATTAGTCTCGAAGATGTAACCAAATCATCTCCCGTCTCCGCCCCATACACCTCAGTAAGTATACTGTCCTGCCGAAGTCAAAAGCGCACATTTCCCATCCCTTCCCTTCTCTTCCCTTCCCTTCCCTTCCCTTCCCTTCCCTTCCCTTCCCTTCCCTTCCCTTCCCTTCCCTTCCCTTCCCTTCCCTTCCCTTCCCTTCCCTCCCTTCCCTTCTCTTCCCTTCTCTTCCCTTCTCTTCCCTTCCCTTCCCATTCCATTCCTTTTCTTTCCTTTTCTTTTCCTTTCCTTTTTTTCTTAATTTTTTGTTTTATTCATCTGTTTTCTGCATATATTTTCATATTTTTCAGAAAGGAGAGGCGAAGGAATAGAACTCGCAAGAGAGGCATTGAAGTACATCCCAAACGAAGGCTCTATTCACTTTAATTTAGGAAACATGCTGGGACAAGATGGAGAGTTTGAAGTACGTAAATGTCCTCGAGATATTAGTAAACTATTGTTTCTCATTCCTTTCATTTGTAGTACAAACCTGCAAACTAACATTTACATTATCAAAGCTTTCCCTTTGGCCCTGTTCCCCAAGGGAATCACGTGAACTAAGTATATAAACATTTTGTGATGGGAAATTATCATACCCTGATGTTGTTTCATTCAAACCTAAAACGTTTGGTAACTCAGTTTGATCGTATTATCGATATGCCCTTCTAATTTAATTTACACTATCGTTTTTCCTCATGATACGACAAATCATTGTCACATGATTTCACCTGAAAATCTAGTTTGGTCAGTGCTTCCAGCCATTCAACAGGGAAACTAAAACACTGATTCTGCTCTCTGGTCCTCATTGTATTTTATTTCGATCTCAGGAAGCAGAAAAACACTTTTTAAAAGCGATTGAAATCAACCCAGAAGCTGCTGAAGTTCAAGGAAATCTAGGTTAGTCGCCTATATAGCATTATGCTATGTGATAAATTTAAAACCGCACCCTTCGCCTCAAAATGCATAAGAAGTGTTCAGTAGATTGTATTGCTATTGCGATAAGTGTCAAATAGATAGTGTTTAACAAATAGATTCCGCTTTCCGTGCGTTTGTACTCTAATAGATGCTCAGATGACGTCAAAATGTGGTGAAAACAAAAAAGTACGTCAAGAAACGAAGTCGGGTAACGACTGTTCTCATTGCATTTTTATTTCTTCTGTGCATCTATTAGAGTACAGACCCAAGGAAAAACGGAATCTATTTGTTCTTTATATAATATCCATCGAAACATTTCAACCAATCAGAGCGCGTGCAAGATTCATTGACGTCATCTATGCGTGTGTGCTCCCGTAATATACCCAATTATCATATAAATAGCCGACGTCCGAGATACACTTCACTTGCTACATACAAAAGTATCAAGACGAGGCTACGTGCACAAAGCTCAGTCATTCGCAACAAGACGTAGCCTCGTTCTAGATCCTTTGTATGTGACAAGTAAGGCATATCTCGGGACTGCACTATTATTACGTCCATAGGTGTTCAATAGATTGTACTGTTATTATCAATAGGTGTTCTTTACCATCGATGGGGAAAACTCGATGAAGCCGAGAAGCAGTACCGCAAGGCTTTAGAACTGGACCCACATGGATCAAACATACAAGAAAATGTAGAAAAACTAGAGCGAGCTAAAAGAAAACGAAGAAAACAAACATAACGATAGTTAGGTAGGATTATGACAATTTCAGTGATTATTTAAAGACAAAGCTATTTATTTAAGTCTCTACAAAAGAAAGTAAATAATGTAAGAAAACCTGATACTTGGGTCACGTAAATTCTCTATGCAGTCATTCCAAGAAATGTTTTTCCTCGACCAAATACTAGTAGGCATTATTTTACCACCATTTGCATAATTACAGCACTGTGTTAAGACTACCGCCGCATAACGACTGCGCATGCGCGAGTTTTCGCGGGCTTACGCGAGCACCGCGGTCAAATACTTTTTAAGCCGATGAAACCTAGGTACGAATTAGTCTTAACAAAAAGGTTGAGCAAGAAACAAAGGGTTTCACGCAATGAGTCAACTGAACATTTGAAGATGAATTTGCCGAATGTTCAATCGGCCAAAGCTAGCATTAAGACCACAGGAAACCCAATCAATTTATTAGATTTTTCAAAAAGAAAAATAATAACTAAAATAAAGGTTTTACGGTCAATTTTTGTATATTTTTCCTTATTATATATTTGAACTACAAATGAGACAAAAAGTAATAATACGAAAAAAAATCATGGGCTCCCCCAGTGGTCAAGACGCGGCCGCGCAAAAAAGCTGCAAAATCTGGCGCAGGCGCAGACATTTGACGGAGGTGTTGCGCATTCGCGTCTTGACTACAGGAATCCCAAGCAATATATTAAAAACTTTTATCAATTCTCTACTTTCAACCATAACTCAGTGAGGTGCGCCATTATGCAAACGATGGTGAATCCATACACGAACTCCACTCATCAATGAGGCAAAATCATATTTGCCAAATAGGGAAACATTACTTAGAATTCGATTCTGCATTACCAGTCCCATAGCCCGCAGAGCAAAATTTCTGCTGCAGCAGAACTTAAAGTAATGACTAGAATATGTGATCATAATTTATGAGATTTGAGCTGAACGGGAAGGGTAGGCAAGTGAAATGAGAATTGGGGAACATTTACCAAGGCAAATTAACTTATTCGGCTCTGCTTTCACAATAACCATATCTTTTTTATGCATATTTCGTGTTTCCCATTTCGTTCGACCTTGGGATGGAAGGGGTGGGGGAGTTGTTGGACTGATATTCATAAACGCTAAATTAGTCCGTAAAATTTTTATGTATCAAGGTTTTTCATAGTGTTGAAAAACTTGTTTTAATTGTAAACTTAGAATTTTACCTTCATATTGCTGGGTTTCAAACAGCTGTCACAATGGGCAGCTGATGATTGAGAATGACGCCAGATGACACCCATAAACCTATTTATGTACAGTCGTCTCACTGCACCAGCTTGTTTTGCTAATAAAATATGCCTTTCCATTATGGAAAACCTCAGTGAGAAATGAAATGAAAATTGCTAGCAATCGCTTAGAGTAATATCAATTTAGCTAGAATGAATAAAATAATGTAAATGAATGAAAGTTTTAGATAAACCTAGGGGTCAAGGGAACTGTTGTCAATACAAGTCAAAGGTCTTGTAGATAATGTATTTTTTAATCCTTTCCATAAGACTTTCTTTGAGAAATAATAAACACTCTTTATAACCTGCTGAACTTGGTGTTTAAAAAACGTCCTGCAGCCTGCAGGGATCTATTTCAAAAGACCCGATAACTTTACGGGCCCATCAATATACCCAATAAAGTTTACGAATGTTTCTCAAAGCGCACGTTATTTCCAATTTCTATGATTTTACAGCTAAGTTTACGGGTGTTCGCACATAAAGTTACCGGATCTTTCGAGAATAGGATATTTGCATGATGGCCACAAGGGGCCCACCTCTTCCTTTTGAGAAAATATTTTAAAAAACACGAAATATTTTACGTTATTTTCCTTTATTTTCGCGTTTTATTTTCGCGTTTTCTAAAATATTTTCTCAAAAGGAAGAGGTGGGCCCCCTGTGCGATGGCGTCATATGCTACAACTACCATAATGCTTTGCACACTTTCTTTTGTAAAGCAATTAGTAACAATTGTTCTACTATTCTCAGAAGGGAATAAAAATTTGAATAAGTAAGAAAATTCGTCAAGCATTCTGGTAGTTGTAGTAAAATGACGCCGTCGTGCAAATGTCCCACTGGGCATCAGGGAGTGGTACACAGGAAACCCAATCACAGTTCATCACGTTTATGATGCAGCCCATGGAACTGCTTCAGAATGTTTTTGCGTCTTTCAAGTTCGTCGATTTTGCGTGGATGGACTTGACCTGCAATGAGTCGTTCCAGTCTCTCTATCTCGTGACCAATCACGTGAACACCTTCATTAATCACTCGCCCCATGACTACCGCGTAGTACTCCGCGTACTGCCTGGCATTATGGGAAATCGATATTTCTTTGACTTGTCGCAAGATGTGCTCACGACTTTCCCAGTCCTTCATGAATTGTACTGCTAGTTTGTCAAATTCTTCTAGTCTTCCTGCCTGTTGTTTACCAAATCGTACGAAAAGAATATCATGCACTGAATTAAAATAAGATCTAAAGTTGAATTTTACAAGAAGCAGGGAGTTGAGAACTGCACCCTCCCTCCCTCCTTCCCCCTCCCTTTCACTACCATAGCTCATTTAGAAAGTATTATCTAACCTTTTCACTAAGGCGTCCCTGGGAAACCCTTTGTGTTTTACAGAGCGCGTTTACGAAGGTCGTCATGTTCGCCTCGCTGTAAAACTCGTTATTTTTGCCAGGTTCGTAAGTGTAGCCATCTTTGTTGTTGCGAGGATATATCTGGAATACAAATTAGAAACGTTGTATAATTGTACAGTAACTAATTGAGTAGAAAGATGAAGCTCCCAATCACTTACTTTTACTGTAGGAAAATGCGGTATTAACTGATCGAGGCAGACCCCAGCGTTCGCGTCACAATCCAGTCTTGAGATCACACAGTCGGGTTCGTTGCCAAAAGTTTGTCCGAGGTTATGCACGACATACTGCATTTTATGACAAAGTTTGCAAAACCCGTTGTAATAAAACACAACAACGTTTTTGGTCTTGTCTTTTACTATACGCTCAAAGTTTGATGCTTCTAACTCGATGACGGGTCTCATGAAGATATCCTTGTTGAATGATAAACGTGAACTCGCTTGGATCATGCGTATAAGATCATCTTGATTCCTTCCGCCTTTGTAGCTACGAAAACAAGATCAAAAATAATAAGAAGGAAAAGACTTCGGGTTGTACAAACTATCCATGGAATTTGGCAGTGAAATACACTGACAAATGACCACAAACTATTGCCTCTGCGCCACCATATCTCTCTTTGCTGCTTTGAATCAACAAATATAATACAAAAAAATCAAATTATAATTTGCTTACGTTTCAAATGTTTTGCTTCCCTTGATGAAAAATCGAAATGAAGGAAACCTGTCGACCCAGAATCTTGTAGCTAGTTTAGCGTCCTCGTAGGCATTTCCCTTAGCTATTACGATGTCTTCTCGAGTTTCAAATACTTCGGCAACATCTCCATAAATTCTCATGACTTTACTAGACTGTGCGTCCCATGAGGCATAAAAAAATATAAATACAAACTTAGTTCCGTCGATAAACTTGTCAACGTTGTCACTGTTTAGTTCAACGACTTTAGAATTGCATTTCTGTATGAGAAAAAGGTTGGATATCAGAAAGATAATAGTAAAACCAGTTGTAGAGAGGACATATTTTCCCTGGTAAAGATGGATATATCTGAAGTCAGTCAAAAATGATTCAGTAAAAGTAAAGCGAGTAGTGACAATTGGCTGGCTGTCATCGAACACTTGGTAGATGCTTACTGGTTGGAACTCAGCCGACGATCCATGCAAAATGAACGCAAAAAATAACAGCAGTTGTATAAACATTGGCCATTTGGTGATGCTTCGCTGGAGAATTTTAACAAATCATGATTTATACTAACAAATTCTTCAGCTAAGCCAATAGACCCTGAGAAATGTATCACCTGTTGTTGTTCCCAAGTCCTCCATATTTCTTTCCATCAAACTGCAGCAGGCACTGAAAACCTAATTCTACTTGATTATCGACATGTTAGCAAGAATTAATTTCCAATTTATGCACAGCTAGTATTGACAAATAATCCTGTAATTCTAGATTTTATTTTTGGGGTTACAATTCATTTGTTAGTTTTCCCCGCCAACTGTTAAAATGACAATATTGCTGGGGTGCATCCATACCTTTGGGAATCCAAAGACAATGAAGCGGTAGCCATGTTGGTTGACCAAACAATAAACGCTAATGAGAAATCTTTTGTTGAAGGTCAACCAAGATGGCTGCCGTGACGTCACATGCACCCCAGCAATTTGCTAAAATTCACTGAACAATGAACCGAACTCTATATTCGTATAATGAAAACATAGTGTAGTATTCTGATGGTCTTCTGGTGCAATGTCCTTTCATCAAGTCCACGGCACTCAGCCCCAAAGTCTAAACAGATTCCAAGTCATTTATGGTGAATTCCCTGTCAATGTTGTATGTCCTTACTGTCAAACTAAAATGATAACTTGCACGGTTCTTGAAGATGGAAATTTGACTTACTTGGCTGCCAGTGTTCTTTGTTTTATGGGGTAAGTCACGGCTACGAAGCGCTAGAATACCATTTTGTTTTATTGGTCAACGTACTAGATACTCTTGGTCATGGAAACCATTAATTTACGAAAGGTTTTTGGCGTACTTAAGGCGGTGTTACACGAGACGATTTTTATCGACGATTTTCAGCGTTGCGACGTTGTATTAAAAATCTTTCTCGTGTAACATGACACTTGGAACGATTTTCCTTGCAATTTTCGCTTCGGCAACGCGTTGCGAGTTAATTTTGAATCCAAGTCAGAAACTCGCAACGCAAAATATTACAAGTTTTTGCAACGTTGCGCAGAAAATCGTCGTTAAAAATCGTCTCGTCTCGCCTTTATGTTCGCACGTCTTTAATTAATTTCGCGATTTTCAAAATTAAAGGCGGTGTTACACGAGACGATTTTTAACGACGATTTTCCGCGCAACGTTGCAACAACTTGCAATATTTTGCGTTGCGAGTTTCTAACTTGGATTCAAAAACTCGCAACGCGTTGCCGAAGCGAAAATTGCAAGGAAAATCGTTCCAAGTGTCATGTTACACGAGAAAGATTTTTAACGCAACGCTGTTGCGCTGAAAATCGTCGTTAAAAATCGTCTCGTGTAACACCGCCTTAAAGCCTCGCGAAATTATATATCAAGATAAAAAATTGTATTTCCTTATTCGTTACTACTTTCCCGTGTCTTTAATTTCGTGAAATCGCGATATCAAACCTTGTAAAAAAAGGCGCGATGAACATGACCTCGTTCCTTTTACTATAGAATTGTTTGGTTGCTTAGAAAAAAATGTTGCCACTGCTTTCTCGATATCACAAACATAAAGCCTCGCAAAATACTGTCTCGCCATTTCAGATCGCCAAAATCAATAAGCGCGAAATCAAGTTCGAATAGGATAGATGGTTGTGTTGGAAACGAGCGCAGAACTGAGACTTGGCAAGTCCATGCAGAGACCAAAATAAGTCTGAGTGTTTTTTTGGAACACAGAAAAAGTAAACTCGCATTTGTGGATTATAATTCCTTTGTATTTGGAGACGATTACATATTAGTTATTGCGTGGGTTATATATTAAGTAAACACTCCAAATTTCTTGTTACATGTCTTTCTCCCCTCCCCTCCCCTCCCCTCCCCTCCCCTCCCCTCCCCTCCCCTCCCCTCCCCTCCCCTCCCCTCCCCTCCCCTCCCCTCCCCTCCCCTCCCCTTCCCTCCTTATAAAATAGCCGATTAACTTCGCAACTTCCCCTGTCGTACCCCCACAGGTGCTGGTTTGGTTGCTGTCTTCTCCCATTTTGCATGGATTCGTGTAAAGACGTCATTCACACATGTGGGAACTGCAGAGCTCCGCTTGGAAAGTATAACAGACTTTGTTGAGTGGACGTCATTGGGGTACACCTCAGAGTCCCGACAAAATTGTAAACTGTTTAATTTTTGTAACAGAACTCATTGAAGGCAACTTTTGACAATGAGATCTCCATGGATCAATTACAAAATAATTACACATATTACTCAGTACGGAGATATTGACACCAAAAATGGTTACAAGTTATCTAACTCTTCTACAATTTTAGGGTTGAGTAGAAAAGTATAGATCTCTGAAGTACATCACAGAAATTTTGTCAACTGGGAATTCACTTTTAAGAAGAAAAGAGAATATATTTTATCTTCTTGTACTAGTGTTAGGAAGGTAAATCGCTATGGTAAAGCAGGTACCGTTCGACTATAGACGACTTTCAAAAATGGCGGGCTCATTGTTCACGAGAACGAGGCCAGAAAGGCCTCCAAAATCATTATGGCATCAAATGAATCTAAGTATATCCTATAAAATGCACAGAAAATAGGTATTTCAAAAGGAAGAGGAACACATCATCTCTGATAGCAATAGAAGTGTCGGCACGCTTATTTTCTGCTAACAAGGCCTTTCTGGCCTCGTTCTCATGTACTAGGCCGCCATTTTTGAAAGTCGTCTATAGGTTTATTCTCTGCTCTTCTGAACTCCAGAGAATGGAGCAAGCCTCAAGCATGTTAAGGCATGGTATTTTGAAGAACACGTTTCCTGTAATAGCTCTTTCAATCTTAAACCTATGAAATTTTGGTGCTGAAGTCATGTTTAGGTTCCTTAAAATTTTAAGCTTTGTCGTGCTGAGTTTGGGTGGTCACATGACCTCATTGTGAGAAAAATAGAAATTTCAAAATGGGGTGGCGAATTTTAACTGGATGAACACTTTTTGGATATGTAAAAGTGGCTATCCATGCCAGTAGCATGAATCTGTTTGGAATGGTAGTCCTTCTTGTTTTGTTGGTGGAATAATTAGCAAAACAGGTCACGTGACCAGGGCAAGCATTTGAATGTTTCTACTTTCCTCTTCAACAAATAATGAAATATCCAACAATTCCAGACAGATTTGTGTTGGTAGCATTGGTATTATCAGCTTTTTATCAAAAGATTCGAGATTCACTTTGAAACCACCACCCCATTTTGAAATTCTTATTTTTCTCACCTTAAGGTCACGTGACTACCGGAAGTCAACATGACCGAATCACTTGAGGACTAAAACTCAATTTCATAGGCTTAAGATTTTAAAAAGAGTTATTACAGAAAATGTGCATGTTTCTTTGCACTCTGGAAAAAAAACATTTAGTTGTACTACTAGGATTGGTTTTAGGGAATCATGTGCCGACTATAAGACATCGTAGGAGCTTCGTCGGGTTTTGGCTAGAAAACCAGCATTTTGGTATTAAAGAAGACAAAGAAAAATGATAAAAAGTATATGTAGATGTGACAAAAGAGAAGGGTCACCCTACTGTGTAAAAGGATTTAAGAAATATAAGAAAACTAAGTAAAACTAGGCACAAAGGTGGGCATAGGGCGAACACACCTTTGGTAAACAATACGGCGTGGCCTTCCTAGGTCCTATACTCCAAAAAGGGGTGCTATTCCTGTTATCTAATACCTTGGTACACCTGATACGCCTGGTGCCCAGGTGTCTACCGAATCGTAAACCGAAAACTAATAGGTAAATACAGAAAATTACTAAGCTCTTAAGAAACGTCAGAATGTCATTCTGTTCTTCTTATGAGTAGGCATGAAAGTTTACCAAGCTTTCAAATTCTAAAGTTACAGATTAATTCTAAATTAATTGTTGTTGTATGTAGTAAATTGTTAATTTTCTCTTCCATAACACAACCATCACTGAGATCAAATTACGCTGACGTCAAGAAACGTCAAAAGACTCGGAATATTCCATAGATAAAAGCACAAGAAAGAAATGGACTTTCAGTTTGCTCATTGTTTTTTATTCAAGCAAAGCCTTTTTTGCCAATATCGAGCATTATTCAGTTTTAGTGTCGCGTAGACCAAGTATAGATCCCTTAGGTACACCACAGACACTTTGTCGACTGGGAATTCACTTTTAATTCTTTAAGGAATATATATATATATTTCCTTTAATAGCTCTAGAACAGGGCAGATGGCCAAGTTGGTTTGACATCAACCATCACTCAGATTATTGCAGAACCTTCAGTTCTCTCTAAATTATCTATTTTTTTCATTTATTTCCATTTTTCTTTTCATTGTTTTCAAGAAAAAAAACTATTTTGTCTCACCATCCTTTAATATTTCCTCTTTTTTCTTTCAATTACAAGCAATCCTTAATATGCTACTAATATTATTTATTTTTGTCAAATAACAGTTAATAACAAATGTTTAAACCAGTCTGAAAATCACAACATGCATCTGTTCAAATTTATGACTAAAATTCAATCGGTGATTTAATCCTCCGTTTGCCTTTACAATCTTGTTGTTATTTATAGGGGTTTTTATTAATCCATGGCATATAGAAGTTCTGAGCTAGTAAGGGCTAAAACAATGCAGGAACACTAATGTTTTAGTGGAGATGTAGAAGAACGCAACAATAAAATCACCAACGAACTAAAAAAATCTCATCAAGAGAGCATCAAAGATTCTTTCTATTCCTCACAAATATAAAGTAGGTTCATCGTAAAAACTGCAGCTGAAATTGTCTTTAACTACATATACGCTCAAGACATTGTTTTTACGAACAATGGAAGCGCTAGCGGAAGCAGAAATGGCAGATGGTAGTTCTACTGTCGACGTGAAGCAGAAACAAAAGTAATGGAACGGTTTCATCTTTTTATGCTTTGTCGAAGAGCATATGGGCATTTTGTCTGCGCATGCGCGCCAAATAGCATTTTGGCGCCATTTTGTGTGTTCGAAGGTTGTTGGAGCTCTGGAAGACGAAGTTTTAGTGACGATCTACACGCAAAGAAAAGCTGTTATCACAAACAATTAACAGCACACGAAGATGAAATGCAGTTCTTACAGCCACGGTAGTTAAGGAGGTTCTGGCTATTTTTCTTCATCGAGTAAAATCGCTCAAAAGTTCGGCCAAAAAGGAAAAAATGGCCTTTGGCTACCGACTTAATCTTAATTATTTGCAAGACACGACCTTCATCTGGAGTGCCTGAAGAAATAGGTTAGTAGTTTTAATGTTAAAGTTCCTTAATGTTCAAGTTTCATTGTTGTTCATTTGATAGATTGCCTAAAAAACTGGTGTGAATTTTTGGTCAACAGTAAATTTTGCTCATGTTCAAGTGCTGTTTTCTAACTATTATACATTTTCCCCCAAGTTTATATTCACACATCACGTTGATCAATATATGGTCTTTTTAACTGTATAGGGTTGCAGAGCCGGAAAATTGGACACGATGTGTGATGACTGTTTCACCGTACGACGGTTTGACCTTTTTGTTATTTGGCTGAAGTGAAGGACAACTTCCAAGGAGCAATTCACAAATTTCCGTGACATTTGGTTGGAACGACTTTTCCTTACAGGTGGGTATTAGCTTAATTTTTCATTCCTAAAAGACTGAAAGCAGGGCAAGGTCTGGTTTCTGTGTAATGAAATCTTACTTTCGCTGTATTGTTGGCATTGTAATCGATGGTGCTGGACCTCGACGCCGTGTGCACAACAGAGAAAAAATAGGACTTTTCAATTTTCCCCCAGTTTTAAATCAGTCCCACAGGAAAGCTTATGAGTGTATGAGTGTTTAGATGTTATTGGTGTTAGGGTGAAAATTGGATGGCACTCGCAGTAAGGCAAAATTGCGACGCGTCTTTGCCTTCTCTCAGGACTGAAATGTACGATGGTAATGACGTTTTGCAGCTTTTGTTTGAACCCAAATCCTCCATTTTATTACATTGTACCATATTATGATTTTACAAAGTAAATTATTTTACATTTGCAATGTAGGTTATTTTCATACCAATTTTGCCCAAATACTTCAAACTTTGGTGTTGTGAACAAGATATTCTGGTAAAAAAATTATTCGACGCGTGTGTTGAGTGTTCAAAATTTTTAATTACCGGATAATTATGCAGTATTAACATATTGGACATACTTACTGTTGTATTTAAAAAAAGCATTTGTTTTTAGTGATATTTAATTGCGTGGATCTTTCAAGGATTACCTGATTGCTCTGTTACATATGTTGATAATTTGCACTTAATTGCTACTAAAAAATAAAAAATATTCCAACATGTGCTGTGCTGCATTGTGTTGTACTTTTGCTATATCCTTAGCTCCCAAGGAAACTTTTTACTGCAGTTACTATTGAAAATGCATAATTTATGTATTTTTCTGATACTTTTTTGTTTGTCGGTGTTAGCACAGGATAATAATAATAATAATAATATAATTATAATATGTGTTTATATTAATTGCAGAACTGATAAGTTGCATCCTCTTAATTTGGATGTACTACCAGTCTTGTATGGCCATCATCTCCAAAAACTGAATAAAACCAATGAGTGTGCCAGTATTACCAGCAGCAATGATTCCTGATCCACTCTGACCATGGGGGAATGACTTTCAAATAAACAAATTTAACTGCATAAAATCATGGATTTGTCTGATGGCACAATAAGCACTGCTGCAACTCTTTATTGTTGGCACTGCTGCTCCTCCAGAATTTTTCTTTTGATTATTATCTTGTACAGTAAAGAAGCCCATATTAGAGAGTAATTGACCCTTCTAAATGCAGGATTGTTTTTCTATAGAACCTGTCACACTTCAAGACTAGGGACTGGTAAATAGGCATACAAAAGGAATCATCTACTATTTAATTTGTAACTGTATTTTGCTTGCCAATCTTGCACAACATAAATTTGCTAAAAACATTGTAAAAATAATTGAGCATTGCCATTTAACACTCCTGAAAACATCATATATAAATACATGTGTGAACAATTTGATAGATTTTTAGTCAAAATTCAGCAATAAATACATCATAATTTATCTCCAATTTGTTTCAAGTGACAACTGATTCCATCTTACAGCACAAAGCCCAAAAGTATGACAAGCTATAATGTATTCACATACTTTTGACTGACCAATCATCCAATCATCATTGGAGGTGAACACTAATTGGAAGGTGACAAAAAGTATGTGAATTGTACATTAACAGTGGTCACAGTTTGTTGTGCTGTAAGTTAGGTTGGATTTCTTACATTTCATCTAGACTTTACGTGCTTTTTCATTTGACAAATATTTGACATTCAATAATGTTAATGGCCACTTCAGAGATTAAGACACTGCATTCAGACTCCTGTTTCTTTTGTAAAAATCCCATTATTGACCTTATACATCATTACAATATTGACACAGTATCAGTCAAAACTTTAGCTTCCTCATAAGTCGGGTGTACTCAAAGATGAATATCAGTTGGTGGTGGTTGCATGGCTACTTTATTTTAATCGACCACCTATAACGAGCTTAAGAATTATGTGTGAGTGAGCGACTCCTTTACTTCAATACGGTAATTTCATTCAAGTGTAACAATGTATCTGAGCTATTATAAATTGAAATGGTGATTGAATGAACTAATTTATTTTGTAAATTTCCAATAAATTTTGTCCTTTTTTCTCTTCTCATCCTTCCTACAGATTCTTTCTTTCTGCTATTATGGCAGGAGGACAGCGGACTTATTGTAGGAATATATATTGCAACTGACAAGTGATTACTAGTTGTTTGAGCAGTACATGGAAAGCTATGCGGGAGACAACTCAGCCTGAGAAATTGAACAGAAATTCAAATGCGACTTCAAATACAAATCAAAGAAATCTTGAATTGTAGATGAGGAAGAATGGTTTGTAGAAACACTTCTTGTCAGCAAAATAGGAAAATACTGGCCATATAAGAGTAATATTGTTGTAAACTTGAAGTCGAAAGAATCATACGCTTGCATGGTTGTGAAGTTGACTTTATAGGCATTTTATTCTAATCTAGACCCACTTCCTTGTGACTTCAAAGCATATTTAAGATATTTGAATCAACATTCTTTCTATTGGTTTGAGTATAACATGATTTCAGACTTTTTTCCTGGATAATTTCTCAGCGAAGTTCTCGATATTTTTGTGGCAATTGATCGTCCGCCATTTTGTTTTCGGGTCAACTCACGCATGCGCAGACAAAATGCCTACGTGCTTTGTCGAAGTAAAAACAAGAACAGCGTAACATCGATCGGTAGAGGAGACGGAATCATAAATCAATAATACATTTTCTTAGGAGTTAAAATATATTGAGCTATTTATTAATCAGCCATCAAATATTTGTACATTTATTGGATGAGGGAGTTTATGACTAAACAATTTATATACATAATAAGAATTAAACATAACATTGTCATTGTCTCCGCAATACCCCAAGCAAAGCGTTTCGTATTTCTGCTATTCTCCAGCAATAAATAAATGGATTCAACGCACTATTAATCATAACAATTGTATTAGCTAACTGTTCAGCATAATACACTGCTATTCCTATACTAATACCAGCTTCTTTAAGTACATGGTGCACAAGACCAACCACCATATACGGCAAAAAACACACTAGAAATACACCAGTGATGTAGTACATGGTTCTGACAGATTTCTTATATCTTTGCATGTTCATGGTTGGCTGTTGTGGATGCATTTGGACATGGATCTGTTCTATGTGCCTACGAATCCCTCGAGAGATTCTCAGCATCAGATAAACGTCAAGAATTATTACCGCACTTATGAAAGAAAAGTCGATAATGGAGATCCAATTCCTTTCTATTGCAAGTACAAAACTCCACGATAAGCTAACCACCCAAATTGTTATAACAACTATGTAAGAGCGCTTGGTTGTGACAAGTTCTTGGTACCTCAGATGTAGGTGAAGAGCAAGAAACCTATCGATAGTGATGGAAGTGACCGTTAGAAGCGAACAAGTTACTAGCACGTTAAACGTTCGTCTCAAAACATCAACACTACTTTGATACAAAGAACGGTTCTTCGTTAACCAGGAAATATAAACAATACAAGTGGCAGGTTGTGTCACTACACCAATGCCCAAGTCAGACAAGGCCAAGCTAAGAATCAAAATGTACGAGGGAGTTCGCAAAGAAGTCGTCTTTGCAAAAGTCAAGATAACTAAAAAGTTGAGAACTGAAGTCAAAATCGAGCTGAGAGAATTGACGACTATCACGAAATACAGGAAGTTGTTGTAGTGGTCAAAAGAGTTGCTCACTGTTTGTTGCGTTGTAGA
Source organism: Telmatactis stephensoni (assembly GCA_029948255.1). Lineage (NCBI taxonomy): Eukaryota > Metazoa > Cnidaria > Anthozoa > Actiniaria > Isophelliidae > Telmatactis > Telmatactis stephensoni. The sequence continues at coordinate 48,928 of JALIZF010001781.1, read as the reverse complement.
ATTGTTCATGTTTTAAGCAAATGTGGCGTCTTGGTGTGATAGCTTGATGACTTGTAACTTTTCTTTTTCGCTGAGCCAGCTGTTGGAGTTAAAAAGATTTGGTCTTTGCGTGAATCGTTAACGAGTATATTCGCTAAGATACTTTTATCTTCAAATAAAAACGATGTTTGAGCTTTGTTTCCACTCTTACCATAAGTGAATTATTTCTGACAGAGCTAAGGAAATGGGATCTTCACCAAATATTCTCAAAGATATGATGCGTCTTCCGTTGAAAGGTTGAAAAATGTTACTCAGAGCAGTTTTATAACTGACTGATTGATACGCTTAAGTATTCTGTCAGTAGATGACATCAACTTCTGATATTAACAAAAAGATGAAAAAATAGCAATGTTGCAGGTGATAAAGCACTTTAACTTTCTTTGACAAGCTCAAAATTGTTTCCTTTATTTTATCATCCCAATAAAATTAGTTAGCCAATCAGAAGCAACATCTATCTTGCCAGGAAAGTGTCTTGATATAGTGATATGTAGATGTATAGGTAATAGCATGGTTTGTAGCAAGAGAAAATGAGGTAAGCTTACCTCATTTTCTCTTGTTTGTAGTGATATTTGGCATAAATACCACGAGTGATATTTCAAAATTGTTAAACAAAATTTTACGAGCCGTAGGCGAGTGAAATTTGGGACAATTTTGAAACTGATCACGAGTGGTATTTATGCCAAATATCACGTACAAAACATGCTATTATTTGTTAATAATATAACCCAAGAAATGTTTCGCTATACACTCAACTACTTCGAAAAGTGAAAACATAGCTTTCAAGCCTGTGCAGATAAAAGAAAAGCTAACAATATATTCAAGACAAGTAGTCATTCAAAGTCAAAACTACATTGAGAAAGTAAAACCAGAAATTTTGTTTTCGACTTTAATTTGGTCTGAATGACTTCACTGAAATCAATGAAAAACAGACTCGCGAACAAATTGTCATTTGTAACTAAAAACGGCATAGTTTGAAAAAAAGATGACAAAAAAAACTTTCTAGATAAAATAGACAATAAATGCATAAGTGTAGAAAAAATATTTTTATTACCTTTCATTAACTTTTCAGCCATGTCAATCCTTCAGTTTGAAGCTATTTTGACAAACTTTCACTTCACGTGTCGCTATGCTTAATCATTTATCATCTTTTCAGCAGAAAAAAGGAAAAACGAACTCTTCATATCCATCAAAAAACCGTTTCCCTTTCATTTTTTAGCTTTTTGACTTGTTTCCATGATTAAATCACTTCCTTTTAGCGGAAGAAAGCTTCCCCATCTGGCCGCCATTTTCTCTTAGCCTTTTTGACAAAGAAAGAAAGCAATTGCCATGGAAACTGTAATTTTCACATGTGAAATTACAAAATTAAGCTGAAATATGGACCACGGGCCCAGTGCTCTCAGCCAATCAAATTGCACAAATTTCTTATGTTATATTATTAGTATAGGAAATCGCACGATCTTGAGTACAATTCGGAATTAATAGGTACGAGTAATGTTTTGAAAGTTCTCAAAATAGGACGAGCCTTTAGGCGAGTCCTATTTGAGAGTTTTCAAAACATTACGAGTAACTATTAATTCTGAATTGTACGAGAAGATCGTGCGATTTTTTATTTATAATACACTATCGTTGCCATAGCGACTTAATAGGTACTCTACAGAGTACAATTAACGATATAATTGTACTCCTCTCGTCCAATCAGAATCGAGTAATTTTGTATAGTGTATTATAAGATAGGTAATAGCATGGTTTGTAGTGATATTTGGTATAAATACCACGAGTGGTATTTCAAAATTGATCAACTACGGCTCGTGAAATTTTGTAAATTTGGGACAATTTTGAAACTGATCACGAGTGGTATTTATGCCAAATATCACGTACAAAACATGCTATTATTTGTTAATAATATAACCTAAGAAATTTCTGAACATTTGATGAAAAACAATCGCGAAGTTGAATCGCTTTACACTCAACTACTTCGAAAAGTGAAAACATAGCTTTCAAGCCTGTCACAGATAAAAGAAAAGCTAACAATATTCAAGACAAGTAGTAAAAAGAAATCATTCAAAGTCAAAACTACATTTTTACAACACTTGATACTAATCTCGCAATCTGATTGGTTGATTAGAGTGTGTCAATAAGAGGACAGACTCACTGCTGACCCGTTTCAGCGCGCGCGCTCGTTCTGTTGCCCCGTTTGAAAAGGATTTTTTAAATCTTATCTCAAATAATAGTTGTAAAAAACGAATTGAAGATGGTTTTGAGTTGTCTGTCCTCTTATTGACACACTCTTGACGTCATAAAATGTTCAAAACTTTGCAGTGAAACCAAAGTTTTGAACATTTTATGACGTCAAGAGTGCGTCAATAAGAGGACAGACAACTCAAAACCATCTTCAATTTGTTAATGAGAAGGTAAAACCAGTAATTTTGTTTTCGATTTTAATTTGGTCTGAATGACTTCACTGAATCAATCAGTGAAAAACAGACTTTTCTGTAGGCTACGTTTTTTTCGCTGAAGAACAGTAATGAGATTCTATATTATAAAAGACCCCTATTTCAGCTCAAGCAAGTCACTTTAATATTAATATTGTAATATAAGTTGTGCAAACTATAACACTTTTTAGAAAGAAACATAGCATAATGTTACAAGCCTGTTTAAGAGGAGTATTGCAATGAAATTTATATCTACGGATAAGGGCTTGGTCTTGGTAGTATTTCTGCACAATCCTTAGCGCGTGTATCTGAGCCAACTTAGTCTTTTGATGTCACTTAGCCATTTTCACAATTCTCGATCTATTGTTTCATAAATATCTTTATACAACTACCTAGACCTTCAGTTAATCTGGCTTTTGAGAATATAACTTTTCAGGTCTTCAGTTAATGTGGCTTTGATCATAAAATTTTTCAGACCTTCACTTTATCTCACCTTTGATCATACATTGTTTTCATTCTTCAACAGCAGTAGTCGTTGAATTGTTTCACTCATTAGTACAATCAAAGTGAAAAGAGGGGAATCCATCCGTCCGTCCGTCCGTCCGTCCGTCCGTCCGTCCGTCCGTCCGTCCGTCCGTCCATTCTACTGAAGACCTGGACACATGATGCAGCCTCTCTTGCAAACCTCATCTACAACATTGCACGGCGCAACACAGAGTTTCACCGTGTGTCCAACCCTGTGAAACTTACGCGTAACAATGACAGCTGCTGGGATAGGATCGAGTTCTACTTCTGTACCTTTTTTCTGTAATGTTGTGTATATCATTGCAGGGGAACAGCAGGGGTGGGCATCTGTGTTGGAGGCAATTGCAGAAAACTTTGCATTGTATGTCCCTACCTTATCTTAGGTAGAAGTCAGTTGGTGAAGAACAATAAACCTAACATCCATTTGAATTCTTATAAAGAACTACCGCACGATATTTACAAGAAAACAGTTTTATCTCTGCTGCAAATATTCTGGCAATTTCATTTCTACAAATGAATGTATCCGATCTTTGTGAATAGAATAATTGCACTTAATTATATAGCTTTCTTCACGTCAAGTGACAGTTCTTCCAGCAAAAAACTGCCAAATGTGACAAATGTTTGCTTTTCCCCATCCAAAGTCTCTTAATACAGTCCTAACGCCCATTTCACCTGTTTCAAAAAATATTGCTCTTGGTTTGCTGGAAATAGAAACCATCTCTACTCAGAGTGGTAAAGCAGAAACATTTGCTTTGCACCTTGCAATGCAAAAATGTTTTATGAAAAGTTCCGGCACTATTCTGTTGCCCGAATTGCCGAACCTTTGAATTTCGCTCGTTCGTGAATAAGGGTGCCAGGCTAAAAAGGTTGTTTGATCTTCGTCATTTTGTTCTCAAATGATCTCTAGTTTCTGTTACAAGGATTTTAACCGTTTGGAGCGTTGAATGGAAAGTTGAGCAGCAAAATAGAATTTTTCTGATATCAATGAACGTTGCCCACTTAAAATTGGACGCATACCTAGGTGATAGGCACTTTTCAAATAACTTTGCGGTGCCAGCTGGAACATCATCGGGAACAAAGGGGTATCATTCTTTCGCTCGTTTCTCGCTCCAGGAAAACATATACCCCGAGAACGCTGTCTGTTAAAACTTGAGAATAATACCACTAGGTTCCAGAGAATCTACCTGCAATGATTATCATTATTTATTTTTATACATAAGCTAACAAAAACTGTTACTCTAGTATTTGCTAAGTACCTTACTAGTTAGAAATACGAATGATTACATGACTAGACAAACCTATCATCATGAGTTAAGTATGTTTCAGAAGAATTCACAGGCATGCCTTGTTGTGCTCTGGCCTTGTTTTTAGCTTTTTCTTGTTCTTCGATTTCTTCTTGCTCTGCTCTTTGAGCTTCCAGTATTTCATCAACTGAAACTTGTTTTAATGTGGACTTTGATTCCCTTTCTTGATCCTTAGATTGATCACAAAATACATCTCTGAATCAATTTTGTTTTTCTTTACAGATTTAGAATTTTACATTTATTTCATTAATTATATTCTAACATACATATTAAGCACTGCTACTTGTTTTCAAGTTCCAGGGGCGGGTCCAGGGGGTGTTCATAGGTGCACGGGACACCCCCCTAGCGCCGTACTTATACATATTTTTTCTATAGGCTTCTTGCGAGATGACGTCATCAGGTTCTATTGTTAGGACGCCACCATCTTGGATGTGACCTCATCTCTCAAAAGGCCTTTGGGACACCCCCTTTGCAATATCCTGGATCCGCCCCTGAGTTCTAACACCGCAAACTGTTGCAGTAACCCCCCTTTGTTTTTAAGCCCACCCAACAACAAACGAAAAAGATAGCCTGGTTATAAGTAGTAAAGTACCCTCCCCCTAAGTAATCGTTTCCTTTTACTTTGGACTCGACTGCAACTTCAACTGCCATAACTGTAGAAACATATAGGAAAGTATCACATGGACTGATAGGTTTCACTGTGAACTATTGCTGGTATTTGATAAACAGCACTAAAAGTTGTACATATACACCAATTTCCATACACTGGTTTGGGGGTCACACACAAAGCATCCAAGTGAGGCTTCAGGGTACAAATTGGAATAATCCTTTGTGTGTACCCTGGAGCCTCACATCAATGCTTTGTGTGTGACCACTGAACCCATGTATAGAAAATGGTGAATATGCACATAATATCAGTATTTAGAAAAGATGAATGTGATTCTTGGTCTAAATTTTTACATAATAATTTGTGAGTCTATATTTTTACTCCAATCCAGTTATAAGGCCCCCAGATAAAAGCTCCCCACTTATCACTGCTTATTAGCGCCCCCTAAAACCCCTTACAAACTTGTATAAGTGCAGGGCTTATATACAGCAGTTTACAACTTAGTCATTTTCATAATCAAGGGCAATCCCCCAGCTAAATGCCAACATGGGAATAGGACCCAATTTTCAAACATTGGGTAGGGTTACCCAACATACACCAACTCTAGAAGGAAAATCTTGGATTTTAACTTCAACTAAAGTGAAACTGCACTGTGCATGCTCTATTTAAGCAATAGAAGATAGATTTCTATGACTCTACCGGTGAAATAGAGCACGCGTGATGTTGGGAGAAACACGAGAAAAGTTTGAAAATCACGAGCCGTAGGCGATTGATTGACAATGGCTCGAAAATAGACGAAAAGGCTAAATATGACTTGCAGTTCTTCAAGATTTGGAAATGTTTACGTGCTTTCGATGAATCAAGCAGCGTTCCACATGCATAGTGAATTGAAATCCGTGTTTTTGGTTTGAAAAAGTTGAAGTTTTAAAAGAGGTTTACAGAATGAGGATTTTGCTGTTAAACGAGAAGCTGTTAACTTGAATTATCTGTTGGCTGTTCATCGATAGCTTGTGTTAAAACATCTCTACACTGGCGTAGTTTATACGAAGGATGAACAAGTTGTCTCGAGGCGACGGTCAGTTTTGGAAATCTTCGCCTGTCTTTGTAAGTAAAAAGCAAAATTTTGTTCAATGAAAAATAATCCTAATTGATTTAAACTAATCTCGGGCAAAAAGAAAATTCCTGATGTGCTAGTTCTTTCAGGTTTTTCCTGTAACTCCTATAACAAACTACAATTTGACTGGATTTAGACTGGCGTTGTTTGAAAGTACATGCTCATTCGAGTCATTTTCTTTGAATTTTACATTTTTTATTTTGCTATTGTCCGACCATGAAGCTCAGTTTGTAAATTTAAACGGGAATGGTAAGATGGAAAGTCTTTTGTAGTTTAATTTTAAGTTTTGGTTTTCCTTTTCTAAAGTAAAATTTGTGGATATACTCATTCATCAGAAAACCATGTCTTTACCGGTGAAATAGAGCATAGATTTTGATGGTCTCTCAGCCAATCAGAACGTGTGTTATAATTGAGCTATATTATAATTATTGATTTTTAGTCTATATTTTACTTACAATTTCCCCTAAAAGAACAACATTCTCTCCTCTGACAACAAATATTCCTCTGGGAATATCACCAAACTTATCTCCAACATGGATTCTTTCTATGGTTTCTTGTAAAACTAGATTAGCTGTTAAAAGAAGCAATACATGAAGATTATATAGCTTAGTAATAGTAATAGTAATAAATGTTTTTTATACATGATAGATCCTTCAGGATCCTTAACATAGCATAGCATAGCATAGCATAGCATAGCATAGCATAGCATAGCATAGCATAGCATAGCATAGCATAGCATAGCATAGCATAGCATAGCATAGCATAGCATAGCATAGCATAGCACAGCACAGCACAGCACAGCATAGCATAGCATAGCTCATAGCATAGCATAGCATTAGCACAGCACAGCACAGCATAGCATAGCTCATAGCATAGCATAGCATAGCATAGCATAGCATAGCATAGCATAGCATAGCATAGCATAGCATAGCATAGCATAGCATAACATAGCATAGCATAGCATGGCATAACAAAGTACACCATTCCATAGCATGGCATAGCATCCTAAAGGACCACTGATCACCCCCTACCACTTGGACAAAGGGAATATCCCCTCCCCTCCCCTCCCCCCAAAGGTCACTAACTCATTTATCACAGTAACGTTGCAGTCTCCACAAACAAATGCTAAGTACATACAGTTACACTGGATTGATTTGATGAGCATTTGCACAAGCTAGTATATCCATGTGTGCTAAGGTAATGGATATACTTACCGAACTGGTCAATACTTCTGAGATTTCCAATTAATGTTCTATTGTCTCTTAAGACCACTAACAGTTTCTCTAAAAAAACAACATAAAAATCATATTGAGTTTATAAAGGCTACAGCATCAAATTAAAACTGGCAAAATTGTTTTTACAACACTTTATACTAATCTCACGATCTGATTGGTTGATTAGAGTGCATCAATAAGAGACACACTGCTGAAACATTTCGGCGCACATGCTTTTTCTGTTGCCCAGTTTGAAAAGGAGTTTTTAACTTTTATCTCAAATAATTGTTGTAAATTTGTTAAATTATGGTAAATCATTATGGTATTACCATTGTTCAGAAACTTTCAATTGCAACATTTCTTTACAGAATATTTTAACTCACTCCAATTTATGCAGTAATACACTATGGTCGGAGGGAAACAATGCCACAGGCGACAAGTAGAACAAATAGACATTGTTCAGAGTAATCCACATATTCTTTGTTTTTGTTGTTTTAACAAATTGTGAGCTTCATTCTAACAGCAGTGGATGACCCAATTTATGACATAACAAAATATGGTTATGTAATTGTTGTTGGCAGAATTTTTTTCCATTGAAATAATTTGTTACAAGACTTTTTATTTTTACATTTACTGTGATGTTTCGGCAGTCCTACTGTCATAATCAGTGCATAAATTACAATTCTGGAGCTAGGCTTAAGTACAAGAAATACAAACAAAGCATTATATAAATAGATATATAAGCGTGCACTAGAATGTGAGCTTGAGATTGACATGTATCACTTGGGAACTAAGAGAAGGTTTCTCCCAATTAATATATAAGTTATTGTTCAAGATCATTTGGGAAATAATTTGTACTCCTTTGTACTCTGCATTATAACAAATGTACTGCATTAAGTCCTATTTTTAGTGAGAATACCTTACACATACATACTATATACTATACTTAAGGCTTTGTTTTAGTTCTGCATTGATGTCCTGTCAGATAATAATTTAAAACTAACCCATACACACAGCCTACCCGTCATTACATTTAGTATTATGGCCCAGTTAAGAGATTTTATATGCATTTAGACTAGTTTAATCACAGTTAAAAACTTGAAGAATGTTTATTATAGAAGTAAAGTAATAACCTAAAAACTTCAAACCAGAGAAAAATTTAAACCACTATTCAACGAGTTAGAAGTTGGGAAGGACTGCTTTCAACCTGCGAGAAAAGAAGCAAGCAATAAATAGCGATAAAACTTACTGTCAATTTCTTTTATCAGGCTGGCTGTGCCTGGAAGAAAACTCATCCTTCTTTTTATATGCTCATGGACCTCTAAATAAAAGATGAAATTTTGTCCACAACTCAAGCGAATAAAATACAAGTGATGGATAGGTACACAGTTAGTAAACGGAAATACAAGTAACCGAGCCTGCCTATCCTTCAGACACGTGGACTGGAAGCAAATTCGGGTACCTCCTTCATATATGGTACATTATAATGATTCTTGTCCTTATTCTAAATTTATCTTACCTGTCTTACTTCATGTATGTATTTTACTTGCTTGGCTTACTTTGTTGAATCTTTTCGAATCATTATCTTCAACTAGCCTCCATTGCAGACGTCTTTTGGCGAACTACAAATGAGACGTCTGCAACGGAACCTATATCTTCAACAAGAAAATGTAAATCTTCAGATATAGAAGCAAAGCGTACCGCCATAGTGATACGAAGATTTTTACCAGCCTAGTACCCAGGCGTTCCTCTGCGAGCGCGAAGCGCGAGCGAGACCTGGGGCGAGCGCGTAAGCGCGAGAGAACGCCTAGCGAATAATGCCAAAAGTGTCCCTGATTTGACCAAAAGTGTCCCTGATTTGACCAACAGTGTCCCTGACCTTTAGCTGACTTAACAACTTGAATTTTTAAAGTTTTTCCAACAAATTTCGGTGAAATGAGTATCGACATTCACCAATATAGACCAAAAATTGGATTTTTACGAGTTTATATGTTTTTAAGAAAGCATATAGGAAGATTATAGACTGTAAAGGGGATTTCTGAGTCAAGACTACGCACAAGTACATTTTATTCAAATCTATTACATTTTCAAACAATCACAGTTTTAGCAGTGATTATAAAACTAACTGAGTGAAGTTTGTTTACAATAAAATTTGAATCGAACCCTGTTGCGGCTAAAGGGAACTTGATAAATATCAGATACATTACATTTATTACAGAGAATCTGACGGAGATTTGTTTTATTTCAAGTGCATAAATATATGTGGATTTAACTCAACTAGTGACAGTAGTCTGTGTAAATAAAGCAATTTCAATTCACCAGAAATTTTAGCGGTATAGATAGCCATTAATTACTAAGAGATTTTACCTTCGAAGTGGAGAATCGAATAGACCGAACACAACTTATCGTATTGCTTCGATCGATGCGAACACACAACCGTTAGAGTTTTGAATTCAGCTCAATTCAGTTAATTTCACATATAGGGTGTCTTGTGAGATCCGGGAGCATTAAACTGCGACGCTACCAGCATCTTCTAAAGCATCACCAGTTTGCATCTGACTAAGTTAGCGTCCGCCATCTTGAGCTTTGGCATTATTCGCTAGGCGTTCCCGTTGGAGTCACTCTGTGACGTCACGTTTTGAAACGAGAGACGGGATAGCCTGGGGACTAGGCTGGATTTTTACCACAACGGAATGAGTTAACTGTTTATTTAAGTGTACAAGTCTTAACGCGCTTTTCGAACGAGTTACGCGCTAGACCACACCCACACAGCATCACCCGATGAGTCAGTCTTCCAGGCACAAAGGTGACAGACCGGCTCTCTCACTGCTGGGCCACCCTTGCTTTCCATTTATGAAAAATATTGAACAATGACGCAGCTGTAAAAAAGCATAAGATTGATTTTTGGGATAAATTTAAAAAGAAATGTATCTTGTCATTCATAGTTCGGACCAATAGGAATTTGGATAGTATTTCGTAAACAGATCAATCAAGCTTATCGTTTTGCTTAGCTTAAGTGCTTTCTAGTTGTAACTATAAATTCAGAGCACCTGATCAGGCTTGTATTAGAGTTGAGTTGTAAGTTGTAAGCTGTGAGTTAACTACAATAAAGATCCCAAATGTACCTCCCGACACAACAATAACTTTTCGCAAATCTTTCATTAAAATGAGAGTCCCTTTGATCTCTAGTAGAAAGTATGTTTTTATCAAACAAACTGGACAACTGAGTATACTAGTGAGTTAACTGGGCCAAAATTGATGCCAGTGTGTTTGGTGAAAGCTTAAGGGGAATCAGAAAAGCACATAAGCAATATCATGAAAATAAATTGCTTTGTGACGAAACTGACATTTCATTAAAATAAAAGTCCCTTTGATGTCTAGAAAATTTCGGCAAACAACTTTCAGTAGCTGGACAGCTGAGTATACTACTTAGACGGGTGTGTTTTTTTTGTGAAAACTCAAAGAGAAATCGGGAAAGCATATTAGCAATAACGTGAATATACTGAGTTGTCTTTTTTATAGGAAATTGACTTTGTTTAAAGTTTTGTGTACTTTGTCACAAGGTAATTATTTTATATCATTGTACTCCGTGGTAATGAATTTGGTGTCACGAAAAAGGACCAACGGGCTAACAAAGATTGACCCTCCACAACTCCAACAAAAGAATCTAAGGAAGATCGTGTCCACAAGCTTCAACCAGCTTAATCCATTGAGAATGTACAGTGTTTAACTACATGCTCACTGGAAGAACATAACAATAATCTTAAAATTAAACTATATATATGTATAGGAAATCGCACGGTCTTGAGTACAATTCGGAATTAATAGGTAATAAATTTGGTGCCGCGAAAAAACTAGGACCAATAAAACATAACGGGCTAACAAATTAAGACATGGCAATATCATGAATAGAAATTGCTTTTTACGAAATTGACGTTTAACAATCGATGTTCAGGTTTTGTGTAGTCTATATCTCATGGTAATTATTTCATATCATTGTACTCCGTCGGTAATAAATTTGGTGTCACGAAGAAAGAATGACCAATCAAAACATAACGGGCTAACAATCTTTGTCGTACGTTCCACAAATCGGCAACTCCAACAAAAGAATTCAAGCCACAAGATCGTATACATAAGCTTCCATCAGCTTCATCCTTTCCTAAAAATGTCCTGAACTGCATAACGGATAGGACGATCGTAACGTGCACCTAACCACAGAACCCTGAAGAAGCGACTTTCATCACTAACCACTAGTCATGAGCAATCTGAATGCTACGATAGTTCTTTCAAATCAAAGCTTGGCCACCAAAACTCGGTTTGAAGGTGACATAATCCCAAAGACCACAGCCTACTGTTTCCTTTTCCTCGCCTCTCTTGTCGGCAACTCTCTCATTGTATGGATCATCTACAAAGACAACCGATTGAGAACCACCACCAATTTCTTAGTGGCCAACATGGCTGTCAGCGATATCATCTCAACGCTCTTTTTTGTTCCAAAAATGATTGTCGAGATGATTTTTGATGACCGATGGTTTATATCGAATGAATTTGGACTTGCTTTGTGCAAACTTAGTGATTTTGTCGCGGACAGCTCGGCTGCTGTTTCAATGTACAGTTGTGTTTTCATCGCCATTGATCGGTACTACGCAGTGGCCCATCCATTGAAGGGTGGCTTCGCCAAATCTCGACTAAAAGTCATTATTCCAGGAATTTGGATCTTTTCGGGTCTAATTGTTTCACCTTATCTATATTATTATGGTCTTGTAGGGACTCGTGATATAAAATTCTGTCGGACACTTGATTATTTTGCTCTTAAAGTCCACATATATTTCCTTAATTATAGCTATACAATCTGCCATCCCTCTCCCATTGATCACATGTCTTTATATTGGAATAGTCTACAAACTTCGTCGTCACAAAGCACCAGGAAACCAAGCCGAACCGGCAAGAAGAAGAAGAGAACAGCAAAATAGAAAAGTTCTAATAATGTCTGTGACTATAATTGGTGTATTTTGTTTAAGCTGGTTATTTTTCAGCATTGTTACCATTTTGAAGTTTGAAGGGCAACTCCATAAGTCATTGGATATTGCGGAAATAAATAAATTACTATTTGCTTCAAGATTTCTTGTGCAGATGACATTTGCCTACAATTTCTTCATTTATGTTATCTTCAATGACATCTACAGAGAAAATGTCAAAGCTTTGATTACAAAATTGTTTTGTTGTAAACGTGCTGTAAATCGTATAAGAGATGCCAATATAGCAGGAGCAGTTGCTCAGGAGTTGGACGAGATCGGATAGAAGGCGACAATTCCATGTATGTTGTGTTGAAAACCAGTTAAAATTAATCAAAAAGGAATATACTGTGACTCGTGTGACCACTGGTTCCATACTCGGTGTTTGAATATGGACGACCACACCTGCAACATCTTGTCCAATTCCTCATGCTCCTGGATGTGCGAACAATGTAGCTTACCTAATTTCAACACCTCTTTTATTAATTCCAACAGCTCCTACGAATCTACAAATACTTTTTCTCCGTTATCTGGTTCATCTCCAGCAAATTTAACTAATCATATTTGGTCTCCAATTTCACAACAAACTAGATCTCCTAAACAGAGTTCTACGAAGAAAGCAAGCCTCATAAAGGAAAATCGGCCAAACCTAAAGCCACTAAAGGTTGTCATTGCAAACTGAATGGCATAAGTGGCAGGAAAACAAATCCTGAATTTTAGAGCTTTATAAGTCATCACTCACCAGATATTATACTTGGGTGTGAATCTAAACTTGATGGTGAACCTACCTACAGTGTTTTTCCATCTAACTATACTGTGTACAGGAAGGATAGGAACTCTGCTGGTGGATGAGTCTTCATTGCTATTAAGGATATTTTCGCCAGCTATCCATTAAATGATGTTGACACAAACTGTGAAATTGTCTGGGCCTCAGGGCTCTTCAACTCAAAGGCTGTACTGAAGGAACTTATACTTGCATCATACTATTGAATTAGTTACAGTTATTTCTTCGGTTCCAAACGATAATGAATGGATAGATGCCGGATGGATGTTCGAAATCTGTAATGAAAGTTTAAATAATGAATAATAATAAAGGAAAACCAATATAAACAAGAAAACCTACCCGAGGGTCCTACTTGAATCGGGGACTGCAACTAACTGAAGAATATTCCTACGTGTCGGTTGATAAACTAAGAAATTCCTATGCGTGTCGATCGACACAATGAGAAAATTCCTACGTTCACGTGCAGGTCGATACAACTATCGTCCTCCAAAATCTACTCCTGATGAAATGGAACAGTTTTGTACCTCTGTTGACAAAGTCTTTGCAAGTCACTCGACAAATTACCCTCAAGTACTGATCGAGGGAGATTTCGATCTGATCTCTCAGGTATCAATTGGAAAAACATGTCAATAAATTCCCATACAGATGTTTCCATATCACTCATGACCTTGTTGGACTGTCTTCACTTAAACAATTTTACTCAGCTCGTAGAAAAAGCCACAAGAGGAAATAACATATTGGATTTACTACTTACCTCAAATACATGTATAAAAAAGCAGAATATATGGGAAAGCTGGAACAAGAAATTAATAATATTACACATGAATTCTGCTCTATGCAAAATACCCCAGAGTTATCAATTGATGAAAATTGGAACTATTTTAAATCAAAACTACTTGATTACAACACAAGTTAAAAGAATGATACGCTGAGAGGTTATTTAATAAAGCTAGAAGATCCAAACGTGCTTCTCATTGGCAGGCATATAAATCATACAGAAACTCAGTTAAAAAATATATCCAAGAGTTCCATGAAAACTATGTAAATGGTGTCATCGGTGGTAGTCTAGAAGAAGGAAATGCAAAATCTTTTTGGAACTATATTAAATTAAAGAGAACTGAATCAATTGGTATCCCTCCTCTGCGTGATGGAGATAATGTCGTGAGCTCTAACAGTGGCAAAGCAAATGTACTCAACAGCTACTTTAATTAAGTCATGCACAGTGTTTACTCTTGAAGATAAGTCAACCATTCCAGGTAAAGGTACTAGTCCCTTTACTGACATTGATGAAATTTCCTTCACCATTCCTGGAATTGAAAAACAACTGAAACATCTTAAACCTATGAAAGCTCCGGGACCTGATCAAATATCTCCATGGGCTCTCACGATCTTTGCTTGCCAGTGTGCTATTATGTTGGCAAAGATCTTTCAACAATCTTATGACTCCTCATGCCTTCCTGAGGACTGGAAAAGAGCAGTAGTAACCCCCATTTACAAAAAGCCGGTGACAAATCTCTTCCAAAAAACTACAGACCTATATCTCTGACCTGTATTGCCTGCAAAGTTATGGAGCACTTTGTTTTAAGCTCCATGTCAAAGTATTTTTCTGACAACAATGTTCTAACTACTCATCAGCATGGATTCCGCAAGGGTTACTCTACCTTAACTCAATTGATAACAGTCCTAGATGCCGTGATTGGTTTTCTGCTCTGGATAAACGTATATATACCTGTAAGAACTGATGTTCTTCTACTGGACTTTGCCAAAGCTTTTGACAGTGTTCCCCATCAGAGGGTATTACATAAGCTTCACTACTATGGAATCCGCAATAAAACCCAGGAATGGATCAAGTCATTTCTTCTTGGCCGTTCTCAACGTGTTCAAGTTAATGGTGCTAAATCAAGTTGGGCTGATGTAACATCTGGTGTCCCCCAAGGCACAGTGCTCGGTCCGTTCCTGTTCATCTTGTACATAAACGACGTAGTTGACAACCTGGATTCAAAGATAAAGCTGTTTGCTGATGATGCTGTGATGTACCGTGAAATGCTGAGTCCCCAAGATGCCAAGCCATCTTTCAAAATGACATCGATCCCATTACTAATTGGGCCAATACCTGGCAAATGAATCTGAACTTAGATAAATGTAATACCATGTCTATACCTAGGTTTAAATCTGAATTAACCATGAAGTATAAGATGTCAGGGGAATCCCTTGGGGTAAAAAAAAACAACAACTGTTTATTTAAGTGTCCTAGTCTTTTAGCGCTCGCGCACTAATTGGGGGACACTATACTCTCACACTCGCTACCTCTACCTTGAATATTTTGCAAATAATCACTCGACTCACCAGTTCGTTTTTGATGGAGGGAGGAAAACCGGAGGACCCGGAGAAAAACCCTCGAAGCAAGGGAGAGAACGAACTAACAAATTCAACTCACATGAAGCGCCCCGTCCGGGTATCGAACCAGGGACCACAGCGGTGAGAGGCAAGCGGTCTAACCACTCGGCCACCCTTGCTCCCCATAAAGTATAGAGTATCATGTCATAAGTATCTAGGTATCTTTATACAAGATGATTTGCAATGGGATATACAAGTTAGAGAGGTTAAGTCCAAACCTTCTAAGATCCTAGGCCTACTACATAGAAATTTATCGAGTTGCAGTAAATATGTTAAAGAACAGGCCTATAATTCACTAGTAAGATCACGTGTTGAATATGCCTCACCCTGTTGGTCTCCTTTTGAGAACCAGCACATAGCTGCGTTAGAATCTATCCAGCGAGCTGCTGCCAGGTAGGTTTGTTTGTTCTGATTATTCTAGTTATTCAAGTGTAACAAGTATGTTGCATTCTCTGGGCTGGGACAGTCTAGAGAATCGTACAACTCTAGATTCCCTAACTATTATGTTGTTAGAACTCTGACAGACTTTTAGAATCTTCTTTATTCGTCTCTAACTCCTTCTTCTTCTTCTAATTCTTCTGATTCTTCTAATCTTAGAACCTCTAATGCTTCGGTTTTTATGTGCTATAGCCCGACAGTGTTTGGGCTTCAAGTTAGACTCTGGACTTAAATTTAAGAAGCCCTTTTCCAAACCGTAACCAATTTAAACCTTTTATGGTAAGAATTAAGATTCCATTCATAATGTTTTGGCTGATTTTAGACATCTCGCTAGAGATGGGATTTTGCGTGCCTATACCACATATAGCACACTAAAACTATAAATTTAGCAACCAATGAATTAGTTTCTAATTATCACGTGGTAAATACATTTTTCAACTATGGATATCTTGTCGTTCAACTTCGACGCTAACTGTTGCTAAACAAATTTTAGCATTTACCAGGAAGAATATGCAGGGACATGTGGCATAGCAACATTCTAAATTCCCGGGACAACCTGCGTACGCCACACGTTACCGCATGCCCAACCTTGAACTTGCCGAGCCGCTCAAAATCCTACTTCAACTTGTAATTCTGTTCTAGGCTTATACAAGCTGAAACGCTGTAACAACGTGACTAACCAAACAACAAATCGTCAATTATTACTAATATTAACTTAGCTTAAAACCGTTGTGTAACAATGTATAAAGCTGTAAATAACTTTTTCCTGATACTGTACAGCCTTCATTTGCTAGAACACGGGCTAAGCATCCGTATAAGTTTATGCATATTTTTGCACACTCTAATGCATATAACTATTCCTTCTTTCCCAGGGTAATCCCTATCTGGAATAGTCTGCCTAGTGTTGCTGTTGGTGCAGACTCAATTAAGTCTTTCCAAGTTAATTCTATTAGCCATATCAGCCATATGTAGAAATTATATTTAAATTATCGGTTATTGCCATTACCAAGTATCTTTTGAATAAGATTATGTTTTCCTTCATTATCTATTATATATAATTCATAATTGTATTATTATAAGTAATACCATGACCCTGAGGGATATTAGTGATTAAATGTCCCCGAAGCCGAGGGAGGTTTAGTGGAAGTCCCGAGGCCGTAGGCCGAGGGACTTTTACTAAACCTCCCGAGGCTGAGGGGACATTTAATCACTAATATCCCGAAGAAGTCATGGTATTACTTTGTAATACCATGATCACCGAGGAAATAAACGAAAATATACTTCGCTGTTTGTTCATCCAAAACTTGAAAATATTATACAATTCTTTTACCAATTGTGCGTAACCCTGTTCTCTGGGGACTTTCGGAAATAGATTTCTTTGTTATATACTTACAATGAACAAGTATTTATAGGTTGTTAATCAATTCGAAAGCTAAATTGTTTTTCATAATGCTTTCTTTGCTTCGTCATGCCCATGCGCAAAATAGAATGCATAGATCCCACACGCGTAAGAATGTGCAGTGGTAAGACGTATCGGTGCGTTAGAAAGTTATAGAGTTTCGGGACAGCGTGCAAAGTTGTCCCGATCGTCCCGATGATTGATATATGAGGGACTGTACCTCATGAATAACATGAGGAACGATTAGTTCTAATCATCCCTCATTCATAATTAATGAGGGATATTAGAACTAATTTTCCCTCTTTCTATTCATGAGGGAGGGATGTTAGCGATTAAACGTCCCTCCAAAAACAATAGATCCCGAGGTGATCATGGTATTATGTAAAATATGTACTCCTAGCTGTCTATATCGCTGATCTTTTAACATCCTGTACAGTGAATACTATACAAGGTTAATAAATATGTATGTATGTATGTACAAAGTGAGACAAGTAAATGATGATAATAATGATCATGCTGAAAATTCCACAAAGTCCATGAAAACAGTGCATAAGAAAGCTTGAGAAGCCGATGTAAAAACTATATTCCTTTCTAAGAATAAATGATTACAATACTGGAAGATACTTAACAAACAAATAAGACTAAGCTGTGGTTTATACTCTGATGGAGCACACGACTGGCATTTGAATGCACGAGAAAATGTCTAAAGCACAAGCTGGAGGCGAACCTGAAAACAATAAAGTCATAGAAAAGTGTAAACCACATTTTTACTAACCACACTTTTATACTCTGATAAAACACACTTTAGCCAATCAGAGCACTCATTAGATTTAATCTATGTAATAATTGTCTATGAGCCATGTCTATTTATTGCGCATTTAACGTACGTGTATGACACTATCTAAGACATGATTCGTTATCCTACTCGTCAAACACGTTTACAAATTATAGGTAATGGTCCGACATGACGTCAGGAAGAGCTAGGCAAGCAAACGGCGGCAGGGAATGCAGAAAGGTGCTAACATATGTTGTGGTGTTGCAAGAGAAAATACGCCAAAATGATGCATGTTGTTGAATTAAGTCGTTATCTTATTGGTTCAAACATGAAAATCCGCCACAACTTCAAAATTTAGCGCATTTCTTCTATTTCATTTAATATCTGATTCTCTTTAAATGAAAACTTTCCTCGTATAGTCTTGAATACAACAACATTTCTATGTGGGAAAAGTTGGTCAATTGGAAAGGTCTCTTGGCTATTGTTTTGAGCGCTTATGATTGTTAGTATAAAAGGAACTTTGTTTCCAAACAGAATTTGTACATTCTATTTTGAAAATGTGTTGTTTTGATATGGTGTTTTGATTGATATTTTCCAGTTTGAAAGTGTTCTAGGGCTTAGACACTAATTGGAGGACACAGTGTTCTCACACACTCTATATTCTAATATTCTATATACTAGTATGCACACAACTCTCAGCTTACTAGAGGGAAGAAAACCAAAAGATCTTAGAAAAACCCCGGAAGCAAGGAAGAGAACGAGAGAACGAACTGATAAATTCAAGTCACATAATGAACAGTGCTCGTCATCCGAGAATTGAATCCTGCTCCACAAAGTTGACAAACCGGTGGTGTCACCGCTCGACCACCCTTTCAATTTTATTCATTAAAACATATATTGAACCATCAGTAAAACTAGTAACTTTAAGTAAAGATAATTTATTTAAAAATAGGAGACTTGATGTCTAGAAAATACTGATTCTTGCCAAACAACTTTCAGTAGATGGGCAGTATATGCAGTCTATACTAATTAAGTAACCCAGTTTGATGAGTGTGATTCGGTGAAAACTCAAAGGGAAATCAAGAAACCATATTGGCAATATCATGAATAGAAATTGCTTTTCACAAAATTGACTAAGTTTTAACGATCAATGTTCACGCTTTGTGTACATTATCTCAAGGTAATTTTGTTATCTATTTGTAATTCGCAGCTAATAAATTTGGTGCCGCGAAAAAGGACCAATAAAAACATAACGGGCTAACGAATTAAGATATAGCAATATCATGAATAGAAATTGCTTTTTACGAAATTGACGTTTAACAATCGATGTTCAGGTTTTGTGTAGTTTATATCTCATGGTAATTATTTCATATCATTGTACTCCGTCGGTAATAAATTTGGTGTCACGAAGAATGACCAATCAAAACATAACGGGCTAACAATGTTTGACGTACGTTCCACAAATGCAACTCCAACAAAAAAATTCAAGGCACAAGATCGCATCCATAAGCTTCCATCAGCTTCATCCATTCCTAAAAATGTCCTGAA
Organism: Telmatactis stephensoni; assembly: GCA_029948255.1. NCBI lineage: Eukaryota > Metazoa > Cnidaria > Anthozoa > Actiniaria > Isophelliidae > Telmatactis > Telmatactis stephensoni. The sequence goes on along the minus strand of JALIZF010001781.1, from coordinate 29,337 downwards.
CTGCTTGCTGATAGGACGAACGTAACGTGCACGGCCTAACCACAGAACCCTGAAGAAGCGACTTTCATCACTAGCTAACCACTAGTCATGAGCAATCTGAATGCTACGATAGTTCTTTCAAATCAAAGCTTAACCGCCAAAACTCGGTTTGAGGGTGATAATATAAAAATTAGGTACTACCTAATAGCGGAGCTCCCATTTAAATAAATAATAATAATTTTAAGTACTTTGTTTTATTTTGACGTTTTTGATTTTAATGAATTGGGCTTCCTGTAGTAATAGGCAATCAAAGAGATTGCATTTTGTTGTGAAAGTCGAAATAAAGATTATAGATCAAGCTTTTTAGCATTTGCTTTAGGGTTTGAAAAACTCTTGCCCTTCAGGCTTTCAAGCTCAGTCATCATAGTGATATTTATTCAGATTCAGTCAGATTTTATAATTGACTTTGTAGTAGTGGTTCAGAAATAGAATGCAAAAATCTCTCAAATGCAAACTGATTTCATTCACATAAATACTGAAACTGCATGATTTCAACATCCTACAATTAAACAATTAGACATATAAAATTGCAATTTAGATTTTTCTGTCAGTATTGTAGCATCTTGTTTTTGTACTATGTAGAATAGAATGACACAGATAAATAGTTGTCTTTACCCGAAACAAGAATTCTCTCTTCCAGGTTACACTAATCATGACTTTAGATGACATTGTAAAACAACTCAAAACAACTACTACCTAAAAGCAGAGCTCCAATTTCAATTTTAATATTTTTTATGTTCTTAATTCAAATGAATTGGGCTTCCTGTGGTAATTGCCCAATTGTAAAGGGCTTGAAAAAGTTGAAATGAAGATTATTTTAAAGAGCATTTGTTTTGGTTTGTTTATTGTATGGGCTTGTAAGCTCAGTGACCTTTATTACAGTATATTTTAATATTCAGATTCACTGTCAGATTTCATAATTGACTTTGTAGTGGTTCATAATTTTCAGAAATAGAAAGCAAAATCTCCAAAACCATTTTTTTAAATTGATACAAGTAATTAAACCTTTTCAACATCCTGAATATTACAGAACAACAAATCTTGATTTGTCTTCACTATATTTGTGACATCTTGTTTTTTGTGGTTGTTGTTGTTTTGTTTTGTTATTTAATATAGAATAGAATGACACACTAGCTAGGTGAATACTGTGCCTCCCACTTGTCTCTTCCAGATTACACTGATAATAAAAACTTAAAGTGATTATAAAACAGCTACTTGACATAACGAGAAAACAAAGAATTAAGCATTTTCAGTCTGCATTTAAGGTCTCATAGGGCTCACTGAGCAACTTCATGCCTAATTTAAAACAACTCTAGTTTGCATACAAAATTCCTTTTTTTCCTGTCAATTTTTTCATTAAATTCCAGACCCAAACTTGAGCTGTATTTACACATTAGTGGGGTTGAAATAAGTTCAAAATCATTTTTTTAAACTAATTTTATTATTATTAGAACTAAGTGCAAAAAGTTCAACGTAAAACAAAATGTCGTTGTACATTTCATGTACTTGATCTAGTGTTTGTTTTATAAACTTGGCCACAGTTCAACGTGCATAAAAGTTTATATCTTTTTTAGTCACCAATCCCAAATAAAAGATAAAAGATCAAATATAGGTACAAGCAACTTATTGACATCATTTTCTGGCCAGGGTCTTTACCTTGAAGTGCTTTCCTTGTTGTCTTTAGAAGCATAGTCCTTGTTTCACGCTAAATGCAGACGATTCTTGATTTCGAACTTTGGCTAGATTTTTAAGCAGCTTTACTGAAGGCATCTTCACGAAACGAAGAATGCACGATCCTCAATGACTCATTCATTATGAGAAGCTTTTTGAAGCTACGAATTCAACTAAAAAGTCGTCCAACTTTCAAAATATTCTCTGTGTCCTTCGTCTTGTTTTTGAAACGACACCGGGCCCGAAAAAAATTCAAACGTACGTTTTTCTTTCGCTTTAACCCGTCAAGATTGGCACAGATTAATCATCATTAAAATCGCTAACTTTTTACGAGGTTTCGAGAATAATATTTTGAAGATTTGCAAGTTAAAACTGCAAGGAAGCTTGTAAATTTTCAGTTTTCAAAGTGTCAGCGCGCGCGTCAAGTTGGCGCCAAAAAGCAATCAGCCAATCAGCATCGCGATGTACACGGACGGACGGACGGACGGAAGTGACGTATACTCAGGCATGAAAAATCAACTCGATGGGTTACCATTTTTTCTTAGGTATGGTGCTCCGCTAATATAAAAACTAGACGCTGATCGCCAGCGTTACTGGGCTACCTGTGGCTATTGGCATTGGGTGGTACAGATATGTGCATCTAATTATAGGCTGTTCAGCAGAAGTATTAAGTGAACTGTGGAATTTTGTTCCATGTTCAACAGTTGACCTTAAAGTTTCTGAATTCCAATACCAGGTAGATTTTATCAGAGAAAAACAAAGAGAATACAAATATATAGCACAGCAGCATTCTAAGTAAGGGCACAGGTTCCTTGAGGGTGAAGCATAGCAATTGCATTTCTAGCATGTGAATCAAATAGTTTTTACCATCTGAGGTACAGTACATGGCTACAGTACTACAACCAATTGTTATTATGAATGAGATATAATTTTGTGTGATTAACTGACTGCATTATATTCACCAATGATGTACATAGTAATCAAAAATTTCTAGACAAGTGTACAACAGTCATGAAAATATCATTATATTGTAGCAGCTTGGACTGTAGTGTATTTTATCTTAAGATATCGATAAGGTAGTAGTGAATATGGAAATTATTTCAGGTTCTTCTGTTTATAACATTAAAAATGTTTGTCGGGATAGTCTAGATAAACTACCATACAGTTCATTACCAATGTTCATTATTTGAACTAATTATTGATGATGAAATACCATTATTTCTGTGGGCAAATATTAGTGATGTAAGGGACATGGCTCAGTACACATGCACTTGGTACCTACATTCAACCCAAACAACAACACTTTGTTTTGACAATAAGGTGCTTGGATAGTCTTAAAGGGATCAATAGGACCAGGATTTGTTTCAGTATATCACTTGACAGAATAAAATTGGAATGATTCACTCCTCTGTGATAATTTAATTATTTTTAACAGATGACTTGTAGTTTTCCTGGATTTATTTTTGATGCGTGTATTTCTCGAGACTGGTATTCTTTCTCGATCACGCACATGAAAATATCACTGTTCAAAACAAGACTTTGAAAAAACAAAAGCTTTATTTCCATGTATATTTCTTAAATTTATTATTGACAATAAAAGTACTACGTCTAATGGAACTGTGTGTGGTTCCCGATAGATTCTAGAATGCTTTGGTTAGGTTTTGAGAAGACCGATTTGAAGTCCCCGCCGTCTTATTTCAAGTACGATCGATAAAGCTTTAAAATCTTCTATGAATCAGCAAAATATTGAACAAGAAATCTCCTCTAGATTTGTAAACGGTAATTCTATCTAACATATGGGAGGAACAACAATAATCCCGAAGAAAATGGTTAAAAACTTACTTGGAAATGTCATATGTAATGGCGGCCATTTTGTATCTAGTCACTCCTTGAACCCTGCGCGCGCAAAGCATTACGGGGAGGTGTATTGCGCAATTTTGGCATTTTGTCTGCACGCGAATCAGAAAAAACAAAGGTAATTTAAGACTGGGCGACCACAGGTAGCCCAGTAATTAGGTACTACCTAATAGCGGAGCTCCCATTTCAATTCTAATATTTTTTTTATGTTCTTGATTCAAATGAATTGGGCTTCCTGTGTTAATTGGGCTTGAAAAAGTTGGAATGAAGATTATGAAAGTGAAAATTAAGGCATTTGCTTTGATTTGTATATACTCTCACCCTTTGGTCTCCTGTGAGTTGTATGGGCTTGTAAGCTTGTAAGTGACCTTTATTATAGTATATTTTAATATTCAGATACACTATCAGATTTCATAATTGACTGTGTAGTGGTTCATAATTGTCAGGTATAGAAAGCAAAAATCTCCAAAACCTTATTTCATTGATACAAATAATTAAACCTTTTCAACATCCTGGATATTGCACAACTACATATCTTGAGTTGTTTGTTTTCACTATATTTTTACATCTTGTTAATTTTTTTGTGGTTTAGTTGTTGTTTTGTTTTCTAATAACATACTAGGTGAATACTTGTCTCTTCCAGATTACACTGATAATACAATTTATAGTGATGATAAAAATAGCTACTTGACACAACAAGAAAACAAGGAATTACTGAAGTATTTTTAATTTGCATTTACTAGCGAAGTCTCATATGGGCTCAAGGAGCAACAACTCTAGTTCAGTTGTATGCAAAATTCCTTCCTTCTTCATGTCATTAGTCAATCAGTTTCATTAAATTCCAGACCGCCCCAAACTTGAACTGTATATACACATTATTCAGGTTGAAATGAGTTCAAAATCAAATTTTTATAAATTTTATTATTAAAAGTCTTGCAAAAAGTTCACTGTAAAACAAAATGTCATTGTACATTTACTTGAGTGTTTGTCTAAACGTAACTTGGCCACAGTTCTACGTGCAAAAACGTTTATTTTTTCACAGTCATCAATCCCAAATAAAAGATAAATGATCAAATATAGGTACAACGGACTTTTTGACATCAGAGTTTTTTCTCTCAGGGTCTTTACCTTGAAGTGCTTTCCTTGTTGTCTTTCGAAGCGTAGTGCTCAGTCCTTTCACACTCGATGCAGACGATTCTTAATTTTCAACTTTGGCTAGATTTTTAAGCAGCTTTACTGAAGGCATCTTCACGAAACGAAGAATACACAATCCTCAATGACTCATTCAGCACGAGAAGTGTTTTGAAGCTACGAAATTCAAAACCAACTAAAAAAGTCGTCCAGCTTTGTAAATGTTCTCCGTTGTGTCCTTCGTCTTTCGAGCAGTTTTTGAAACGACACCGGGCCCGAAAAAAATTCAAACGTCCGGTATTTTTTGCTTTAACTCGTCAAGATTAGCACAGATTAATGATCATGAAAATTGCTAAATTTTTACGAGGTTTTCAGAATGATATTTTCAAGTTTTGCAAGTTAAAACTGCAAGGAAACTTGTAAATTTTCAGTTTTCAAAGTGTCAGCGCGCGTCAAGTTGGCGCCAAAAATCAATCAGCCAATCAGCATCGCGATGTACACGGACGGACGACGGACGGAGGACGGCGAAGTGAGCGTATACTCAAGCATGAAAAATCAACTCGATGTTACCATTTTTTCTTAGGTATGGTGCTCCGCTCGCGCGGGCCTCCGGCCCGCGCGGGAGCTCCGCTATAATCCCAAAGACCATAGCGGGAGCTCCGCTATAATCCCAAAGACCATAGCCTACTGTTTACTTTTCCTTGCCTCTCTAGTCGGCAACTCTCTCATTGTATGGATAATCTACAAAGACAACCGATTGAGAACCACCACCAATTTCTTGGTGGCCAACATGGCTGTCAGCGATATCATCTCAACGCTCTTTCTTGTTCCAAAAACGATTGTCGAGATGATTTTTGATGACAGATGGTTTATATCGAATGAATTTGGACTTGCTTTGTGTAAACTTAGTGATTTTGTCGCGGACAGCTCGACTGCTGTTTCAATGTACAGTTGTGTTTTCATCGCCATTGATCGGTACTACGCAGTGGCCCATCCATTGAAGGGTGGCTTCGCCAAATCTCGACTAAAAGTCATCATTCCAGGAATTTGGATCTTTTCGGGCCTCATTGTATCACCTTATCTATATAATTATGGTTTTGTAGGGACCCGTGATATTTAAGGAATGGTCAATGCTTAGCGTGCGTATATCGAGTTCTGGATGCACGCGGGATAGTTGGGAGAGCACGATGGTAGTGTAAGAGTTGCTCAAGGTAGGGCCGAGAGCAACTCTAGCCACCAGAGTGCTCTCCCAACTGTCCGCATGCATCAAGAACTAGGTTTACGGACAGCTAAACATTAAACATTGCTTTTATAACATAGCCAAAGATTTTGGGAGATATTCTGTTTTAATTTTTAGATGATCAATAGTAAAATTCTCATTAACTTAATGATCGCGCGAAAATGTTTGACACGATTGGGAAAACTCAGAGGTCAGATTGTACATGGTAGCCTCAAAAGACTTGATTTTTGTACTGCTAAGGTATAAATCATTCCTTTTAAAACAAAGATAGATTCTACGAGGCACAGTTTTTTTTGTTAAGACCTTTTTATTTTCTGATGATCAAAGTACAAATTCTCCTTAATCATTACCACGAAAATATTTGACGAACTGTTGAAATGATTCAAAATATTTCACTTCTGTTTATGTCAATGAAAACTTTCTGAGACAAAGTTTGAAATCTAACTGATTTACAACGCTTTTTACTTCATTTTCAAAGAATAAGCTTGTAAGTAGGCATCTCTTTGAGGCCTGTAAGTCACTTGTTTTCATCGTTGCCAGTGTAGCTTGGTACAACAATGTGGACGTTCTGGATGGTACAGTCGCTGAAAATGGACTTTAATTGGACTTTTATCGAGAGCAGAAACAAGAACATTATTTTGTTGGAATGCTGTTCCTACCTGCAGAGATTCTGGTTGGTTTAGTATAACTGCATTGGCTGATCTTTGGTCGAGACTTTTTGACAACACTTCGCTGCAGTGATAGAGTTGAGAGCTCGATGGACGCGTGTTGTAGGAAGTCAGACTTTGCTCATTTCTGTGTCCAGAAATAGACATAATATGGCGATTCGGAATTCCTTCATTTGACCAAAGAGTAATGGCTGTGGCTCTGACAGAATGGTTGGTGTAAATGTTGGATCGAGAGCTGGGCGGCCTTGCTTATGTCTTTCATCATTTCACTGAGCTTGTTAACGCCGAGGGGTTTGTTGTCGTACCAGATTAAACCATTGGGCGTCCAGTTTTTCTTAGGATACTGGAAGAAAGCTTCTGACAGAGGATTTAATTTCGTCAAGTACAACTGTATGGCCTTGTAACCGTCGTTTTCTTGGTCGGTTTCATAAAGTCTGGCATATTTTTCGGTGCTGCTCACGTCTTTTAAGCCTCCTGGATGGTTTTTGGTGATTTCGTCGTGAGTCATAGTTATGTAGTTTCGACCGGCGGCATCTACTTCAGATTTGAAACTGGATTTCGTTAGTTCTCTTTGGCCTTCTCTACCTCTTCTGCAGAAAAACAGTACCACGTGGAACCATATATTTCGTAGAAGGGACAATGGGTTGTGGATGGAAAGGGCTTCGGATGCTTTAAGTTTGACCAAATCTTCCCTTTCGATGGGAGGCTTGTGTTGGCTGTTTTCCTTCCCGCTTCTCTTCAACTGCACTATTAAACTGGGCGTCCAGCATGTTGTTGGAGCGTTTAAATCGTGGATCACTGGATAACTTTAGATTTCTGTTGTGTGGTGGCTGGTTTAGGAATCGTTCTATCCCGTGCCTGAATCCAAGAAGGGATTTTTTACTATATGACTCTCCGTCTTTTTTGCGAGCCTCCGCATGAAAACGCCTCAAATTGGCATCAAGTTGGCCAATTGTCATATATTCAAGTGGAGTTTGGATGTTCCTCTCTTTACACCAGGCTAAAAACGAGAAGGTAAATTTGTGCTGTTTAAATAATTGTTTAAAAATCAGATTTTTGTTCAATTTGTGTTACAGCGGTTTGCAGCGGAGCGCTTAAGGACGTTCGCGGGAAAAAAAGGTTTACCATGTTTTTTCCTTCATACTTCGCATGGTGAGATAATGTCATCATAGAAGTTCAAAGAGCAAATAAAAAATGGGGGTCACCCAAGTCATTTTTTTGTAGAAAAACTAAATGGATTGCTCAATGTTTATTTACTCGACCACTCAATAATCCATGGAATAATATTATGTGAAAATATTTGTAAATACTTAAAAAATAGCTGTTGTTTTTAATTCGAATTGACAGTCATGAGCGATGCTTTTGCCGCGACTTCGCTCAAACTTGTCACGGAAATCCATGTTTTTATTATGATTTTACCATAATATTTTTCTCAAATTTAGGATATTAACAGCCTATGTAATTCTTTGTCAAACATTGAAATAAAAAGTGGGGGTCACCGTATTCGTTTCCGAGATATTGAGCCGTAAGAGCCGCAAAGTTTGCAAATTTGGCCGCCATCTTGAATACCGAGAGGAGACTGGGTCCAGTAGAATCTTTTCCGTCCTTTTTTCAGCAGTTTTTCAACCTGAACGATTTTTTTTCCTCAGTAAAATTCCTTTTTTTTTAACTTTTTTTATATTTCTAAATAATTTCCATTTACAAAAAATCGAAAAAGTCATTACCGAAAAAAATTCTTTTAGGCCACCATCTTGGATTTAGTTGAGGTAGCGCGTGCTAGCGTGCGCAGTAAAAGTGCGCGTGAACAATGCCCGCGAACGTCCTTAATGCAAACTGTTTCAGCGTTTGTTTTTCACGTTTGAACTCTACGTTGTCAGGGTAAGTTTCGATTGTTTCTAGGGGGCGGAGACTACGTTTCGCACGTGCTTTTGAAGTATTTCTCTCGTCTTGATCTTCACACTCTATATGGCAACTCAGTCATCGGCTGAGTTCACTTCGCTACAAAAATGTGGAAAATCAGTAAAAGTGGAAGTAATCATAGCGTACTTTTACACGAACCTGTCTGCTTGACGCCATTGTGAAGATGAACTCAGCCGATGATTTAGTTGCCATATAGAGTGTGAAGATCAAGACGAGAGAAATACTTCAAAAGCACGTGCGAAACGTGCGAAACGTAGTCTCCGCCCCCTAGAAACAATCGAAACTTACCCTGACAACGTAGAGTTCAAACGCGAAAAACAAACGCTGAAACAGTTTGCATTAAACGCTCCGCTGCAAACCGCTGTATAAACTTGTCAAGGAAGCCAATGACAAGTACATTGTTTACATTTTTTACATAGCTTTCATTGTCTAGCTAATTAATTGAAGATTTCAAATTATTACCTTTGAATGTTGAAACACACCAGTTTGTTGACTTCTTGGTTTTACTCGAGTGTTTATCTTCAAGAAGTTTTTCCAACTCTCTTTCGGATAAACTGGCAAAGCGTTTTTCAGATTCGCTTGACTTTACTAGATCGGTACTTTTATCTGCAGTCTGATCTTCCAAAATAACCTCGGAAATGTCAGCCCAATCGATGTCAAATATCGGGTCTTCGATATCTAATAAGCTGTTTTCGTTTGGAGCATTTGTTTCCGTCATTTTGCTAAAGAAATTTTAGTAAGCAAGAGGGAAAAAAAATGAATGCGATGAAAAGATTTCAATCCTAAAAATTGACGCAATAGCGTGCACCATCACCATGAACCATCCATTTTTCGTTCATTGTTATAAGCCAATCAGAGCGCGCGTTATATCAAAGCTATGTTATAAAAAATTCTGTCGGACACTTGATTCGTTTGCTCACAAAGTCCACATATATTTCCTTATAGCTATAATCTGCCATCGCTTTCCCATTAATCCCCTCTATTTATACTGGAATAGTCTACAAACTTCGTCGTCACAAAGCACCAGGAAACCAAACTGAACCGGCAAGAAGAAGAAGAAGACTACAGCAAAATAGAAAAGTTCTAATAATGTCTGTGACTATAATTGGTGTATTTTGTTTAAGCTGGTTATTTTTCAGCATTCTTACCATTTTGAAGTTCAATAAAGGGCATCTCCATAAGTTATTGGATATTGAAGAAATAAAAGAAGTAGCATTCGCTTCAAAATGTCTTGCACAGATGACCTTTGCCTACAATTTCTTCATTTATGTGATCTTCAATGACATTTACAGAGAAAATGTTAAAGTTTTGCTGAGAAAATGGTTTTGTATATCATGTCGTGCTGTAAATCGTATAAGAGATACCAATATGGCAGGAGCAGTTGCTCAGGAGCTGGACGAGATCGGATAGAAGGCGACAAAGTGAGACAAGTAAATGATGATAATAAAGATGACGCTAAGAATTCCACAAGGTCCATGAAAACAGTGCATAAGAAAGCTTGAGAAGTCGATGTAAAAACTATATTGATATTCCTTTCTAAGAATAGATAACTACAGTACTTAAAGATAATTGTCTATGTGCCATGTTTATTTCTTGCGCATTTAACGTATATGTATAAAACTAAGACATGATACTCGTCAAATACGTTTAAGTGTTATAGGTAATGGTGCAAGAAAGAACTAAGCAAGCAAATGGCAAGGAATGCAGAAAGGTGTTAACATATGTTGTGGTATTGCAAAGAAAAGTTCTTATAGTTCTTAAACTCATAATTGCTTCAAAAGAAGTGAAATATAATAACATCGAGTACCGTTACTTAGAATAACCATATAGGCTAAACGAGCTAAATATAATTGAAACTATTCAAACTGATTTTTTTCCGAGATGGCGTTGTGCGATTTCTCACGGGACTGCATGTATTTGGCCCGGCTAGCTCCTTTGAACGGAGAATCCCTTAAGGATCCTATCTGGTCCTTTAACGCTCTTGAGCAACGAAACACAAACGTCGTCTTCAGTTGCATGCGAGCTGTCTGAGCTGTAGGATCCAATATGTGGACGTAGCGAACTACACGGCATCTAACTCTCGGAGGCCTTATTTGATCGATTGTTCACCAAGCAATTAAGGTGAAGGCTGTTTTAAAAGGAGATAAGTAAAATGGATGGCAACATCTTCTTGGAAACATAAAATTTATAACAGACCTTTCCTGCAAATTCGCATGCGAATTGTGTAGCGTGTTTGTACTATGATAAGATTCCAAATTTCAAAAGGTGGCCCATGCCCATTTAATTGTTTATAGAAGTGTCTAATGCGTTCTAGCGCTTGCGCACTAATCAGGACCCTGTAGTCTCGCACACTATACTACTACATTCCAATATTCTATTCATAGAACTCTCAGTTCACTAGTTGTATTTTTTACTGAGGGACGAAATCAGAGGACCTAGAGATAAACCCTCGAAGCGAGGAAGAGAACGAGAGAACAGAGTGATAAAACTCAAATCACATGAAGTGCTCGCCATCCGAAAATACCGAGAATCGAACGCCGCACCGCAGAGAATGACAGACCGGCGATCTCGCCGCTCGGCCACCTTTGCTTTCCATTTATAAAAACATCATATTAAACCATGAGCAATACACTCTCCGTGAACGATGTTTCATTAAATAAGAGCCTTCATGTCTAGAAAATACATAATGATTTTTGGCAAACAACTTTCAGTAGGTGAACAGCTGAGTATACTAGTTAACCAAGATTAATCATTGAGTTTCGGTGAAAACTCAAGGAGAAATCGGCAAAGCATATTAGCAAAATCATGAATAGAAATTGCTTTTTACAAAGTTGACTTCGTTTTAACATCAATGCTCACGTTTTGTGTACATTATCTGGTAATAATTTTATACATTTGGTGCCGCGAAAAGGGACCAATGAAAACGTAATGAGCTAACGAAGATAGGCAACTGAATATCTTTAATACAAATTGCTTTTTAGGAAATTGACTTTGTCTTAATGGGTAATAAACTTGGGGGGCTAGAATTAGAATTCAAGCCACAAGATCGCATCCATAAGCTCAGTTCCATCAGCCTCATCCATTCCTAAAAATGTCCTGAACTGCTTGCTGATAGCACGAACGTAGCGTGCACCTAACCACAGAACCCTGAAGAAGCGACTTTCATCGCTAACCACTAGTCATGAGCAATCTGAATGCTACGATAGTTCTTTCAAATCAAAGCTTGGCCACAGAAACTCGATTTGAGGGTGACATAATCCCAAAGACCATAGCCTACTGTTTCCTTTTCCTCGCCTCTCTAGTCGGCAACTCTCTCATTGTATGGATAATCTACAAAGACAACCGATTGAGAACTACCACCAATTTCTTAGTGGCCAACATGGCTGTCAGTGATCTTGTGTCGACAATTTTTGTTACTCCCATAATAACTGTGGAAATAACTGTGGCATTTTTTTGTTTGAAATGGGACGACGATGAAATTAGCGCCCTTATTTTTTTATATTTGTTGACATCTTCATAGCATTCATATTAACATGTCAAAGCGATTTTGTCGTACGATAAAACGAACAACCTCAAAAGGAGCGATTTTTCTCTGCTTTTATCGGCCGCCATTATTCAAAGAAGCACTTGGATGAAAATTTACAACGAATGAAAATGACGTCAGTTACTCCGCTATTGTTCTCTTAGGTTTTAAATACAAATTTCTCAGTGATAATGTGCCGCTTAAAATGCATTTTTTTGGCGAAGAGTAGTAAGTTATTCAGCTATATTTACCTTCTGATAAAAAATAATCAGTTTTCACTTTTCATCAATTTTTCCTTTCAAAGTACCAGATGGATTAATGGCGGACGGCATCTAGAGACTATTCATACTCATTGAATATTCATGAGCCATCCTGATGACGTAATGAGCATTATATAAGACAGCATTAATTATTCATTGTTGTCAGTTGGCGCGAAAGCGACGATAAGAAGTTGCTTTTAGTCGTATGGTGCCTTGTTCTCCCAGCTTCGGCTTCTTCCAGCTCCATACTATAGAACTAGAATGTCAAATCCCGAGGAGATCATTGCTCCGTTGGATCCCTCTGTAATAGTGCAGGCATATCGTGCACAAAAAGTGCAGAATTGTTCAGTTTTTTGCTACAAGCATGAAAATTGGCACAATGATAGAAGACAACATGCTGACTAATTCCTGATATAGCGCCACGCCCAAAAATCAATACTTCCAGTTTTACACATGTGGAATTAATTTTCACTTAAAATTAAATACAATTGTTGCATTAACTAGTTGGTTCATGAAATGTGATAATTCTTTATGAGTACTGTTCCTTCTACCTAACTGACTATAGTGCCCCACCCTATTCCTCGTACTTCCAGTTTTATGTTAATGGGTTTAATTAAATTCAAAATTACTGAAAATAACCGTTTTCTACAATGCTATCACTACCAACTAATCCAAATTGGTCTAATGATGCATGCCCTTTTCATTTCACATGCACTGCCACACCCTAAACTTAGTACTGCCAGTATAGATACATAGGAATACCTCAAGTCTCTCAAGTATCAAAATTGTTCACCTTGTTTTAAAGTCAAGGAGATAGAATAATAGACGGATATGATTGAAACAACGCAATTTGCATAACATGCAACCATGGCAACGCCTTTTCAAAAGTACTTCCAGTAATAATACTTTGGAATTGATGATCTGGAATTAGGTTTGGGTATATGGCAATCTGACATCTTTCTGTAGGGATTCCTGCATAAAGGCCACTGTTATTGCACTTCCCTCGTAACAATCAATAATTCTCACTATTTTATAATTTTCCACATAAAGAAAACCCGTTCACAATAGCCTGATCAATTACACATGACTGTGAAGACCCAGTTTAATACAGAATGTCTCCAGGGGCTGATGTAATGTGGAGCGAATATTGCGGCACTGATAGCCTCAAATCACAGACCATATCTAGAAGTTAACAAAGCCATGGTCAACCAAAGCGTGTAGAACTGGGAAAGATTCCTTAGGGTATTGAGCTTTTTCAAGAGACCATAATACTAAGAGAGCGAAGCTCAGTATTGATGTCTGTGCGATGTTCGTGGCGCCTAAGGCTATTTTTAGTAACTTCGCCATAGCGCGCGCAAGGCCCTCAACCAATAGAATTTGATTTTTGACGTGCGCGCGGACGGGACCGTTTGAATTCTATTGTTTAAGAGCCTTGCGCGCGCGATGGCGAAGTTACTAAAAATAGCCTTAGCCGCCACGAACATGGCACAGACATCAATACTGAGCTTCGCTCTCTTAGTATTATGGTCTCTTGGCTTTTTTTAATTTTTTGCTGAAATTTGCAAATCCATCATATTGCCCAACAAGAAACACTTGATTTCTTCTGTTGGAGAAAAATTAGTGTTGAACGGGAATTCGCTGGATTCCTTAGGTTTTTGAGAGCTTTTTGCTTTTAGTTGAAATTTGCAAATGAAAGTCATCAAGTTGCCTGGAAACATACACTTGATTTCTTCTTTTGGACAAGGATTAGCATGTGATGTAGAACTGATGGGAATTCACTGGATTGGCAACATGCACTTAAGAGGAATCAGACTCAAGGCTTTTTTTTCATTTGTAAGGATTGTGATATTGCAGATCTTGAAGTTTTCAGAGCACTAGGCCCTAGCAAAGCAGCTGCACTTCCTGCTTTCCATGGCTTCCACGACTTTTAGGAGCAAGGATTGCACAGTTGGTTAGTGCGAGAGGTCCCAAGTTTGATCCCCATCGAATATCAGTGACTTCCTATCCTTGTTTCGACTTCTGTTCTTTCCGTGTAGCTTTAATATACTGTAAATACCCTTAAAATGGAGCATCGGTGGAGAGCGGGAGAAAAGGGCCCATCTTCAATTGCTTTTTCCACGAGCCTCTGGCTCTGGAAATAGGCCTACTCCGGGCACTATAAAATCGCCGTAATTTTGGGCGATTTTAGCAAAATTATCCCCAAAGATACTCAAAACTTAAGGCGATTTTGGCGGGCGATTTTAGGGCCTGGAATAGGCCAACGTCCCGCGATTTCGAAGTAAAACTTCAACTTTTCATTTCTTTGTCTTCACGGGCTGCAATGAAATGTCTATATTCGGGAAAATCTCTGCCTTGGAGACTTGAAGGTATTGTTTGCAGAAGTAAAAACAACATTTGAACGGCCTTTGAATGATTCTGTATGTAAAGATCTGTTGGAAATATATGTCAGTCTACTGCAGCAATTTGTTGTACTACTGTACAGTTAAACTAACTTTTGCCAAATAGTTATTGACTTTATAGAAGGAAATGTTTTCAAAAAAGCCAAGTCAATGGGGGCAGCATCCCATCTGCAGCACTCCGCCAAAATCACATTAAGAGACTAACCGCTTATCAAGCCAAGTCAGTCGTTGCAGCTACCCTCTGCGCCGCACTTGGCAGTAGACAAAGGCGGACCAAAAAGATTAAATTGACGCAATTGTGGGAAAACTAAGCAAGACATTTTGGAAATGTGTAGCCACCTGGACCAGATGTAAATGTCAGCAAGATAAAAATGTGCAAAATTGCAGCTCGTGCGCACAGCCATGTGTGATTGTGGAGGCGATTGCAAATGGAATTAATTCGTTTGGGAAGTTATTGAAATAATTAATAAAATTTAGTGATTGCTACGAGTGAACTGCAATAGCCCTCTCCCTTGTCAAAGATTCTTACCTTAAAAAATATTAGATTTTCCATAATCCAAAAGTAATAAATTCCAGTAACCCCAATAATCAATTCCAAAGTATTATTACTGGAAGTACTTTTGAAAAGGCGTTGCCATGGTTGCATGTTATGCAAATTGCGTTGTTTCAATCATATCCGTCTATTATTCTATCTCCTTGACTTTAAAACAAGGTGAACAATTTTGATACTTGAGAGACTTGAGGTATTCCTATGTATCTATACTGGCAGTACTAAGTTTAGGGTGTGGCAGTGCATGTGAAATGAAAAGGGCATGCATCATTAGACCAATTTGGATTAGTTGGTAGTGATAGCATTGTAGAAAACGGTTATTTTCAGTAATTTTGAATTTAATTAAACCCATTAACATAAAACTGGAAGTACGAGGAATAGGGTGGGGCACTATAGTCAGTTAGGTAGAAGGAACAGTACTCATAAAGAATTATCACATTTCATGAACCAACTAGTTAATGCAACAATTGTATTTAATTTTAAGTGAAAATTAATTCCACATGTGTAAAACTGGAAGTATTGATTTTTGGGCGTGGCGCTATATCAGGAATTAGTCAGCATGTTGTCTTCTATCATTGTGCCAATTTTCATGCTTGTAGCAAAAAACTGAACAATTCTGCACGATATGCCTGCACTATAAATCCTCCGAGTTCGGGATCTCGTGATGTGTCCTCGATTGCAGTTTCTCAAGAGTCAACTACAAGTTCTTCCCCGACTACTACCTCGAGTACCTCTTCAACGAGCTCTTCTGTAGCTACATCTGCTGCTAGCGCTGTTGCTGGACCTTCAAACGTTCAAGATTGTAATCTAGAGGTATAGATATTTCTTCCGATCGTCAGTTGACTTTATCTTAGTACTGTTGCTGTCTTAGGATTTTGGTAACTGTAGTGATATGTTTCTTTTTTATCGTTCTCGTTATTTAAGTAAGTTTATGTATAAGGTTTCTTACTTTTAAAGCAGTTTATACAATTTCTCTTGGTGATTTGGTTTTTGCTGTGCTTTCATCAGTTCTATATTAATTGTTTGTTACCCGTTGTGCTTTACTGATTCTTTTATGAATCTTTATTCCCGCGAGTATTTTCTTTCGTTGCTCAAGTGTTATTTTATAGTCTATTAAGAATTTGCTTTGTTTTCTTTCTTGTTCTTATTAGGAACGTATTTCATTTAAGCGGTAGATGTTAATTTTCAGTCGTTGTGCTAAAAGAAGAAGGAGAAGAAAGTTTAGAACGAGGCCGAAATGCCAGGCCAAAAGTTTAGAGTGTTAAAAGGAGGCCGGAATGCCAGGCCAAAGTCTAGACTGAGTGAAAAACGAGGCCGGAATGCCAGGCCAAAGTCTAGAGAGTTAAAAGGAGGCCGGAATGCCAGGCCAAAGTCTAGACTGAGTGAAAAAGGAGGCCGGAATGCCAGGCCATAGTCTAGAGAGTAAAAGGAGGCCGGAATGCCAGGCTAAAGGCTAGAGAGTTAAAAGGAGGCCGGAATGCCAGGCCAAAGTCTACACTGAGTGAAAAAGGAGGCCGGAATGCCAGGACAAAATCTAGACTGAGTGAAAAAGGAGGCCGGAATGCCAGGCCAAAGTCTAGTGAGTAAAAAGGAGGCCGGAATGCCAGGCCAAAGTCTAGTGAGTAAAAGGAGGTCTTAAGCCTATAAGGCCTAAAAATTGAAGTTCAGTTAAAACGAGAGAGTCATCGCATTTTCCTTTTGTTTTAGATCAAATCTTTGCGTAAAGAATTAGAGGACTTGAAAAGGAGCACCGGCAAGGGTTCGGTGGACTCTGCCATTGCAAATCTGCAGGCCTTGATTGGGAGGCCGTCAGCAATTTTTGATCCTCATGCGTCCATTGCCGCTTTGGAAGAAGTAGTGTTCTTGGCGCAGAAACACTGTGATGACCGACATCTACGTTTCTCTGTCATCTTAAGGAAATGCCGTTCTTTAGTCTCTGAGCCATCGTTGCAATCCATTTTGACTAAATTGATTGCCTCAAAAGAGGAAGCGGAAGTGGCGAAAGCTATTGATAAAGCGATGAAGCTGAAATCCGTTTTACCAGTACGTTGGCCGAACGCTGGTCGTAAAAGGCACCCTACCCCTTTGCCTTTCAAGCCCCATCGTGCTGGACAAGCATCGCGTAAATGTTGGAATTGTGGAAAGGAAGGGCATATTTCCCGTTTTTGCCCATCTAAGCGTCAATGATCGCAGGATGTTTACAAATTGTTTGTTTATCAGTGTCATGGTGACTGATAAGAATAAGCCCTTACTGTAAACCAATGATAAAATAAATGTTGTTCTCCATCTCTCTTTGTCAGTGTTATTTATTTTTTGGCTCAGTGCAAAAAATTTGACTCCACAAGCGTTTTGCCTGTAAGGGCATACCCTTGAGCTCGTTTGCGGGCTATGGTAGTCATCTTTTTTGGGCTTGGGTTGTAGTGCTGCGCTAATTTTTTCTTTTCGGATTTATTTCTTAGTTTGAGCCTTTGATGATTGAGAAAACAACATCTGAAGTTGTTTGGGTAGATTGGGAAGGAAACCCAAGTCCAGGAAAGATGGCTGATGTTCCCGAATTGCGTGCTGAAATTAACAGAATCGAATTAGGAGGGAAAGGGAAAGTGGAGAATTTGGTTTTCCCAGATACGTCTAACTTTCGAGTTGGTGGAATTCACCAACATGTCTCAAAGTGGGAATACATTCTACATGATAATCCTTCGAAGTCCCAGATTTTACAGTGGCTAGAAAATGGTGTTGATGTGAAAGCGTTTATGAAACCGTTCAAGGGTACTTACAAGGGTTCTAGTTATGATTCATTGTGCCCACCGAGACGTCGTTTCAAGAATCATGGTTCTTGCAAGGGTTTCGTTGGCTTCATTTCGCAATCTTTGCAGGAAAGAATTCGCACGGGAGCGGTTCGCGTTTGGGGGAAAGTGGGCGAGGTCGAACCCCCGTGGTTAGTGTTACCAATGACCATCGAACCTAACAAGCCGAGGTTATGCATTGACGCACGTTTCTTAAACTTATGGATGATGGATACTCCCTTTACATTAGACACCTTGGTATCGGTTCCTCGATTTGCATACGTCGGTTCTCATTTGTCTAAAATCGATGATAAGTCCGGATATGATCATATTCTATTGTCAGATGATTCTCAGCAATATTTTGGAATTGAATGGCAGGGATGGTGGTTTGTTGGGACAACCTTACCCTTTGGCTGGAAAAATTCGCCTTTTATTTATCAGACTGTGGGACTAGGGCCCACAAGTCTTTTCCGGCAGATTGGCATTACGTGCAGCCTTTACATTGATGACAGACTAGTTGGGGAGATTTTCAGTAAGCACGGTTGTTGGTCAAGAGGCATCGAGTTGCGTGACTGTAAGTTTAGTCGCGAAGCAGCAGAAACAGCGTTGTACCTTGTATGTAAAGTGTTGACCAGTCTTGGTTATTTCTTGGGTCTAAGTAAATGCATATTGGCTCCTACAACCAAGTTACGATTTCTTGGGATGCTCATTGATACTCAAGCTCAAGCTTTTCTGACCCCGCAAGACAAACGGGAAAAATTTGCGGAGTTGAGAGAATTGATTCTTTCTTGCAAATCGTCGGTACCATTGAAAAGTCTGCAGAGTCTGATGGGAAAGTGTAATTCCTTTTCATTGGCATTCCCCGGAGCTAAATTTTACATCAGGGAGATGGCTGTAGCAATTGCAAGAGCTGGAAAGGGTACGGAAGTGTCGCTTACGCCGACCCTCAGAAAAGAATTGAAATTTTGGCGATTTCTGGACTCCTGGGACAAGTTTGTATCATGGCGACAAGAAAAGCACGTTTCGTTAGTTATCTCTACTGACGCTTCACGATTTCGTTGGGCTGCAAAGCTGAATTTGCCCAGTGGAGTCCAAGATATTGGTGACTACTGGGATGATGAGATTTCTAATGAACATATCAACGTTAAGGAATTCTATGCAGTCTTGTATGCCGTCAAATCTCTTCCACAATCAATTCGAGATTGTCGAATTGACGTTCAAGTGGACAACATGGTAACAATCCATTCCTGGCAGGGGCGTGGTCCTAAATCGCTTCAACTTGCAAAGGTTGCTCGTGCTGTTTTCCAAGAAGTTTTAGAGAGAAATGTGTCGTTATCTATGACTTATGTACCATCTGAGGTTAATCCAGCTGATTGGTTTTCACGGCAACTTGGTCGGGCTGATGCGATGCTTTCGCCGACTTCATGGAACATTGTTGAGAATACTTTTGGGGGACAGCATGGTCATAATTTGGATCTCATGGCTTTAGATTCCAACGTTCAGCGAGATGCCAACGGTGGTCCCCTGCGTCACTACACTCCATTTGCCACACCAGGGTCAGCTGGAGTCAATGTTTTTAATCAAGACCTATCAGTCTGTGATGGGGTAGATGTCAACGCCTACGTTTTCCCCCCGTTTGCTTTGATTGGTCCATTGCTTCGTTTTATCATGTGTGAGAGAGCCACTGTTACAATGGTGGTCCCAAAGAAATCGCCTTTGCCAATATGGTGGCCAATTATTAATGCCATGTCAAATGCTAAAGTCTTGGTGTCAACACAAGGAAGCTCCAATTCCATTCTGTTTCCTACGAAACAGGGTTTTCAGCCAGGATATTTTCAGGATGAACTTTGGGCTTTTCGCATTTCTCCTTGTTTATAATTGTAAGTGCTTAAAATTAACGATTGCCTACGTTTACGATGTTTGTACGTATTTATCGGCTGTTTTTTTTTTTTTTAATATATTTTTTGGGTTGTTAGGCTTTACCATTGGTTCCTCGACTTTTTGTGCCAGCGGTTTCTTGTCCCCAATGTGAGTACCCCAATGACAGTGCGTTCATCTTTTGCCAACGTTGTGGTTATAAACGTGGATTACGGACTCCTGGTGTTTCTTCACTTAAAGCTCCGATCAATTGGAAAGACATCTTCGAAAGAAAAGATACTTTGGATCTAAGGCTTCGATCATCCCCTTATTCTAAACAAAAGTGTGCTTTGGAGAAGGAATTTTGCGCGTTTTTGGCGAAGTCAAGCCCTCCAAAGGACATCGTAATGTCAACACCTGATGATGTTGTCCATTTTTTGATCTGGAAGGATTCCTTCGGCAAGACTGTGGTTCATAGTGATGATTGTGTTAATTTTGGAGACAAAAAGAAAAACACTTGTGGTTGCCCAACGAG
Organism: Telmatactis stephensoni; assembly: GCA_029948255.1. NCBI lineage: Eukaryota > Metazoa > Cnidaria > Anthozoa > Actiniaria > Isophelliidae > Telmatactis > Telmatactis stephensoni. The sequence continues at coordinate 8,904 of JALIZF010001781.1, read as the reverse complement.
GTTGGCTTATGGTACTGTGGATTCTATAATTGGTAAACTTCGAGCTATTTTCTCACGTTATGGAAGAACACTTGATGACTCTTTGTTACCCGGTTACGGCAACCCAGCTGCGTCTGTGAAAGTGAAAAGTTATCTTAAGAGTGTTAGGGAGGAGCAGTTGCAGGCGCACACAAGACCATGCCAAGCTGAACCGTTGTTCTTAATGGACATTCAGGCGATATCGAGTGAAATTTTGAAGCTCTTAAAATGCCCGTCTAACACTAATACCCAATTATTTATCTATGCTCGTGACCAAGCGTTTTTTAAATTGCAGTTCTTTGCGGGTGATAGAGCAGGCGACTTGGGCCGAGTGAAAACTATGGAAGTGTTGTCGTTTCCTGAGAGAAGGGGTTTGTTGTTCAACCATATGTTAACAAAATCTCTCCGAGATGGTTCTTCTAATATGTTTGCTTTGGGTCGTTATGAGGAGCCCGGTCTGTGCCCGGTTGTGGCGCTTGAAGTTTATGTACGGATGTGTGACTATCTCGGCATATCAATTCGACGTGGATATTTATTCAGACCTACAAGTCCTTCCGGTGAGATTTTGTCTGGTCCATTTGAGTCATCCGCGGCACAGGCTAGACTGTCAGCATATGTCAAACGTCTACCACATATATTTGAGGGTCGCCGGGTGACTTTACATAGCTTAAGAAGTGGATGTGCGATTTCTTTGGCGCTCTCTGGGATGGAGTTGAACACAATTAAGAATCATATTGGATGGAAGAGTGACACTACCGCAGAATATTACATGAAGTTGCGTCAAGTAATGGCTTCAGATGGCGCTACTAACATTTTGTCTAAATTATCATTTGATGTGGGAAGGGTGTATCAGGAGAATAATGTTTTGACTGGTTTTTCCCAGGCATTTTAGTTTTGCTGTCTTTGTATAAATAAAATTTGGACTTACATATTTGAGGCTTTTGGTTTTGTTTAGGGTGGGAATGTAAGGTTGGGGTGAGTTTGTGTTTTGGGATCTGTTTAGTAGGTTTTGATCAAGGAGTTAGGCGAGGAGAGGGGTAACTCTCCATATCTTAATTAATGCTAATGAGTAAGCAGGATGGATCATGTACTATTCATACTCATTGAATATTCATGAGCCATCCTGATGACGTAATGAGCATTATATAAGACAGCATTAATTATTCATTGTTGTCAGTTGGCGCGAAAGCGACGATAAGAAGTTGCACCCACCCTCCCTCCCACTTCGCTTACTCATCGGCTTTCCCCTATGAGCTTGCTCGTCAGGGGTAACTCTCCATATCTTAATTAATGCTAATGAGTAAGCAGGATGGATCATGTACAATTCAACTCAAAATTTTAGGTATATAATTTTTTCCCAATTGTTTTTAACATCGGATTTCTGTTTTACTTATTTTGATTTTTAATCCGAAAAATCGTCTTTCAAACGGTCAAGATTTCATCGTCGTCCCACTTTAAGCTGGTTATTTTTCAGCATTGTTACCATTTTGAAGTTTGAAGGGCATCTCCATAAGTTATTGGATATTGAAGAAATAGATAAATTAGTATTCGCTGCAAGATTTCTTGCGCAGATGACCTTTGCCTACAATTTCTTCATTTATATTATCTTCAATGACGTTTACAGAGAGAATGTAAGAGCTTTGCTGAGAAGATGGACAAAATGGTTTTGTTTACCATGTTTTAAAGGTCGCATAAAAGATGTTAATACAGCAGGCGCAGTTGCTCAAGAGTTGGACGAGATCGGATAATGAATTCAATCGAATCATAACTGAAGTAAAACAATTAGTCACCATCATCATCATCATTAGCATCATTAGCACCAAGGATAGCATGTATACAATTTGTCTGCGTATGTCAGTGTTTTTCGTTTCAAATTTAATTCATATCGAATGCAAGAATTTTTTTGTTGACATGGAACATTTAGTTGGCGATCTCGTTCTTCAAAATGATGTTAATTTTATAATTATATTATGTAAAGACTAACCGACAGAATAACAGTTCTGTCTGATCGGTTATACTTCTATAGTCCAAGTTTTTGGTAAGACTAGAATTACAAAGGAGTTAAAGGGGTACTTGGATGAAAATCGATAAAAAATTAAAATGACTTGAAACTTGGTTCAATGTATCTATATGTGACCAATAGTCACCAAGCAATATATTTTAATCAAATTCCAAAGGTACAGATAAAAAGTTATCACGTATTTCAGCATCTACATTGTGTATCTATGACGTCATAAGTACAACCCTATTGTTCTTTTCGATCTTAAACCAAAATTTCTTGGTGATAATATGATTAAAATGCAGAATTTTTGGGATAGTAGGTTTTATATTTATCTATATTGGTCGTTAATTGACGTCAACTTAGGAATTAACCACTTTCCAATTTTGACCTATTTTCATCCAAGTACCTCTTTAACTGGAAATATCTTATTTCTTTATTCATGGGGGGGGGGGGGGGGGGAGCAAGGGGAGGTTTTAACTTATCCAGCTTTGCAAGCTCGGTACCTTCGTAGACAAGGCGCATTTTCGAAAAATCAGATACCTGAAGGCATTTTGGGGTAGAGGCTGGTAACATAACTATTCTAAACCGATTTTTCATGCTGAATGCGAATATGACTTCATGTAATTCCAAAAGTTCCCAAACTTAAAAACAATTACTATGGCTGGAAAGAGCACATCAAAATCAGTAAAACTGTGAAGTTTGAAGGATATCAGTTGAAAAGTCAAGGAGATACGAATTTTCAAAAAACGAAATTTTGTATGAAAACACTTACAGTTATGCAAGAGATACAAACAAATTTCGATTTTTGAAAATTCGTATCTCCTTGAATTTTCAACTGATATCCTTCAAACTTCACTGTTTTACTTATTTTGATATGCTCTTTTCAGCCATGGTAATTGTTTTTAAGTTTGGGAACTTTTGGAATTACATGAAAAAGCCGTTAGTATGAAATGACTGTAGCAATTCACAAAATACGTCATTTACAGTATAAGATTGCAGAATACGTCTTGGTAACAGTCATATTCGCATTCAGCATGAAAAATTAGTTTAGAATAGTTATGTAACCAGCCTCTACCCCAAAATGCCTTCTGCACTTTTTGCGATCGACTTTTCCAGTTTTGCGCCTTGTCTATCGTGCAGCATTGATTTGTGCGAAAATGTATGCACCATACGAAACATAACTGGAAGTTTCTGCAATGTGAAGGCTGGTTTTCACTAGCAACATAAGCATAAGCATAAGCGACATACGCAGATTCAGTATCGAATTTATCACTCAGGTGTGAAAAAAGACAAACACTGCTAATGCAATGCTACGGTGGCCCACAGGGGCAAAATACAATGCAAAATTGCTTTGAAAACACAACAAAGTTTCGTGGAACACAACAAGCTTTCACTGAACACAACAAAGTTTCTTGGAACACAACAATCTGTCACTGAACACAACAAAGTTTCGTGGAAGGAACACAATAATTTTTCACAGAACACAACAAGACCCAACAATGTTTTACAGTACACAAGTCTTTCACAAGCAACCAATTAGTTAATGAGGATGAGAAATTTCTTTCAGATTTTTATATTAATTATGTCGTTTTGGTTGAACATGTACATTTTTCAGGTCCGTGGACATGGAGCTTCAAAGTGGACGAACAATTGCAACACTGCTAATTGTATTAGTCTCATTATGTTCTATATTGTATATAAATGGTAAGATAATCAAATGTTTAATAACGCCGCTTGCTAAAGAAATAATGCAGCAGTTATAATACATGGTACTCGGATTTCAGCCTTCTCAATTCAGAGATCGAAAAGGGTTAAAATCCGAACTGTGTTAATATCTAGGCTGTCACGAAAACGAAAACCACGTTTTATGTCGGATCTTTAACGATGTAAATCAGAAAACCGTTTTATCTACCAAACGTTTAATAGCGCCGCTTGCTAAAAATGCATCATTTTTCGACCTTCTCCATCCAGTCCATCCAGAGAAGAAGGTTAAAATCCAGACTATGCTCATATCTAGGCTGTCAAGGAAACGACAGGTGTAGACAAGCACAAGGAAAAAGCATACGGACATTGGACGTTTATCAGAAAACTGCTTTTATCTATGATTCACGCTATGATTATAAGTGTTTCATTTTAGAACATGTGTAAGAATTTTGTCCGGGCGACGTTTGAACTCTGGCCCTGCCCACAACAGACGTATGCTTACTTGAGTAAAAGAACGAAAAATTCGTCGAAATTTATCAGAATTTTCGTTACTGAAGCTCTGCGCCATCTGGAATGTGTGCATTAGCTCTGGAAATGGTAGCCACTAAGGTTTGAAATACCAAAATCCAACTCATAACAATTTAAGTAGTCCAAGGTTATTGCAATGTTGCGCGCAACAGAACGTGTGTTAACCCCTGCAAAAGACGCGCGTAATGCCCCAGAAAAAGCTCGGTTGTACTTCTGTAGCTGTTGCGCAAAACGTTGCGCGCACCTGTTGCAGGGTCGGACACACGCACGATGCATGTTGTACAATGTTACAAGCTACAGGGAAAATAACATCTTGTGTTCTGGGTTTCTACAAATTAAGCAACAAGCCCCATTAACAATAGCCCCAGCGCAGGTCGCATGAGATATGTATAGGATAATTCGTCTTGAAAAATTTCATCATGTAATGAAAGCACTGTGAAATATTTAAAAGGTTTACTTTTTTGTGTTATTAAGTTTTTAGGCAGAAATGGCATATTTTGAATACGACAATATATATAAACTTGCGCGAGTTGGGCATTCTGCATTACGAGATTCTCTATGGAGTTTTCGGGGATACATTTTGACGAGATCAGCTATAATTTAATTTCTCGTCTACTTACACAATTAAACTCAAATCGACCATGTAACTAACAAATTTGGTGTTAATATTGAAGAACAAACGCGTACATGTAAACAACTACGAGCTTTGTTTTAAAACGATGAGCTAAAAGTATCAATCCAAATTTTAAATCACCTTAACTTATAAAATAACTAACCTTTGCTGATGTCTTAATCTGATTACGCTCTAGGGATATTGCTGAAATAAGAAACGTGGATTCCAACTGAACATCTTCAGTAAGGCCGATCATTTCACTTTGGAACGGAAATAAAATCCATAAGTAATAGCGTACGTAACGGCTTGAAGCTTGCTGTACTTAAAATAATCATGGAAATTTATTGATCCCTCTTCAATTGACTAGATTTTGATTGGTTCTTCTATCTCCCTGGGGAATTGGGACAAATTGATAGAGTAAAACAATGCAGATAAGCTCGATGTTCCTGAAAACTTATTCTTTTATTTTCTCTTTCTAGCTATTTATTTACAAAACAGCTATTTTTTGATAGCCGGACTCTGATTGGTTCATTTCTTTCCCTGGGGAGTATTAGCATTACAATGAAACTTCGCCGAATAGACTACCCCGATTAGTCATTAAATTTATTAAGTGTCTAGGTAGCGCAGCGGTCTAAGGTGATATCTAAAGGTATGGATTAGGGTCCGGATATTGTCTCCCTCCCTGGCCTTCGGGCTAAGATAACTGTAATATGTAGCACCGGGATAGCGTGGATGGGGCCGAAATCTTCATCCGTAACGTAAGTCGATTCGATGTCTCAACTTCTCAGAATGTCTCGGGAGAATCGTCCCAAAATTCCATTTTCTTGTTTTTCTTTTTACAGTTATTCATTCAGTTTGTTATTTTATTTCCGGGGGGTGCTCTTTAAGGGGTTACAGGTTCGATCCTCGTCGACGCCGGGTTCTTTTCTGACTTCTTTTTTTCTTCATTTTTTCCGTTTCTTTCCCAAGTTTTAAGTTAAAATTACATCTTTTTGAATTTGATTTTAAATGTTTGGTGTTTTTAATATTTTTTCTGATAAATTTCATTTTCATTTTTTATTTTTAATTATAATTATTCATATATCTCACTGCATTGTTTCTGTGGGCTGCATTTCCTAGACATTACAAATTTCTTTATATTTTTTCCTTTTTTCCTTTTTTCCTTTTTTCCTTTTTTTTTTTTTTTTTTTTTTTTTGAATGTCTGGACACTTTCCTATTTATTCTTTTTTCGAATATCAGGACTTTTTTTCTCGCAAGTGATAATATTTTTATTTACTTTTAAATACCTATTTGAATAATAAAATTGGAAACCATTTCTTACCAAATTCCTGACTTACATTAGAATTTGTCCCCGTAGCATGAATTCAAATCGCTTTGATTTGATTTTATGCGTCAGGTTGCAAATTACATACATACAATTATTTTGTCCTACATTAAGCCCACAACATAGAAAATACAGCAAATAATGGTAATGTCTCATGGGAAGAGACAGTTGAATACCGCCGAATATACAACGGCTTTCCTGCTTTCTGATTGGCTGCATTTCCTATGGTGTGGGATAAAACACGACATAATGCCTGGTTCACGCTAACGACGCAAGACGACGCAAGACAACGGAAAACCACGCAAGACCACGCACGACGACTCAACACAACGCATGCAAGACGATGCAAGACAACGCAAGACGAAGCAAGACGACGGAAGACAACGAAAGATGACGCAAGACAACGAAAGACAACGCAAGACAACGCAAGTCAACGCAAGACGACGCAAGACGAAGCAAGACAACGCAAGACGACGAAAGACAACGCAAGACGACGCAAGACGACGCAAGCCCGCGCAAGAAAAGTAAAACCTTCCGTTCTTTTGCGCTAGCGTTTATGCTTGCGTCGCTACTTTTACAAGTGAAAACACGAGCTTGGCGTTGTCTTGCTTCGATAGTGAAAACCAGGCTATCGTTTTCACTGTTCTCCGATTTCGCTATATGTGCCACCTGATCGACGTACACCAGAACGTTCCATTTGAACACGCAAATAGGGGTGAGGGGAGGAGAGGGATGAGGGAAAGAGTAACAAGCTATCCCTGAGTTCCGAGACTTAAATAAGCAGTAATCTTTATTTTTGAACTCAATGTTTGCCATGATGTTTAAAAAAATCAGTCATTTTGAGAGCATTTCTAGATCTAACAGGGTATATTTGGCTTTCAACCTGGAAATGACCGTTACTAGACATAATCGACAGATAATCAGACTGGGAAGCCTGTGGCAGCTGTGCTTGTGAAAGAGTGTTGCCCCGTGAAAGATTTTAGTTGCTTGTGAAAGACTTGTGTACTGTGAAACTTTGTTGTGTTCTGTGAGAGATTGTTGTGTTTTCAAAGGCATTTTGCATTGTGTTTTGCCCCTGTGGACCACCGTACAATGCACTATCGAGTTTGCCTATGTTGCTTATGCTTATGCTTATGTCGCTAGTGAAAACCAGCCTTTATGTATGTATTGTTGGGATTCATCCATCCCTTTGGAAATCATGATCAAAAGACAATGAAACGGCAGCCATGTTGGATGAACAAAAAATAGACGCTAATGAGAAATCTTTCATTGAAGTTCATCCAAGATGGCTGCTGTGACGTCACATGCAACCCAAGAATTGTACGTTTGTGTATGTCATGATTATACACCTATTTCAGTAAACGTTGTCGGTATCAAGCCTACGCGACTCACCCGAAAGGGAGTATGGGAAGAAATCAGCCTAGTCCCCAGGCTATCCCGTCTCTCGTTTCAAAACGTGACGTCACAGAGTGACTCCAACGGGAACGCCTAGCGAATAATGCCAAAGTTCAAGATGGCGGACGCTAACTTAGAGACAAACTCGAGACAAACGTGATGCTTTAGAAGACGCTGTTAACTTCACAGTTAAATGCTCCCGGATTTCACAAGACACCCTATATGTGAAATTAACTGAATTGAACTGCGTTCAAAACTCTGACGGTTGTGTGTTCGCATCGATCGAAGCAATACGATAAGTTGTGTTCGGTCTATTCGATTCTCCACTTCGAAGGTAAAATCTCTTAGTAATTAACGGCTATCTATACCGCTAAAATTTCTGGTGAATTGAAATTGCTTTATTTACACAGACTACTATCACTAGTTGAGTTAAATCCACATATATTTATGCACTTGAAATAAAACAAATCTCCGTCAGATTCTCTGTAATAAATGTAATGTATCTGATATTTATCAAGTTCCCTTTAGCCGCAACAGGGTTCGATTTAAATTTTATTGTAAACAAACTTCACTCAGTTAGTTTTATAATCACTGCTAAAACTGTGATTGTTTGAAAATGTAGTAGATTTGAATAAAATGTACTTGTAAGTAGTCTCTTGACTCTGAAATCCCCTTTACAGTCTATAATCTTCCTCTATGCTTTCTTAAAAACATATAAACTCGTAAAAATCCAATTTTTGGTCTACATTGGTGAATGTCGATACTCGTTCCACCGAAATTGTTGGAAAAACTTTAAAAATTCAAGTTGTTAAGTCCGCTAAAGGTCAGGGACACTTTTGGTCAAATCAGGGACACTTTTGGCATTATTCGCTAGGCGTTCTCTCGCGCTTACGCGCTCGCCCCAGGTCTCGCTCGCGCTTCGCGCTCGCAGAGGAACGCCTGGGTACTAGGCTGGGAAGAAATGACTAAAGTTATAAAACCACAAAAATCCCACACGATTACTCAAATTCAGCTTGCTAGCTGATCTTATACGCTAAAGAACTTCACTTACTGATGCTAAAGTCAATACCAAAGCGGAAAAGAAAGTAAAGTTTTGCTACTACCCATACTCCTTTTCGGTCTAGTAGCGTGGGCTTGAGAGCTCACATACGACAACCTTTTTTGAAATAGGTGTATGTAGATACATAAAGCTATTCAATTTCATTATAGAGTGGTTTTCATTAACCCGCGTGAAACAAAGTGTATTAGTAAAAAAGTGTAATACAGTAGTCGAATGACAACCAATAGAATAGGCGCATTTTCGAAAAATCAGATACCTG